>CM042085.1:30427811-31027811 GCA_023512835.1 Taxillus chinensis
TGTTCATTGCTTAGGCACGTCCTGCACAAGTATGCCAACGAGGATGTTTCTTTGGGATATTGGCCATTGGGATGCCTGCATCAGGTTCCTTAGGGATTCTGCATCCGGAAAGCTGAAAAGCTGATTTCAGAGCACATTTTATTTTTCTCGGAGATTCTATTTGTCTAACTAAAAATTGTAGAATGTATTTTGGAATATTTCATATGTACGAGCAGCCAACAATGAGGCTTTAGATGTGTATTATTTTTTCATTTGAAATTTAGTTATTTTGTACTAAGATATTATCTATTTATTTGAAAATAATCATTTACAAATTATTATTTATAATAGATTTAAATAAGTTCTAAACGAGCTTTAAACGAGTCGAGTTGTATATTTAAAGCTTGTGTAACAATTTAATCGAGCTCAAGTCGAGTCGAGCTAATCGAGGGCACGGCTCGGCTCGATTAAGCACCTTATACGAGCTCGAGCTCGAGTTCGAGCCTGTCAAAGTATTTAATGAGCCGAGCCGAGTTAGGAGTTTTCAAGCTCGGCTCGAACTCGAACTCGGCTCGATTAAGTTTTTTCTTAAATGAGCCGAGCCGAGCTTACCTAAACTCGACTTGGCTCGGCTCATTTACAGGCCTACCTACGGGTGTAAAACGGGAGGCTCGACTCGCAACGAAGTGCGCTTAAGCAGATTATCCACAGGAGCAAAACAGTTGATTTGTTTAAAACACAGGCCAAAACAGTTGATCCGTTTAGGCTGTCCCGTTTAGGCCCGCCCATGCGAGCACGTGCTGTTTTTGTTTTTTATTTTTTATTTTTTATTCTTAAATGATTTAAAATTTAATGTATATATTATATTATAAAACTTTAATCGAGTAATTAGATTTTATATTTTATGCAAACAAAACAAGTTTTAAAAATATGAGAAAACTTATTGATATATATTTGATTATATGTAATATATTGAAGTTGTTTAATATTATATAGGTAAATATCAGACCTACTCATCACTCAATGTATTAATAATTATAAATAAAATTTAAATTAATATCAATTCAATTTAATTATATTAATTAATTTTAAATTTTAAAAAATAAAAAAAATAAAAAACATGAGCTAGCTCGCGAGCTCCTGTGGATTCCTACGAGTCGAGTCGGGCTGATTTTTGCCTAATTCATTTAAAACACGAACCTAAATGGATAATCTGCTTAAGCGCACTTCGTCGCGAGTCGAGCCTCCCGTTTTACACTCGTAGGTGGAGGGAAGCGTCGGACAGGTGGGCATGACAATATGGTATCAGAGCATGGTCTAATTAGCCTAGGGTAGTGGACGGATTTGATTATTTTGAGTCCTTTGGAAGAGCCTGGAGGGACATGCCTGATCAACATGGTCCTCTTTGAACCTCTAAAGTGTACTTGGGGTAGTCTCATCCTGTGGTAAGGTTTGCATGCATTGATATTAGGACACTAGTTGCATTTGTTGTTTATGTATGATTGTGTGGATAATTGTGATAAAGCTTTAAATGTGATAAGGGAATGTAAACAATGTAATAAGGCTTTAAATGTGCATCTCTGATATTTTGTGATAACTTGTGCATGAATGCAAGGGAAAGAACTTGTGGTATTGAGCTGTGTGCTTGTGGACTTGATGCTTGTGCAATGTGGTTTAATGTATTGTGTGATAATTGAATTGAGAGGTGGGGTAGAAGTAGTGAGACTCGATAGATTGCGAATGCATTTTGACGTTTCAGTTCCTTACTTCATGCAGTAAGAATGCCACCAAGGAGAGCGACTTGTGCGTCTGGGACAGTGGCTGATAAGTCATCTGCCCATAGGGGTGTAACACGGACCGGTCCGGTCCGGTCAGGTCCATTTAGGCCCGCACTTTTAATGAACCAGAATCTTTCTGGTCCGGTCCGGTCCGCATGCAGATGCAGACCTGTCCATATTTATTTATTTATTTAAAAACTTATTATAAGTTATTTTTGTTTAAAATAATTTAAATTTTAATTTAAAAATTATATTTAATAGTTTATATTTCTAAATATTAATTTTAAAATTAATAAGTTTAAGCTTTAGGTACTAATATACTAAGTAAAATATATAATAGTTTTAAAAAAATTATTTTATAAAAATAAAAAAGCTGGTCCGCGGATTGGTCTGCGTCTGCACGGATTTGGTCCGCATGGACCGGGCCTAAACGAATCAGTTCGTTTAGGCCCACGATTAAAATAGACTAGAATTTATCTGATCCAACCCGCTCCAGTCCGCACGGACCACGGACTGGTCCGCAGACCGATAGTCCATTTTATACCCCTATCTGCCCATGAGGGCATCCGGCAAGAAAACCACTTCTTGTTGGGTCCTTGTGGTTTTCTTGTAATATTTGTATGGACTCTTCGCTTTTCTTGGGTATGATTATCCTCTACCTTCCTCTATGTACTTTTATTTTATCTTAATGCAATCTTTATTACTTATTAAAAAAAGCATCAAACTTTCACATGTTATTTACCCCTTTACTTTTATAGTTTCCATTTTTAGTCTTACTATCTACTTTTTTTCACCATTTTTACTATCTGTTGAAAAAATTATCATGTATACATCCTATATAATTTCGTTGTGCTAAATTCAAATGTAATTTGTTTTTCTTAAATGAAAAAATTATTTATTTAATACAATTTTACTAATATGATTAATAATGTTATAAAACATTCTAAATTTACATTTTCACATTCTTAGACTAAAAATAATTTATCTATCAAATATTAATTTACTATAAAAATTATGAGTTTCACACAGAAAAATTTATTAATGTTTGAAATATCTTTCTACTGTGTTTTATTGAAAACCTTTAATAACATTCCAACATGGTGTAAGCAATAATAGTAAAAACAATTGCTTATATATAAGTTTACAAATAAATAAACAAATAAATAACATGCATAAGAAAATTAAAAATATGAGTTAGTAAACATTAAAACCCTAAAGAATAATAAAGACTTTATAATAAATTAACATAATAATTTCATAGACATATAAACTCAAAATAACATTTAGTACTCGTTTGGTACAGGGGAAAGAGAAGGAAAGGAAAGGAATTTTATTCCTTTCTCGTGTTTTCTGTGGAAAAGATAAAGGAATGACTAATTACCATGGGAATCAAATACCCCTATATGGAGTGATCTTGATTACTCCCACCTACTATGTTTACAAGCATTACCTTATGTAGATGAATCAAGTTGACAATATTGCCCTCATTCATCCATGCCCGCGTGCTGCCTAAATCGACGCAAGATATGAGGTTAGGGTGATGACGCCGCAGGGGTGGTACTGGGTTTCGTGACACCGTAGGGGTGGGGCTGGGGTGACGTCATGCCTTGGATTTTTGACCCGCAGAAACTGGTTAGTGAATCCTCATGCCCGCACTTAAAGAGACAAGGGGTTAGTGATAACACCGAGAAAGGGACATTAGCACACGAATACAAAAATCTCATTTCAACCCACAGTATAAACACTCATACATACATGTTCTTTCCCCCACGGAGTTACATCATAGTTTTTACAATCCAACAAAATAAACAAATACACACAAGGTCTTCACCTCTGGTGAACCTCCTAGCTACTGTAAGCACCTGAAACAAACAAAAACAAATACAACTAGAGGGGTGAGCAACCACAGGTCAGTAGGGATCATGTCTCCCCGACCCATCTCAACTCGTAAACTAGTGTAGGCATGTGCTCGTGTAATGCTACACACCCACTAAATCATGTATTCACACATTAAAATATAAATAAAAACTCTCAGGTAATCCCAAACATTGCCTCTCAGGCACCATGTTGCTTCTCAGGCACAGTATTGCCTCTCAGGCTCTAAATAAATCAAGTCTCTCAGGCCCTCAACAGTAGCCTCCCATGCTTATCAAGATAGCCTCGTAGGCTCACATGACCACTAGAGTTAACAACTCTATCCTCATGTCTTGACCAAGGGAGAGAATTTTCGTAGAAGTTGTTTTCTTTAAATAAAAAGTTCCGACATTGTTTCCCATATTATAACTAAGATAACTTGATTTTTCGGGATTTTTCTAGAGGTCTAACCCACTTCCCAAACAGTCACTTTGAACCAAAACTGGATTTTTTGGGGATTCAGTACTAATTTTTATTTTTCACATTTTGCAGGAGTAGATTTAATTTTTTTGTATTTTTCTTTGAATCCAAATGGGGCATATTTCCTTATTTACATTGTAACTTAAATATGATGCTTTAAAGGTTTATAATGTAAATAATCCAGCCCAGTAAAACTGTATTTCGAATCTCTCTTCACTGGATTTCGAAACTACATTTTCGAATCTCTTTTCGAACTGCCATCGAACCTTTGAAACTACATTCGAAAACAGCATATTTGACACTCGAATCTAGCACCATTTGACTAGGGATGGCAATTTAACCCGTACCCGATGGGGTGGTTTTTTTTAATTTATCGGGGCACGGGGCGGGTACGGGGCGATAATATTTTGCCCCGCCGGGTTACAGGGCGGGGACGGGGCAAGCATCCCCCACCCCGTGTACCTGCCCCGCCCCGGGATAAATCCCCGCCCCGCGGGTATTCCCCGTTACGACCCATCCAGCCCCCACGTACCCGCCCGCGACCGCCCCCAACCCACGCTCGCCCTAGCCAGCCTCCCGGTCTGCCCGCGCGCGCCGAACCCGCCCAGCCTTTCCGAAAATTAAGCAAAATATAATGCTTCCACTAAGTTTTGAACCCAAGACCTCCCACTTGCATGTGTAACTATCAAACCATTAGGCTAACTCTATTTTGTTGTTTAGACTTTAAATGTAAATGATATATATACTTATCATATCACATATAAATAATAATGATAATTATAATTATTAATATTAATAATATTAATAAAGAGTGCATACTTTATTTTAAAAAAAATAATTACAAAATATAAATATTTGTATTATAATAAAAACTAAATGTACTATTATTATTTTAATATAAAATATAAATTAATTAGATTTAAATTTAGTTTTAAATTTATTAATAAGTTGATTTATGATTAGATGATCCAATCAAATATTATTTTGATTGGAAATATATTACTATTTAAATTACTAATATCGTTTACATATTTTATTATTTTTAATTCAATTATGAATTACATACTATCAAATGTTAAAAAAACTCAAAATTCAATCTCACCGTGACTCATATCACGCATAAAATAAATTATGGATACTAGCCATATTAATTTGATTGAAATTTAGTTTTAAAATTATTAATATGTTGATTTAAATCTAAATGATCAAATCAAGTATTATTTGATCGATAAATATATTTATATATGAACTTGTAATATCATTTACATGATTTATTACTTAAGCTTTTAACCCAAATATTGAATACATGCAATCAAAATCCAAAACTCACTCTCACCATATATTTTTTTAATATATCAAACTTGTTAGTATTGTATAATTAACTAATAGCATTAGTTATAATTATAATAGTATATCATACCAAAGAATATATATATACTTACACTCAATAATTAGTATTATCCAAAAATAATCATATTATTGTATTACTTATAACAAAAACAGGTTTTTATTACATTAAGGAAAACAAGTTTGAGAAACATGAGTTTTCATAATATTGTATTACTTATAACAAAAATAATATGATAATTATGTTATATAATTATATTAATTAGATTTTCACTAATGTGTTATCATTTATTATCAATGATAATTGTATTATTTAAATTATTACTATTCGATATTCAAGTTATTACTTATTGATTATAATTTATAAATGCATATATATAGTGACAATTATACAATTATGTATATCATATATAACATAAGTAAGATGATAATTGTTGAGTATGTAAAATCTAATAATTAATGTTAGAAAGTTCGTTGATAATTATATATGTCATAGATGATTATTGTTACTATGCTTATATCATTAGTGTATATACTTTAAATGTGACATATAAATAATATTATATTTAGTATAAAATACAAAGTAATCTTATAATTATTAGTATGAACTAACATATTATGTATGACATAAGTAATCTTATAATTATTCGACTAAATAATATTTAATTAGATTATTTAGTATTAAATCAACATATTAATATTTTTTAAAACTAAATTTGAATCTAATTAATGTCCATCTACAAATTATTTTATTCATGATATGAGTCATGTATTATGAGAATGATTTTAACTTTTGATAGTATGTATTTAATATTTAAAATAAAAGTAATAAAATATGTAAATGATATTATTAGTTTAAATATTAATACATTTTCAATCAAATAATATTTGATTGGATCACCTAATCATAAATCAACTTATTAATAAATTTAAATTTAAATTTGAATCTAATTAGTTTGTATTTTATATCAAAATAGTAATAGTATATTTAATTTCTATTATAATACAAATATATATATATATATACTTTGTAATTATTATTTTTTAAAATAAAGTATGTACTCTTTATTAATATTATTATTATCATTATAATTAATAATATTAATAATTATATTTATTATTTGTTTTTATTTGTAATTATATGTGATATGACAAGTATATATATCATTTCCATAAATTTAAACAACAAAATGGAGTTAGCCTGATAGTTTGGCAGAAGTACATCTAAGGAGGAGGTCTTGGGTTCGAAACTTAGTGTAAGCAATTTATTTTGCTTGATTTTCGGGTTGTGGCCTGTGGGGGTTCTGGCTGCTAGGCGCGCGCGGGCGTGGGGCTGGCTGGTGCATACGCGGGCGGCTTTAGCGTGTGGGCTTGCACACTATGCTGGACTGGGTGCGTGTTGGCGGCGATTCCCCGCCCCGTGCCCCGGCGGGGCGGGGATGGGGCAAAACATTTATTACCCGCCGGGGCACGGGGCGGGGATGGGGCATACTTTGGCTATCGGGGATGGGGACGGGGCAACCCAAAACCCGCCCCGTGCCCCGCCCCATTGCCATCTCTACATTCGACACTCGAAATGACATATTCGAAACTTCCAGTTCCAGAGTCAATCTTATCGAAACTACCTTCGAAACTTCGAAGTTGCACGTTTAAACCTTCCAACTCCAGTTGATCTCATCGACTGTTCTCTGTCTTGAGGCTCCATCGAGTCCTCAACCTCACTATGATTACTGTTCATCATAAAACGCATTCCCAATACTATATATTATGTTTTAATCATGTTTTATGCACTTAAGTCACATGATTCAACTCGAAATTGGGTTTTCCCCAAAACTTAAGGTTCATGATCCAAATTCCACGAATTTGGAGTTAATTCTCATGTCTTAGCTATTGTAGCAAGTATAATCAACGACATATGAGTGAAGAATGAATCCCTACCTCAAAGTTGAGTGATTTGAGTTTAGATTGTCCAATCTCCTTTGCAAGCTCTTGGTTCCTCCTCAAACGTTCTCTCCCTTTCTCTCTCTTCACGTACACACACACGCAACAACCAAAAATGAAGGTTCCTCCATTCTTTTCTCTATTTTTACTTTATTTTATTTCTTAAAATATCCAAATTACCCTCATAGGCCCCAAACTCCAATTAGACTTAAAATCGAGCCCAATTATAATCAAAACGTTCCATTTGACGAACACATTCCTGTTTAGATATTTGTATTCCCCGATATGCATTTCATCATATGGCTATCTCCCAGAACCTCAAACATGGGTCATTACGGGTGATGATGCCACAGGAGTGGTACTGGGCTCACGACGCCGCAGGGGTTGGGCTAGGGTGGGGGGCGGGCGGTCGGGCGGGGGTGGGGGGGACGCAGATGCGAGGTCGATTAGACAACGTGGGGGTGGATAAGCAAGCGGGGGGGGGGGGGTTGGGCGGCGGTGTGGGTGTGGGGCTGGCAAGCGCCAGGGGACGCAGAGGCAGGAGGGTTAGGCAACGATATGAGTGGGGGGAGGGATGGCAGCCTCGGGTAGCTCAATATGGTGGCCTCGTTGAGCCCTCGCACGAAGTCAATCCCCCACCACACTGACTAGGGGTGTTAAATGGGCGAGCCGGGCCAGGTCGGGCCGGGCTTGATCCGCGCCGGCATGAGCCTAAACGGGTTGAACCTGTTTAGGCCCGCTTTTAAACAGCTAAGATTTTATGGCTCGACCCGGCCCACACGCGAGGCGGGCTAGCCCGTGGGGCTGGGTGTTTTTTTTAACAAATAATAAAAAAAACCTAACATACAAGCAATGGCGACAAAGGCGAGAAGCGATGGCGTTGGCAATAGGCAACAACAACGGTGTTGGCATCGGCAAAAACTAGATCTGACAATAAGCGATAGGCGACGGCGAAAGCCAAATCTGACGACCTAAACCAGTCAGACAGTGAGAGGACGGACAGAAAGCTTGAATGGCGACAGATGACAACGTCGGCGAGCTTTGCTTCACGCACCAGGTGAGGCGACTCGGCGGCGATAGGACGAATAGCGTCGGTGTCTGCATAGGCCGTGGGCATCGGCAGTAGGACGGATTGGGCGAATAGTGAATGGTGTCGGCATAGAGAAGAAAAGGAGAGGAAGATCTGATCTGAAGAAGAAGAAGAAGAGAAGACGCAGCGCAGCCACGACTTCTAAGTTCTGACGCAGTGACGTATTGGGCAATTAGGTTTTAGGTAATTAGGTTATAGAATTTTAACCTTTATTATTAAATGTTATAAAAAGAAAAAAGAATTGTTATGGGCCAGTGGGGGATGGGTATTGGCTTGTTGGGCAGCTAGGCCTGGACTAGGTGGGTAATTGGGTTAGGCTTGAATTAAGGGAATAGCCCGCCTGAACCCGTTTAAACCGCGGCCCATGGGCCACAAACCATTTAGGCCCATTTTTAAACGGGTTCTTATTTTAGGCCCGACCCGACTCGTTTTACAGGCCAGTCCACGGGCTGCTGGCCCATTTAACACCCTTGTCGCTGCCGACCTGCCTCCGTGCATAACCCACTGATCCCCCACCCCGCCGCTTGACTGCCTCCCTACACAACCCACCAATCCCCTACCCCCGCTGCACAGCCCCTCACAAATCCCATCGCACGCCTGCCACCCCGCATAGATCCAAGCTGTTGGCGCCCCTCCAAGGTCTACCCGCCCCTTCAATTCACCGACTTGCTTAAGCTCCAGTGGGAAGGGCGGTGGACCAGCGTTCGTGTGGCGGTGGGCCAATGGGTTTGACATCAATGTTGGTGTTATCGTTGTTAGGAAAATTAGAAGATTTTATTTAATAAAATTTAATAATTAGGAGGATATTTCAATAATTACATTAATATATTACTTTATTTATTCTTGTATACCAAACATAGGCAAGGTAATCAAAAAATTCATTTCGTTTTTTTATGTCAATTTCATTCATTTAATGATTCCATTCCTCCCAATTTCATTCCTATATATCAAACGAGCTATTAATGTGAATAAGCTTTGAAACATTATTGTTCCTTACATATGATTAAAAATAATTGATAATCAATGCAACTAAACTATTTATTACTGTTATTACTATATAAAAAACACATGTCAATTCTTATTTTATATCATTTTATTGTTTATATATATGTTTGACTAATTTTTATTTTTATAATTATTAATAATAATTTTTTTAAATAGTAAATAACCATAAAATTTATTATTTATAAAAGAATTAGAATATATAATAAAATGACCATTGACTATTATATTAATAAAACATAACTGGCCATATATCACCAAACCCTTTGGAAAGTACAAAATTCCAAAAAAATCAAATATAATTATAAAAATTAAAATTAAAATATTTATTTTATATTTAATATTAGTATTTTTATATAGATTTTTGAGCTGTAAGTTTTTTTATATGAATTAATAAAATAAAATTATTAATAATTATTAACTATTTATAAATGTATTATTATTATTATTATAAAAACAAAGAAAATCAATAAATGTCTGGCGGATATGTGAGGACGACGGTGTTGGAAATTGAAACTTCAACTTTGTTTTGTGTGCCTTTTATTTTAAATAAAATATAATTTAAAAAAATTATTTTTAATTATTTTTAATTATTTTTTATTTTAAATTTAAACTCAATTCTAATGAAAATTTAAATTTTTCTTTATCCTTGCTTTATCTTATTACTTGAACCCATTATACTATATTATATTTTTAAAATTTTTATGGAATCTAATTTTAAGAAATACACTCCTTTTAAATATATTTTCTTTCTCTTACTAAACAATAATTATTTTTAAATTTTAGAATTAAACCCGAACTCAAAAATAATAAACAGTAGAAATTAACCCCTTGATAAAAAATAAAAAGATTTTTGTTTATATGGTTTTTAGTTTTATCTTTAAAATATGTTTTCAAGTTTAAAATTAAAAATAATAAAAGATTGATGAATTGAAAAAAAAATAATCATTTTTTACTGAGAAAACTTATTTGTAATAAACTTCTAGCTGTATTTTAATTCAACAGGATACTACTAAGGGTGATTGTTGATTGGTTTGGGCGAGTTACATCAATTTGCTAAACTAAATTTTCGGTTTTCAGTCGAGTTGATAGAATTGCTTAACCCACCCAAATCAGTTTATTTGATTTTTGGTTTATTCGGTTTTTGATCGGTCAGTTTGTCGAGTTAAATCAGGCTAACAGTGTTCTTGCTCAATCCCAACATCACCAATTTTTCATATTAAATTCAGAACATCAACACAAACTATAATACAGAATCTAATATATAATCTTAACAATCAAATCAAATAAATTATTGTCATTAAAAATACTTTTGAATTAAATATAAGAAGTCTTAAATCAATAGACTTTCATTTCTAATTCATGAAATATTTATATTTTTTTTACTGTCCGAGAGAATTTTTTATCCAAATTTATCGGCCGATCCATTTATCGTTTATCTGATTAATTCGATTTGTCGGGTTTTTTGCCGGTACCATGTTTAATTTTATAAATTAGGTAGCATTCCTCTTTTGAATTTTCTGCCTCATATTTCGTAGTTCAACCTAAACTCCCTTCGATGTTCGGTTGGAAGTTAATACCCTAATTTCGTGCGTGCCCTTCAACTGCTTTCCACGCCAGTCCCTCCTTGATGTCCTGTCCCGGAGATCGAAACCATAGAGAGTAAGTAAGAAGAAGAAGATTTGCAGAGGGAGGGAGGCATATGCCATGGGGATAATACGGGGCAGCTTTTCCTTCATAGTTGGGACCGTATGCGGCATCTACTTTGCCCAGAACTACAACGTCCCCAACGTCAAGAAGCTCACCAACACCGCCCTAACCGTGGCCAAACACATCGAACAGACCTATAGAAAGCCCAAGAAGAGGGACGACGACGGCGACGACACTTAGTTAACCCCATTGTTCAGGTTCGTCATTTTTGACAAATTTTTATTGTAAGAACCATTTGGTATTTTTAGAATTACATGGGATGCGAAACGAATTTTGGTTCGTGCCAAGATGAATTCATTATAAGGGATTGATTGGTCGGTGGCGTTGGCTGTGATGTTTGATGTTGTTTATTTGTATCCCAAAAAAAAAAAAAAACTTTCTGTAGTGATGATGCATGCGATATGCATTCAGCGTTCAGTTTGACACTCAAATCTCTACGACCATGGAAATAAATAAAATTTTATGTTTCTAAAAGACACAGATTTTCTTATAGTTGTCACAAATTTAAGCGTACCGTTAACGCTGTGTTTGGTATGCCGGATAGGATAGAATTTTGCCCATAGAGTTGTGTTTGTACTTTGTAAGTCTCAATAATCAGAGAGCGTGCCGAATTATTTTTTACTTTAAGATAGCGGTCGAGTGGGTTTCAACTACGGGTTAGTAGCCCTATTAAAGCAATTGGGGAGGTTGTAATTTCAGTTTGAAATGCAACCCCAAACAGAGCATTAATATGGTATTTGGGTTTTAGTTGCGAACCAGTGTTGCTTCTATATCGTTGGTTTTATTTTTATTTTTATTTTTTCAGTGTGGCTCTCTGTTGCTAATAGATTGCTTAGATAGGATGAGACTAATTAGATTGCCTTGGATGGAATTTCCGACGCAGCTTTACATTGTTATTTTTTATCTCTATGATGAGAATGTTGTTAGTATTCGTTGTTGTTGTGTTTCATATAGCCAAGCTTACTGGGATAAGTGTTAGAAGAGCTTTATGAAATAGATTCTGAAACAGATGTGTGCAGCATGAAAACACCATGACCTAGCCTTTTATATAGCCATTTTTACTGGGATTCTTAAGGACTTTCTTATGAGATCAGTTTCAATAGTGATTGATACCCATCAATAGATGTCAGATCTCAGTAACCAAACACATCTTCGTCAGTACGATTGAATTTTTCTTATGTTGTTAATGAAGCTATTTTGGAAATGGGAAGGGTTGTATTTTTTCTTTTATAAGTGCCTATGTAGAACATTTTAAGTGTTGGGAGAGTTTATGTTTTGTTTATCAACCCATGTTTCTATTTGTAAACAGAACACTTGGCTTTATCTATAAACAAGAATGAACTCTCCCAAACGTTTTCAACATCTTAGCTAGTAGTGGATGGGAGAAAAGGTGGCAGAGTGAACTGGCAGCTTTAAAAAACACAAAGTTGCCGGTAAACTCACTGGCAATGCTTAAGTTTGAGCCGCCGCCTTCATTTTTCATGGGAGTATGCAGTGCTTATGAGTTACAGTTTTGTTGTTGAAGAAAAAAAAACCGTCATCCAAACATTGTAGATATTGGACTGTTGTATCATAGTTGTTTGCTGTGTTAGTTTCCAATAATAAAACAGGAGTTAACTACATGTTTGGATGCTGTCACAGAATCGGGACCTTGAACAAGAATCCAATCAATCCATGCCCACCCTGCTGTTGGAATTATAGACTAGGGGCCCCGAGGATGAATTTATTTACTGTGAAATACATGGTATATCCAATACAAAGTTTTATTTTATATGTCATGTTTTTACGTGCCATTGTTATATGCAGTCTTCACGATGTGACAGCACATGATTAGGGCTTATTTTACATCAGCATTATGTCATCTAACCATATCAGTTTTTAGTGTGCAGGACTTGTGCAATAGGACTGCATCAAAACTTTTCCATTTATTTTTTCTTTTTGGATCCTCATGCTTCGAGCATTTTCAATCTGCTGTAGGTTGGTTCACTCACTAATAGGGATTGACCTAATTTTTTTTGCTTAGGCGTCTTGAAGGTACAGGCCCAAGACCATATCATCCTTATTAATATATTAACGGAGACAATTTTTTGAAAAGAGAAAAAATATTACCCAATTTTGTTCCTTGCAGGAGCTTTGTGAATAAATTGAAGAGGCTATCAAATGTTTTTTTAAATTATATATATATAATTAAATATTAATCAGATTGACTATATAAAACATATATGAATAAATTGAAGAGGCTATCCAATGTTTTTTTCATATATGATTAATGGTCAACTGCATATGTATAAATTAGAAAAGTATTTGATGAAATCAATATTAGTGCTCTAAGCATTCTTAAGCTCTTTTGCCAATTGCAAAATCATGGTTGAAAATTAATTCAGGCTAAATTTTTCAGATTTACTAGGTAAGAACACCACCTTAAAAGAAAGAAAAAAAGAAAAGGACAATTACTCCAAATTCAAAAAAATGGAAAGTAAAACACCTCAATGCTCCCTTTTTGATTTTCTTTGCTTTTGATTTTCTTTTATCTGGCTATCCATTTCCAATATCATCTGAAGATCTCTCATCATCTAACAATTTGGAACGAAGGAACAAGCATCAAATAAATTTTACACAACTACACGAGTAAGCCATTGGATTGCTTGGATATACTTGGAGGGGCAAAGGATCATACGTCGACTCCTACTTCTAACCCTTGAGGTCTTGATGCTTGCCCTCTTCGTAATTTCGATTCCTCAATCCTCTCCCTTACCTCGGTCACTACGAGCCTTGTGAGTAGCAGCCCAGCCACAAGGGCAGCTGCCATTAGCATTGTGAACACTGAATTCCAGCTCCTCGCTGATATATAGCCCGTTAATAGGGGTCCAAGAGCAGCGCCCACAGAGCCCGTCCCATCTATAATTGCTGTCACGGTCGCCAGTGCCCGGGAATTCCCTCTCAATGAACTGTGGGTACCCAGGTCAGCTGAGACGGCTGTTGTTATGAGGGCATAAGGGCCGTTGACAAACATGCCGGTAACAAACATGAGAGCAGCATTTATGTAGCAGGAAATGTGGCCGTAAGACCGGTAAAAGAAGAGGGCAGGTATGGCACAGTACATGAAACCCGCAGATGTTATGGCTCTCGCGTTCAACCTGTCGGAGATGTGCCCAGCTAGGACCCCTCCGATGACTCCTCCAATATCAAACAACGTAGACAAGTTTCCGGCCGCCTCATTGGATAAGTATTTGCCGTCGATAGCTACAAAATCACAGATTTGACTGAGATCAAAGTCTTGTAAAACATTCACAGGGATAAAAGGATGCAATTGTATTCACATTTTTTGCTTATGAATGAGGAGCCTTTGCTGTGTTGCATTAAGACAATCAATTGAAATGCGGGGTTTCAAAATCAAGTCAATACCTGTATGGCTAATGTAAAAAGGAAGCCAATAAAGAAACGTGTAGGCCACCAATTTAGCAAAGAAGAGACAGAATGCAAAAGGGGCAACTCCGGGTATTTTACATGCTGCTACGAACCCCACGGCTTCTTCCTTGGCGTCAACATTTGATCTCAGTAGAGGTTCCTTTGCTCCCTCCTCCTGGCCTTTCTTTGGAGACCGTAAACCACCTACGTGATTATTATCAGCGCCCACTGACTCGGGATCAACGGGAAGTAGCAAAAACACCAGCAAACCAACGAAAGCAATGAGAAGACCCGGAACCACAAAGGACCAACCCCATCCATAATGCAAAACCGCAGAAGCGATCAGAGAACCTGAAATATTTCCCACAGAAGTATGTGCGTTCCAGACGCCCATAATCAGCCCTCTCTTCTTCTTCCCGAACCAGTTCCCAACCACCGCAACAACCGATGGCCACCCAGTTGATTGGAACAAGCCAGCAAGCATTTGGACTGCCAGGAAGTAGTAGAAGCTGTGTATATTCAGCCAGTACCCGACACCAAAGAGGGAAGTGAACACACAGGTTCCCACCATCCCCACTGTCAAAAAGATCCTCAAGTTCACCCTATCACCCAAATGCCCGGAGAAGTACATCCCAAAAGAGTACATGGCTAGGAAAGCCAAATCAATTTCCCCCAGCAATGAGGTGCCTTCCAATCCGTCAAATGGAGCCCAGCCATTCCCAAGCGACCATGAAAATCTCTCGCGTTCAACTGGGAATAAACTCAGTGAGTTTGAAGACCGAGGATCAAGAACACTCTTGACAATACTCGTGGTTTTCCTGGTGGCATGGTAGCTCGCATACGCCAAGAATGTCACAATCAACACGATGGCTTGGTGGGTCCTGAAGGACAAGCGGCCATTCTTATTGTGCTCTAAAAACCTTATTCCTAGAGGGTTACTGTCACTAACTTCGGGTGCCGGAGCCTGTTCCGGTTCCGACAATGAACCCATGTATGTTTATAGAATTGGAAGCTCGGTCCGAAAATTTGAGCTGGAAGAGGAAAAGAGGATATATCGAACTTCCCCTTACGGTGCGGACAACATCAATTGCTGAACAGGGTCAAACGAAGATCCCAATTAGAATTTAGAACAAGTCGTAACACTTGTAGATGAAGGTGATCAAAAATGTACAAAGACATGAGATTCAAAGGGCTTGGGTCCATGGCTGTTGGCCAGAGACTAATAAAATTAAATCATCCAAAAACTTGAGCATCAAGACCAAAAAACCAATTGTAGAAACCAAGTCTATCCCAAAAATAAAATTAAAAATCAAAAAGGAAACCAAAAGAAAAGCTGCCGATTTTCCCAAGAAAAGGTGGACGAACCAAGAGAGTAAATGAAACGCATACCTCATTCAAATCGGCTTCGCTTCTCTCTCTCTCTCTCTCTCTCTCTCTTCTCTCTCTCGTTCTTGCCGATACACGCAAGTCACGCAACGTGACCGGGAATTAGTAGTGATGGATGGGTGGTGAGCTTACGATGATGCCCTTTTGGGTGTGTTAGGATGGCTGTCAAAAAGGTGTTGTAACTGTTCCCTTTTGACCAAAAAACCCTTCTGCCCAATAACTTCGTACCCCTTTTTCTTCACTCTCTAACATTGTGACCGAGTCAATAAAGTCCCCGCTTAGACCCTCGTCCCTCTGTCTTTCTTTGCCACTGTGTTCCCTTCTGATAAGACTCATCGTACATGCTCTACTGATTTGTCAAAAAAATAAAAAAGGGTAAAAGAAAAAGACAAAGGTTTGATGGACATGACCCGTTCGGTGAATTAAATTAATTTTTTTAAAAACATATTTTAAAAAATTATAAATTAAAATAAATTTTTATTATTCATAAATAATTTTAAAATTATCAAATTTATTATTTTAAAAATAATATCATCCTATCTAATATTTTCTATATTTCGTTATTATTATTTTTTATTTTAAAAATATAATAATTATTTTCAAATAAAAAATATATTTTCTGTTTTTAATTGCCTCATCATACCAGGCCATTCTCAGAGCATAATCAATAGTTTTTCTATTTAAATAGAAAAGATACGTAAAAAAGTTATATTATATATATATTTCAATTATATCCATATCCCATCGTCAGAAAAGCATATGTTTAAAGGTAGTTGTATTAATTTTAAGCATTATTTCTTTTCTATACTTTTTGACGCCAAGATGGCAGGAAAACATTTTGCATCTTTCGATGCATTTTTGACACCATTTCCATAATTACTGCACACTTTTCATACCAACCAGGTAAACACGAAATCAATAGAATTTTGATATGTAATTGTATTTTCTGCCTTAACCAATCAGGGCATAAAAGTTTTTAATTTATTGCTTCTTTGAAAATATTTAAAAAAAAAAATAGAGGTACGGTCGCCTCCGTTAGCAATTATCATAATTAAATATCATTTTTTATTAATTGTTTTTTAAAAAAGGATACAAGATATCATTTCATTCCAATAAAAAAGCCAACATAATCAATAGTTTTAAAAAAAAAAAAAAAAAAAGGCTTCCTACGTTGAGATGCTACCCGTGTTTTGAGCATAATTTTCAATCCTTAACTCGTCGCGTCAAAACAAAATTATTAAAGCATACTTCACGTGGCGAGGAAGGAGGCTTACCATGCTTCTTTTTTCCCATGCCTCCACGTGTAGAACCTCGTTTATACATATATACATATATATATATATATAACTGGACAGGGTAATTTGGTAAAACCACTTTCATTTTAGGAAGTCGGAGAAGGCTACTACGGTAATTCTAATGACCGCCCTAAATAACGCTTGCAAAACGCATATTCGCATATTGAGGGAGAGATATGCGTTGCCCGCGGGGGATATTCCCCCTCCCTGCAGCAACCGACGTGGCAAATCCAGCATCGAGGCCACGCTTTTGAGGTTCACATCACATACATTTTTATAATCCTTTTTTTGTTTTTCATATAACAAAATTTGAGTTTTTAGAAATTAATTTTAAAAATAGATTTTTTAAAACAGTTTGTGTTAGCCTCGTGTTCTTGCCTCTTGGAGACTCGGAGTATGTAGTGTATGTGCTAACGAGTCTTATTTTGGTTTACGCTGTATGACTTGTTGGAGTAGTCAATTCAATAACTTTACAGTAGGTAGCTTACAGCGGAGCGAGGGTAAGAAATTTTTTGAATAGCATACATGGTAAGTTGTAATATTTTAAATAAAAGTTTTATTTTGATTTTTTTCTCCATGTTTCTTTTTTTATTTTTAGAAAACAAGAAAATAAATATTTACTTTGACGCGCTGCAGAGTCATTGGAGTAATGCTTTAAATCATTCGAAGGAAAAGAAAAAAATTATATCATCAAATCAATCAAGATTTCATGATAATACGTGAATCGATTACATAAATATTTATTTTAATTTACTATTTATACGGACATGCACGTGATAATACGAAGCGGTTGACGCTTCCTCCCCCTCCTTTTATTTTATTGATAGAAGACATTTGTACTAACTTTGATCACTGACTGCTTTTATTAGTTCAGTTTGCCTGCTTTAATTTAGTTTATAATCTATAAAAATGCATACTTTGATTAATTTATGATATTATAAATTTTGTAAATGCATCAATCAAATTCAAAATAGACGGAGTTGTTATAAGCGGAAAACGGAAACGTTTGCAAATTTTTAATGCATTTTCTTCTCAAACGCCAGGTTTTAATTGGCGACTGATTGTGTGGACCAGAAAGTTTTAACCCAATTAATTGAGTGACGGTGGTCACACAGAGAGACAGACGTGCGTGCATCCCCCTGATTTCGTGAGTTTGGGCCGTGGGGAAGA
The DNA here is from genome assembly GCA_023512835.1 of Taxillus chinensis. Taxonomy (NCBI): domain Eukaryota; kingdom Viridiplantae; phylum Streptophyta; class Magnoliopsida; order Santalales; family Loranthaceae; genus Taxillus; species Taxillus chinensis. Next base: position 30,446,252 of record CM042085.1, read on the forward strand.
CTAACCATTTTCAGCCACGAATCACCAAAATTTGTTGAGGTACAGACAAACACTACTTTTTATCCACGAATTGAATTAAATGCTTTCTTCCAAATTATCAAAACCTGGCCTAACGTACGGCTCTGAGAATGGCCTGGTATGATGAGGCCACTTTTATTTTTATTTTTTTTTAAAAAAATATAAGATTTATATTTACTAAAAAAAAATATGACCACATATATACATGGGGTATGCAGGCAGAGTCATGCATGACCAGGAAAAAAGGAAAGAAAAACGTCAAAAATCAATCAACAAGCACACCAGGCGTATCCAAAAAGCAAAAGCTAAAAGATAGCCATAACGAGGCACCTTTGGCCTTTGTTTGACTAGATATTGAAATAAAGTGTAAAAAAAATAAGTGAAAAGGAGATAGAAAGAAAAATGATATTGAAAAAAATATAAAAATAAAAATAAAAATATTTTTTAAAAAATATTTAATAAAAAAAATAAAAAAATATTCTATCAATTTTATCCTTGCCTCAAACAAACTCTAGAGATAGAGCAAACGATACATATATGGGGAGAGATCCTTGATGCCGGGTTTGTGTCGGACGTTGTAGCTATCGCCGGAGGTTTGCCGATCACACCCACCGATAGATTGACTGCATCTAGATTGCTGCAGCATTCTTGTAATAGTGCATAATGCGGGAGGCCCCAATCAGGTCCAGGTTCCTTATACCCACTTATGCCTCTCTCATCATCACAACCCTTATCATCTTGTATCGTGTTGCCAATTGTGTATTTCGATAGACATCGGATTAATCTCTTCATGCCTACCCTAATCAAGATTTAATCTAATTTGTTTTCAAGAGTGATCGATTCATACAAACAACCTATAACTCAAATAAACAAATGGCAAGCCCTACAGGGCGCAAAGTTCTGGTCAGGGGCACACACCCACTGCAGTGGGTTGTGGATTCCATGACTCCACAGGATTAGGGGTAGATTGGGGGGCATATTTTGAATAGATATTATTTCTCTAGCACTAGCAGTCAACATGCTGATGCCATTCAGCGAATTCTGTCTAAGGACATCAACAGTTTTGGACATTTTACAACAAGCAACTCTTGCAAAAGAAGCAAAATGACTGCTATCGCCAATGGGATGCGACCCCTCCACCTCGTCCTCCGCCTTTGCGGCGGCACCAAGAAGCGCAAGAAGAAGACCTACAACAAGCCCAAGAAGATTAAGCACAAGCACCGCAAGGTCAAGCTCGCTGTCCTCCAGTTCTACAAGGTCAACGACTCGGCATCACCGTCCCCGTTTTCCGTTTCCTCCTCTGCTTCCTCGCCACCGTGCCAGTGAATTCCCTCTACCGCGTCGTTCCAGGATGGACAAAGCCCCTGTTTAGCCTAAACTCTACGTGGAAGTATGGGAAGCCCAGCAGTCGCCCAAGTTTGTGCTTGACGGTTTAGGAAATGTGAGCACCTAAAATTGGCATCATAAATGGTGTATGGCTTTTTGAATTTAAGTAAAATTTAGTGTAGCCACATAGGGAAGTTATAAGGATTCTGAGATACCTTTGAGGTAGCATTGGACAGGGATTGTTTTCCTAGTCATGTTCATGCTTACATGGAGTGTCATATTGATGTTCTTGGCTGTTTTTGTGAAAGAGCAAGAGAAGGCAATAAAGGAAGCGAGGGAGCTACTGAAGATCCTAGAGGAGCAGGGATTCGGGGACAAGAACTTCTTTAGTCCTTTCTAGCCAGGAGCTTGAGACCATATGTTCATGTAGACACCTGAATCATACGTATTAAACTCACATGTTGCAGAACTTAGAAAATATGGAAATTAACAGGGGGATTTTTTTAGATAGCTACAATTAAGGAGAGTAAATCAATAGTTTGTTACCAATTTACCATGTAGAGTGTGACCAAAACTGGAAGTATGACTAGAAGATGGAATGGTAGCAGTAGTGGGCCAACATTCGGGATAAAACAAACCTACTTAGAAGGAAATACTGACATAATCATGATCAAAATAAAATAAAAAAGAATATAAATAACCACACAAGACGAGAACCCACTACCATCTGGAACTAAAGCAGCAATCCATTGATTCTTACTCATGGAACTATTAAAATGCGCATTGATTTTGATAATGGGTTGCCCAATGTGAGGTTCTCTAATGGTTGCACTATTTTTTAACAATGGGTTGCCCAAAATTCATAATTGAATTTTCCTGCATTTTTTGTGTTTTATGATCTATTATTGGACTGTGTATACTAATATCAATTGAAATTGTTTTTGCTCAGTTGTTTTCTGCAGTTGTGCTTTATTCAAGTTTTTCTCATAATTTAAAACAAAAAAATTGGGATGTTTTGGTTAGGAAAATAGGCCAAAGTGTTAATTAGTCGAGAAGTAACTAGATGGGGAATGCTTGTGTTTTGCCTCCCGAGATTTTTAGCATTTTGCATGTCTCCATCCAGTAATAGGGAAACTATTATATTATAATTCAACTATTGTCGTAGCTATTAATTTCATGTTTAATCTGATGTCGATTAGCTTATAGAAAACTAACTATTGGAATGAAATTCAAATGCATTTTTGGTGTCTCCAAGCAATAATATGAAACTAACAGATTATAATGCCATTTAGTGCCAGTTATTAATCTGGTGTTTAATCTGATGTCTACCAGAAATTCAATCTATGTCTTACAAATTTAGAGGTTCTTCTTCTCCAAGTAAATTGAGCTATTCCAAGGGATACAAGCCCCCATACGCAAAAAGATTAGAAAAATAGCTACAATTGAGTTCTTTCAAGAGTCCCGGTATGTGGTTACACTGGGGAAGAATGACTTCATCAATAATTATATGATGCCGGTGAATGCAGCTTCGTATACCTATAAAGATGTGACCTTCATCAATTACCTGACGAAAACATTAAAAGCACAACTTGCGGTAAAAATCACCATGTATTGAACTAATTATGTTGAAGTTAGTTTACATTTTGTTTTTGATTGGTTTTTAAATATGATTGTGTTTGTGTCGCTTGCATAGCTTCTACACCAAATAGGTGTGCGGCGGCTGATGTTTTTTGGTCTAGGATTAGTGGGCTGCATGTGTAACGCCCCCAAATTTGGGACCTCCAAACCGGGTGCGTTAGTGGAAATTAAATATACAAATTTTATATCAATTTCAAACTATTACTTATTTCATCAACCAAACTATTAATTATTACAAATTTCAATCCAAGATCTTTAAGGTTTAGGGGTTTAGAGACTAAGTGTTCTTAACCCATTATTACATAACAAAGCACACGAGCAAACAAATTTAATAAATCTTTAAAATTTCACACAACTTTATTTCCAAGCACTTCTCGACTCCTTATCCTAGTTTCTCCATTCCTTTAATTACCTGGGGTTGGAAAAGAAATCATAAAAAGGGTGAGCTCAAATAGCCCAGTAAGGGTAAACATAAGTGGGTAAGGAAAATCATGAAGATATCGAACATAGAAAATACCATATAACATTTGCACATCATACATGATCAACATTTCACAAGGGAATCATAACATGGAAGATTGTGCTTGGACATCACATCATAACATTATGATCTAGGTTAACTACCCAGATACCATAACATAACATAACATATTATCAGCTGGATTGACACTCTCCAGTGATGTTCTTTACCCAATGCATTGGAGGTCTTTCTGGAACCACCCATCATAAACTTACTTTGTCCAAACATAAGAGGTTATAACAACTTTAACATACATAACATGAGCCATATCATAGAATTCCAATAAAACATTCAAGGTTAACAAGGATAACCACGAATATCAAAATGGTTTTCTACCCCAATCAATAGCATAGATTATCTAGAGAGATATTAAAAAAGAGACTAATGTTTTCAACAATAAATTGGAAATAGAAGAATAAGAAACATAAAACTCTTACAATAATAATTCCAAATAAAACAAGATAAAGAGAAAGAGAAAAGAGAGAAAAAGAAAAGAAAAACCCTTACAATAATAATAAAATATAGACTATAATGAAAAAGAAAAGGGGGATGAGAAAAACCCTTACAATCCGCTTGTCGTTCTCCGCGTTCTAAACCTTAAAAAATATCAAAACACTGAATTAGCATTAATGCTTGAAAAGTTTAATATCACACATATCTCCTTTATATATATATATATATATATATATATATATATATATCATACTTTAACTTATATATTTTAATAGGCATACCGTGCTTGTGGGGTTGAATATTAATTTGGGTTCCCACTTCTATTGTCGTTCCATCTCCTATTTCGATCGTATGCATCATAAGCCTTGAGTTGTGCAATAATTATGTTATATTCCTTGAGAGTTTTTGAATAAGATTTACTTCTTGTATTGGGTGAACGGAAAAGACGTTCGATAAGCTTATTTTTCCTACGTGTCTTCCACCTTAACCATGAGGGTATATTAGACATAGGTCTAAAAGGAATATCTAAAGGAGATAAGGATGGGGATAGCTGTGAGGTTGAAGCATTAACAATTAGGGTTGCGGAAGAAGAAGGGCGATTGTCAGGGGAATTCATTATCGAAGTTGTTCCTTACGATCCTCCGCTATCTAGAACCGTAAAAATAAAAGAAACATTAAATCAATATTCTCATATTTTTACTTTAACTATATAATAAAAATGCTATGATGGAATAACATATTTTAAAATAAGATGGCAACGCCAACCATGCATGTATATACGAGGTGATATAATCAACCATATAAATAACATATGTGAGGTGGTAAAAACAACTATGTAAGTAATATATATGAGGTGGTAAAATCAACCATATAGATCTACATAATAAATAAGAGAAATTTCAAATTTTTAAAATCTTAAGTATTACCTTTCGTAGAACTTCGATGCTCGGTAAGTTCCAAAAAGAGAAGAGGGTTTGAGTAGAGTATTTGGGGTGTTAAGAGGGCTTAAGGGAGTGTTTTTAGAGGGAATTTCGTGGTGTGGCTTGAGGGATTTGTGCTTAAGAGAAGAAGCAAGACACTCCTTATATAGGCAAAGATGGTAGATGTAATAGTGTACGAATTTGACTTTGGCATTAAATTAAATTATTTAAAATATATATAATACTTTATTTTATTCATATTACTCTTATTAAAAACGTGGTTATCTACTCCTACCATTAAAAAAATGTTTTAAGACTTTTAAACCTAGAAGGTTCCTTTGGCATCAAAAGTCCATATTGGTGTACTCCCTACTAATTCAATTATAACGTTTTTAATTTTGTAGTTTTTGACAAATGGTCAATTGTATTGCATTACTAACTCAAATATCTACAAATGGGTATTAATTTTATAATTTTTAAATATGTATAACAAAAGTTATTGAATTTTAAAGTCATACTAAAATGTTTACCCGTTCATACTGAACCTATGTGTAGTATTTTAACTTCTGGAATTGATTGGCTTCATATTAAATTCTTAAATTTCTACACGTTTTAGCTAAGTCATAAATGAACAAATGGGCTTTGATTTCATGTCAATTAGATCTGTATAATTCAAGTTATGGATTTTTGAATGGGACCTCCAGAATCTGCCTCATTCAAGGCTTATAATACTTACTTACCGATAGTAATTTGGTTTAAGAAACTAAATGACATAATATATAGCATCTAAACTTTTTATGACATATAAGAAATTATTTTATTTTTTATAACGTATTTAATATTTACGCGGATAAAATAATATAATTGCATAATCAATAAACAATAAAGTAAGATAACATTATAGCATAAAATATTATAAACCTAAATATAAACATTAATATCATATTCTATGGTCTTCGTAAAATTTCTTGAATTGTATTAGCGTATGTGCGTAGGACGTGTTGTGCTTCAAGAAGTAGAGCCGCACAACCCTTCTGGCTAACATTGTCGTGGTTGTCGCACGAATAACCTCAAACTTCTCCCTGTGTCTCGTCGCATTATATTGCATTGGACACGAGCATTTAGCTCATCTACATCAAAGCATAGCTTTGTAACTTCAAGTCGTATTGCTCGCCGATCTTCATCTCGTACACTATTCTCGGATAGCGGTACTTGAGAACTTGATGTCATAACTCTTATTATTCTTCTTCTTACTTTTATACTCTCTTATAAATAAAATCTAATACTCATACCTATTTATGGAAGTCCAAATGGATACTATTCATAACGGCTAGTTACTATTCTAACGGCTACTTACTAGTCACATGCTATTTGAATGACTATATTGAGTGCTTATTTTTATCGTGATAATATCTAAAATATCCTTTCTAACTATTATTAATAATGACATTATTATTATTTTATTATTATTACTCTTTAAGGAAGAACTTAAATAGCTAAAAATTTTGCGGGTCTTACAGCATGCCCATTCAAAGGGTTCTTAGCACATCTTGGAAGTGTCAGGCAACAGCTAAATTAGCTATTGCCCCTTCAATAAAGCTACTACCAATCTCCTGGAGGATTTGTCAAGCCAACTTCCCAATGCAACCTTTCAATTTGGAGATTCCTATGGTGTTGTTGATGATTTGATTAAACGCTTTGGATGTTTGTTTTGAATCCATGTTTTAATATTTAATTCGGTATGTTATGTGTTATGAATTAATTCTCCATCTCTTTGATTTGTTGATTTAATATCTCGGTTGAGTATTAATTTAATAATTCATCGTGCGTTAATATTTTAATTGAGTGGAAGGATTTTTTTCGTAGGGAACGGAGCAGTCTTTTGAGAATTAATTCATGATTATTCTGGTTGGAATAAATTCATAATTTAATTGTATTCATGGTGTTTTGATGCATTTGAATTATGGGGTCATAATTTATCTAATTTATCTTTTGGGATAGTAATAAACTGCATTCAGGTGTGAAGTTAAACCAGTTACATTCTTTGATTAATTGAATTTCATAGTTTAAAATCTTTGCTTTAATTAGTTTTAATTCAATCAAAAATCCCCCAATTTTATATTTATTCTTTTTTATTAGTTTTAGTTAAACAGGTAATTAAATAGGTTGAATTGAATTTTATAAGTCCTCCGGTAGAGAGCGATCTAGGTTAAGTCACTAGCTATACTTAGTTTAAATTTTATTTGGAGTGCGTGTGTGACAAATGCTCTTTTCAAATTGGCGCCGTTGCCGGGGAGGCATTAAATTTGATTCAATTTATTTTCTTACTTGTTTTATTATTTGTCATATTTTTAATTTATTTATTATTTTGTTCGGACTTACCTGATAGTTTTTTGTTTTTATTTTTACAGGTTTCCTTTTTCTTTTCTTTTCTTTTCTTTTTATTTTTTTTATTTTTTTACTTAAAAAATAAAAAAAGTTTCCGTTTTTGTAGGTTTCCTTTTCTAACAAGTTTCCTGTTTTGTTTTCTTTCCTTTTTCTCATAGTTTCATTTTTTTGTAGGTTTTTCTTTTTCTTTTATTTTATTTTCCTTTCTCTTCTCTTCCTCTTAATTTCCTTTTTTTGCAGTTTTATGACACGATTCACTATAAGGGAACTACTAGATTTGGATCCAGAGATTGAGCGAAACTTGAGGACTCGTCTTCGACACACTCAAGTAAAAGAAGAAAGCCCCTCACCAACAATGGCAGGGCACAACGGAGAGTACAACCGCACCATCCGAGAGTCGGTAGCACCAGACATCAATTATCAACCGACGTGTATTGCCTACCCAGCTTTGGAGACTGACTTCGAGCTCAGATCTGGTCTTATACATCTTCTTCCCAAGTTCCATGGGCTATCTGGAGAAGACCCACACAAGCATCTTAAAGAGTTCAATATGGTCTGTTCTACCATGAAGCCCCAAAATGTCCTAGAAGATCAGATCAAGTTGAGAGCTTTCCCATTCTCACTTGATGGAGCTGCGAAAGACTGGTTGTATTACTTGCAACCAGAGGATGTCACATGCTGGAACGAGCTGAAGAAATTGTTCCTAAATCGATTTTTCCCAGCATCAAGGACCATAGCAATCCGAAAGGAGATCTCAGGCATCAAACAAGGACATAGTAAAACAATGTACGAGTATTGGGAGTGCTTCAAGAAGTTGGTTGCTAGTTGTCAAATTAGCGACCAACTCCTCATCCAGTACTTCTATGAAGGTCTTACATCTATGGAGAGGAGCTCGGTGGATGCAGCTGCAGGAGGAGCCCTAGTTGATAAAATATCAGTGGATGCAAGAGCTCTCATTGATAAGATGGCACAGAATACGTAACAATTTGGAGATCGAGCATTGCCTACACAGCGAGGAGTCCACCATGTGAGCCCCAGCACACAGCCTAGTCTTGAGGCGCACAAGCTTGATGAGATCTCTACTATGATAAGGCAGATGACCTTAGCCTTACTAGCCCTCGCTAGTCCTACGAAAGTTTGTGGAATCTGCACCACCACTGATCACACTACTGATGCATGTCCACAACTTCAGGGAATCAGAAGAGTGCAATGACATCTTTCCAGGCCGCCCATATGAGCAGCAGTAACAGTTGCATCCTCCTCAGCAGAAATATGATTCATTCTCTCAGACATATAATCCAGGGTGGAGATATCATTCCAATCTTCGCTATGGGACAGGGCAACCCCAAAGACCTCCATATCTACAAAATTTTCAGAAGAGATCTGAGGGGCCAACATCGAATGGTCAACAACAAGCTCATCCTCAACAAAAGGGGGAACCAGATCACTTTAATCTCCTTCAGCAGATTGTGCTCAACCAACAGAATGAGTTAAAAGAACTCAAGATGTAAATAAGTCAGATAGTCACTATTGTTGTGCATGAGTTCACTAGTCAATAGCAAAACACACTTCCCTCTCAGACTACTCCTAACCCCAAGGGGAATGTCAGTTCTATCACTTTTAGGAGTGGCAAGCAAATAGGAGAGCCAAAGGTTCCATCTACTCCCCCAGGATTTGCACCACTAGCCAAAGGGCCACCCCATATACCTTACCCACTGAGGAACCAAAGATTAAGGAAAAAGACCTGAAGAAAGAGAAGGAGAAGGAGACCACCTCCAGACCTCTTCCATTCCCATATAAGGCCATTCAAACCAAGAAGCTGGCAGATGAAGCAATTCAGCAAGAGATTCTGGATATATTTAAAAGGGTGGAGATCAACATTCCACTCTTGGAGGCCATCAAGCAAATCCCTAGATATGCTAAATTGTTGAAGGAGCTATGTATCAACAGGAAAAGAAGCCTAAAGGGAGTTGAAAGGTTCAACCTTGGGAGAACAGTTTCAGCACTCATCACACCTTCTCCTCCAATGCCTCCGAAGTGTGAAGACCCTGACACCTTCACTATTCCATGTACCATTGGGGCACTTCACTTTTCTGATGCTTTGTGTGACTTGGGCGTCTCTATCAATGTCATGCCATATTTTATCTACTTTTCTCTTCATATTGGGGAGCTTAAGCCAACACAGGTGGTGGTCCAGTTGGCTAATAGATTCACAATTGGTCCAGCAGGCGTTCTTGAGGATGTTCTAGTTAGAGTGAGAGATGCGATCTTTCCCGTTGATTTTTATGTCCTCAACATGGAGGAGGACTTGGCGAACTCCCATGCCCCTATCATTCTTGGCAGGCCATTCCTCATAACTGCTAAGACCATCATTGATGTTTACCAAGGTACGCTTTCTATGGAGTTTGGTGATGAAATTATTAGATTTAATATTTTAGACTCCATGAAGCATCCCTCTGAGCACAGTGTCTTATTTTTTTCACACACTAAACCACCATATGATATTGATTCTGACCTTGATTTCAGTGATGTGAATGATTTTGATGATGAGGTGGATTATGTTAATGGATTGAATACTTTGTTTTCTGATGATGTTGCACATGTTCACTCTATTTCTTCTTGTGCACAAATGTCTACACCTAGCATGCTTCCTTCCATACAACACCCATCTACACTTGAGTTGAAACCTTTGCCTAGTAATTTGAAATATGCATATTTGATGAATAGAGATAGATTGCCTGTTATCATTGCTAGTAATTTCTTACCAGACCAAGAGACCAAACTGCTAGCTCTCTTGAGGGACAATATTAAGGTGATAGGTTGGACATTGGCTGATATTCCTGAACTTAGCCCATCCACTTACATGCATAGGATTTTCTTAGAAGATGGTGCAAAGCCAGTGAGGTAGCCCCAAAGGAGGCTAAACCCCACTTTGTTAGAAGTTGTTAAGAAAAAGGTAGAAAAATGATTTGCAGCTGGCATTATTTATCTTATCTCTGATTCTCAGTGGGTTAGTCCTGTCCAAGGGTACCCAAAAAGACTGGGTTCACTGTGGTGAAAAATGAGAGGGAGGAATTGGTTTCTATGCAAGTCTAGAATAGCTGGCGAGTATGCATTGATTATAGGAGACTTAATGGTGTCACTCGCAAGGACCACTTCCTACTCCCCTTCATTGACCAAATGTTAAAGAGACTAGCAAATAGGACATATTATTACTTTTTAGATAGTTTTTCTGGCTATTTTTAGATTCTCATAGCTCCAGAGGACCAAGAGAAGACTACATTCACTTGCCCATTTGGTACTTTTGCTTATAAAAGGATGTCACTTCCTCATTTGATGAATGTCTCTCTAACCTAAGTAATGTTTTGCGTCGTTGCATTAATAAAAACCTTGTCCTTAATTTTGAAAAATGTTATTTCATGGTTGAGAAAGGCATAACTCTAGGACATGTAATTTCCATGCATGGTATAGAGGTGGATAAATCTAAAGTTGATCTTATTACATCTTTACCCTATCCTACTTGTGTTCGAGATGTTCGTTCTTTCCTAGGACATGCAGGTTTTTACAGGCGCTTCATCAAGGTCTTCAGCAAGATTGCACACCCATTGTCACAACTATTGCAGAAAGAAAAATCTTTTGTTTTTGATGTTTTTTGTAGGTTAGCTTTTGATGAGTTGAAGAAGCAGTTGACCACCCCACCGATCATTCAACCACCAAAGTGGGACCATCCATTTGAGCTTATGTGTGATGCTTCCAATTTTGCTATGGGAGATATTCTTTCACAGAAAGTGGATAAAGTTCCACATGTCATTGCTTATGCCTCGAGGACCCTAGATGCAGCTCAGTGCCACTACACTACTACTGAGAAAGAGTTCCTTGCAGTCATCTTTGCCTTAGACAAATTTCATTCCTATCTTTTAAGATCAAAAGTTGTTGTCTATTCTGATCATGTGGCCCTGAGGTACCTATTGAAGAAGCCATATGCCAAACCATGACTTATTCGATGGATGTTGCTTCTTCAAGAGTTCGACATAGAGATCAAAGATAAGAAGGGGTCTGAAAATCTAGTTGCCGATCACATGAGTCGACTTCCCCACCTATTAGAGGACATCACTTCCTTGGGGTTGAGAGACACCTTTCCAGATGAGCACCTATATGCAGTCTCTTCTACCCGTCCATGGTATGCTGATTCGGTGAATTACTTGGTGGCTTCTAAAATCTCTAATCATTATAGGAAGCACCAAGTAACAAAGTTGAAGAGTGAAGTGAGGCACTATTTTTGGGATGATCCCTATCTTTGGCAGATTGGCAGTGGTCAGATTATTCGACGATGTGTTCCCAACCATGAGATCCCATCTATTTTGAAATTCTGTCACACATTTGCTTGTGGAGGACACTTTGGCTCACAACGCATAGCTAGGAAGGTATTGGACTCTGGTATGTATTGGCCCACTTTGTTTCATGATGCTTATGAGTTTTGTAAAGCATGTGATCGTTGCCAACATACTGGTAATATATCTAGGAAATATGAGATGCCTCAACAGCCTATGATATTTTGTGAACTTTTTGATGTTTGGGGTATTGATTTCATGGGTCCTTTTCCTAGTTTTTTTGGCTATTTGTATATATTGGTTGTTGTGGATTATGTGAGTAAGTGGGTGGAGGCGAAAGTCACGAGGACTGACGAGTCAAAAGTTGTGGTGGATTTTATGAAAACTAACATCTTTTGTAGGTTTGGTATTCCTAAAGCAATCATTAGCGATCAAGGGACTCACTTTTGCAATAGACACTTTCGAGCACTACTTCAGGAGTATGGGGTGACACACAAGACATTGACACCATACCATCCCCAAACCAATAGCCAAGCCGAGGTGTCCAATCGGGAGTTAAAGCAAATCTTGGAAAAGACTGTTCTGCCTAATAGGAAGGATTGGAGCCAACGCCTTGATGATGCACTTTGGGCCTATCGAACAGCATACAAGACTCCTATTGGCATGTCCCCATTTCGATTAGTTTATGGGAAGTCTTGTCATCTTCCTATGGAAGTGGAGCATAGAGCATCTTAGGCGGTCAAAGCTTTCAACCTGGACCTGGCCCAAGCAGGGGAGCAAAGGAAACTTCAACTTCAGGAACTTGAATGCAAGGCTCTACAAGGAGAAGTCCAAGGCTGCCCATGATAAGATAATTCACAAACGGGAGTTCGAAGAAGGCGAGCGTGTTCTTCTTTATACTTCGAGATTGAAGCTTATGCCAGGTAAGCTAAGGACGAGATGGACTAGGCCCTATACTGTAGTTCGTGTCTTTCCATATGGTGCAGTGGAGATCATTCAGGAGGGATCAGGACATAGCTTCACTGTCAATGAACATCTGCTCAAGCACTTCTATGGGGGTTTTCCTATACATACATTGGATTCTATCCAACTGCATGAACCTGTCATTCTTTGAGCCCATCAAGTTGTTTCTTTCCTTCTCATTTATTGTTCATTGTTCATTTTTAGAATTGCATTCCATGTCCCTAGTTTTTATTTTTGGATTACATTGAGGACAATGCAACATTTAAGTGTGGGGGAGGGAACACACATAGTTTAGTTTAGTTAAACATTTTTTTTGTGTTTGCCTTAGTTTGTTTTTGTTTATTGCTATTATGTTTTTCCTTAGTTTTTTTTTGTTCATTTATTTTTAATTCTAAAAAAAACCCAAAAAGATTTTTTTTGTTTTAGTGTGCTTTATTTATGTTTTTGGTGATTTATAGGCTGCATATTTTTAGTCTTGAACTTGATTAACACTTAAATTTTTTTTTTTTTGAATCTTTGAGTACTAATGATTAGTTCTATTTGAGTTTATTTGATTATGCAATATTTGAATAATGACTGAGAATCTTAAATAGTGAGAGTTAAGTTGTCTAGTATGGATACATATTTTGCACAACTGAAATTTTGATGCTTTAATATTTGATTAATTCATCTTGTTTTTTATGCCTTAATTGGGAAGTGCAAACATGTGAAAATCATGATTCTAGCTATTCTTGAGTTATGCTTGGACTTTAATTCAATGAGTTATGAAATACTGTTTATATCATTACATCTCATTCATACCAATACTTGAGTTTTTCTTGCATTTGGATTTTATATGAGCTAAGCTTGTTGATGTAAATTGAGATAGTTAAAAAAAGAGTGAATAATCCATCAAGGGAGAGCATAAAATGCAACCTTGTAAGGTTATTAATTAGAAAAAGAGCGTCATTGAAAAAGGTTAGCTGACTTGTGAAGTATGATGTATCACTCGGAACTTATCCTGAAGGGCTTTTAAGCCTGGTACCCTAAGATCCGCCATAATCTGTGAGCTGCCGGATGGTTCTACTACATGGGTGGTATAAATGGTTATTGTTAAGTAAGTTTGGCTGCCTATTTAAAAAAAATAAAAAAGTGATCGGCCGATACATTGCATATATCTTGTTTAGCTCCAGTAATCTTTACCCATGTGTTTCACTTCAAGTATGTGTATGAATGATGGCATGATATTTGAAGTATGGAATATATAGCTATAGTTAACTTTTGAGTATGCTTAATTTTAGCCATCTAGTTGATAATTGCATATTTGTATGACTTGATTAAGTGTCATGAATGAGAGATGGGTTGAAAGAATAAAGAAGTTGATGAATTTTTAGTTCACACACTCACATCCATACTAGAACTTGATTCGTGATATTTAAGTTATTCTCTTTATATATTTGAATTTGCATGATCAGATAATCTTTGTTTGGTACTTAATCTTAGTATTTGTTCGAGGACGACCAAAGTTCAAGTGTGGGAGAATTTGATAACTACGTAATTTGTCATTAAATTTGCATGTAATTTATGAACTTTAATTTAATATTTTGTTGAATTAATGCATTTTTATAATAATTTTCTCTAATTTTAATTATTTACTGTTTTATTCACTTTTATAAATTTAATATTGATTTTGGTGATTTTTAATGTTTAATTGATTATTTCAATTTTGATATTAATTATTTGGGCTTAATTGATTATTTTAAGTTTAATCTTAGTAAAAAAAATTTCTATATATTTTAGTTAATTGATTGATTTTTATTTTAATATATTATTTTGTGTTTCATTATTATTATTATTATTATTATTATTATTATTATTATTATTATTATTATTATTATTTTGCCTTACGTAGGTGGTAAGTCACTCAAACTAGAGAGAATGCTTTTGTTTAGGCATCACGTAATGTAAAAATTGAAAGAGAGACCCAGCGATATTTTTAAGATTGATTCTTATTCCACGATTGGCAACATGCATTAAATGGAGTGGGTTGCGTGTTGAAAAAAAGGCAACTTGAAGACCTTTTATTAATAACATCAATAACGCTATAACTTAATAAACTCAAACAAATACTAAATAAACTCAATAACGTAGCCGATGTTGCCTAGCTTACATTAAATTTGCAATATAGCATCACGTTAAGAGCCGCACCATCTCTAGCTTCATACACCCACTCGTCCAGTAACTTCCCATACGCGAACCAGGCAACCTCTTCAGCGCGCCAACTCTTCTATCACGCACCTTCTCCATCGTTCCATCGTCCCAACACTGATAGGCAACAGAAAAGCATTGAAGATTTGGATTGAGTTCAAGACCGAATATTTAATTCTCTACAACCTATTTTTCTTAATTCTAGTTTATTTTTGCTGTTTTAATTTTCGAACAGATTTGTGATTTTACAACTCATGATGGGATAAGTATTTTGTAATCGATTTAGCGTAGCGCTTTGGATGTTTGTTTTGAATCTATATTTTAATATTTAATTCGGTATATTATGTGCTATGAATTAATTCTTCATCTCTTTAATTGGTTGATTTAATATCTCGGTTAAGTATTAATTTAATAATTCATCATGCGTTAATATTTTAATTGAATGGAAGGATTTGTTTCATAGGGAACAGAGCAGTCTTTTGAGAATTAATTCATGATTATTCTGGTTGGAATAAATTCATAATTTAATTGTATTCATGGTGTCTTGATGCATTTGAATTATGAGGACATAATTTATCTAATTTATCTTTTGGGATAGTGATAAACGGCATTCAGGTGTGATGTTAAACCAGTTACATTCTTTAATTAATTGAATTTCATAGTTTAAAATCTTTGCTTTAATTAGTTTTAATTCAATCAAAAATCCCTCAATTTTATATTAATTCTTTTTTATTAGTTTTAGTTAAACAGGTAATTAAATAGGTTAACTTGAATTTTATAAGTCCTCTGATAGAGAACGATTTAGGTTAAGCCACCAGCTATACTTAGTTTAAATTTTATTTGGAGTGCGTGTGCGACAAACGCTCTTTTCAGACATATGCAAGAAACTTGGCTTTTTGCACGTTAATGGAACAAGTGCTTCTTCTCGAGCCCCCACCAATGCGCCATCCATCAATGATTAATAGACATATTTAAAGTATAGGTTCTTTATATGGGTAATCTTTAATTTACATTTATAGTTGTATCATAAAAGGAAGCATTTTTCCTTTGTACTGGAGCAAATTTGTTGTATACATTCTATATACATATATATATATATATTAATTTAGCTATTGCCTGTTTTAAAGAGCTTTATCATGGTTTACCTATCCAACCAGGGCATCAACAATAAATACCAAGGAATTGATGACAGTTTTATTTAGGCTGACTGGGTAGCTGTAATATGAGAGCATTTTTTTGTTGTGGTTAAATGATTGTAACTGGTCTATTAAAAGGGAGAGAGATATAGCTGGAAAAATATGGGAATTTACTGCATTAAAGATGGGAGTTAGAGCGTGATATGGGATGCCTGAAAGGGGAACCTGCTTATGCCACCCTTTGCTTCATTGTCTAGGGTGTTTCTCCTGAAAATAAAAATTTCTTTTGAAAAATAGAATAGGAAATAATCAAATCATATCAGCATCACTAATATTATATCACATTATGTTTGCAAGCCATAATAAACATACATAATAGTTTAAGGTTCTCATGACTCACATAATCATAGAAATAGTATACATGACTTACAACATATAATACAATAGGAAATAATCAAATTATACCAGCCTCACTAAGCATTAATTACAAGGCATCTAAACGAACCTCTCATGGTACACCAAAAAACTCACATCTTGATTGTTCATCTTTACACAAAAATTGATAACTTTTCATCTTCAAATCAGGCCGCACATTTAAATACTCAATCTCCAACCAAACATCATACTCAATGTAATGTCGAGGCTTACTCTCTTACATAATTGTCAATCCTCTTTGTGAAATTTCATAATTTCTTTCAGCCACTTCCACTTGTCTTTCTATCAATTCAACATTTCGTTCAGCTAATTCTACTTGCCTTTGCATCAATTCAACATTTCGTTGAGCCACTTCTACCTATCTGTCATCATTGAATTTCATCCGGGAGGAAAACCGCTTTTAGGGTGCGACTTCCCCCCAACCTTTATCCAAATGGTGATAAAAATTACAGAATCGCCACCAACCATTTTTGGGGTGCGGTTGGTCACCTAAAAGAAAATTATCTATGTCGCTGGAGATGAGCTTGAGAGTTTGTTACGTGTGGGAAAGGAGTGACACCCCCACGACGCCTTTTTGGTACCTATTTTAGAATTTGAAGATTTCTAACTTGTTTTAATTATTTGACCTAAAGTTAATTAGCCTAAAGGTGATATTGAATTTGCATGTGACCTAAGAGTCTACTCTTTTTATTTCCTAAGTTATTTGTTGAAGTGGAAATTAAGTCCATTTATCCTAAGCCTCTAAAGGAAATCCTATGGTAAGGTTCAAAATTAAATCTAAGTTATCAAAGTCTAAAGGAAGCAATGATTTTATTTCTAAGTCCTAAGTTAACGTTTTTAAAACCAAATATGCACAATAACGTTTGGGGGTGAAAACTAATGAGAAAAGGTGAAATGGAAAATGTTAAAGCCCAAGTGTTTAAGATATAAAACTCAAGTTAAAACATTTTTCTTGTTGATGGTTTTTTTTTACAAAACTTTTTTTTTAAAACGTTTTTAATTAAAAGGAAGGTTTTTTTTTTGGCTTTGTTGTTTGTTTTTTTTTGAAAGACTTTTTTGTTTTGTTTTGTTTTTTTAAAAACAAAATAAAAATGCATAAATAACTAAAACAAATGTGATGTGTGTGAAAGTGTCATCTACAAAGTAGCTCTCTCTTTTTTTTCTAGTTTTTTTTTTTTTTTTGCTTTCTGTTTTTTTTTTTTTTTTTTTTTTGTTTTTGATGTACATGTTATAATTGTGACTGGGTCATATGACCCATGCTTACAAAAGTATAAATGACCAATGCTAACATCACCCTAATGGTCAATAAAATAACTGAAAAAATACATAAAAAAAACTTAACTATGTACAATGATGCTAGGACAAACACCAAACTATTTACGGTAAAAAAAAAAAAAAAAACTAGTGCTAGCCACCATACTGTTGGTGAACAGTCGTGCGAGCGTTGGCTTGGAGGACGCGCATGAGAGACAACATCAAACAAACCCAGACAGGCAGAGGATAGACCATAGAACATTGAACAGACCATAGAACAGAACATTAAAACAAGCCATAGAACAGACCATCGAATTGAGCAAACCATTGAACCGAACCAACCATAACGATATAAAATAGAGCGTTGAATTGTGAAAGCATAAACGAAACAGAAGATCAACTTGTGAACCAGTAGACTATAGATCTTGAACCCATGGATTTATGTGTCGGTGAGCTCACGAGACAAGCAGAAGGCACAAGGATAAAACAAACTCAGACATCGAGAGGTTCCACACCCAGACCAAAATTGAACTAAATGATGGATGAACAAAATAAACTCAAAATAGGAACATTAGACTAGATTATGCTCTCTTTTAACACTGATTATGCATCCTCTAGATCATGTTGACAATACCAGTAGAGGAAAAACCATAAAACCAACAGGACCACGAGCAAAAACGAGGAAAACCAGACACACCAAACAAGAGAACAAGCTATTAGACAAACGAGCTACTAAACAACACACACTGGATCAGTATAGTGACACATAAAATGCAAACCCAGAAAATAAGCTACTAGACAACGCACAAGTATGGAAATGGCAGTGAGAGATAGAGCGGGCTAGAATAACCAAAATATCTCCGATGAAAGCTAGCAAAAATGAAAACCCACCACTTGGAGGAACGTTTTTTTTTTCTGCTACGGTGTTCCTCTTCTCGTCCACGGCCTGGATGCCCCTTGCCTTAAGCTTCAGCCGACCAATGTGACGTACGCCGCTTGTTTGAGTCTTCCTCCACTCCCTTTCTGCCGCCGTTTGACGCCTCGTAAAGACTCTGGGTGTTATGTGCAATAAAAATAGACAATTGTAGGTTTTTAATTATTATATGTAATTTTAATTATAAGGTGGTTTTATGTCGGTTCTTGTATTAGTTATTAGAAACCGAATAATGTAATGATTGTAATACTTTAAATATGAACAAGAAGGAGAAGGAAGGGGCATGGATATTTTTCAAAAGAAAAGATAAACCGGAGGACAAGGCCCCTCGAAGTGCCCAGGTATTATTTAGTAATTATATAAATTTTCAATAATATTAATTGTCAATCCGACTCTATTCATAACAGGGTATCGGAGCGGCGATCTTGCAATATGGTCAAGGCACACGACAGGCTCAACTTTCTGAATCCATTGCTCTTCTCAAGGCCAAAACAATGCACCTGCGTGAAGAACAAAATCAACAAAAGAATTTGTTAGAAGCGATATTACAACAACTCAATAACTTGGCATCTAGTTATGATCAATTAGCCATACAGGCTACGAATCGACTGCAGTAGAAGGATCATCTCATGAAAAAGGTCAGGATCATAATATTCTATTTGAGGAGAACAAGGGAGTATATGCTAGATCTTTAAAGTTGGAATTCCCAAAATTCAATGGAATAGATCCTGTTGAATGGATCCTTAAATCTGAACAATTCTTTGAGTATTTCAATACTCCTGAAGATCAAAAAACCCAGATTGCCTTCTTTCACATGGAAGGTAAGGCCTTATCATGGTTTTCATGGCTAAGAGACTCTGGAAATGTGGGAAGTTGGGATGAGTTTACAACCGCATTACGAGTCGATTTGGACCCTCGAGCATTTGAGGATCCAATTGGCGCTTTTACAAAGTTGAGACAGATTTCCACAATTGGAGGAATATCAAACTGAATTTGAGATTTTATCCAATAAAATTAAAGGACTTACGGAAGAATTTCGTATTAGTACCTTCATTAGTGGCTTGAGAGATGATCTCAAAATCATGGTGACTATGTTCAAACCAACTACAATTTCCGCTGCATTTGGATTAGCAAGGTTACAAGAAAAAGAAGTGATTCGAAGAAGTAAATCAGTTCCAAGTAAGAATCAAACTGCTAGTCAACCAATACTTACTAATGTGCCAAACTTTTCATCCACTCCATCACTCCTCAAATTACCTGCGCCATCTCCTAAGACAAAAACAAAACTTTCCTCAAAGATCCAATCCAAATAGAAAATTTCTTCCAATAAGACGAATTACACCAAATCAAATGCAGGAAAGAAGGGAAAGAGGACTTTGTTATTATCTGTGATGAGAAATTCCACCCAGGACATAAGTGCAACAGACCTAAACTATTTTTATTGGATGGAATGGCAGAGGATGATAGTGATGAAGTTGAATCTATTGAAGGAAAATTAGCAGTGTTTGAATCTGAGGAAGTTGAAGGAGGAGAGAAGGAAATAGGAGAACTATTGGGAATTTCCCTACATGCTATGGCAGGATCTGTTTCTCCTAAAACTATGAGAATTAAAGGTTGTATAAACAATCAACAAGCATTGATTCTTATTGACACAGGCAGTACTCATAGTTTTGTGGATCCTTTTTTGGTCAAAAGAGCAAAACTCTTAATGGAAGAGAATCATTTAACGGTTAAAGTAGCCAATGGGGATAGCATTTCATGTTTGGGATATTGTAAGACAGTCCCACTTATTTTACAAAATTTCAAGGTTAATGCTAATCTTTATGTATTAACTTTGGGAGGATGTGATGCCGTGTTAGGCGTGGATTGGCTAAGGAGTTTGGGGCCTATTCTTTGGGATTTTACCTGAATTGCGCATGAAGTTTACCTTTAAGGGAAGGAAGATTCAGTTAAAAGGGCTACAACATCCCAAAGAGACGTTGGAAGAGGTAGAACATGTTCCAAAATTACATAAGAGAACCGTAAAAAGGGCTTTGGATACAATTAATTAACAAGTGAAGAAAAATCATTGGGACAGATTGAAGAACCAGTTGCAGAAAATTGTAAAACAGTTTGATGAAATATTTGCTGAGCCTCAAGGACTTCCTCCTATCGAAGTCATGATCATCAAATTAAGTTAATTGAAGGATCTAAGCCTACTTGTGTAAGACCCTACAGATATCCTTATTATCAAAAGGCAGAAATTGAGAAATTGGTGAGTGAAATGTTGAAAAGTGGTATTATAAGGGATAGCCAAAGTCCATACTCATCTCCAGGTCTTCTTGGTTAGGAAGGCTGATGGTAGCTGGAGGATGTGTATCGATTACCGAGCACTCAACCATGATACGGTAAAAGATAAGTTTCCTATTCCTAACATAGATGAACCGTTAGATGAGTTATGTGGTGCTGAAATATTCTCAAAATTGGATTTGCGTTCGGTTATCACCAAATTAGAATGCATCATGAAGATATCCCAAAAATCGCCTTTAGAACCCATGAGGGTCATTATGAATTTTTAGTCATGCCTTTTGGGCTTACTAATGCTCTGCTACATTTCAAGGATTGATGAATGAAATTTTCAAACCCTATCTCAGGAAGTTTGTCCTAGTATTCTTTGATGATATACTAGTTTACAAGCAAGTCCATATCTGATCACTTGCATCATTTATGCACAATTATGGAAATCTTGAAGAGTCATAAGCTATTTGCTAAAAAAAAGTAAATGTACTTTTGGATGCAATGAAGTTGAATATTTGGGACATTTAATATCTCGTAATGGTGTTAAAGCCGATCCCAAGAAGATATCAGCTATGTAAAATTGGCCAAAACCAAAAAGTTTAAAAGCATTGAGAGGCTTTCTTGGACTTACAGGGTATTACGAGAAAATTTGTACAAGGTTATGGTGCACTGGCTGCCCCTCTTACGGCTCTTTTAAGAAAGAATGCTTTTATATGGACTGATGAAGCTCAAGTTTCCTTTGAGAGGCTTAAACAATCTATGGTCAATCCCCCTGTTTTGAGACTCAGATTTTAATAAAACATTTGTAGTGGAATGTGATGCTTCGATGAAGGGTCGAGCTGTTCTAATGCAAGAAGGAGGACCTATAGCTTTCTTGAGCCAAGGATTGAAAGGAAGAAATCTTATGTTATCAACCTATGAAAAAGAATTACTAGCATTGGTAATGGCTATAAGGAAATGGAGACATTATTTATTGGGACAACATTTTAAGGTTCGAACTGATCAACAAGCCTTAAAATATTTGTTGGAACAACGAATAGGAACTCCAGCTCAACAGAAATGGGTATCTAAGCTATTGGGGTATGATTTTGTGGTGGAATACAAGAGTGGAAAATCTAACAAGGTAGCAGATGCCTTATCAAGACGATCACCTATGGAATCAACACCTCGATCAGAAAAAGTCACAAGCAGAATTTAATCAACAAATTCTTTTACCCATATCGGTTCAAGCAATTACCACAATCCAATCATGACGAAACAATATTTTCAGGCTCGAGATACAAGCTATTAGTCTTTTGCAAACACAAGTGGGTAGAACAATTAAAAAATTCTTACCCATATGATCCTCAATTGCAAGGGTTATTAAGCCAATATCATCAAGGACTGTTAGATCAAAGCCGGTATCAAGTTCGTAATGGACTACTTTTTTATAAAGGTAGATTGCATTTGGGAAGTTTACTGCCATTCCAAGAAGAAATACTGCAACAATTTCACAAGAGTCCATTAGGTGGTCACATGGGGGTATTCAAGACTTATGCTAGAGTTAAAAAAGAGTTTTATTGGTCCTGGATTAAGGAGTGATGTTAGAATTTTTATCGAGAGAATGTGACATATGTCAAAGGAACAAGGTGGAAAATATATTACCAGCAGGATTACTCCAACCTTTGCCGATTCCTACAAGAAATTGGCAAGAAGTTAGCATGGATTTTATTGAAGGGTTACCACCTTCAAACGGTTATACTTGTAATAATGGTGGTGATAGACAGATTAAGTAAATATGCCCATTTTATATGTATGGCTCATCCTTATACATCAGTATCGGTGGCAAGAGTATTTCTTGAGAATATCTTCAAACTACATGGTTTTCCTTTAACCATTGTAAGTGATAGAGATCCAAGATTTACCAGTCGGTTTTGGAGGGAATTATTCCGGATTAGCAGATCGAGCTTCTTTTGAGTTCTGCATACCATCCTCAAACGGATGGACAAACAGAGGTTATGAACAAAACTCTTGAAGGGTATCCGAGGAGTTTCTCGGGAGATCGACCGAGAGATTGGGTTAGGTGGTTACCCCTAGTCGAATATGTGTATAACACTTCGAGCATACCTCTACCAAAATCTCTCCTTATGAAGTGGTTTATGGCCAACCTCCTCCAAGATTGATGCCATATGAATCTGGATCTACAAAGGTGCATGCAATTGATGAAGAGCTTAAAAGTCGACGGTTCATAAATCAACTAGTACAAGAAAACTTAAAGGAAGCACAAAAAAGAATGAAATTGTTTGCTGATCACAAAAGAACAGAGAGAGAATTCGAGGTTGGGGATGAAGTTTACCTGAGTTTACGACCCTATCGACAGATGACATTGCGATGAGGAGGAACCTCAAACTGTCACCCCGATATTATGATCCATTTACTTGTGATTAAACGTGTTGGAAAGGTAGCATATCACTTGGATCTACCTCAGGAGTCTCGGATCTATCCAACCTTTCATGTTTCATGCCTCAAAAAGAAATTGGGGAATCATATTCATCCCTTAACGGAGCTTCCGAAGGTCACCAATGAAGGGATATTAGCATCTGAACCAGACAAGATTTTGGATCGTAGAATATTCAAAAAAGGAAAGAAAGCTGGAACCGAAGTTTTAATTCAATGGAAAGGCGGATCCGAGGAAGATGCAACGTGGGCGGACTATGATGAACTCAAGCTACGGTATCCGGACCTCGTGGGCGTGGTCTTCTAAGGAAGGGGATGTGTTATGTGCAATAAAAATAGACAATTGTAGGTTTTTAATTATTATATGTAATTTTAATTATAAGGTGGTTTTATGTCGGTTCTTGTATTAGTTATTAGAAACTGAATAATGTAATGATTGTAATACTTTAAATATGAACGAGAAGGAGAAGGAAGGGGCATGGATATTTTTCAAAAGAAAAGATAAACCGGAGGACAAGGCCCCTCGAAGTGCCCAGGTATTATTTAGTAATTATATAAATTTTCAATAATATTAATTGTCAATCCGACTCTATTCATAACACTGGGATGGCGATGGGCGCAACAACAGGAGTCGATAGAAGGAAACAGGAAAGGGGACTAGGTGCGCACTGATGGATGGGAATGGGTTATATCCCCCCGATGGCCAGAGGAAAAGGCTCCGACCAAAGGGGAAACGGAGCTTTATGTGGATTCGGGAGGAAAGGCGTATGCTTGGAGGCAGGTGTCGTTTTCGAATGGGGGAGAAGGTTCTTCGGAACGGTGGAGGGAGGTATGCTTTTCTCGGGATGGATAGCCGAGAGAGAGGGCGAGTTTTGGATTCTCAGGGAGAGGGAACCAGGGAGAGAAGAGGAAGAGGAGATGATGGACGATTTTTTTTGGTCCGATTCTGGGTTGGGTCTCGAGAGACAGATCGATAAAACCAAAGAGTGAGGTTTGGGTTCTTCGTGTGCGTCGAAGACGACTGAGAACCAAAGAGGAGAAGAATGATGGTTTTTTTTTTTGACCAGAAGGAGAGCTTGAGCCGAGAAGAAGAAGGGGGTTTTATATATGAGAGATGAAGCTGGCGCGGTGGTCCTCCGAGATCACGGCAGCCCTTGCGTGGAGTTGGGGAAGATAACGCAGCGACAGGGAGAGAGAGAGAGGAATTGGTGGAGAGGATAAGAACGGGTGATGTGGCTATAATTTTTTAGTTTTCTTTTTATTTTGTTTTTTTTTTTAACCAGTCACGTGCTAAGACAGCGGAAAAACACAAGAAAAAAAAAATAATTTTTGTTTTTGAGTGTTTAACTGGTGTCTTTCGGTCTTTGGGATCGGCAGGGCAAATCGAATTTCAAAACGTCTCGAAAAAATTATTTTTGGACTCGGGATGTCGTGATGAGCGACCCCATGTCAACTTTATTCGAAAATGATCTCGTTTTTATGACAAGCCTATACTGCGATGATTTATTACCGAAAACTTATTTATTTTTGATTTTTTTCATTTAAAATGTTCCGGAAATAAATTTATACAATATATATGTCAAAATTCTCAGAACGACGAGTAGAATAAGAAAATAAGATTCGTGACATGATCCGGACTCCGGAGTGCCGTTTGAAAAGTTAATTACCGTTTTGACCCTCGATGGCGGCCTAAGCGTTGTTTTGACCATATCTTCTTCGTTTGACCTCGGAGTCGAGCGTGGTCGAAGGCGTCGATCCTCGCATTTGATTTGCTATCGCCAAGGACTGGCTCTTTGGCATTTGGAGGCCTTTCTCAAATAATTTCTTGAAATCAGGCATTTACGGCTCAACGGTCACTACTCTGTCGTTCTGCAAAATTTCAACAGATCGAGGCGGCATGGAGGAAAATTGAATTTGATAAAATGTGTCCAATCCGGACAAAATAGGGTCCAACACTGTCTTTCATAGTAATAATTTCCATCTTTGCTGGCTTCAGTCAGGTTTTGAAAACCCATACTCATTTTCTCCAATTGACTTGCTCCACGATCAGACATGGGTGCCTTACGTTTTGATCTCCTACTTGATGAAGTGTCTTCACTCTAATTGCTTTGACTCTGATTTGAAGTCATAAATGAGGGATCACAATCATATGCATTACCTGTCAAGTTAACCTCATTCCCTAAATTGAGGTCAATCTTTGGCATGTCAAGACCTTCTTGTGATTAATTCAAGTTCATCTAATTCCTTTCCCATCGATTCAGTGAGTCTCTAACACATTCAGCAAACTGGCCAGTAACTCTATCGGCTGCATATATGTTGCATAACTTATCATAATATTTAACCCTTGTTTACATCCAACGTGCAGCTTCAGGTTTCGCCTGCAAAATTATAATTATATGTAATTACATGGGAAATCATAAATATTAATAAATGAACACAAATGCCTTTATAATAACATGTAAATTTTTGTAGTTTTTTGAAAATTCTAGCTAACCTGAATAATTTCACGCCACACTTGTGGCTTGGCATCAAACATCTCAGTCTCTGGATTCCAACTAATGCCACTCCAACCATTGAATAGGTCATAACATTTTCCAAAATGTTCTTTCAAAGTTTTCAAGCAATTCTTGATATGATCTTTTCTCATATTAGGACCAAAAAAAGCATTCAACTGCTTTAATGTGTTGTTATACCCATCATATGTAGGATGACTCAAATCAAAGTTACCTTTCGTGCGCTCTTCTAATAATTGATCAAGCAATACATTATCCATTTCCTCTGTCCATCGTAAGTTATCCTTTGAAGGTGCATCCCCATCGATCACACGCATTCCATGGGGCATTTTTTAATTATAACAAAAGTCATGAGAAAACTTATACATGCACAAGTTAAAGAAAATAGGGACCATGAATATAAGCAATAAAAATGGAAATTCCATTCAACAAAAGTTGTGTTTTCCATATTGATTGACATACAATAAAGGAAAACCACACAATTAGAGTTTTTCATACTACAAGACAAATCTACTCTACTCTCTCAAAGAACGCTCATAATCAACCCATATGTGATTTGCCATGTTATCTCGTAATATTGACCCTCGTCTATACTCTTCATCTTGTTTATGCAGAACCTCACTATTTAAGTTATCTATCATACGAGTTAGTAACTCCCGATCAACCTTTGCAATTAAATATCATCAGAATCTTCACGCATTAAAAAGTTATGCAATATACAACAAGCTATAGCGATACGACACATTGTTTGAAATGAATAATTTGGTTCGGTTCCACTGGCTATAATTGGAAATTGCTTTTTCAAAACTCCAAATGTCCTCTCAATAACGTTCCGCAATGATGCATGTCGATGATTAAAAATTTCTCTTTCATTTTGTGGTCCATGATTTGAATATTCTTTCAAGTGGTATCGCACCCCTCTATATGGGGTGAGTCACCCTGATCTAAGCGGAAATCCACCGTCTCCAAGATAAAATTTCCCTGCAATTAATGAAAATATTTTACTCTCAGAAAAAGTCATATACATGAATATATTGAATTACAAACAATTATACTACATATAACATACCTTCTGGAATTAATAAGTTGTTCTCCCTCGTTAATGCATCCTTTAAAATTCTAGAGTCAGACGCTGTGCCTTCCCACCCAGCTAATACATAGGTAAAATTCATATTAAAGTCACAAGCTGCCAACACATTTTGTGTTGGCCACGGTTTCCTACCGCGAAATCGGGTGGCATCATTTTTTGGAACCTTAACACGAACATGTGTTTCATCCACAGCTCCAATGCAATCCTGTAATGAAAAATAGGTTTTAATTATATATACATTTATCATTCCAAGTGTTGTAACATGTACATGCACGTATATAAAATTGATAATATTACCTTAAAATAAGGATAAAATCTGCTACTTTGATGTATTTGTGATGGAACGTCCTACCCAGAAGGTTGGTGCAACAATTCACTTTCAAGTGAAATCACAGCTTGTAAGACATCATGAAAATGCCGACTAATTGTCTTTCGGGAGCAATGAAAAAAGAAGGATATTGTTCGACTCCTAACATAATGGCCTAAAATATGCAGAAATCTTGTGACTTGTTCTTCAACGGTGGCCCATCTCGAATCTTTTAATTGTCCAACAACCCTAAGTTTATGACACAATTGTAGAAATGCTTGTGGCCTCATACGAAGGATGTGACGACAACTATCAGTTAGTTGAAGTTGCTACATTAATTCATTGCGCATACAATTTCTTTCATGTTGTTCAGGGTTGACATACTTATTGAGACTCGGACTTTGTAATTGTAACAAGAACAATGCATGGTCAATATAACACATAACTTGGATGATGCACATATCTCGACGCCTTAGCCAACTGTCTAATATGTTTGGGGCAGTGTTTGTACTTGGGACAATGTTTTCACTTGGTACAGGTGTTGCATTCATCAGTCGTAGTAATTCTAAATCATCATCATACATATCACCCATGTTGTCATCCACAGGCATCATCACATAATATATAATATGAATTACTCCTTCAATTGAAAAAACAAATTCAAATAAGCATATTAATAAATGTTAATTTAATTACATTAACAATTACAATTAATTAAATTGCATTAATGGTAATTTATTTCAAAAAGTGCATGGATGCATATTAAAAACTATTCAAACTTCACAGCAATCGAGATTAAAGGCTAGATGCCTTAGAGGTAAGAGAATGAATAACAAGAATATTAATCGGACAAATAGAATCACAGAACATTATAAAATTAATCAGACAAATAGCATATTAATTGAACAATATTAATTGGACAAATAGAATTGCAACTATGAACGACTGGACAGTTCTATTTTTTTGTCAACGAATAGAATCAAAGAACACAATATATGAATCACTTTGTAGTAGGCAATACACAATGGTAATGTTGACACGACAATGTTCTTCAGCCCCATGCCATCTTATATTACTCTAAAACTAGTAAAGGAGCTCTTTTGATTGCTTAAAGCTACCAACATTTCTAACACTGCTCAAGGATAATTGTACCCATGGTGTTTTTTTCTGAATAAATAAAATTACATGGGTACTGTAATGATGAATTGCTTATTTGTCCTACTTCTATATATATCCCAATACACCTGGGATATGGAGACAAAAGCAAATTGAAGCCTGGAAACCCATTATTGATGTTCATGCCAGAAAATCAAAAAAAAAATGAAGAAACACAAACCCATTGTTAATGGTCTGAAGGACATGTTTATTACCTTGTCTTTGTGCGTTTTGGCCACTTTTAAATTAATAGGTTTATTGTTGATTTTCTATAACGTTTTAATACAATTGTCGTGTGCAGAATTTTTGATGACAGGGGCAAGTTTTAATTTTGAGTACAGATAAACCCGGTAAAAAAAAGCACACAATCTTAAAATCAAAACCCACGCACAACGACGATGACAACATCAAATAATTGAACCTGAACCTATAATATAGTTGCGCTTCCCACAAATCAAATCTATAACAACGCATATAGACACATACGAGGCATGATTCATTTTAATTAGCCTAGTTTTTAGTAACAAATTTGTTGAATCAGGACTCTACTGCGGTTAACGGTCCAAGGAAAAACACATACCTCTGTTTGTTCTGCTTTCAGCTTTTTCATTTTCCAGCAAGACTTCTCTGGTGTACTATACAGATCTAGCTGTGTGCTTTGATGCTTGGAGACTTTTTCTAGCATGGGATCTTCCTCTTGTCTTCTTTTTTTTTCTTGGCCAGATCTGCAACGATGCTGGGCTCTTGTCAATTTATTGTTCAGGGTAATTTTATAATTTCGTTTTACTGTAGACTTTCCATATATTTTCACGCTATTTTGGGTGGGAAAACGTTCATCAATACCAAGAAACTTTTTTATGGCAGTTTTCCACTTTTTATGGGATTGTCATATCAACCAAGCACGGGAAATAAACTTTTCCACCCATTTTCCTTACTTCAATATATTTTCCATGTTATCTAAGCACAGCGTTGGGCTGTGTATAGGTGGTTATTATTATCACTGATGGACTGATTTACTGGAATTTTAGAGGAAGTTTTGAACTTTTGAGGAGCTGAATATGTTACCACTTTGATTGCTACGATTTTTTTGTTGTATCTATTGTTGGCGTGAGCTGTAAAGAATTATTGTGTGAATCTCTAATTAATATTGTGTGAAGATTTGATTATGGGGGATCACATAATTAGGGATCTTGAGATATTTTAATTTCCTCCAATAGCTCATCTTTGTAGCTATATGTACGTGTACAAATTGTGATAATAATATGAAAGAATTTATTTATTTTGTACATGGTATCAGAGCAGGCCTTCCTTGACTTCTTGACGTCAAGCCATGACTGACCTGGTGGAATTGCAGAATCCTCAGATGGAATCCCTTATATCAAACCTAGCGAATAAAATGGATGAAGTCCTCAGCAGATCACAGGCCGCACCAACCTTATTACCAGTTGAATCAACAATTGGTCCACCAATTGGGATCAAGCTGGGTGGATTCAACTATGCTTTATGGTCCCAAGTTGTCGAGATGTATATCTCAGGCAAAAGACAAATTGGGATATATTAATGGAGACTGCCCTCAAGCCTCCAGAAATTGACCCTCGATACAGAAGATGGTGAATAGAAAATGCCATTGTCAAAGGATGGTTGATCAATTTGATGGATCCATCCTTGATTGCAACTTTCATACGCTTCTCAACCGCGAAATAGGTGTGGGATTGCGTGGCTACGACCTATTTTGATGGGACAAAGACGTCCCAAGTATATGATCTCCGACGTCGGGTGACACGTTTGAAACAAGACGGAGGTCCCATTAAGAAATATTACAATGAGCTACAAGGCCTATGACGTGAAATTGATTTCCGTCATCCTAACCCGATGGAATGCCCATTGGATATTCAGAGGTATAATACTATCGTGCAGGAGGACCGGGTCTACACCTTTCTTGATGGGTTAGACGATAGGCTTGATAAGACGCGGGGCGACGTACTTCAGATCAAACCATTTCCCACGACCGAGCAAGCATATGCCCATGTTCGACGAGAGGATACTCGGCAGATGGTAATGACAGGTAGGAAGGAGAATATCGGTGGGGTAGCTATGGTATCCCAAGGCAACCAAGCTAGATATCCATGCTCATCATCAAAACCAGGAACGTTGTCTCTTGACCATGGAAAACTACCCACCAAACCAAAGGCACCAACCATGAGCATGAAGTGTTCCCACTGTGGTAACAACAGACATACCCGAGACAATTGTTTTAAATTGCATGGATACCCAGATTGGTGGCATGACCTCCAGTCACGCAAAAGAAAGGAAACAACCGACAATATTGGACAAGCTGCCATGATGAGTGGAGAACAAGATATGAAGGTGTCTCACCAGGACAAAGCCACCACATCTCCAAGTGACCCTACATTATCTCTTATCTCCCAAGGAAACTCATCACACGCTACAGGTAATGAAGATCTTGCCCATGAGTGGATACTTGACTCCGGAGCTACAGACCACATGACATTTTTCTCTCTCAAAGAAAATATGTACTAGACCTGTTGTCCGAGGTAGGATTGTTAGAATGTAAGCCAGCTGACATTCCAATTATTCAGAATCACAAACTTGGCATCTACCCAGATCAGGTGCCAACAAATAAGGAGAGATACCAGCGGTTGGTTAGAAAGCTTATCTATCTATCTCATACCCGTCCTGATATCACCTACGCTGTCAGTGTAGTAAGTCAGTTTATGCATTGCCCTAGTGAAGACCACTTAAATGCTGTCCTGCACATTCTTCGCTACCTGAAAGCCTCCCCAGGAAAAGGACTACTATTTGCCAAGAATAACCATTTGGCTATTTATGGTTACACAGACGCTGATTGGGCTAGGAATATTTTGGATAGGAAATCGACCTCTGGTTATTTTACATTTGTAGGCGGAAATCTAGTTACATGGAGAAGCAAGAAGCAGAATGTAGTTGCTTTATCTAGTACCAGGCAGAATTCAGAGGGATGGCTAAGGGTCTCTGTGAACTTCTTTGGCTAAAGAAATTACTAACAGAGATTGGGTTTCCGCCCACCAAGGAGATGAATTTATTTTGTGACAATAAGGCAGCCATTGCTATTGCCCATAATCCAATCCAACATGACCACACAAAACATGTCGAGATAGATCATCACTTCATCAAACACAATCTTGAGGAAAAAATCATCCACTTCCTATTTGTCAAGTCAGAAGATCAACTGATAGATATATTAACCAAGGCAGTATCCATCGAGCCTTTTACAACTCACTAGGCAAGCTGGGCTTACAGGATTTGTATGCACCAACTTGAGGGGGGGGGGGGGTGTTGGCGTGAGTTGTAAAGAATTATTGTGCGAATCTCTGATTAATATTGTGTGAATATTTGATTATGGGGGATCACATAATTAAGGACTTAGAGATATTTTAATTTCCTCGAATAGCTCATCTCTGTAGCTATATGTACGTGTACCAAACTGTGATAATAATATGAAAGAATTTATTTATTTTGTACATCTATAACTTTGTTCCAACTTGCATGGACGATGGGGCATTATACAGGATTTGGTGTGTCTGTTCCATTTCTGGAACAGGTAAGGATGGAAGTAGATCGCGGGGCCTTGGTCTAATAATAATTTTGCACTTCACTTGTTTGCCCCAAAAATTGAAAGCCTAACTGTATAAAATAGGTAGATAAATGATAAAGGAGAAGGGTTAAACAAAGTATTTACCTCATGAAGGCCTGAACCCATATAAAATGGTAAACAAAGGGAATGAGTTGTACTTTATCACATGCCATGAAACTTACATTAAAAAAAACATAGCCTTACGCAAACCAAGTGAAATCAAGCAAGAAAAACTAAGTTAAAATAATAGAAGTCTTTAAGTTCTAAAATAGGTACTAATTTATGACACTATGAGGGTGCTTATCCTTATACACGTGTAACTGATTTCCGAACCATTTTATATAAACATAAATCAACTATGTAGCCAATTGCACTTCAAAAACAATTATTGATAACTCTATTATTTTCATAATATTTAAGTATAGTTTTTATCCATTCAAAGTGGGTTTGAATAAAAAAATTTATTCAAATAAATGTTTAATCACACCCATATAATTTATGAAGATTCCAAATAAAAAAATTTCAAAAGGTTTTGACCCAAATAAGTTTAGGTGACAAGAGGTAACAACAAATCCTAATAATATTCAATAGGGAATGAAAAGATTAACCATATACAACTCCATTCCATTGACATTTTAAAGTACAACCCAAGAACTTGGTGGTTTATTTTCAAAATAAGATTTTGTTTTTTAAAATAAAATATGATTAAATTTTTTTTGTTCAATTCGTTTTTTTTTTGAAACACTATTTTTTTCAACATATTTTTTTTCTTATATCATACAAAATTTATTTTTTAAATTAAAATTCAAACTTAATTATAATAAAATAAAAAATCACATACTAAGGTCATCTCCAACCGGGACGCTAAATCGCTATTTATAGCGTAAAAAAGAAAAAAACAGCATAAAAAGAGAAAAAAAAAACGCTCCAACGAAGTGCTATAACACTATACTATTTTCGCGTCTTGTACAGTATCACGCCAAAATATGTTGGGAGAGGCGGTGGGAGATTTTGGGTATACGGACCGGTGAGAGAAAAATATTTTAATAAAAAAAAATATTAGATAGTGTTAAATTTGGTGTAATGGATTGAAAATAATGGGTGAAAATTACTTTAAACTAGAGTAATGGGTAGGAAATGGTCTAAAACATAAAACTGCAAAACACGCACAACACAAACACTCCGTGCCCATCTACAGCGATCATTTAAAAAGAAAAGAGAAACATGAACACTTGTGTCGTTGAACGATTATATATGGTATAGGTAAAAAATAAGCCACAATTGTAGTCGGTAAAGAAACTTGTTATGAGCTTCGTCGGGGAATATAAACAGCTTTAGAGTACCACATTTCTGCAAAATGAATCAAGGACCGCGTGACTGCCAAAATAATAATACTAACCGAAAAGTTGAATAGAGTTATAACAGTTCACCAAAATTAATAAAATCGAGGACGATCGTATCTGTTATATCCGTTCTTCGAAATTTCTCATAATTGAAGGCAGGGAGGGAGCTCATACGTTGGGATCAGAAAGATGATGGTGGATGTGGGTGCATTCACGGACGAGAAGTTCGATCCGAAGAAGTGGATCAACGCGGCGTGCGGGGCGCGGCACCCATCCGACCCCGTGGACAGGCACCTCCTGGATCTGGAGATGAGGCTTCAGATGGCCTCCGAGGAGATCGCCGCCTCCCTCGAGGATCACAGCTCCGCCGCCCTCCTCCGCGTCCCCCGCGCCTCCCGCGACGTCATCCGCCTCCGCGACGACGCCCTCTCCCTCCGCTCCGCCGTCGCCTCCATCCTCCTCAACCTCAAAAAGGTTAATATAATTAATCTTCTCCTAACTGATGATGCTCTTAATGCTCTCTCCTCCCCTCCTTCCGTGCGCGCGTCATTGGATTGGATTGGATTGGTTTGGTGTCATTTATAATCTTCCTCGATCTCGGTTTCAGGCAGAGGGTTCCTCAGCTGAATCGGTAGCTGCTCTCGCCAAAATCGACACAGTCAAGCAGAGAATGGAAGCTGCGTATGAAACATTGCAGGTTTCGATTGTTCCTTGTTCTTCTAACTTATAACACGCGCAAAAAACACTCTCTCCGATTGTTTTGTTTTGTTTTTAATTTTATTGTTCTTGAATCTCGATGCTAAAAATCTGTCGGTTTGTGTGTGTGTGTGACACTGTGACTTATTTGAACACAGGACGCTGCAGGGTTAACACAATTAAGTTCGACCGTGGAAGATGTCTTTGCTAGCGGCGACTTGCCTCGAGCTGCTGAAACTTTGGCTAACATGAGGCATTGCTTGTCTGCTGTTGGGGAGGTTACATTTTCCATTAATGCTTCGCCTTGCTTGTTTGTTTATTTTCTCTCCTTTTTAATATGTTCATCATATATTTTGGGTGTACTTAATTTCAATGTTCCAGGTTGCCGAATTCGCTAATGTTAGGAAGCAGCTTGAAGTCTTAGAAGATAGGTTAGACTCGATGGTTCAGCCTCGTCTCACGGATGCTTTAACCAATCGCAAGGTTGGTATTTGTACATTTATATTTGCAGTTGTGATTCAACTTCTTCCTTGTCCATCTTCCCTAAATCATTGTTTTGACATTATTATATCTTGATAAAGGTCTTCCCTGTCTTTCAAATAAAATGGCAATTGCTTGTTGTCTTTATTTTTTTCTCTAATATTATAGGTTGAAGTCACTCAAGAGTTGCGAGGCATTCTCATTCGGATTGGGAGATTTAGGTCTGTTGAGATACATTATGCAAAAGTTCATTTGAAGCCCATAAGGCAACTCTGGGAGGATTTTGACTCCAGACGGGTCAACAAACTTGGAAGTGAACCAAATGATGCCCAAAGGGGAGCAAGTAATAATGAATTTCAGTCGACCACAAATGCAATTTTATTCTCCAGTTGGTTGCCGAGTTTCTATGATGAGTTGCTACTCTATCTCGAGCAGGAATGGAAGTGGTATTGCTCATATCTTTGGTTATCCAACTTCTCAGAAGACTTGTACCTGATGCACCAATTGAAAGCACGAGCCCAACACCATAAACGCAACAAGGACACAATCAAAGAATAAAACTATGGTTAATTTTAAAAACATTTCTGGCAATGTCTTCAATTCGAAGTCATCTTGTTTGCATTAATGTGCTTGTGTTCTTTCTTTTTGTCCCTTCATTAAAGTCTGATGTTTGAATCCCCATCAACACATGCAGGAAATATTTTGCTTTGTTATTCCCTTTTCTGTCCTCAAGTATTTCACCTTGCTTTTAAATTACTAATA
This sequence comes from Taxillus chinensis, assembly GCA_023512835.1. NCBI lineage: Eukaryota > Viridiplantae > Streptophyta > Magnoliopsida > Santalales > Loranthaceae > Taxillus > Taxillus chinensis. The sequence continues at coordinate 30,481,448 of CM042085.1, forward strand.
ATCTAACTTTGAATTGCTGTCTGCAGGTGTATGGTTGCTTTTCCCGATGATTATAAAACTCTTGTTCCAATGCTTCTGGCTGAAACAATGGTGTCTGTCAGTGCTAGTTTTGTTTCGCGCATCAACCTTGCGACCGGTGATTTTGTTCCCGAAACTAAAACATTGGCTAAAGGTTTGTTTTTATATATAAAAATTACATACAGGCCTTTGATGATTATGATAATAATTTCCTTGCATAACATGTATTATAAAGCATTCCCTGTTTTAATGAATGATCTTTAAGGCTGTCATTTTATTTATTGACCTTAACAGCAAGCCATTCAGGAAACCCATTTTTAAGAAGGCTAACAATCAGCTCTAGCGCAGGTGGAGTACTAGGGTTGTTATTGTAGTAGGTTGGAGAGGCCCCTTTGTAAACTTAATCACATCTAGAATAGAACTGGAGCCAAAATGAGATATTGTTTGGGGCATATTGTGCAACAATATAATTAGCTTCAGTCAAGGATAACATCATAGAATGTTGTATCCCACTATGGAGTGAGATGCTTCTTTTGGTTTATGTAGCCAATGTGAAATTCTTCACTTTGATTTTGTTATAAAATATTAATAAGATATTATATTATATTGTTATATCAGTTAAAAATCATTATTTTCATATTTTGTCTTCAATTGGAGGTTGTTGACCAAACTATAAAGCATAAGTTGGGTTTATAAACCGTAATGAACAAATTTGGGGAATTAGTTGATGGCTAATTTAGTGTTGCTGATAATCACTCATCTTTTCAAAGAAATAAATCTTCATATATCCATCTGCACTTGTGGATCAATTCATTGGCATTTTTGTTTAGAAGTAGAAAGATGTTTTGATTCTTAATTTCTAGTGGTTTTTTGTGTTCGGGTGATTATAGTTTAGAATGTTTAGATATTGTTTATAGTTCAATATAAACTTTAGCAACCAACACAATTCTCAATTCATGTCATCCAGGGTTAAATTGGATAGATCTTGTAGTTATATGATGTCAAATCAAACCAATTATTTTTAATTTCAATAATATGAGGTCGGTTATACGAAAAAAAACAAGTAAAACATTTATATTTGATCCAATATATTGACTTTTCTTTTTCAAACATTCATAATGGGAATCGATTTTTTTTCAAATCTTGTAATTTTATATCCTTTATTATTTCCACCTACATACAAGTCATTTTTGGATATTTTTTAATTTTTTTACCTTGTTTAGTATCAATATTTTTCACTCTCATTTGCCTCTATTCTAAATGATCAAACTAATGTAAGCGATTCTCTTTCATTTATCTTTAATTAAAGCTACTCTAATGATACGATAGATATTCTCATTTATAATTTTGTCTATATTAGTCTTACCATATATCCATCTTAACATTCGCATCTCAATAAGATTGAGTTTTTGTGTATTTTGTTTCTTGTTAGTCAAACACTTTGTTTCAACTAAGAAAATTTAATAACTATTTTATAAAACTTACATTTTATCTCTGGTGTCCGTTTTTTGGTTCTTGTCAATGGCAATCCTTGTGTATTCTTTTGAGTTCCTGGGGGCTTAGGCAAGGGGACTCGTTGTCTCCTATGTTATTTGTTATCGTTATGGAGATTTTTAATCGATTGGTTGGAAATGCCTTTTTGGTCAGGTTACTTTTTGGCTTCTTGATGGGCTGTTTGGGAAGGGGTTTACTTGTTGTTTCTCATCATCTTTTTGCATATGATACTCTCGTATTCTGTGAGGCGGATCCAGGGCATATTTTTCACTTGTAGTCTATCCTTGTTTGGTTTGAAGGTGCTTCGGGGTTGAAGATTAATCTTAGCAAATCAGTTTTTGTTTCGGTTGGTGTTATGCCTCATTTGTGGGAGTTGGCTAACATTTTAAGGTGCTAGACTATGCAACTGATCCTCTTGTATTTGGGTTTTTTTTGGAGCATTTAAGTCTACCACTATTTGGAACTCGATTATTGAGAAGATGTAGTGTTGTTTGGCCGGGTGGAAACATGTTTGCCTCTTCAAGGGGGGTCGGCTCACTTTGGTTAGGAGCATCCTTTCCAACTTGCCAACTTACTACTTTTCTCTCTTTCCTATTCCCGTAGTTGTGGCTTCTTAGCTAGAGTGGATCCAAAGGAATTTTTTTTGGGGTTCCGATGTGGACGTGCCTGAAATTCATATGGTTAAATGGGATAGAGTAGGCAATGATCTTTCACATAGTGGTTTGGCCATTAAGAAGTTGTGTAGATTTGATGCTTCTCTTCTTGGAAAATGGTTATGGCAGTTTGGAATGCAGCGAGGGGTCTTTTGGCAAAAGGTGATTGCTGTGAAGTATGGAATTTCCAATGGGAGTTGGATCTCCTTATCTAGTGGACCTCATGGCATGGGATTAGGGAAATTCATTTGCTCACGATGGGATTCTTTCTCTCGTTTTGTAGTATTTGAGTTGGGGGATGGTTCTTCTATTCGCTTTTAGGATGATATTTGATGTGGCGAGTCTCCCTTCAAGCTCGTTTACTTAGAGTTGTATCGGATTGCATGTTCTCCTAATGTTTTTGTTGTTGACATTCATTGTACGAGGAATTCTACAATGCAGTGGGAGGTGTTATTTTCTCGAGCTACTTATGATTGAGAATTGGAAGCTTTTTTCTCTTTTTTTTGATATGTATTCAATTCCTCCCATGAGGAATGCTTTAAATAGGATGTGTTGGCATCCCAATCGGGAGAAAGGCTACTAGGTTAAGTATTTTTATTCTATTCTTACCCTTGTTAGGCTTGGGAGCTTTCCTTGGAGGAGTTTGTGGAATTATTAACCTAGGTACTTAAAACATTTCATGTCTAATATCTGTTGGTCAAGTCTAATACTTTATTTGTTATTCTTTCATTTCCTAAATTTATATTTCATATATTCAATCTTCGATTTACTTAATCTAAATTTTAAAGTTTGCTTCCACAACTCTAGTTTTTGGTTAACCCTATATGTGATTTTATTGATTAAAACAATATCATTCACGAATAATATATATCATGGTATATCCTCACGAATATTTTTAATTATTTCATCCATTACTATTTTAAAGAGAAAAGAATTGAAGGTTGATTCTTGATACATTCCTATTGAAACTCATTCATTAATTTACCACTAGGTCTAACATTGGTTACAACTATCTTATACATATATTTTATTAAACTCATGTATTTAATAGAAACTGTCTTTTTTTAAGTCCACTTGAGCATAGTTTTAGGTGTTTATAGTAAGCTTTTTCCAAATCTATAAAGATCATGTGTAAACCATTTTTTCTACTTTAGAACTCTCAATAAACCTTCTTAATGTATGAATTGTTTTTATAGTACTTTCAGATATGAAACCAAATAATCTCAATAACATTTTCTCATAACTTAATAGTATCAGTTTTATTTTTTTTATAATTTGAGCAATGTCACTTATTTTTATATAAATTCACTTAGTTACTCTTATTCATTCATTAAGAATCTTATTATTTTGTCAAATCTTATTAAATAATTTTATTAACCATATAATTGCTAAGGTATTTTCAAACCTCAATAGAAATTGCATTCGAGCCTACCACCTTTTTAGTTTTCATACAATGTAATATCTCATTAACTTTACTTGGTCTTATCTGTTATAAGCAATTACGATTTAATTCTTCTAGCAATCTATTCACATTTCCAACACTTTGACATAGTGACATTGAAGAGCTCGTTAAAATATTTTTTTATTTTTTTAAATAGTAACATCTTTTACTAAGACCTTGATTGCAATTTGTAATACATCTTTCCTGCTAAAATCAACCATTTGATCTTATGATTTAGAACACATGTCAATTATTTATAGATTCTATACACTAATTAGAAAATTGTTTTCTATATAAAAAAACTATTTTCTTTTTGTGCTGTGAAGTGATGCATATTTTCCCATTTACAATCAAGAGTATTTTAACTTTTACTTGCCTTTGTGCTTTTAGGAACAAAATACTTGGTCAGGTCTTCAATAATCTTGTAAACTGACTTCTTGGAATGGATTTGGTTGGGCGGTTTATCTAAGTCCGCATTTCAAACCCCAGTTTTCTTGCCTTCCAGCCAAGGAGCAGTTGACATCATTTTTGTTTAATTCTTGTTTGTTATTTCAGGTGTATTAGATCTCTTATCCGGAGATATATCAAAAGGTATCAAAATTCAGACTAAACATCTTGAGGCATTAATTGAATTGCACAATATGACGGGGACTTTTGCAAGAAACATCCAGCACTTGTTTTCAGAGTCTGATCTTCAGGTTATGTTGAATACGCTGAAGGCAGTTTTCATGCCTTACGAAATGTTTAAGCAGAGGTGAGCTATTATTTTATTAATCATGCTGTCTGGTGCCTATTTAACTAAGCTTTAAAAAAAAGCACATTTGGGCACTGTTTACTAAGAACAACAACATTGACAATTCATTGCCTTAGGAAAGATTTATAACTTAACATGGCATGTTGCCTTATATGAACCATAATTGGCATTGGCATACTCAAAAGGTAAAAAGAAAGTGATTGAGGATTATCTGATTATGGGCAAGTAACACAAAGCAAACTTAAGGATCCATCTTGAAACAAAATTGCTTGCTATTAACATTGCGCAGGCTTAAGGAAATTGGTGCATTGGCTTGTCTGTCGTCTTTTTGAAGAAAGCCCCTCTTTAATATTATCTTGCAGTTCTTTTATCCTATTCTTCTCAATCGTGTTTTCTATTACTGAGCAATTCAAACATTTCTTTATTTGGAATTTTGAAAAAATTATATAGACCCTATGAAATAATTATATGAAATAAATTTCTTTCTAGAAGATGATTCTCTTCTATATGATAAAGGGAAATGTTTTTTTCCCACCAAATTACTGCCCCGTTGCCCCTGCACCTTGATCTACTTTTTTTGGTCCCATTTCTCTTTACCTATGCACTGTGGTTGCTCTGTTATACTCTACTATCTCTCTTATCAGGCTACCTTAACCTAAAAAAGTTAACAATGCAAGAGTCCTCACAGATTGTTGCTTCGTATCACTAACTTTTACGAGAAGATACTTGAAATTCTAGTTCCCTGGAAAATTTGGTTGATAGTCAATTGGACATGCTACAATTTCCTTGAACCTCTTACGATTGATTTTTTCGTCATGCATTATTTGTGTCATTTTTCTTGTTTTCTTTTCTGGTTTCTATTAGGAGAAACAGATGTTCCCAATTTAACAACTAGTGGATTTAACCTGTGCTCTAGGTATGGACAGATGGAGCGTGCTATACTCTCTTCTGAAATATCAGGGATAGATCTAAGGGGAGCTGTTGCTCGTGGTGTAGGGGCCCAGGGAGTTGAACTCAGTGAAACAGTTCGGAGGATGGAGGAGTCAATTCCCCAGGTCATTGTGCTTCTTGAAGCAGCTGTTGAGAGGTGCATTAGCTTTACCGGTGGCTCTGAGTCTGATGAGCTAATTCTTGCCCTTGATGACATCATGTTACAATATATTTCTATTCTTCAAGAAACCCTCAAATCCTTGAGAGCTGTGTGTGGAGTGGATAGTTTTGGTGATGGCTCGAAGAAGGAAGTAGGAGTGGAAAAAAAGGAAGCCCATTATGCCCGCAAAATTGACTCAAGCTCAAATGAGGAGGAGTGGTCCATTGTCCAAGGGGCATTGCAGATCCTCACTGTTGCAGATTGTTTGACTAGCAGATCTTCAGTTTTTGAAGCTTCTTTGAGAGCTACGCTAGCTAGACTAAACACAAGTTTATCTCTTTCTGTTTTTGGCTCTAGTGTGAGTCAAAGCCAGTTAATTGTTACAAGTGATGTTGATAACGGGGAGTACACTTTGAGTGGAAAGGCTGCCCTGGATTTGGCAGCTGTACGGCTTGTTGATGCTCCTGAGAAGGCCAGGAAACTGCTTAACCTTTTGGATCAGGTAAATGAAAACAGTACATTCTACATCACTCTGTATGATCTTCAAATAAAACATTTCATTGGCTGGATCACTGTATACACAAAATTTAATGCAAGTCTACTTTATTTTGGGAAAAGGTAGCTCACGGTCTAACAAGTTTTTTGACCTTCTCAACCAGATTGACAACCTGGAAGGTGGTAGTATGTTGAAGATTAATTCTTAAAGTCAAAATCATAATTTAATTTTAAGGTGCCGGCAAGATAAACAAGGACTATTTGATTATGAATATGTATGAAGTGAGGATCTATATCCCAAAGCTGAAATACCGTACTAGCTATGGACTCTTGACTGTAGCCATCTAATCAAATCTGGGTTCAGAAACAGGATTTAGAGCTTAACAAATATTACTATTTGTTTTTATGCCTCATTTCAGTTGTTGAGAGTTTCCTGCTTTACAGCTTTCTGTCTCATTATAATTTACCGCAAATTTATGACTATGCAGTAGTAATGATTGAATCAAGGAAAAGCCTTTTGATGCTCATGCCTTTTTCTACTATTTGGATATATGGTTTTACATGTGGGTTTGATAGTGTCAATAGTCTTTACATTTTGTTGGGGTCAAAAATCAAACTCTATGCTATTGACTCCCTACATGTGTACAAAAAATATCCCTAGTATAGAGACACAATAGGGGAAATCAAGGCTTACTCTCAAATTATTAATTCACCTTGACCCTCAACTCAACCAAAATATAACTCATAAAAGTACCTGTAGTCTGTAGATTCCATCCCAGTGAGTTTTTGCTTTAAAATATGAATTCCTTTATTTTTTATGTTATCATTTCTAAAGGTTTCATAAAAGATTATGCTACATATAAACTTTTTTGTACAAACCTCCTGTGCACTTATTTGTTAGTATCTTATTGGTTCTTATCAAATGACGGGTGAGCCTAACCAAATTACTGAAGTCAGTGAAATGTTGCCACATTATGGATGCGCGAGAGACTTGCGCAAGGAGGCTTGTATTTAGACTTTACCTTTCATAAATGTCCTTCATTGGTTTCTTTCTCTTTATTTTGCCTTTGATTCATACTTCATAGATTGACTTCCATTTGCAGTCTAAAGATCCACGATTTCATGCACTCCCAGTTACATCACAGAGAGTTGCGGCGTTTGCAGAGACAGTGAACGAACTTGTATATGATGTCCTTATTTCTAAAGTACGGCAACGTCTCAGTGATGTTGCTCGCTTGCCAGTTTGGTCTGCAGTCGAGGAGCAAAGTGCTTTCCCTCTACCTAGCTTTGGTCAATATCCACAGTCCTATGTAACTAGTATTGGTGAATATCTTCTTACTTTGCCCCAACAGTTGGAGCCGCTTGCTGAGGGAATCTCTAACAACGAAGTTAACAGTGACGAGGCACAGTTCTTTGCAACTGAATGGATGTTCAAGGTAATTGATTTGCACAGTTATGCATGTGGTTTTAAGATAATAATTTGGACATATGTTCAAATATCTGTAGAGAAAAATGTAAGCGTTAACTTGGAAGTTACGGCACATGGTTCTAAAAAGCGTAGAGAGGTGCTAGGTGGTCAAAGACTGCCTAGCATCTAATTGACATCTAGACAGACTAAGTGGTTAAATCTTTTTTTAATAATTTTCAAGAAATATTGAAATCCTAACACGACGAACCTTCATCAGCTATCGGGAACCTTCATCAGCTATGCTGCATCATATGAGAACCTTCATCAGCTATCGGGAAAATGGTTCTTCTACTACGTTATATCATATTTTAAAACCTTTAGATGGTATCAGGTATATATAACAGGCTTCTGTATGAGCATCTATGTGTTTGCATTCTTCCTTCAAACCCCACTTCACTTTCAGAATGTTATATATGATATTGAATAGAGCAAGGGTTTTATAACTGAGATTTAATCTATAACATTGAGTGGAGCAAGGTTTTTATAACTGAGATTTATTCCTTATCATATCAGAGAACTAATGAACATTTGCATATTGGGTGATAGATTAGAGCCAAAATTACTCATTTATGTTTTCCTATTTTCCTAATAATCAATTCATGTGGATGCTGTTTCTTCTGCTGTTGCAGGTAGCAGAGGGCGCAACTGCTTTATACACAGAGCAGCTACGAGGAATTCAATTCATAACAGATCGGGGAGCACTGCAGCTCTCAGTTGATATAGAGTACTTAAGCAATGTGCTTTCAGCTTTGTCGATGCCCATCCCTCCAATCCTCTCCACATTCCACACCTGCCTCTCTACTCCAAGGGATCAGTTGAAGGAGCTTGTGAAACAAGATTTAGGAAATCAGCTTGATCTCACAACAGCCAATCTTGTCTGTAAAATTCGGCAAGTAAACTTAGATCCATGATCTGTCCAATACAGTTTAGTTTTCTTTTCTTTTTTTACTTTCTATTTTTGCCCATCTTAATTTTTGTATCAATATTTGTGTTTAGGGCTTTGTTTATTTTTGATCCCAGTTTCATCCTTGGCTACCCTTTTCGTGTAATTTGGATTGCTGTTGTGAGTTGTAATGTGTAAACCCTTTCACTATATGAAAAAGGGGGATCAAACCAATAGGTGCAGATCTTCTCTCTATTTATTTCTCCCATACACTGACTCTGTCCCTTCGAGAGTAGATTGAGACGCATCATTATTATTGCTGGACCCCTGAAACCCCAAAGAAAATGCAAAAGATAAAGATAAGGAGAGTGGAGAGAAAATAATATACAGTTTACGCATAAAATAAAATAAAATAAAATAATAATAATAATAATAATTACTTTCTACATATTTGTTTGGGATTAAAAGTAAATTGAGAGAAGCCTAACAAAACACACAGAAAATAGAAAGCCAAAATAAAAAATTATATGAGAATTCTAAACAAGGAAAATGAGTAGGCAAGGAGGAAAGTACGAAGAAAAGATAATTAGTAATCAAGGAAAATTCATCGATTATAAAAAATATTTTATTATTTTTAATTTTTTGTTTTGTGCTTGATGAAACCTGCTATATGCAAGTATATTGGTGAGGCATTTGTATATTCATGCGTGAGTGGAATTAAAATTTAAAATATGACCCACAATTTTTTAATAATAATATAAATTTAAAAATAATTTTGAAAAACACACATGCGTTTTAAAAACTATTTTATATTTTAAAATTAAAATGTAATTTTATCATAAAACTTAAATAAATTTAGTTTTTATTTTTATTTTTACTTTTATTTTTTTTCTATTTTATTACTTGAGCTCACCAAATGTTATTTAAAAAAAAGTCTCAATTTTATAAAAGACAATCTTTTTAAAATACATAATCTCTCGAAATTATTTTTAAATTACAATTCAAATTCTAACAGAATTTTAGAAAATAAAATAAAGAAATCAAAACTTATATCCAATGCCTTAAAAATTATAATATTTGCACACACGCTCAATGATTCGAGACATATTATCACGGGATGAGAATTTCAACCCGAACGATGCTTAGTCGCATCGGTGCAATCTAAACAAATCTTATCACTTGAGACAAACTAGTTTCATCCTACCTCGAGCTCGTCACGAGAATGATTCTAATTCTTGATTAATTTGCGTAGGAATGGTTAATTTCCTTTTTATCGTCAAATCTACGATTAGCGGCATGCTCTTCACATTTAACTGGATCAACACGTCTAAATTTCAAATGAACTCCTATCGATTCTCTAGCATGAACTCGAAACCTTTTCAGTAAGCTACACTTTTCACACTGTCACTCAAAATAACACAAACACGAATCTGAATCTCGTCACAGAGACCTCCGAGCTGCTCTGGCTGTGACAATGTGCTTGTTGCTAATATTACATAACCATGCCTTGTTTGGGTTGTGTGAAAATTTATAGCTAGTTTTTCTTCGTCCATGTCAGCGATAATGACACGGCAAGGAACCAGGGCCCCCACTAGAGAGACACCGCGCACCAAGCCGTGGAGCTGAGTAATCCAAATGGTCTCCCAGTCACTGCATTGGATGGTCCATCAATGTTTTCGGTGGAGATTCGTGATTTCTTTCTTTATTATTTTTTTCTCACATCTACTTACTAAATCTATTTAAAAATATAATGCGTTAGACAAAATAAAAAAAATATTATTTTTTAAAAATAAATAATAAATTCTCAAAATTAAAAACATATTTATTTCTTATTTCCGAACTCCTGGCGAAATCTAAGGGAAGGAAAGGTACAGACGTGGGCGATAGATTTAAGGACAAAAAGTCTGAATCCCGCCGATTGCGTTTTTTGGTACTTGAGTCCTTATTTGTGTAGGCTCTCACCAAATATGCACCGACTTGAAATAGTTACAGAATGAATTACTAAAATTTAAAGCAGCTAAGGTGTGCAAAGCGATTACACTTCCTTTGTGTCAAACATTTGTTATTCCAGAAACTAACACAATATTCCCTTGTAACAGAGAAATCATTAAGATGTAAAACTTCCTTCTGCCTTTAAAATAAACCCAAGCCAATTTCAACAACGAAAGACCACCATATGAACTACTTGGGTCTAACAACTAGGTCAACGAGCAACAACATAATCATTTCTGGAAACTCTATTACTGAACTAGTGGTAAACAGCGCCATAGGAGCACCCTGCAGCAGAAACAAAAGAATATGATACTCTGTAGATCAGAGTGTACGTTACCACGGCACACCCACAAATTCACAATTTATAATTTGCTTTGATGAGGCAAGGCACATCAAGTTTGCATATGCCATGAGAGATCACAGGAGCACCATACACCTAAAGCAGAAGAATATTATATACTTTGGAAATTAGACAGTTAACTCAAGGGGAGTTCCCAATGCGACACAAAATTTTGATTGTTTTCGTATACAAAAGCTGTTCTTAAAATATTTATTTGGTTATAAGGCTCCGGAACATTAAATATTATTATTACCAACATTATACTCGGCACTAGAGTGTTGATTGCCTGGTCCTGATATGAAACTCCTGTACTACCTGAATCTGTCAGAAAATGAGTAATTTTCTTTTTTTGCATTAGATTATATTTAAAAAACTATAAATTGGTTACCCTCCCACTCAGCGTAATTCTCGGTCTCAGTGAATGCTGAAGCAGATAGAAACAACTTGCATCACTCCCATAATAAAGTCGCAAAAAGCAGACCCCAGGGCAAGGGACACAGGAGCGCAACTTCTGAAAAAACATAGATCATCACCAACGCTGACGGAGAACAAAAACAGAAAATGAATGGGGCAAAAAGGAATGACACAAGTTGGTAACCAACTCCCAAGGTGGAGATTCGTTACCTACTCCAAAGGTGGGGATTTTCTGATTGTTATATTACTATATTTCTGTCTCCATTCTAAACATTAGCCAAATTACAACTCCTGCAAGCCAAACTCTCAAGCTAATAAAAAAACCGGAAACAAAGTACAACCCATGACAAACATAGGGAATAAAGGTAAGGGGCGCACGGCCATGACAATCAAGATTTATATATTACCTTCAAATTGGGAAGAAAAAAAAAAGCTTCCATTGCAGCTGCAGTAAATATTATTCCTGTAAATGTTTTGAGCCTGTCTTAACTAATAAAAAATAAGGTACCCCACAGCAACCTCGAATAGAAGGGCACTAGAAATACTGAAAACAATGCTTCAGATATATTAAAACGAAGATTTAAGTGCAAAGCCTTGTTAGAGATACAACGGAAATTTTTGTACCTACCTCAATTTTTTCCCCTTTCAAACAACATAGAAGGCAGATGCTAAACTCTCAACAAAGCTGCAAGATGATGGAAAAAGTTTCATCCATGACAACGATTATGACTGTGCCTTCAAGAAAATGCGCCATACAAGAGTCCATTACCAGGCATATATCTGCAGTCCTTCAATATGGACGAACTGGACTTCTAGCAGATCTCTGGCGTCCATGGCGTACAGGTGAATGTGACCTGCTCCTCTCACGATATCTGTCCCTGTGTCCATCTCGTCCATTCCTGAAATTGTTGTGCTTCCAATCCATCTCTCGTGCCACACTGCGGTTTCCTCTACCATTCCGGTCCCGTGACCGTTCACGACTCTGATCCCAATCCCGATACCGATCTCGATCTGAATTCTTGTCCCTGTCACCTGAGTTGCTTCTTCTTTCTCTATTATCATATTCTTTCTCCTTCTGCTTCTTCTGTTCTGATTCCTTCTCACGTTTTATTCTTTCCTCTTCCTTTGCCTTCTCCTTAGCAGCCTATAAATTGAACATTGGAACTCAATTAATATTCAAGGAAAGGTTCCATGTTGGCATATTCATATTCAGAACGTCTATGTGGTGGTGAGACATACTTTGTACTCAGAGATGAAGTCCCTGACCATGCCATAGCCAATATGCTGCTTTCCTGTGATATGAGATTGAGTCCTCTCAGCAGCATCATTTGCAACAAGAAAAGAGCCACAGATTTCACACAGAGCCATCTTTTTTTCCTGAACAAGCAATGATACTTTGTCCTGGGGCTGTTGTGAAAGGACAATCTTCTCAACATTGAGTATCTCAACCTGTTGAAAAACATTAGCAGAAATTTAAACTAAATGGAATTCTAAAATAATAAGGGCTCAAAATTTATTGTTCCCAAGGCATAACGTAGAACTTTATATATATATAGAGAGAGAGAGAGAATAGATGACGGTGAAACTCTTTTTTCATTAATAAGAAAACACTCAGAAATAGCAGCAACACCTTTCTCATCAGTGCCTCTGCTTCGTCTACCTTTCCCACTTCACCCAGGCCCTCAGCTTGTTCAAGGAGATTTTTGATTTTCTCCTCTAGAACGGATAATTGCTCACCCTTTTCCGCTGAGATGGGAGGAGATGGCGTTGCTTCAACCTCCTGAGCAAGGCGTTCACGCCCACGCCTAACTCTTCTATCCAAATCCATAACCTGAAGTGCGAACAAGAAATATAAATTTTAGATATAAGCATAAAAATCAGAGGCCATTATAGTGCAAACCAAATATAACCCACCAATTTCTCACAGAACTGAGCAAGTTCAGCTTCAAACTTGGGCACATAGGAGTCATGTCTTGGAGATTTCTCAAAACTAAATTAATACAAAAAGTCCTCATTAAACCCAAGAAGTGAAAAGCCAAGTAGCATATCCATAATGCTCTAAATAATATTAAAAACAAACAGATAAGACACAATTCAAAACCATAAAAAAAAAAACATAACACATTGAAACAGCACTTGTCTAGAAGGCACAGTAGAGCAAATCAGGGAACAATTGTCACATGGTCATCATAGAAGGCACAGTACCATAGTATGTAGGAAAACAGTGCAGCATCATATAAGTGCCATGTTTTACTGAAGTTATCTCTTGGTTCATTAGTCGTAAACAGCCACCTAACTTCAGTTCAGGCCCAAGTAAAACAGAATGCTGCATCCCCCAACCACCAAGCAAAACAGGTAGTTTCTTGGTCACAACAGGCTAAAGCTAAAGTGTCATTAGAGAGCTTTACACAGGGTAGAACCGCCTAGACTACATTCTAGGATAGATTGTCTATTCAAATATGTTTCCAAAGTTGGTTACATAGTATTTACTTAAGGCACTCAACCATATATATAACTAGCTCCATAGAAATACCTGAAAACAGTCAATGGCAATAATCATAAAACCAAATATGAATATTAAAAAGAAGGCATTCTTAATCACCTTTCTTTCAGCTTCGGATCATGAATCCTAGGGCATGCTCCTGTTGCAGCAAAAATTCAAAGGTTACATGCTCAAAACCTCAAAGACTATCATACACCACTGGTCACTGATACATTCACTGATTCGAACTTCAACCACTCTTAGTTATCAGTTACTAGAAAGCAAATCCATAACGAACAAAAAAAATGAATAATTTAATTCAAAGTTTTCTAGTTTCCTCAAACAAATATGGTTAAATTTGAAGGCAAATATTCTAGGTTTCTCACCAGACGGAGCTGCATAGGAAGCTCAATTACAACATTCACATACACAAACGCAACGAGAATGAAAATTAAAAGTGAATTCGAAACAGAAGCCTCGAATGAACGCACCGAGATCGCTGCGAGTGTTGACGAACAGGTCGTGAGGACAGAACCGGACCATGTAGAACCCACAAACCTCCTTAGAGTCCCATGTAATTTCCTTGTATGTTTTTCTCTCATCCTCGGTCAGATTTCGAGCTGAAATTCAAAGACAAACGATTGAATTAATCAAAAACATCCTTCAAACGCAGCGAATGCGATGCATAAATCGGGTTTCTGGAAGGTACCTGCACCCATGAGCTCATCCAGGAGAGCTCTCTGAGCATCCATGGCTGAGTACGAAGATCAGAGAGAGAGAGAGAGGGGGGGGAGGGGGGGGGGGGGGGGTGGAGGGAGTCGGAGTTGGAGTGAGGCTGTTTTTTAGGGTTGCTGGAAACACGATAATGATGATCCACATTTCCCTAAAACATCATTTTAAATTTAAAAAAAAAAAAAAACTAAGGCCTGTGTTTCGTTTGGTCGAATTATTTTTTAAAATATAACTATTTTTAAAAATCTTAATTCTATATAATTTTTTATTCAAATATTTTTAAATTTATTAAATTTACTGTTTTTAAAAATAATTTTATTCTAAAAAATAAACGAACCCTTAAAACTTCAAAACATACTTCCATTCAACGTTAAAATAAAATTTGAAGATACATAAATAGTTTTTTTATTATTTATTTTCTAAAAATGTTTCTCATAATTTTTTATAGTTTATTTGACACGTGTTTACATTTGAATGGATATAATAAATAAAAGAGGAAAAAACAAAAATATTATTTTAATAAAATACAAAATTTACAAGAAATTAGAGATAAAATGTTTTTTAAAACGAGTAAAATTTATGATAAACTTTTAAGGAGTGTCATTTTTAGCTAAAATTTGGAAAAAAAAAAAATAGAAAACTCAATGTGGATGCTCTTACATAATTAGTCCTAGGAAAGACTCGAGAGACATTTATTCAAGTCTAACTGATCATATGCGTCATGTTGATGGTAGCCTATGACCTTGGGTGCTTGTAAAACTTTATTCACAACCTATTTGAGTTTTCTACTAGTGTTAGAACATTTACATCAGGTTTTATATAATTAATATTTTCCTATAATTTATACAAAAAATTAAAAATTTACAAAAAAAAAAAAACACATCCACAACAGGTTCCTTAAAATGATGTATAAAAATAGAGAATGAATAATAGGAGTGTAACTTTAAATCATCGACACCGATCCAAACCGACTTACCAAAATCAATAATTTATTAAACCATTGAAACTAAATAAAAATCAATTTGGTTTGATTTGAAACCAAATAATATGCTATTATTTGTTAATACTTATAATTATTATTTACTTATTTCCATTCTCCGACATCAACTGTCTAGAGCTTTCCGTTCCGTTGTGTATCGTCTATGCTTCAACTTGCCCCTCTCCTACATGTAGCACTTCTTCTTATTCAGAAAGTGCCACCGAGAGATGTCTTGAATTCTTGGGGTGTGATACTCGGTGATTACCTTTTGCCCCCCCCCCCCCCCCCCCCCCCCCAATGACCTGACTTTTATTTGAATTTTTTGAATTTTAAAAATATAAATAATGGCTCTTATAAATATGTCTATTTTGCTCATTCAATTTCATTTTCCCCAAAATACTATATCGAGATAATACAAAAGTTCTCTATTTTTTGTTATATAATTAAGGCCATTTCATCTCATATAATTCACTTCATCTTAGGGCTCATTTGGTATGCGTGAATAAAATTAAGGAAAATAGAATAGAATGAGAATGATTTATTACCTTACTCATAATTGGTATACAATACTATGAATAAAGTAATTTTGTTAAAATTATAAAATTATCGACAAAAATAAAAAGTCACATCATTGTCACAAGACTCCACCCTCACCCTGCCTTAGTATTATCTTTATACACAGGAGTACACTGTCACAGGGTCAGGGTTTTTACTTGTGCAGCACTCGATCATCCTAATGGATGTTCTAAGCAGCGTGCACCTACGCCACTTTTGAGACGCTCACCAGCCCCACACTGTTCGGGGAGTGACATTCTCCCCCACTTGATTTCGCAACGCTCTCATTGTGTCCAGCGAGTTCGAAGGAACCAAAATTGTTTAGCACACTCCTTTCGACTCCCACAATGTTACTCTATCCCATCCTCGAGTACTCCACCATGGCTTGGCAGGGGCAGCCAACAACGTGGTGGACACGATGTGTGCAAGACCTTCATCTGGTTGACCCCCATCTCTTAGGGGCTTCAATCCCTTCCAACTTGGGATCAGGGGCCACATATGTTTGTCGCAAGAGTACTTTGGTGAGCTTTCTGGATACTGGCCACAACCGCTCTAATATCACTTTGTCACGGAGTCAGAGTTTTCACTTGTGCGGCACTCAGTCACCCTGGTGGATGCTCCGAGTAAGCCATACTGATTGGGACACACGTAGATTAGTTTCGCTCCGCCTTGAGCTCATCAAGAGAACAACTTTAATTTCCGACCGGTTTGTGTAGGGATGATCAAGTCCCCTCGTTATCATCAAGTCCGAGACTAGCGGCGTACACCCCACATTTAACCGGGTCGGTACGTCTCGAACTTCGAAAGAGCTCTATCGATCTCTCGCACAAACTATCGTGGAGCCTATCCCATCCGCACTGCTATACTTTTCACCTTGCCCCTTCACAAGTAACACGCACCTGCGCTACTTGGGAGACACTTGCCAGTCTATCTTTGTTCGGGGCATGATAAGTACACCCACCCCCCCCACCCCCTACGTCATTTTGGATCCAAGCGGCGACTTTTAGACACAGGCGTACATATGATGGATAAAGGGTGAAATTGCAAATTGATTTCCCTATTGATGAGAATGTTTCAATACCAAGGGAGTAGGGGTAATGAACATTACATAATTTAAGGTAATGTTTATCCCAAAATAATGAAACATTACCTTTTATTGGCTCTACCAAATGCAGGAATTGAAATAAAATTCATTCTATTGTATTTCATTATATGACATTGTCACGCCCCCAAATTCCAGGGAACCTGGAACCAGAAACATGACTTCCCCTTGCCCACACCCGAAAGGTCAAGGGGTTGGTGACTAGCACCAATAGAGACTACACCACGGGTGCTGTCTCAATCATACAATCCTGTACAGTCATACATCAAGGGTAATCCTGTACTCTTCCATAAATCATCATGCATACAATAAGTCAAACAGTCATACAGACATCACATCACAATAGTATGCAAATACAATTGTCCATAGACCCATGTCCGGGATACAATACAAAACAATACAGAATACAGTACTGTATTATACATCAGAGTAGTGGGCACGTCCTCCTGGAAGAAAGTCATCCACTAGTCTTAGGTCACACCTGAAAAGGTAAACAACAAGTAGGAGTGAGCGATAAGCTCAGTAGGTAACCCCAAAACTCCATATCATGCAAACGTACAAGTCTATACTATATGCTCAGTGTACTCGTGCACTGTGTAGTGTGCACAATCATCAAGACACGGCCTGCAAACAAACATCAGGACCCAGCCTGCCCACATAGGACAGCTTGTCCACGATCCTTCACGGGATCCCAGCTCAGGGCACTCAGCCCTAGCTCCACGAGCTCAATGGCTCAACACGATCCTCAACCGGATCCCAGCTCAGGGCACTTAGCCCTACCACAGCGCTATATGCCCGAACATAGTGCCACACAGCCCTGCCATCGGCGCATATGCTTGCCCCGTCAACCACATAACATCATCTGTACTTCACGGTAAGAACCCAACAAGTCATAGAGCCCAAGCCCCAATTCCTCAAACCAACATACCAACACTAATATGACATTAAGGTTCACCATACTCCCTTTATAACTGAAACCAGTCTTCACAAATCGATCATCATTCCTTGACCAAGGAAGGAAATACCCATAGGAGTTATTTTCTTGAAATAAAAAGTCTCGGCATTGGGTCTCCATATCAGAACTAAGATAATCTGATTTTTGGGGATTTTTCTAAGATGTCTAACCCCACTTTCCAAAAATTCACCTTCACGAAAAACTGGATTTTTCCGAGATTTTGCACTAAATCTCAATTTTCACATTTTAAAGGAGTGAGAATTTATTTTTCTAGTATTTTTCTTTGAATCCAAGTGGGGGGTATTTCGTTATTTACATTGTAACTTAAGTATAATACGTAGGCATAATGGTTACAATGTAAATGGGTCCAGGCACCCTGACAACTGCACTATTTAACTGCTCGAGACACCTTGCTCGAGACACCCCTGCTCGAGACACCTTGCTCGACGCTCTGCTCGATGTTGCTCGACACTCTAGGCTCGAGCATCATGCTCGAGGCTCTTGCTCGACACTCTGCTCGAGGCCAGCCTCGAGCAGCTTCCCCCGCGCGAATCGCCGATCGTGTTCTTCCTGATTTCGTCCCAAAATCTAATTATACTCATTAAATCTCCATTTTTAAGCAACAATTCATCCCTATTAAAGAGTTTCTAACATCATCTAGCCATATTAGGCTATCAAACAACCTAAATCATCTAAGTTTCATGCTCAATTTCCATTTTCCCCAATTCCTAGGGTTTATCATGAATTTTCAAGATTTCATCTAATTCTTACATGTTAATCCAATAAAACAGCAAAAAAAGGGTGAAAAATCAATGGAACACCTACCTGGAATAATTATTGACGATCGAACAAGCTTAAAACGTCCCAAATCGACTGCTCCAAGTGCTTCTCTCTCTGCCTCTCTCTCTCTCTCTAACGCACAAACACAGAAACGTAAAGTGGAAGCTCTTACTCTTATCCTATTTATATTTCTGCATTTTCTTTTATTTATAAATCCCAAAAATATTAATTGACCTCCCGAGGTCACGAACTCCAAATTGAGCTCAAGTACAGTCAAAACGCTCAAAATGACGAGCACATCGAGCAAACGCAAGGTCAACTAATAAACCCCGAAAAGTCAACAATCGGGCCACTCGGGACCCCGACCCAGAATTGAGCCCAATTACAGTCAAAATGTTCACATTAATGAACACAATATTGTCTAGATGTTTTTAGCAGCAGAAAAAGACTATCTCTCACCCTACCCAAATACGGGTCTTTACAGACATTATAAATATGAGTATTCCAATTTTTTTTAATGGGCTTATAAATAATATATGCCTGCTATTTATTAGTTATTTGTTTGGATTAATATTAAGTTATTAGTTATTTATTTGGATTAATATTAAGTTTAATGTTTGAGCGATGCTCAGATTTTGGGTTGTACAATCCACTATTTATTATTTGAGTTTGAAATTTGAGTTGGGTTGCCTAAAAAGCTAGATCTATTGTCATATTTGTTAGTTCCGTGATTATAAAAAAAAGTTATTTTATACACCATTATCTTCACCGGTGGCATCGTGACTCCATTGACCCATGGGGCATAAATATTTCTAAATCCCTCGTTTACTATTTTTTTTTAAAAACTTAGTGAGCGCATTCCAGTTTGTTAACTGTTGATTGGTGTGAGACCACCAAATCAACGGCCTACAAGCCAGTGCTTGCACAAAACAGGCCTCTTTATTTTTGTGTGACGTCAACCAACAGATGCTATCTCATTTTCTATTGCGTTACACTGATTCAATCATTTCACTCGAAATATATGGAGCTTAAGAGCATCTCCAATGCCATCAAGCTATAATGGACAGCTAAAGTTAATTTTAGCTTGCTACAGTACCATTATAGCTAATGGTACTCCAATGCTATATTAGTTATATTTTTACCTAACTTTTATTTTTCCTTAACTACCCCCATCCTCTAAAATTCAAACATCCCAAATCCCTAATTATAAACCCTAATCGTGCATCCCACATGCCTGCGAGACGCAATCCTTTGCGTCCATCTGCGACGCCTGCGAGACGCAATCCTTTGTGTCCATCTGTCGCCGGGGGGGGGGGGGGGGGGCTTTGCGTCCATCTGGGCCGGCGAGAAGGTGGGTGCGCGAGCTGGAGCATCCATCTGCGTGACGCCGAGGGAGTCGTTGCTGGGCGTCGTCGCAAAGGGAGAATCACGCAGTTAGGAGTTGGGGTGGGGCGTCGTCACGCGAGCGGGGAGGCGCCATCGCGGAAGTGGTCGCGCAAGCAAGGGGAGAATCGCGCAGGTGGTCGCGCGAGCTGGGGTGGGGCGTCGTTGTTGGGCGCCGTTGCACGAACGGGGGGAGACATGGCGCAGGTGGTCACGCGAGCGTGCAGGGGAGGTGATTGCCATCGTGCACAGGAGGTGGGGGAACGAACGGCGATGAAGGAAAATGAGACGTGAAAGGGTTGGGCATGTTAGGAATATTTTAAAAATGAGAGAGAAAGGCTGACATGGCATGTTCAGTTAAAGCTAAAAAAATATCTATATTTACATAATTTTTTTGCTATAGCTACCTATATAACTAATGCATTGGAGAGACTTTTAAGTTAAATATTACTATAGCTATTGCTATAGCTTATGGGTTGGAGATGCTCTCTAACTTTTTTTTTTCTATCCCTTTTTATCTATTTTATTTATTTATTTTATAATGCCTCATGTGCCAATCGAAAATGCTCGAGCGAGTGACAAGGTAAACATCGATTCCCTGCGCATTTGGACAGTGAAATAACACCCTGTCAAGTGATATTCATAAGTCGCTTTAGCTGGCACCAATATGGCAATATTGATTGTTAAGGGTGAATCTCCTTCACGTATACAACAAATAACATGTGCAGTATTATCTGTCCCAGTTTGCTGGATCCAGCGGTCTTATGGAGCTAGATGAACAATGAAATGAATCGGTCAATATAGTAACCCAGTACAATTTAATAATCAAATGGTGTCGCCTTTTCCTATCCAAATCCTACCCAAACATCAGTGCAAGTGAAACCCCAAAAATATTTCAACAAGAGATCAAGGGATTTCCAAAATCTGCCTTTAAAAAATGGCAATTCATTTACCCTCTACTGAGTCAATGACTTCTTCTCCTTGCCATGCCTTTCCCTGTCAAGGCTTTGCAATTCAAGTAGCTTCTTCTGTTCCTCATCCTCGGGTCCTTTCAGCTGTTTCATAGCTTTAAGCTTCTTGGCTGTGGACTGCTGGTACATAACCCCACCAAGCATACAGATTAGAAGGTCCATTGTCCCCACCAATGTTAGGTGTTTATCTGATATCACCAGATTAGTGACAACTGTCTAGAGCTTGTTTAATATGCCAATAATAGTAAATCCTGTCGCAGATATTGCCCTATGGCAAGAGAAGCCAAAGAAAGAGATAGCTAAGCCAAACACAAAACTACGTGGAAATAAAATACCCACCGCGAAAAAACAAACAAACAAAAGTGGAAATAAAATTAATTTCAAACGAAATAAATAAATAGATAAAAACATCATTGGATGTACATGTGCTTAAAACATTCACTCCTGAGAGCCCCACCCAAACAACGGGGAATGAGAAATGTCAGGCCGAGGAGGTCCATCTCGTCCTACTACTGTTATTGGATTATATCATATTAGATAACGAAACCAAGATACAAGCAACCGGGTTTTTTTTTAACTACATTAAAATTATCAAAAATGTGACCGTTTCATCCAAAAAGTTTGGGTCAGAATAAACCAATATTTTTACCATTTTCTCCTGATTTTAATGTTAAGGATCCATTGAAGCTATCCCTCTGCCAGAGGAATTTTTGGCGGCTTTCTCCTGATTTTAATAGTAAGGATCCATTGATGCTGTCCCTCTGGCAAAGGAATGGACTTTGGCAGGCGCAGCGGCAATTCAAACTCCTCAACTTGTCAAAGGACTAGGTAGATGCAGATTCTCAGGTCAATGCACACACAAAGTTGTCTTGCTACCTGATCTTGAACGAATGCAAGCAGCCAAATAAATCTCCATAACCCAAACTATAGACAACTTATATCAAACAAGAAAGGAATTGCACCTCAGACAGAATTTCCTCTTTTGTCACAGGGTCCCGCAATTCATCATCGACCAAGCTGAACCTCTTCCGAACCTAAAAGAACTATAGCTTATTTAAATTATAAATCTGTTCACATTGGCTCTCAGATAAAAGAAACCTATAGGAGTGATGTTGATTTTTTTTTTCAACAACTATGTTCTATCTCCTTGCACCATGTACTGCCCCTGATCTGAAGCTATCAGGTAAGCAGTACATACTAACAAACAAAATTATTATTTTGAGACATTTTTGTCGATGGAAAAATTTGAAGTAGAAATCATATCAAAACCAGCCAACCCTTCACATCAGTAGCATTTCCAATCTTCTGAAGTTCAGGATAAAGGTACATACCTAGTACTCAACACGCATTTGGCAGCAGTTTCATATTCTTTCATCAGATCATCTTCAGTTTTTACAGCACTTTTTCCACATCTTCTTTCTGGGCTTTACAGTTCCATATTCTTTTGGAACTTCATGGGAACAAATAAAATGCATGTTAAAATATTTTATGTTATTAGCACTCATTATGAGTTATTAATATTAATTTTATTTTGTTCTAAATACTCATGTAAACCGTATTCTATTTAATGGAAAGTGCCAACCAACTTATCGGCTACGACTTATTCATGTGTTCCTTTTCCTAAAACAACAAAATAAATTAGCATAGCCTAGAAAGGTCTATACCATTACGCAATAGACAAAAAAAACTAAACACGAGAGCATGCAAATACACAAGAGAGAAAACAGAATGAAAGAGAGCAAAGGTGAGCAAAGAGAAACTACAGAACACCTTGAATTCATCTAGAACAAGGATGGATACCGTTAGATCTTTCTCATACTCTCAAGAAGCAGAATAGCAGTTAAATTTTAGCATCTCTCAAGTTCCAAGAAGCAGACTACAAGAGTAATAAGCCACAGATGCAAGAAAGCATTTTTTAAATATTATCTATGTATGCTGCATGTGTGATAAAAGAGGAAAGACAAGAGCCATAGAGGCCAAACGAATGAGTTTGTGATAAAAAACATTTAATATTATTCCACCTTAAAAGGAAAGAGTTACATGAAGGGCCAATATTGAAAAACAATTTGAAGCTAGTAGGACTAACTTGCATTGCCGCATTAACTAGCTCATATAATCCTATTGGCCATGCTATATTAGAATTTCAAGCACATTGACTTCAAAATGTATGAAGGCTTGTCAAACAAGATCCACCTTGAATATCATTACTGGCTTATAAGAGTAATCACATCAACTACTCTGTAATGATATTTTCTCAATAATTTAAAGATAATTTTAGAGTTTTAATAAAAAAAATCTATATTAAATTCTCCAAAATAAAGTTTATGAATAAAATTGAAAAGAAAATTTCTATATTTAAAAGATTACTATTTATCATTCAAATAATTTTTTAATATATTTCTTGATATATATACACTTTTAATTAGTTATAATAAATAAAAAAAATTAAAAAAAATAATATATACAAAATAAAAATATATAATTTTAAAAAATAAAAATAGAAATAAAAAAATAAAAAAATATAATAATAAACAAAATATATCAAATAATATACTATTTATCTCCTACAATAGTAATGGAGAATATAGATCTAATGTGAATGTCCTAAGAACTTGCAGTTTTTGAATCACAATCAAGCCCAGTGCATGTGTGGTCATTGTCAAGCAAGCAAAAACGGAAGAAAGATATATCTTCTTCCCAGTATAATGTCTTTTGCCAGTTGGAAAAAGAAACCATTAATTTTACCCCACCGCAAGCCCCAATATTTTAAAAACTTCCATCAATAAGATACATTGACATAAAATGAACCTTGAATTGCTCCTTCAATAGATAAGCAACCTTTTCAATATTTGGGACAGCGAGTAGCTTGGGCATCTAGTTGTAGAAGTATCTGGGATCAACGTTCACTGTCTCATCAGCCATCCCAAGCTTTTGTACACTAATCATAATTAAATCATCACAATCATATTAAAATCCGTTTAGATACAATATGAATATGAGGACCCATGTGCTAATTTTTAATTTTTAATTTTGAACTCCTTTGTTAGGATAGCCACTTTCTTTTATACCTGACACCATGACTGGCATAGAAAAGTGGGCCTAACCAACGATCAACACTCTGGAGGTGCATGCCTGTTATAATTTGGCAAAGGATATTTCTGCTTCCCTGGGTATACACCATCTAATAACTCTTACAAGTTACCTTGTCAACAGGTCAATTTTATTTATTTATCAGAAACCAGTTTGAGCACCATTTAAAATGATATCGTAAAAAAGGTGCCACTCAAATTGGAAAACAAGTGATGATGATAATAATAAAACATACAATGAAATGCTACACAATGCTGCTTCATTGATCTACATGACAGGAGCCTTTAAAATCTAACTTTTGTCAAAGTAAAGGACAAATAACCACAGTGGTTTTTGGATAATTAATAGTAATATAGCAATAATACAGCAGTACAAATGCATACAATACCCAAAATAATGTATAAATAATGAATTTCCAATGAACATATAACTATCATTGCAATGCCTATTACATGCTGACATTGCATCTCAAAGACTACTCATCTACAGATTCTAACCACTAATTAGCATCACTGAAGAATAGGCCAGGGCATTTGTATGCACTAGCATGAGCACCAATTTTGCACCTAAAACTTGTAGTCATTATCAGGGAATGTAACTCAGATTTTAGTTGTCTGTGCAGTGATCACTGTACTTTTTCTTCTTTCGTTTTTGTTTTCTATTTTGAAATTTTATAGAGGGGAGAGGAATCAGAGGATGCAAGGTGAAACCACCAATGGAAAAACACAGAGGATTAGAAATTCTCTTAAAAGCAAGCACGCATAAGAAAATAGCATGCAGAAAAAAACTACACTAAAGCCACCCTCCAAACCCAGAGTGATAACTGTAGCTAATCACTAGAAAAAATAAAACATAGGGCTATTGAAGGTTAGAAATACCACAGCCTTCATATGCTGGCACAGAATATGAAAGGAAAGAGACACAAATAATAGTCAACAAAATGACAATTATTCACAATAAATATGCAGTGGAAGTTATGATGCAAAGACTGATCTAATGCGGATGCAACTATATGGAGTTGGACATGGAAGGGATGATAATTATTTTTTTTCAATCAAATCTGTACAACGAGAAGCAAGATGTATCAGTAAATGTTGCAGTGAAAACTATAACCCAGACAAATCTTTTTTTTTTTTTTTGATAGGTAGACAAATCTAAAGTTCATCTATCCTGTTCCTTGAATCATATCCACTTCAATTTTCCATTAATTGGATAAATTTATACCAATAAGCAAGAGCATTTGAGTTCGTGGTCATAAGAATATTGTTATATTCTTCCTAATTTATGGTGAGGGCAAATTCCATCTGAACTTCTACTTAAGTTCAAGATTTCAGCTCAACACAATCAATCTACACTCCAAAGATAAATTTCAACAGTGACCGGTACCTCATAAAATTATTAGAGGGTGTTTATAAACAGTAAAAAAAAATTTAAAAAAAAGCTTTTCAAACACTTTTGACGCCCAAAACACCCTGTGAGCATCCATATAAGCACACATTTGTGCGAGCAAAAGCACAAAGAGATGCTTTCTAGGCCTGTTCTCAGGCTGAATGTGTGCAACTAAAACTGCTCAACATATAACCTAAATTTTTAAATAAATACAATGGACAAGTATAGGATCAATGTTCAGGCACAATAACATTCTCACACACACACACACACACACATTAAAGGCTCTAACTATTAGATATCTCATGAACACTCAATGGGAGAAACAACACTGGCAAAAAAAACAGCCTCGTGGACATTTAAGAACAGGAAACATCATGGGTTAGGAAAAAAAGTCTCATGAAATAACACCTGCCAAGTAATATTCATAAGCCACTTTAGCTGGCAACAATATTGATTGTTTGTTATGGGTGAATGTCCTTCATGGATACAACAAATAACATGAGCAGTATCGTCTGTCCCAGTTTTCTGGGTCCAGCGGACTTATCGAGCCGGATGAACAAAATGAATCAGTCAATATAGTAATTGAGTACAATTTAAGAATCAAATGTTGTCGCTTTTTCCTATCCAATCCAACCCAAACATCAGTTCATGTGAAACCCAGAGAATATTTCAACAAGAGATCAAGGGATTTCCAAAATCTGCCTTTAAAAAATGCCACTTCATTTATCCTCAACCGAGTTGATGACTTCTTTCTCCTTGCCATGCCTTTCATTGTCAAGGCTTTGCAATTCAAGTAGCTTCTTCTGTTCCTCCTCATCTTCTGGTGCTTTGAGCTGGTCCATAGCTTTAGGCTTCTTGGCTGTGGACTGCTGGTACATAACCCCACCAAACATACAGATTAGAAGGCCCACTGTCCCCACCAATGTTGAGTGTTTATCCCATATCACCAGATTAATGACGACTGTCAAGAGCTTGTTTACTATGCCAAGAACAGTGAATCCTGTAGCAGATATTGCCCTACGGCAAGAGAAGCCAAAGAAAGAGATAGCTAAGCCAAACAAACACGACAGCCCCACTGGCAAAATCACTTGGAAGGAGTACCAATCTGATTCATCAGAAATTTCGTGCTTAATCTTCTTTAACTCACCCATTATAAGAAGCTCCAAAGGAAACAGTATAAGAGCCTCTAGGTTGTTGTACAGCACTAATCCCCAGGTTGTTAGATTAATCGTCATAACAACATGTTTTATGTAAACAAAGTCTATAGACATGCTTACCAGGTAAGCCAGAGCCCAGCTGTAAGCCATAAATGTGAACTGATAATCCGTTAGGACGTAAAGCACGCTTCCACCAAAGATAGTGGCAAGTGAGGCCCATGTCTTTACCGATGGCCAGGGCTGGTGCAAGTAAAGGGTCTCCCCTATAGCAACAAATATTGGAACTGCCGAACGGAAAACAATAAAAGTGTCGACATTGGCATGGAGCAGAAGCTCGCTGTTGGTAAAGAGAGAGAGGTAGAATATAAAAGCTGCTGGGAGGAACTGCCACATGGTTAAGAAGTCAAGTCGGTCGTGTTCTAAGAACTTGAACCAACCACAAATGAGTACTCCAGCTGCGCTTGTGAAATACTGTAAAGCCGTCAGTGCCCCAGGGTAAGGAAATCTCATTACAGCCCATTTGTTGATTATGGAAAGCAAAGATGCTGAAATGCAATACCCAGCCGCTATACCATAGACTGAAGCTTGCTTAACCAAATCACCGTACCATGATGGTCGGGTTTCACTGGATGAAGAAGTGGCCTCTGGACTTTTCCCTGCCTCACTTACTTTTGGATTCTCCACATCACTAGACATCTAAAAAAAGATATCATCAACAAGTCAGCAATGTTGTGAAAAATTGACTTCTTTGGACTTACAGGCATGAATGAATGAATAATGAAAACTTGAATTTAGGGCATATGGTGATAAGTTATCAACTAAATTCATAAAATTTAAGCAGATAGATATTTACAGATTCGCCATTTAGGGTTGCATATATATATATATATATATATGCCCATCAAGTATGCAATTATAATCTATCTGTAAGGGAGCCAAGCACAATAGGGGAACGAAAAATGGGTCTACATAAGACCCAGTGGGGAATACAAAACCAATCAAAGATTTTCATAAAAGTAGGCACATTAATGAAAAGTGGACAGCCATTTTAGCCACAGAATCAACGAAATCAGTGAATCAGAGTGCAGGAGAGGTGAGTGACGATCGCTGCAATGAAAACCAGATCCGCATCTGCAGATTTAAAAGAAGAAGAAGAAGAAGAAGAAGAGGGAAATGGAATAAAAAAGAAGAAGCGGGGGGTAGAGAGGCACAACCCTATGTGAGAGATTTTAGGGGAATCGATGGAGAGAGAGCGCGCGCGCTCACACGCGCACCCGCGCTGTCGCAGTGCTCAACACAGCCATTTCGTCTGCCGTCGCGGGCCGTCCCCTGCCTGCACTTGGGTTTTAATTTCCACGGCACACTTGCGTCCTACTTCATTTATTTATTATTTGTTTCTTTTGTTTTGTTTTGTTTTGTTTTTAACGAAGGAAATTGGGTTCAGATCGTCGGTGAGATTGGGTGGTACGGTTTTCATACGGTAAGTAAAAAGTAAAAACGCTACCGTTTGCGTCCTTTTGCACGAACTGAGCTGGCGGGACGAAGTTGACCATTTGGTGGACCTGGGCAAGCCTTGAAGGAGTAGCAGCTGCCACCGACGTTCATCGTTTGCTTCAACCATGTGTGATCGTTTGCCTGGTCGACACACATGACATTCCTCTTCTTTGCTTTTTAAGAAATTAAAATTAAAAATAACATAAAGAAAAGATCACGCACATTAATATGAAAGCATACAAAATAACTAGCAATATATGTACATTGCCAACAGATCTACAATTAACACAAATGCATAGAAATGTGGAATGACGTTTGTGTGATGAACTACTGAAGATAATCGTCACTTGCTTCGGTAAGTGACGATTACATAATGATTTTAGAGGTGAAGATGGGCCCATTCACAATGTGAAATGTGAAAATATGTACATGCATATCCTTAATGTATTGCTAGAAAGACATACACACAAACAAAAACATCAGTAACTGCTAGAAAGGCACTTACTTTTGCCTAATTCACATTGCAAAGGAGTGTGAACGGGCGCACACTGCTTCGTGCAAGCCGGTGTTGTACAAAGATTTTCCGTTTTTTAATGACACATCAAGAAACAAGTTTGTCTGCAAACATCTCTAAAAGACCCATAAGCTGTAAAGGGAAAGATGATTGGTAAAAGGTACCAGTTCTTCGATTCTATTCAAACTTCAATAAAATGCCAATGAGTTCGTGAATCAGCAATTCCCCATTTGAAGCACACATTTGAACATAAAATTTATCATACAAAAACCTCTCCTAAAAGGACATGCATGCCATTCGTATATGATTTTCAATGCCAATCTGTGATATATTATAATTCATTAAAAAACATATCTCTGATTTTTCTCGGGGGAAAAGAAAGGAAAAGGAAAACGTTTATGATTTTACATAAATTACATGAGACATGGGAGAAGTATAAAAACTTACAGACGAAGACGCACTTGCAGAGACAACAGACAGACAGAGACAGAGAGAGAGAGAGGGTCCAACTTGTCCTTTCGCAAAACTCAGAAATGGGGGTGGTGGTGCACGGCCGTTAGTGGTGGCAAGAGGCACCAGATCGTAGCGGCGGCAGCCTGCGGTGACAAGGTCACCGGATGTAGAGGACGCGACGGCAGCCGGCCGGGATGATGGTGGTCCGGAGCCATGGCTGTGTGGTTGCGCCGATGGAGGTGTTGACGGCGTTAAGGTGTGGTCAGGGCAGAGGATTTTGGTGTTGCCGACTGCTGAGCGTGAGCGAGAGAGACTGAGAGAGACTGAGAGACTAGTGCGTGTGAGGGCAGGGCGAAACGCCGTCGTTTTTTCGTACCGCCGGGAGACGCAGAAACTTTCACCGCAGAGGATTTTGGCCGCGATTTCAGAACCAACGTAACCGTTAGATTATCCCGCCACAACCGCAAAGCCACGAGCCGACGGCGGTTATCGATTTTGAATTTCAAGCCGCGATGGGAACCGTCGCACCCATCCCACCCCTCTCATCATCGACCAGAACTCCCCGCTTCCATAAATAACTTCTCTTTTCTCCCATTTTCGTTTTTTCACAAATAACCGCCCCTGCCTCCCCCCCCCCTCCTTCTACACAGTTTCGATCTACCAACTTCACCCATGAACAGAGCCTACAACACCCTCAAATCTGTCGCTACTTCTTCTTCTTCTTTTGCTGCTCCGATATCTTTTCCCGACAACCCCGAGATGTCTCTTTCCGGCCGATTCGGCCACTGCATCACCCCCAATGCTCTCCGATCGTATCTCGCCGAGTACATCTCCACATTCATCTTCGTTCTCGCTGCCGTCGGATCCGCCATGGCTTCGCGTGAGTTAGTTTTAAAAATTCTTCTTCTTCTTTCGTGTTCACCACTGTTGGGGTGACTGGGTTTCATACTTTCTTGTGTGATTGTACTTACAAACATGAAGCATGTATATTTTTGACTTTGAAAATCTGCATTTTTTTCCAGATTTTTATTTTTTAGGTTGCGTATGCTTTTCTGGTTATATATAATGTAAGTTCCGAAAGTTTGGATAGCTGTTTTCGTCTTAATAATCCACGAGGTCAAATACGATTCGAGATGTGAACAGGTAAAGTGATGCCCAATGCAACTTCTGATCCTGCAAGCCTGGTGGTGGTCGCCGTCGCCACCGCATTTGGGATGTCTTCTGCCGTCTTCATCGCCGGCGGAGTCTCCGGAGGTCACATGAACCCTGCTGTCACCTTCGGCATGGCCGTCGGCGGACACATCAGCATTCCGAAAGCCATCTTCTACTGGGCCGCTCAAATGCTCGCCTCCATCATGGCCTGCCTTCTTCTCAGAGTCGCCACCGTCGCTCAGGTAATATTCAAATCTACCCGCGCACTACACTTTTTTTTTTTTTACTTATCCTAGTATATCGTTTTCTTAAAATGAATTACTGGATTTGGTTTTTTTTATTTAAACTATAAACAGCATGTTCCGACGCACGCGATAGCGACGGAGATGACTGGTTTTGGAGCGTCGGTGCTGGAGGGCGTCCTCGCTTTTGCGTTGGTTTACACTGTCTTCGCCGCCAGCGACCCACGGCGAGGAGCAATGTGCGCTCTCGGGCCGCTGGTAATTGGGTTGATGGCCGGAGCCTGTGTGCTGGCAGCAGGGCCATTCACGGGCGGGTCAGCCAATCCGGCATGCTCATTCGGGTCCGCGGTCATAGCAGGGTCCTTCAAGAACCAGGCGGTCTACTGGGTGGGGCCGCTCATGGGCGCGGCCGTTGCCGCCCTTATTTATGACAACGTGGTGTTTCCAGCACAGCCGGCACCAGAGTCCTCCAGGGGTGGTGCGGATGGGGCTGTGTAGATATGCCAGAAAATGGTTTTACTGTTTAGGCAAGTTTTAGTTATGGTTACCGTAAACTAAGTGAATTGTATTGAAATAACAGCTTATCGTAGTTAGGTAAGTAGCAATGATTATGTTTGTGAGATTTAGGAATCTGGATTGCGGTTCAATGCATGCATGCTCAAGGCTGGTAGTATATATCTAAAATTTGGGTACAAGAAATGCACATTAGGCAGTGCATCTGCATAAGAAATGCACAATGCTTACACAGTAAAGTACCCGCCGAGGAAAAAAAAATCCAAACAAAACTGTGGAAAAATATAAAATGAAGTCCAAACGAAATAAATACATAGACAACAGCGTCAATGGAAATGCTGAAAACAATTACTCCGGAGAGCCCCAAACAAGGGGGATTCAGAAATGTCAAGTCCTGCTACTGTTATTGGATTATATATGTCATATCAGGAAAACAAACCGAGACACGGACAGCAGGGATAAAAAAAAAAACTAAATCAAAATTTTCAAACATACGACCGTTTCATCCAAAAAGTTGGGACAGAATAAGCCAACATATTTATCACTTTCTCCTGATTTTAATGGCGAGGACCCACTGAAACTATCCCTCTCGCAGAGGATCTTTTGCAAGGCTTTCTCCTGATTTTAATGTGAAGCAACCATTGATGCTGTCCCTCCGGCAGAGGAATGGACTTTGGCAGGCGAAGCGGCAATTCAAACTCTCCCACACTTGTCAAAGGACTAGGCAGATGCAGGTTCTCAGGCTCAATGCGCACGCGAAGCTGTCTTGCTACCTGATATTCAATGAATGCACGCAACCAAATAGATCTCCATAACGCAAAACTATTGAACACTTATATCAGACAAGAAATGAATTGTACCTCAGACACAATTTCCTCTTTTGTCACAGGGTCCCGCAATTCATCATCGACCAAGCTGAACCTCCTCAGAACCTAAAATAGGTTAAGTTATAAATCTGTTCACATTGGCTCTCAGATAAAAGAAACCTAAATGTGATGTGGTTTTTTTTTTTCAATAACTATGTTCTGTCTCCTTTCACCCTGTACCGCCCATGATCTGAAGCTATCAGGTAAGCATTACATACTAACAAACAAAATTGCTATTTTAAGACATTTTTTGTCCATGGAAAAATTTGGAGTAGAAATCACATCAAAACTAACTTTGCAATAGTCAACCATGCATATCAGTAGCATTTCTAATATTAAAAACTAGAAAGTTTAGGAGAAAGGTACAAACCACCCGAGTACTCGACAAGCGTTTTGCAGCAAATTCATATTCTTTCATCAGATCATCTTCACCTTTTACGGTTACTTTTTCCACATCATCTTCCTGGGCTTCAGGTACCTAATCAAGACAAGTTAAATGCATGTTAAAAATATTTTATGTTATTATTACTCATTATGGGTTATTAATATTATCTTATTTTGTTCATAATACTCATGTAAACCCTATTCTATTTAATGGAAAGTGCCAATCCACTTATGGGCTATGGCATATTCATGTATTCTTCTTTCTTGTAATAAAAAACCAAAATCAAACCAACCAGCTATAATCCCAGTAAATTTGCACGGCCTAGAAAGGTTAACACCATTACGAAATAGGTAAAAACAATTAAGCATATGTGAGCATGCACGTACCCAAGAGAAAAAACAGAATGAGAGCGATCAAAGAGAAACTACAGAACACCTTGAATTCATCTAGAACAAGGATGGATGATGCTACAATAGTAAAATAGCATTTAAATTTTAGCATCTCTGAAGTTCCAAGAAGCAGACTACAATAGTAATAAGCCACAGATACAAGAAAACATTTTTAAAATAAATTCTCAACGTATGGTGCATGTGTGATAAAAAGGACAAAATCCATAGAGGCGGCAGAGTTGGTGATCAAAAACATCTAATATTATTCCACCTAGGCAGGAAAGAGTTGCATGAAGACCCAATATTCCCTTAAGAAAATATTGCAGCTAGTACGACTAACTTGCATCACTGTAAAACTAAGCCTATAGTCCATGCTATATTAGAATTTCAAGAAAATTGATTTCCAAATGTATGAAGGTTTGTCAAACAAGATCCACCTTGAATATCATTGCTGGCTTATAAGAGCTTGTAGTTTTTGGACCACAATCAACAAACTGATGAACCCAGTACATGTTTGATAGGAAGCAAAAAAAGGATGAAAGATATATCTTTTCCCAGTATAATTTCTTTTGCTACTTGAAAAAAGAAACCATTAATTTTACCACACCCCAGGCCCTAATATTTTAAAAAACTCATATCACTAAGGTACATTGAACTAAAATGAACCTTGAGTTGCTCCTTCATTAGATGAGCAAATTTTTCAATATTTGGTACAGCAAGCAACTTGGGCATCAGATAGTTGCGGAAGTATCCGGGGGCAACCTTCACTGTCTCGCCAGCCTTCCCAAGCTTTGGTACACTCTAGTCATAATAAAATCCTCACAATCAAATTAAAATCCGTTTGAATACAATATGAATATGAGATAGGACATGTGCTAATTTTTATTTATTTTAACTTACCGTTGTAAGGATAACCACTAACTTTCTTTTATACCTGACACCTTGACCGGCATACAAAAGTGGATTTAACAAATGATCAACACTCTGGAGGCGCGTGCCTGTTATAATTTGGCGAAGTAGATTTCTGCTGCCCTGGATATATGCCATCTGATGCGTCCTACAAGTTACCCTGCCAACGAGTCAAATTTTCTTTACTTATATCACAAACCAGTTTGAGCACCATTTAAAATGATAGCGTAAAAAAGGTGCAACTCAAATCGGAAAACAAGTGATAATTAAAAAAACATACAATAAAAAGATACATAAATGCTGCTTCACTGATCTACATAACAGAAGCCTTTAAAATCTAAGTTTTGCCAAAGTAAAGGACAAATAACCACAGTGATTTTGGGATAAATTCATTTAACAATAATAATAGAAATGATACAGCAGTAAAAAAGGCATACAATACCCAAAATAACATATAAATAAATAATTTCTAATGAATATTGCCGTATTTGATATGATTCTATATCTAAAAACAAAAAAGTAGGCCCTATTGGTAAAAAGCCTCTTTGGTACATCAAACTTAAACTGAGATTCAAATCTCATTTTCAATTTTCCAGGGCTCTGGAGACTGTTTTTTATTGAGTTCTTCGGTTGTTTTTGAAAACTAAACGGATTTAAAAACAAAATCAAAAAAAAAATTATCATTTTTTTCTCCCATTCTTGTCTCTCTCCCCATTACAGACGCCCTGCTTCCAAATCCTTCAACTGTCATTTGCAGTAACAGAGCTACCATACCATGAAGGCTCTTCCGGGCAGTGTTGGAATGGCCGCTGCGGTGATAGAGCATCCGTTGAGGCCATGAAAGAAGGCGACAGCTCACCACATCAAGACGAGGCGGAAGAAAACGTTGCTGTGGGACATCAAGTGCTGCCACCGACTACCTTTCGCAGCTATGGCCAAGGACCAGTGGGCTCAAGAGGCAGCACAGCGTCGAGTATTGGAAGATGGTGTCACTCTTGTACGATGGCAACAATGGCGGCAATGGAGAGGACGATGCCCAGATTGATCCACCACCACCTAGCTAAGCTCTCCATTTGTTTTGTGTTTGCTTGGTTTCTCTCAACTCATTTGCTTAGATTCATTATTTTACTCCTCTGCTCATGTCTCATTTTGACAAAAATTGATCCAGCCACCAACTCACCACTCATTGATTTGAAAGCAAGTGGTGTAGTGTTTGGTGTATGAATACAACAATGAAGGCGGCGGAGATCAGTCCAATAATAGTACGACAACAAAGAAGCACAAGAGGGTGTCTTCTTCTACCTGTCTTCCACTCCGGCCCCTGGCAGAGAGAGAGAGGCTTTTGTCCACGGGTTACGTGCAAAGCTCGATGCACTGTCTCGCTATTTCAGGGAGGCATCTGATAGGTCAGAGTTGTCAAATTCCTACTTCTCCTTTTGCTCTCCCCCATCTCCTGGTGCACCTCAACTCCACAATCGCGGCTTGATAGAAGAGAGTGGCAAGCCACTATCATGCCTGCTTTGCTCGAAAATTAGGAATTTGTTGGTGTAGGTGACTTTGAATTTACTGGAATTGAGGATTTTAGTGTTTTTTTGTTTGCTCGGGTGAATCGAGGGTTTGATTGAATTCGTCAATTTGTTTTGTCTGTTTGGGAATTGGGTTTGTCAATTTTTAATGCATGGAGTTGCATGGTGATTGAATTTGAGATGGGAACGGGAAGCTCTGGATGGAGATGGGCCGGTAACTAGTGTTTGTCAAAATTTTGATGCACAACCATGGATGGTGGTCTTCGAAGGCGGTTTGGTGCAGCAGCGGTGAGGGGAGGGATTCTGGCAGCGAAGGGTTTTAAAACCCAATACCAAATAGTATTTTTTTTAATTAGGATTTTAATTATGAAACCAACAATATGTACCAAACAGTTAGTTTTTTTGTTTGCGATTTTAAATTTAAATCAGGATTCAATTTATAATTCTAATAAAGTAAAAAAGTCATAAAACCAAAACAAAAAACGAAAACTCATACGAAACAAGCAAATATATGACTAATATTGCAATGCCTATGCATGGTGACATCGCATCTCAAAGACTACTCATCTAGAAAATCTAACCACTAATTAGCATCACTGAAGAAATGGCAAGTACATTTTTTACATTAGCATGAGCACTAATTTTGTACCTAAAACTTGGAGTCATTATCAGCAAAATGTAACTCAGATTTTAATTGTGTGCAGTGATTACTGTATTTTTTGTTTTTGTTTTTTGAAATTTTATAGAGGGGAGATTATGAAAGGTGACAATAGTGCAAGATCCGCCATGGCTTCACGTGAGTTTTAAAATATTTTTCTTATCAAACCCCAAAAATTCCTATCAAAAATTCAAAGTACAATATAAAATCAAACCTAAATCAATATTAAATAATTCAATTCACACAAAATCAAATAATTCAATTCAGAGCAAAGGGCAGGTAGTGCGTACCAACTGCCAAGCAAGCAGGCGGACTGGCGGGAGCTGGGAGCAGACGCTGAGACGCAGTGGGAGGCTGGGGCCTGGCCGCCTGGGAGCAGTGGAGCACAAAGGGGGCTGGGGAGAGAGCCGCTGAGGTGGAGGCGTGAAGGAGCGGGGGGAGGGGGACTGGGTCACTGGGATCTGGCCGGCCCGTCTGGGGAGTTGGGAGAGCTGGAAGCGGACTCGGCGGAGGGAGGGGGACTGTCTGGCCTGGCTGGGGAGTGGGGAGAGCCGGAGGCCCGGAGCGGAGCCGCTGAGGCTCTGAGGAGCGGAGTCGCGTGAGGGTTGACGTGATGTGAGGCCGGCGACTGCGAGAAGGTTGTCAGGTGGGAGATAGCAAGAGGCAGAACTGAATTACCCTAAATTTTTTTTAGGGCCCCGTAAATTGAGGTCTCAATCCGTCGCCCAGGGCCGGCCCGGTGTGCTGGCAGCAGGGCCATTCACGGGCAGGTCGGCCAATCCGACATGCTCATTCGGGTCGCAGTCATAGTAGGGACTCAAGAACAATGCGATTTAGGCTTAGTTTGGTAATATTGTCTTTTAGAAGAAAGCGGCTTTTCCCGTAAGAAAAAATAAGTTCTTTTAAAATAAGCGGTGAGTGTTTGGTAAAATATAATTTTAAAAGTATTGTAGAATTTAAAAGCGATAATAGATATTTGGTAAATAAAAATAAAAGTACCCCCTTCCATTCATTCCGCCGGCTCCATCCCGCTCTCCCTTGCCCCCGACCCCATCTCCACCCTCATCCCCCCCTTACCCCTTGTCCCCGATTCCCTCTCCCCGTGCCCCTTTCTCCACCCCCTCGGTTGAGATCGAGCAATCAGGGAGAATCACCATGCCCGTGCGAGTAATAATTAATATATATAAGGATCGAGTAACGGTGGAGGGTCGAGAAACGCAGAGGAAGTTTGATAAAGCAATTGCGTCGATAGGCACAGGATGAGTTGTAAGGGCGTTGAAGATAAAGATGAAAAGGATAATATTAACATTTTAAATTTTTAAACTGTTTCTTGAAAAGGCTTATAAGCAACCTTTAAATTGTTACTTTTGAGGAAAAAAAGCGAAACTATTTTATAAGCATTTTTTTAATATTACCAAACACTTTTACCACTCTTATAAAATAAGTAAAAACGACCTTTCAAAGATATAAGCAAGCCCTATTAGGGGGGCTATAATGAGCGTGGTAGTTCATTGTATTAAATAGAATAAATGAAATAAACATCAAATGTAATTGATGCGGAATTGAAATGTAATGGTTTAAATGAAATTAGTTTTTGTGCCCTGCGTGTTTGGTGAGTGTTTTGAATAGGTATGGCAATGGGTGGGCGGGATGGGTTTTTGTCGCCCGTCCCCATACCCTAGGGAAAAAATACACCCCTGTTACCCATCGGATATTAAATGTTTTGCCCTCATCCCCACCCCGTCGGGGCATGGGGGACGGGATTTCGCCCACTTGATGGTGGCCATTACTGTCTGGCCCAGTAGCGCCACATTATTGCCCAAGCCTAGCCAACCCGGTTCACGCTACCCCCCGCCCTAGCCTACATGCCACACCTGGCCTTGGCCCGCCCATACGACCCACCACGTTAAAATCTCGGCAAAATGTTGCCCGGGAATGAAATCGAACCCAAGACCTCCTCTTTACAACAATTAACTCAACCATCGAAATTAAAAGCTGTTTTATTACACATACTTATATGTTTAATATATATACTCATAATATAACATAGAAATAATTGTAATAATAATAATACTATTATTATTATTATTATTATTATTATTATCATCATTAATGATAATATTATTATTAAAGTAATGATAATAAAAAAAGAGTGTATGATTTATTTTAAAAATAATAATAATTACAAACTATATATATATATTTATATTAGAATAAAAACTAAATGTATTATTAATATTTTGATATAAAATACAAATTAATTAGATTCAAAATTAGTTTGAAGTTATAATATATTAGTTCATACTAATATACTATGTAATTATAAATTATATCACTTTCTTATATTTTATATATTTGTATTTTATATTAAGAATTATTATTACTTTTAATAAATATTTATTTTTATTTAGATATAAGTATATATACTTTGTGAGTGGTATTATTTTAAAATAAAACATTTACTCTCTACTTTTATTAGTAGTAGTACTATTTTGTTACTAATATTATTTCTATGTTAAATTTTAAATATATACATAATTATGTAAATATATTAAAACAATATTCATTCATGATATATATATAATATTATTGACAAACTTTTTAACATCAATTATTAAACTTCAAATACTCAATAATTATCATATTACTTATGTTATATATATAGTTATATAGATATATGCATGTATAAATTATAATCAATAAGTAATAATTTAAGTAGCAAGTAGTGATGATCTAAGTAATATAATTATCATTGATAATAAGTGATAATATAAGTAGTGATAACCTAACTAATAAAATTATATATAATGGTTATCATATTACTTATGTTACACACACACACACACACACACACACACACACACACACATATATATATATATATAAAACTCACACTTAATCATATCACTTAATATAATTATTAATCATATTACATATAATAAACAATACAATAGTCCAGAAGTAAATGTTTTTTCAATTTTATTTCTTTCAATGTAATTAAAATGATCAATAATATATTATTTGTTAATTTTAATCTAAATATAAAATACATCTTATCAAAAATCAAAACTTATTCTCACCATGTATTTTATATTATATCAAAATGGTTAGTATTGTTTAATTAACCAATAACATTGATTATAATTAGAATAGTGTGTATATATATATAAACCCACATAACAATTATATTAGTGATCATTTTAATTACGTTAAGAAATAAGTTAGAGAAACACGACCTCTCGAACTATTGGATTGTTTATAACATAAGTAATATGACAAACTATAATATATAATTATATTAGTTAGGTTATTACTACTCATATTATCATTTATTATTGATGATAATTATATTACTTAAATTATCACTATTCTTTACTTAAATTATTACTCATTAATTAGAATTTATACATGCATATGTAGTGATAATTTGATATGAGTTTATATATATATACATACACTATTTTAATTATAATTAATGTTATTGGTTAATTATTAAATACAAAACTAACATATAAATAATTAGTATATATATTTAAAATCTAACATATAAATAATATTAGTAGCAAAAAAATAGTACAACTACTAATAGTAATAATGAGTAAATATTTGATTTAAAAAATAATATTATTCACAAAGTATATATACTTATATTTAAATAAAATTAAATATTTATTAAAAGTACTAGTAATATTTTAATATAAAATACAAGCATATAAAATATAAGAAAGTGATATAATTTATAATTATATAGTATATTAGTATGAACTAATATATAACTTCAAAATTAATTTTGAATATAATTAATTTGTATTTTATATCAAAGTATTAATATTACATTTAGTTTTTATTCTAATATAAATATATAAATTTTATAATAATAATAATTATTAAAATAAATCATACACTCTTATTATTATTATTATTATTATTATTATTATCATTATTACTAATAATAATAATAGTATTATCATTCATGATAATAATAATAATAATAATAATAATAATAATAATATTGTTATTGTTATAATTATTTATATGTTATATTATAAGTATATATACTAAATATTATTATCGTTCCACATCTTGGCAATATTTTGCAGGATTTTCGCGTCGTCAGTAGGTGGTAGAATGTATCAATTGAGACGGTAATGTCCAGTAAACAGTGGCGGGGATTTTTAGGCGGTTATGCGGAGCGGGGCATGCTTGCCATCCCGCTTCGATTCAGCCAGCGGGGCAATTATTGCCCATCCGGCCCGTTACCCGTTAAATTAAAACCTTTGCCTCGTGAGGTGGAGTCGGATCAAATGGAAGCGGTGTCGCTAAAATTGCATCCCTAGTTTTGAAAAGTGATTTTTTATATTTAAATACGGAAAATTACTTTATCTTTTTTTTAATTCTTGTTTTTATTTTGCGTTTTTAAAAACACAACGTTTTTGAAAACAAAACAAAAAAACAAAAAAACATCCAAAGATGTTTTGGTTTGTTTCTGTTTTCGGTCAACGCTCCTGTGCCACCCTCGCCCTGCCGCCCACCGGTGCCCCCCCACCCCACTACCCCACAGTGAACCTCCTGCTGCCATGGCTCCTCTCGGTGTCATGTGTACCTAGGTCCACTTGTCGGTGACGATTGACTCATGCTATGGAAGCCGTTCCACGGTGTCGATTCCCAACCCCCAAACTAGCACCGCCCGATACTTTACTCCCATGGGTCGGTCGTGGTACGTGACGAGCACACCACGTTGTCGAAGGAGAAAATGCTCTTAGCTTTGCGTTCGGCCGCTACTGATCTGCACACCCAACCCTCCTGCACACCCTCGCGCCGATCTGCTGCTTTAGCCCTCCTGCCGGGCTGCGACAACGCCCCCTGCCGCCCCGGCCCTCCTACCCGTGTGACACCCCGTTGCCGGATCTCCCTCCGTGGCCGCCCACTCATCGTGGACGCCTCGTCCTCTCCCTCCCCCCACCTTATTGTGCCACCATCGGTGAAACGAAAAACAAAAATGCAAAACAACAACCAAACACCCAAAAGTTTTGGATGATAGATTTTGAGAATAGTCGTGTCCCGGTTTTAAAAACCAAAAACAAAAGGCAGCATGACCAAACATAGTTATACCTTTCTGTATTTGGTATACAATTATAGATAGAATAATATACTAGATAAATTACTAAAATATTCTTTTTATTATTAAAATTTATTAAAAAAAATAATTTCTCCTTCCATTGGCCTAGATCCGCCGTGCGTATGGGGAAAGACGCATCGGGGAGAGGGTGCGAGGCGGCGGGGATGGGGAGGCAGAGGGCGATGGGAGAGGGGTGGGGTTGGGTCGGGGGATGACAGGGAGGGGGGGGGGAGGGAGGGGGGAGGGATGGAGGGATGGGGAGAGAGAGAGAGAGAAAAATAAATATAAAAAATATATGTATAAAAATAAATAAGGTTTCCTTATACAATAGAACTTTAGTAAACACGGGAGGTGTGGAGAATCAATTTTCCCTACATGAGGAATTAGAATCCTCTACAATTCTACGTGATGCAATGCATCAAAATGACATCGTTTGATGTTTTTTATATCAAAACTATGCTATTTTGGTATGAAGTTTTTTTAAAAAAACATTAAAACAATGCCGTTTTGACAACGTGCATCATGCAATAAATGTTGAGGATCTGAACTCTTACATGATGGTATAAGATTCCTACGGGAATCTGTAATTTCTTTCTTATTTTTATACCAAACGCTGAGAAATAAATACAATCAGATTCCTTTTTTCCTTTTCCTGCATAAACATGCACTAAGTGAATTGTATTGAAATAACGATTTATCATAGTTAGGTAAGTAGCTAGGGGCGGCTCTAGAATTTTTTAGGATATTCAATATTCATTACAAAGCTTAAATATAAACTTACTAAAAAAATATTAAAACAACAAAAAGAAGAATTTTTTAATTTTCTTCAAATTTATACATTATAGTAGCAACAATATAAGAATGGACACTACAAACATCAAATATCATAGTAACACAAAACCAGTTAATAATATATTAAATACCATACATCAAGACA
Source organism: Taxillus chinensis (assembly GCA_023512835.1). Classification (NCBI taxonomy): domain Eukaryota; kingdom Viridiplantae; phylum Streptophyta; class Magnoliopsida; order Santalales; family Loranthaceae; genus Taxillus; species Taxillus chinensis. Next base: position 30,523,225 of record CM042085.1, read on the forward strand.
CTAGGTAGATATTCATGCATTTTAAAATTTTCTAAATAAAAACCCTAATAATCGAAATCCAATTGAATAACATAATAACACAATATCAAATTATTAATTAACAAAGAGGCGAAAATAAATCTATGAAGCGCCAAAATTTGGAAAAAATTAATGAATATCATTTAATTGAATTAAGATCAAAATTAATGACACATGAAATAAATAATATTTACTTTTTATTTAATTTATAATTATAACTTTATTTTTAAATGTATGCATTTAACTTTTAATTATCATTTTTAATTTAATGTTTAACTATAATTTTTTTAAATGTCAAAATGTAATCTGATATACTTAATGCTTGCTGAGCAATGATTATGTTGGTAAGATTTAGGAATGCGGATTGCGGTTCAATCTGAAGCATGCTCCAAAGGTCGATAGTATATATCTAAAATTGTGTACAAGAAATGCACATTAGGCGATGCATCTGTATAAAATGCACAATCCTTACACAATAGAGTATCGTGAGAAAAAAATTCCAAATAAAATCATGGGAAAAATATAAAAATGAAATCCAAACGGAATAAATAAATAGACAAAGCATCGATAGAAATGCTAAAAGGAATTACTTCGGAGGTCCCAACAAGGGGGATTGAGAAATGTCAAGTCATGCTCTAGTTATCATATCAAGAAAACAAACCGAAGACAGACAACATGGATAAAAAAAGCTGCATCAAAATTTTCAAAAATTGAGTTTAACCATCGAAAAATGTTTGGGCAGAATAAGCAACATCTTTATCACTTTGTCTTGATGTAATGGCAAGGACCTCACGTCCCGATTTTTAATACTCGAAACGAAACACGTGACTTACCCAATACCGCACCGAAAGTCAAGGGGGTTAGTGAAACATGAGGACATCTGGCGGTCTTGTCCAAATTCCCTGTATAACGACATCGGGTGTGAAAGTACTCGATGCGAAAATAATATTAAATATGTTAATACAAAATAGTCAAATAAATCGATTCAGGTATTTCTCGCGGTACTTGTCGGGAAAAATAAAGTTTAATAAGAATAACATCTAAACGAAATTTATACATCAAGCGAATAACTTCAATGACGTATATCGACATAGCAGCTCGATCAACCCTGAAAAAAACAAGCCAATGAGTAGAGGTTGAGCGATAACTTGTGGTGTTATCGATCCTTCCGACAAGATGAACTCCCGATACTAAATGCTTTTGTATCTAGAGTAAATATACTATGTGTATTGAGCCATACCGTATAACACCGATTAAATTGATAATGAGCACAACAAATATAACGTGCTCGATTTATAATAGCGATTCGCAGAAATATATAGATCTGAGCTTGCAATTGATAACGCGAGCAAGGCCCCTCTGGGGCTCAAGCCAATTGCCACCATAGGCAAAACAACATCACGATTGTACCCCTAAGTCCGGGCTCATAACCGATGTAGCCCCTGAAGCAATCCCGTCATGCCACGGAAGCCACTCCATATGCGCGGGTCGTAAAACGCGATATAAATGCACTAATGATCAACCCGACGTGTTATCTAGATCAAAAAACAAACCACGCTCAACGATCACGAATAAAATCACCCTCACGATCCTCGAGTGATCCTTGGGTTCCCCACAAGATTCACGACCGCAAATTCCCATTGACAAACCAGAAAGCAATTTCTTCTGTGATTCGGTGTATTCGAAACTTTAAAAAATCGTAACTAATGCTCAGACCTCCGGATTTTAGTATGATACCGCCGTTTGAAGGGTTTTTAGCGGCTTATCCAAATAAAATATAAAAAAATTGCACATAGCGATGCTCACCCGACTGTTTGTTTTTCCCGGTTTGCTTCGACTGAAAAGCTCGCCAACTATTTCCACGAGCTCCGATGCTTTATAAAATACCTGCCATTTGTAGTATTTTGACCTAATGCATTAAAAAATAAGAAAAAAAAAAAAAAGGTAAAAAGTTGCGTAGCGAGCCACATAGTAGTGAGTAAGCCACGTCTGCAAATACGCTAAGTCCCTGCCTTGTATCGATTTTCTATGTCGTGTCGATAGTCCCCTAGCAACCGTATCATGTAGATGCGTTCTTGACTAGATGACCTCTTATGTAGCTACGTCACGTCGAATACGGTCGCGTATAAACCATAGTCGACTTTTGAAGCTTAGCAGCGATCACAGGCTGAAGGTAGGGTTTTAGGCTTTAAGGCATTACTGCGATCGATTCTCCGACAAACACAATGGTTCTGCCGCGCACGAATGTTACGATTACTTTCGCACCTCCGAAGTCATCTTGGTTGCGAAATAGACTGGTCATTCTCTAGTTTTATCCTTATCGATAACCATGTTTGTAGTTGATCCACGAAAGATAAGGAAGGTAGAATCACCTACCTGAATATTTTAGAGCTTGGATAAATGGAACTTGGAATACACTAAAGCTTCGCCTTTATCCTCTGTCCTTTGCCTTACGGAAATGACGAGCTCTCGAAGACAAAGCAATGGCTCCATTAGGGCTGACCTCCTCATTTATAAGAGAGTTTCTTTTCAATCTTCTGAGCTTTATCATTTAAACTCCAATTTCATACCCGTCAAGTAGACCTTAGCAAATAATTTTGTTTTTTATTAAATTCTATTTAAAGTCCTTAAAATACGAAAACACCATAATTAAGGTAAATCTAGAGTTTTAAATTAATAGAAACTTATTAAATCTCCAAGTTATAAGATTGACCAATGTTTACCGCCAAACTTCCATTAGATATTACCAAAATACTCCACCTTTCCTTATTATCAATAACAGATCTTTAAACCATATATAAGTTATCTTGATTCTATTCTAGATGTAGGATATTAGAACCAATAGCTAATCCCTCTTGTGAAACTTTTGTATTTTTCCGATTTTAATGTGAAACAATAATGATGTTAATCTGTGGGATTAAATAAATATTCATATCATGTATAGAATATTATAAATCTTAATTATGTTCTTTAACCATATGAACAAATATGAAAGCGGAAACGTAAAAAGAAAGCGAATCTGAAATAAATTATTTATAATTTGTATTTGATTAGAAGTATGTTTTGGTCTTTTGAATTGGTTAAATGCAAAATTTTAGTTGACCATACCTGTAGTTAGAAACTATTAGATGAAACTATGTTAAAATTGATATAGTCATTTCAATTGATCACCTCTAATTTTCGTGATCGACGTGACGGACATTAGTGATCAAATTGGATATCCAATTGAATTGACCACGCAAAAATTATATGAAATAATGACCTTCTTTTTCCCGTGTTGCTTTGATTGATTCAATTAAATCGAATGCCCTTCCTTGCTAATTGATTGTGGCAATACAATAGTGAGTTTCCAAACCTATCTCTCAATAATAGATAGTATTATTCTCTCGAAAGTGGCTTAGTGAACCGCATGTTAGCCCATAAACACAATATTATAAATATTTTCTCCAATAATTATAGAAGAGAATATACAAGAAGTATGCGCGATTATGTGAGGATTACAAAGAGAGGAGATGAATTAGCGGGTTAATTCATGAATTTAATTGCAAAATGAATAGAATGACGATTATCGATCTATAACAATTCCCGTTCCACAGGCCAAATAAATGAATCAGTTAAATCTGAATAATAATATTCTTTGAATTATTATTTTATGAAATCCAACATTCTCCTCTTGATCTATTTATAATTATGATCCGATATCGAATCGCCATCGTGTGCTCTTTGAGGAGGTTCTTGAGACGGAACCTCCGTCTCGGTGGCTTCGGTCTTGAGGTGACCTTGGGTTAAGTAGCTTGTGCTGGGAAGATTCTTTGAAGCGAAGGCTTTGGGTCGGTGGCTTCGGGTCTTTAGAGCGAACCTTCGAGTCGACGGCTGAAGTTGACAGGGAGATTCGGGGGCGACCCTTGGTTCGATGGTCCGGTCTTCGAGGAAAGCCTTCGGGTCGGTGGCACCGGGTCTTGGGGAGGTTCTTTGGGGCCGACCTTGAGTCGATGTTGGTCTTCGAGGAGGTTCTTGAGAGGACCTTGGGTCCCGCACTTGAAGTGCCAGTCTTCATGTTGTCCATCCTAAATTACAGAGAACCAAAAGCGACACGTAACTTCCCGTGCTCTTTGAATGGTCAAAGGGATCGTGAGAAGCACTTATGAGGGACATCAAAGCGGGTCTTTGTCCAATTCACCAGTCCAAACATACGTCAAGGGTATGAAAGTACTTTCCAAATGTCGAACAGCCATTATAAGTATATTATAAAAATCATTACGTAAACCCGATGAATTCATATAATATCCATGGACCCTGATAAGGATTGGTCCAATAAAAAACGTTTAATAAATATACGTTAAATAAATATAAAAATGAGTAACCTGATCCCACAATTAGCTCTATGTCGACCTGAAAACAAAACGATGGGTAGGGGTAGGCATAAAAACTAGATGAGTGATCTACCCTCTGACACCCTACGACAATGAGACTACTAATACTAAATGTCATGTGTACAAGTGTACATAAGTGGGAGTTATTAGATGTTAATGCGACACCCGACAATATAAATTAGAATATAAACAGTTAAGGAGGACCATATCCGTTATCATCAGCTTTATCATGATAGCAAAGTCGTACCTGTATTACGATTCCATTTAATCACAAAGTCGTCAAAACAATTCATATTAGCACTTTCTGCTCATCTTCTATTAGTGATGTCCTTGATGGGATCAATAAATGCGTACTACTTTTGTCCTTCTTGGATTATTATCCTTTACGGACAAGCATCGCTATTTGGACATAAATCCCAACAAATATGGTTATATAACAAGAACACATCGACAATATCAATATTACAAGTCCATTATATCAAATTATGAAAATCTACGTATCATCGCGATCAATACGTAACATTAGGATATAAGTAATCCTGGTGTATATAGTCCGAACATGTTTTGACATAAATAAATAAATATGTGCACATCAATTATGAGAAAAAAGGCACACTATAATCCCCGAAGTCATTCATTAAGGTTTTCCCTACAAGAGTTTCGAAGCTAAATTCCGATTAACAAATTAAAAGTAGCAAGCAGGATGATAAAGCGGGTGCAGATGAAATACGACTTGAAAAACATAACTAATTACATTAGCTCGAATTTGCTATTAATATCACCATTTGGAGGGGTTTTAGCGACTGACTAATAAAAATATGGGAAAATCGTCGGACCATGATACTGTTCACCCACTACATACAATGGCACGACCAAGGAAAGTTTATTGAAAATGCCCCGTATATTAACCCATTATAAAAATTAGCTTCATAAGAGCCTCAAAGAATTGACCAGAGCCGGAAGGGAGTTAAATGAAATACGCGAATATTTCATCGATATAAAAATTAGACTTCACCCGATCACTTCTTGTTCATCGGAGCCATACAGTTCAGTTGGAAGCCTTATAGTTCGAAGATACAAAAGAATCCATAAAATGATTTCTAAATCCTCAAACATCAACTTTGAATGTAAGCATCTTTATTAGGGTCTCATCTCGATTTACATTTAAAATCGTTCGTTCTGTTTCGAATCTCTAATCTAGGCTAAACAAGTCATGGGACCTTAAGAGATCTGGAGAGGGATAAAAAAATCTGCATGAATATCTTGGAAGAGCGGGGTGGCTGCTCCAAAACTTGAAAACACCTTAGCTTTGAGAACTTTCCGCTTTCTCTCTCCTCATTGTTCTAAATAGTTGGGCTCTCGAAACACAATGATGTCTGACAATCGACTCTATTAAGATAGTCCCTGTTGAACCCCATTTTTGATTGAAGATTAAATCACCGTCATATAGAGAAAGACCACGAAGACAAAGGACCACATAGGAAACCTTTAAATGCTAGGTACAATGATAGAGGATGAAATTTGGAGAACAAACGCTTAACCAGGCAGTTCACGAGAAGAAATAAAGAAAGTATGATAAAAAAATGTAATGGATGTTAAAAAATTTGGATAATGATCTTGATAAAATACTATGTACATTTGATTTGAGATCTTTGTGTTTTGTCTTTAATGATTTCTGAGAAGATATGTTATTAATTCGAAGATACACTCGCCAAACAAAGCTAAAAATAATATACATAATTGATCGGATGAAGTGAGTGTACGTGAATAACATAGTAAATAAGGTCCTACATGCATACGGAATAAGGAACATTTATGCCGGATTAAGAGACATAAAAACTACAGTTAAGGAATGCGCTATTAATACATCAAACGGACTAATCCAAGCCCGTACGAGAATAAGTGTTGATTTACTAGGTCTGTACGAAGTAAAAGAAGTGTGCCACGGAGTTAAAAGTTAAAGTCTTCGGCTCAAGCGAACTAAAGTTTAGAACCCACGGAGGGAAGGCGTCAGACTGTCTACTACTGAGTAAGGAAATGTTGATGTCGGAATAGGGATCCAGTCTTTATTAGCACGGAGAAAAAAACAGGATGCAGACGTAGGGAATCCGGAATGCTAACTTACATGCGGAGTAAGGATGTCTTATCTGATAACTTCATCCGATCCTTTAAACTCGCACGGAGAAGCCTTGCTTTAGGAGTAAAGAACTTACATTAGGAGTAAGGAAGCGACGTCCGGAATAAGCACTCCGTATACGTGCACACGGATAAAGAGGCGCCGACACGGACTAGGGTTGGGTACCAAATAGATACGGATGCAACAGCCAACAACCACGAAGTGGGGTTAGACATCATTCGTGCTACGGAGTAGGAAAATTACCTTTGGACCAAGAGGATCTGCGCAACTTCCCGCATTTAAAGTTATCGCTCGTGGTGTCCGATATAAGACAAACCCATTGAGAGCATTAGAGAATCTTGCCGCATTGGATCACCAGGATATGTGGACACAACTTTAATTATAACATGGGAACAAGTGGGGCACTATACTCTTCCAGCCCAAAATCTTAATCTCCTGACCCCGATCGAGAGAGCGGAGAGTGCAGAGAATAGTTAGTCCCGAACACGTTCGGAACTAAGAGTTCGAGAGTTGTCTCTTAGGAATGTTTATATAAATGTTAATACTTGTACATTTGAAAGTGAATGTGGCGTGCGAGCAAAGACAGATCGACCACAGCGTATGCCTGAGGAGTTCGAAAGATAATATGGGTTAGTGTGTAATCCTTTTTGTAAAACGAGTGTAAAGAAGTCTTTAGCATTTTGTTGTATTTATCTTTTTGATAATAAAATAAAAATATTTTCCTTGATCTGATTATCTTCTGCGGTGATTAATCAACCCTAGATAAGTGTTGTGTCGCTAGAAGAATAAAAAAAGGATTTAGATAGAGCTGTTCATCCCCCTACTGGGAAAGAAAGGACACGAAGTCAGTATCGGAGCTAGGTTATGTTTATTACAAAAAGTGGAGATCCTCTTTCACTCTCGGCGATAGCCGAAGAAAGCGGTATCTTAGTCGACATCGCCTTAACTTCCGGAGGTGTACCAAATCATCCCCGAATCGAAGTAGCGGTGGAACGTCGACCCACCTCAATTTCTGCGCATGCCTCCTCGACCACGAGTTACGGTTTCTACGCAAAAGCGGAGGTCACACTGAGCTTTTCTCGATGGAAAGCTACGCGAAAATGTTTATGGTATACCGTGATGTCTCTGTAGCCTATCTTCATTGAGAGATTGGAATTAGATGAGTATCGGAGAACATGGAGGTTAGAAGACCAAGACGGATGCCGAGGACCAGCAGTGATGAAAGAGGCACAGCAGTCTGTGCAGCGGAAAAAAGGAATACCGACTTTCGTTCACAGCGAATGTGGATTGGAGGGCTTTCCGGACGTCCCAGAACCACGACAACAAAAAAATATTTGGGATAAAGGACAATCCTCTGTAGAGTCGATCCGATTCGGAAACGTGTTAAGCGCTCTCGAGATAGAACTTAGAGGGTTTCGATCAACGAGACAGCGAATCCCTCGAAACATCTCTCGGAGGGTCGAGGAGCTAATTACAGTAAAGCGTAGATGAACACTACGTTGGTCTGAAATCAATGACAAGTTCTTCCGATCCTGGGATATTACTACTCGGCAGCTCAGGATGCAAGCTAACAGGGACCATTGCACTTAAGAAAAATATCTGAAGGCCCGGACTCAGGAGTTGAATTCGAATCCGCGGCTGTGATGAGGAAAATAACTCGGAAGAAAAAGGTAGCCCTCGAAGCTGACAGAATATCCGATGAATAAACGAGGAGATATGGATGAGTGGATTCGGCTCGGGCGAGGAAGAGGAAATAGTAACTAACTTATCAAAATCACTAAAGCAATTACGAAAGAGTAGAAAAGATTGGAAAGAGCTCTGCGTCATCAAGAAGGAAGGAAGCGATGGAGGTCGGAGCTCCCAAAAATGCTTTAATTGTGGGAAACCCGGTCTTGTGAAGGAATACGAGATCCCGAATCCTAAGACGACAGAGAAAAGGAAAAGGTTACTCCTCGACATGCCACCTCAGACAATGACAACAAGAACAAGGGAAGGCATTAGGCGATAAAGTACATGAGTGGCTCGGAAGAGGATGAATCTCCCGGATGATGAGCACGACTCCCAAACGACGTACGCACTGTCATGGCAAATCTTGAGAGTACCTCAATCTCCGAACTCGTGAGTAAAAATAGAGTCTCTTATTCGAGAGCATGATCATGTGAAAGAATGAGAGCTTAATAGTACTCAAATGTCAAAATATGGAAAGTCGAATAAACGTCTTGAATTTACTATTACTAGACTTGAAAAAAGACATGGTGACTTCGAGAGGAAAAAAACAGTATCACGGTCTGAAGCTGAAAATCATCTGCTAAATACTAATCTCTCGGGCTAAAAGTTATTGTAAAGGACTAAGAATGGACTTGAACAGAAGAAATGAATCGTAGGTGGCTAAATCAGGAAATAGCCTCTTGGATTGGGGCCGATCAGGATAATATTGATCGAACACGGCTTGAACTAGAATAAATCAACCTCCAATGCTCAAATTACTAAGTGTCTCTGGGTTGGCTCCAAACTAGCAACATATCTATTGAGGATACAAACCGTTGGATGGTTTCATTTCATGGCACCATAGTTTATGGTGTGGAGTCGGGAGCTGGCTATAACGACTTCCCGAGCCAGTAGCACCGTAACTATTGATGAAGGTAAGAAATTCTGGATTAAATCCCAAAGCTGGTACAAAAAGAAAAGGAAGGGAGGTGAAGCGTCTAGGGCGAGAGCGCGTCACCCCGACCCGATGGATAGGCCCGCAAGGACAAAGTAGAAAATTACTGTAAAATGTAAGAGACTGTATCCCACATTTATACCCGCTTATAGTGTTTGTTATCAGTAGAAATAGGTCATTATCATATGAATGTTGAGTGTCCTCGTCGTGCTTTGTAAATAAATTAGTACACGATAAAAATCGATTCGATAAAAGGGTTCTTGAGCAAAATAAATGTAAACCTCAAAGGAGTGTCTCTCCCGAGCCCAATAAAAAAACATTTGAAACTAACAAGTTAAAAGTCGACTTGGAGAAGGTAAAAAATTTCAGGAAAGTGAAATCCCGAGCAAATGGCATTACTGTCTATGGCATTCTTCAAGCCATGAAAGCAGAAGTTTGGGCACCCAAAGTGTAAAGCTGTTGTATTTCGGGAGAACCTCTGGGATACGCCAGGATCAGCGAGTTAAAGATCAATCAAGCAAAGTGGATCCTAGATAATGGATGTCCTGGGACATATGACGGGTGATGGGACTACCATGAGAGATTAATGAAAAATGAGGGTCCGTCAGTTTCATGGTGATAATCGTGACAGAAAAAGAGCGTGGGGTAAGACACTGCCCCAACCAACGGGCGCTGTATCGATCTAAGGTTGCTCACAGTCGAAGGTTTGAAGCATAATTTGCTAAGTGTCGATGATTTGTGTGACAAAGGATTTCTTATTTTCCTTTATGTCCAACCTTTGTATAATAAGGGAAAACTGCTCAGAGATGTTAAGTTATGGGATCAAGAGATGGGGACATATGCTCGATGAATTTAAAATAATTCTTGACCAGCATGTCTTCCTGATGAAGCTTGAGATGATAGATAGTTGGTTTATAGCTTAAATGATCGCACATTTAAACTTTAAGACAATTTGTATAAGTTAGCATCAGCAGATCGTATCCTTTGAGAATTACACTAAACTCGAATACTCGGGAAACGCACAGCGGGAGATGCGACTCAGCAAATAGACCCGAAACATAGGCTTTAAGAGCAAATCGGTTAATTCGATAATGCTCATCTCTGGCTTACTTGTGGACCTCGCGGTCTATTTTACGTCCTTGATGGGTACAGTGGGAGATATCCCACATGTGGTTCTCAGATGATTCAGGATGCGCATGAGTGATGTTCCTAAAATCAAAGGATCAAATTTTGAAGCATCTTGTAGAGTCTTTTCAATGGATCGTGACTACTTAAGGAGTGGGCGTAAAGTCATCGGAAGTGATCATGATGCAAAAATTTAATTTTTAGATATGAGATCATATTGTGCACGAGCAGAGGGCATTGCAGCTTCTCCGTCCGAACTCCCCGACAAAATGGGAGTAGGCGGCGTAAGAATCGAACTTTAAGTGAAGCCGCGGATCATGTTAGCGAGGGACCAGGGCTCTCTCGATCTAAGGGCTTGAAGCGGTGTCCCATTACTGTGTATTGACCGGAGAACTATAATAAATAAAACCCTGAAACTACGTACGAGATATGGAGAGGAGAAACCTTCATTCATATTTGAACTTTTGGTGTTCTTTTATATATTGATAAATGATAAAGCAACCGGGCTAAATTCGAACGAAAAATTCGATGATGGGATTTTTGTCGGATACTAGATACATAATGAGACTTATCGGAGTCTTAATAGAAAACTTTTAAGGTTGAAGAATGTATCCATATGACCTGATAGAACCCAATCTTGATTGGGTGTGTAAAAAGTTCTGATGTACGGGTCCGACGGCGACTTTCCATCGATTATTCGAAGTTTATGAATATTCTGTTACGTTAAACGGCCACCCGTAAAGGGTGGGGAGGCACAAAGAAATTATATGGATGATCTTACGGATGATTCGGTCTCAAGACTACCATTAAACTCCGGACATCTCAGCAGATACCCGAAATTCCGAAGCACCTTTAAACGATCCGGACCGATTAACACTAAAAAGCAGTGTTGAAGAACCACTAGTTCTGCCATGCCTTCTAATACGGAGGCATCTAGTGGGAAGAAGCTCGATAGCGAATATCATGAAACCACTAATACGCGGAGAGGCAAATTATTCAAGATACGACCAATCACACTGCACGAGAATTACGGATGGACTGAGAACCTTCATCGGATCGAGTGATTGAGCAGTCTGTGCTGATGTAAGAACAAAACTGACCCGACTTTAAATATATGTCTTCTCGTGGTTTTATCTAGAATAGAACCAAAAGTGGTAGATGAAGCTACTTGTGAGATTCGGGTGGATAGAAGCCATGCAAAGGAAAGTTTTGAAATAATTTAAGAGAAATAATGTGTGGACTCTGAAAATTGCAAGGCTAATCTTGTAAGTTATTGGAGTTAAATGGGTGTTCGGAACAAACTTGATACGGATGGAGGTGTAATCGGGAACAAATCAGCCCCAGTAGCCACAAAGGATATCGTCAAGAAGAAGGAATAAACTATGATGAGACCTTTGCTTAGTGTAGAGACTTAGGACAATCCGAATGTTTGCAGCGTATAAGTTCATGTAGAAAACTTCATGGTTATCAAATAGACATCAAGAGCGCATTCACGAATGGAGATCTTCAAGAGGAGGTGTACGTTGAGCAGACCTCCGGTTTCCCCGTGAACTGGGCAAGACGTCACAGTCTACACAGCTTTGGAAAGCTTATATAGTTTTGAAACAAGCTCCCGAGGAACAGTACGACCTGCTTGTCAAAATTCCCTGCCTCATGACTTCCAAGGAGAGATGAGCACCACCCTTATTTTATGAAAGAAGGACCTTTCTAATCGTGCGGATATCGTGGATGATATCATTTTTCGGATCGACAAATCCAAAACTTTGTGAAGAGTTTGCCAAAGTTGATGACGAACCAGAGATTTGAGATGAGCATGATCGGGAGAGCGCATCTGCTACCGAGAATTGAAGTTAAGCAAATTGAAGGAATCTTCGTTAATGAGCTAAGCCATTCACGATAACATTAGGAAGTTTGGTATGGAAGTTCATCTCCGTCAGAAACTCCCATGCCGATTAGTGCCAGGTTAGATCACGATGTGGATGGAATATGGAAATAAATGTGTTGACTGAGAGGATGATAGGATCATAGGCACGTATCTTTACGGTAAATTACCGCTGGGCTGTTATGTTTCTGTTTGCGTGCAGCCGCGATGTCGGTAGTCCCAAAGTCCGCATTATGTGGTAAGTAAGCGGATATTAAGGTATCTCCAGGGAGCAGTGAATTTGGGACTACGGTGCCCAAAGTCGACTTCACCTTATAGGATACCGATCTTGAACATTTGGAAAGTGCGCACCGTGTGAGAAAACATGAAGTGGTACATATGGGTTTCTTGAAATAGATTAATTTCATGGTTAGGTAAAGTAAATTCGTACTCGACCTACTACTATTTGGTGAATATGTATTTGCTTCCAGGAGTTATTCTGCCTGGTAATTACTACTGAATTCAAAATCGACTTCATTCTGATTCGAAACGTATGAAATTATTAGGCGCTCTCTGCGACATTAGCCAGCGTGATTATTGTAATGACAATCTTACTATTACATACAAGGCAAGAAGCATATTGAAGATTAGGTATCACTTAATCTGTGACCATGTTCTCAAAGTCGTCTCGGCTAGAGCGTTGATTATACTGAAGATCATTTAGCAAACATGCCCTAAAAGCTTCACACGATGTAATTCTGTAATACTCTTCCAAATTAGGTATGCTTGACTTCTACTGCGCGTAGTTTCACATTTAAACTTACCCAACGATTATACTTACTTCCCAGAACATGTACGTTATTACTTTCATTGATAGTAGTCGATACATCTTGATCTTAATGTTGATCATCTTGCTGATACGACATACTTACGATAACCTAATATTGATATCAACTTCATATTGGGGAGAATGGTACGTTTTGTTGCGAAGTGCGTTTTAAGCAAAACGTAATTAAGTTATATAGTGTCTCACTGGTTTCAAGTCTGTTTCAGTCACCACATGACAAATGCATGTTCATTTAGATTACTATAATAACATATATAATTGAAAATAAATAAGTTAGCTAGAATGCACGGTGGATGAATACAATCATGATCGATAAACCACGGTATAGTTTCCTAAAAAGATGAGCAGGTCTTTGAATTTCTTTGAAAGTGGAAAGATGCAGGAGGATACGCGATTTACCGGGGAAATGCTTTATAAATTATTGATGTACCCCACGTATATGTCTCGCGACCTCTTTCTGGTACATGCAATGAGAGGCCTTTCATTGGGAGATCAAGAATGATCTACGAGGGCTAAAGCTTCGTATTACCTAGAATAACCTTTAATTTATATGGGAATACTCCCTCCTCTAAACCTTTGCTGGATCTGGTTGGACATGCGTTGTTGAAGCAATTGAGGCATGCTTGGATGTTTTTCTTGACCATGCATTTTAATCGGATAATCGATGCTAACTTTGACATGTGTCTCTTCCTCATTTTAGCTCGTAGATCTAGTTTGAGTCAAATCAGTACCAATTTTTAATTAATGTAGCTAAATTAGCGATTGATAGGGACGATTTATTATACCGACCTATGAACTTGTGTATTTATTATCTGACATATACCTAATTGATCTAGTAGTCATTCTGGTATGTATATGTCTATTTGGGTGCCGTTGTAATGCATGAGATTAACCTCGTTAGTTGATTATATAGCTCTTGGCAGAAGTAGCCACCTCTGTCAAGTCTTAATCTTTTTTTATTATGACTTTTTGTACTTAGTTTATTTTTTGTGAGCTACGGAGTTGGGAGTTTTACACATTGCACTCGATCGTCTGGTCCATAGTCTTGGATTTGAAGTGTTTGTGGTACTTCTCTTATCTTCGACTTATTGACGACGAAGTCTGCCTTGTTTGCGCGCGTATTACTACGGACACGGTCGCCACCATCGAATGCAGGTAGGCTCATTATCGTTGATTAGGATGATTGTCGGTTCATTCCTCGGACTCCGACAATGTCAGTGCGATAATCCATGTTTTATTATATATACGGCGTTAACTTTTGGGAGAATAATGATGATTCATTAAATCTGAGTCTCGGGGGTGCACCACAGCCCCCGGAAAGCAGACAAATTTCATACCTCGGCCACGGTAAGTGCCGTCTCCCGTCATCTTTTAATTCGAGAGGCCCCGATATCAAGGTAACGACGTGGCTGTCCGAGGGAGTACGTTACTCCACCAAATTCATAGACACCAGCGACATTTTACGGACTCGATATATATTGCGGACGTTCTGCCGAGCACGGTGTTACCACTCCGAATCCCATAAACTCTCGTTGCCCCATGATCCCCAAGACCTCGCCTTTCTCTCGCTGCCCGACTTTCATCTTCGATGGCTTCAACCTCTCTTTTCGGCGTTAATCCCACCCCGTGCAGTCGATTGGGCGACTGTCTCGCCCCTCCCGGACTGGTTTTCCATCTTCGCCCTGTACGAAGCCTCTCGCTGTACTCGACCAGATCTCCGGTCTGGTACATCTTCTTATGGACGACATTCTCGAGGATCTACCAACGGATCCGGCTGTGCCACCGCTCCATAGTCTCGATATTCGCGGTGAATCCGTCATCAAAACGACCTGTAGTTCTCCATGCGCCTGAATCTGTCTGGGTGAACGCGTGCCCGATGAGTCCCGAAGCGGAACACATGGGTTGCACCTAAAAAGGCAAGGAATCAGGTGAAATCATGGGGTACGTATCGTTGTATGGTGGTCATGCTGAATCGTGTTTGTGCATGCACTTCCTCTGCGGACTCTTACATTCGACCCGACCTGCAGCCGGCCATGTGCGAGGCGTTCTGAAGGTCTTAGATGGACGTTTTGGGTTGGATTTGGGGCTGGGGGACGTTTTTGTTCGGGTAGCTATTGGAGAATGGACGAGAACCAGCCCTTAGGGGGCGGCACTGCGTTGTCTTTCGGCGTCTCGTGGGACCATTTAGCTGTATGATCTTTATTCCATTTCTTCGGTTTACCCTTCCCTCTCTTGCACCGTGGGAACATGACGACCCGCGTCCTGCGCCAGCTCTCCCGCCCTCACCTTGCCAGGAGCAATGGGCGATTACGGTGGTGACCTCGCGCGCTGACCTGCCTCTGTCGGCTACGCTCGCGGTCCTCTCGGATTCGGTCCATTACTGCGCTCTCCATTTCTCGGGCCACCGACCCAACGAGTGTCTGTCCGAACCTCCGAGGTTCCCGGGACGTCTCGTGTGTCATCCAAGTTGTTTCCCTCGGCCCTCTTGCTGCAGATGTCCCCCTCCCCTCCTTGCTTTATTCTTTGCCGCGGTTGATGCAGGAATTATTTGTAATTCTCGATGTCCGGAAGTCCCTTCAGGAGCTCATTGCCTCTACCTCGACCGAAACCTACGCCCCTGGCTATAGCCCGACACATGCCGGACCTTTGGCTCCCGTTCGTGCACTTACCGCACCGCCTCCCTTCACAGTCAGATCTTTGGTGTTTACGCTCCGCCATTCTCGATCCCGGAGACCATGATCGTCTGGAATTTGGATCCGTCTTCGCCCGCCTCAATTACAGATGTGTCGTTCCCAACCCCCTCGGCCCGGTCCCCGATGCGCGGAGTCCTTATTCTGGGAGTGGGCCAACTTCCTAGCGGTGCCGTTACGTTGTTGACTCTACGAGTGACCGGGTTGGCTCGGATCTGCTGCTCTGGCTGTCTTCTTTAATGCTTATCTCCCGCAGACTCCTGCCCATGTGCGCTCCTGCTCTTGTTAGTGCCGGAGTCCTCGAAGCTCGGGTTGGCCACTCGGCGTCTTTGGCCGGTCCCTCAAACCATTGTGCTCTCCGCCGATGGATCACATGTTACTACGCATACTAAATGTCACGCCTCCTGGGGGGTTGATCTGGCGCCAAACTCCTATACCCTGCGCTGCTCTGCTTAAGACGGGAAGATGGACTGGTCGCCAAATCAGTCGTCCTTATCCGCCTCCGCGCGGACAGGCGTGCCGATGGCCGTCGCCCTCCGTTGCTCACAGACGATACGCAGAGCCGGGGAGAGTGTCGTCGATCATAACACTCCTCCCGCGTGAATTCCTCTGCCCCCACGTCTTTGAAGCGACCTCCTCTTCGTTGCTTGGGAGTTCGAATCCCCCAACCGCGGCCGGCTCCTCTCGACAAGCTCTTGGGTGCGGCCTGTTCCTCCGTCTCTGTCATCGTATGACACCTTCTCCCTCCCGTCGATACGCGACATATGACCTGCTTGATGCGGACGGAGAGCGTGCGTGAGGCGATGGTTTCTGTCTTTGCGTCTTACTGAGAGAAGATGTCTCTCGATCTGGACCCCTTCCCCCGGATGACATTCGGACCCTTTGCTGGGAGAAGGCCTCTTCCCGACGGACGGCATTGATGAGCTCTGAGAGGTGCCATAAAATGGAGATGAGGTTATTTCCGTCTGTCTAAGAGACGGCCACTTGTTTGAAATTAGTGTTTGGAATAAAGAAGTATCTTCCCGTGTAAATGTCGTTCGGTCCTTTATGGATGGGCTATTTGAAGATAGCAAGCCATGAATTTCGACTATCCTCATTAAAATGTGGATCGTGTGCAAGCGCATTCGCAGATGGTTATCTTCATAATTCGATCAAGAGAGATAATTTAATTGATTCTAGTGATTGTGAAGGGATATATGAAAGAGAATCGATGTGAGCCATTGTGTCTCGGAGTTATTGGTTTGTGAAAGAGATCGGATTATATGAAAGTTGGGCGTCCTCCGCTTTGAGTCAGCTCCATAGGCGGCGACATTACGGAAGCAAGAGGCAAGTGCCGGCGGCAATGGACGGAATAGTGGGGCCCATATCGATATTTCATCGAGTAATTCTTAGGTGTGGACAAATCTTGGGCCAATGCCAGCAGAAACAGTCGATGAAAGCGACAAATGGAGCCCAGAAAAAATGGCAATGATGTTAATATAGTAAACACCCATGTGCCTTAATGAAAATCTTGTATAAAGGTACGAGGCAATATATGTTGTGATAAATGAAAATAGTTGTGATGTGTATGATTTGTGTTTATCTTTTTGCTGATTTAAGATCGGATTCCGAAAGTTTGGGCATATCGAAAGTGGGGAGAGGTTTGGATCAAACCCAAATTTGGATAATCTTTGATAAAATACATGTAATTTGATTTGAGATCTTGTGTGTTGTCTTTAATCTTTACTTAGGAAGATATGTTAATAATCAGGAGATACACTCATAAGAGCAAAGTAAGAAGGAATCGTGTCGATGCGGACGGAATGAGCATCGTCGAACACCGATAAGATAACTTGAGTCCCCTCTGTAAATGCGGAATAAGGAACATTTGTGCGGACTAAAGGAACGTAAAAGCCCTACGGATTAAGGAGATACTTCTTAATACCTCAAATGGACTAAAAATCGGCGATCTGCGAATAAGAATCTTGATTTACTAGGTGGCCCTGATAGTAAAAGTGCGACACGATTAAAGGATTAAATGCTTCCCGCCAAGCGAGCTAAGGTTGGAAGTGACGGCGATGGCGTCATACCCTACGACGAAGTAAGGAAATCTTAATGCGGAATAGGGACCGAGTCTTTATTAAGGGGAGAAAGGAAACCGGATGCGAAGTAAGGAATGGACTACCACGTCATGAGAATGAGATGTCTTGATGCGCGATAAGCAAGTCCGATCCGCTAAACTGTGGCGAGTGTAAGCTATCACGGAGTAAAGAAACATGCGGAGTGAGGAAAGGTCAGGAATAAGCACTAGAGCCTTAGATCTACGAGGAGGGAAGAGCCCGACGGGATAAGGATTCGGGTGCAAGGAGATGTAGATTACGGCTGACGAGTGAGCGGATGCGTTAGAGCTTTGTTAAGCTGAGGTCGGGAAAATCCTTAGGACCAGAAGATCTATGCCACGCGTTAAAGTTATCGGCTCGTGTGCTGATGTAAGACAAACTCGTAGAAACTGAAGAATCTTACAGTGGATCTACCGGATATGTGGACACCGACTTTAATTATGCTGGGAACTTCATGACGCATAACTGCTTGACCCGAGATCCAGTCTCACCGACCCACAATGATCAAGCGGAGAAATTACAGAAATAGTTAGTGCGACGCGTTCGAGCTAGAAGTTCTAAGGTTATCTCTTGGAATGTTTATATAATGTTCGTATATGCGTTTGAAAGTGAGTGTGTGCGTGCGACGAGCTGAATCGACCATTTGTGTACGCACGAGTTCGAGAGATAATATAGGCAGTGTGTGAATCCTTTTGTAAAGCAGTGTAAAAAGTATTTTGTTTTATTATCACAAGGTGATTACAACAAAATAAAAGCAAACACTCTCTTACACTCTGTTTACAAAATGAACTCACACTCTAGCCAAGTTCTATCTCCAAAGATGATGACGCTCTTATTTTCTTTTTTTTTTTTTTTCACGTCTCAACTTCTCCTATTTTAAAGTATAAGTATGAATATTTATACAAAACATTCCTAAGAGACAACCTTGGAACTTGTAGTTCCGGAATGCGTTCCGCACTAACTATCCCCTCGGTAATCTCTCCGCCTTGACTGCTGCGGATTGTGGAGCTCAAGATCTTGGATTTGAAGAGTATAAGTGTCTTTGTGAGTTCCGAGATACAATTAAGGTTGTGTCCACATATCCGGATGATCCACGTGTAAGATTCTTCAGGTTCTCAATACATTCGTCTTACATCGGGACACCACGAGCTGATAACATTAAATGCGGTTTAGTTGGAGCAATGTCTTCTTGGTCCGGTGTAATTTTCCTTACTCCGTAGTTAATGAAGCTCGGAACCTTACTCCGTGTCGGTGGTTGCTTACTCCGTATCTATTCGATCTTGGAATCCTTAGTCCGTGTCGTGCTTCCTTACTCCGCATGTAAGTTCCTTACTCCGCATGTAAGTTCCTTACTCCGCATGTAAGTTCCTTACTCCGCATGTAAGTTCCTTACTCCGCATGTAAGTTCCTTACTCAGTATGTAAGTTCCTTACTCCGGGCGAGTCTTGAAAAGTCTGATGACTTATTCGTGTCGGCGCTTTCTTACTCCGCATGTAAGTTCCTTACTCCGTATGTAAGTTCCTTACTCCGTATGTAAGTTCCTTACTCCGGGCGAGTAATAAATCCGGATTCCTTACTCCGCATCTGGTTTCCTTACTCCGCATCTAGTTTCCTTACTCCGCACTTATCCTTTAAGTTCTTAGTCCGTAGGATTATTCCTTATTCCGTATGTATTTGTTACTTGGTTATTTACCAAGTGTTTGACGACACTCACTCTTGTCCAGGATCGGGATTATGTATCCTGTCCTTAGCTTTGCTCTCACGAGTGCATCTTTGGATTAGTAACATACCTTCCGCATGATCAAATAAACACAAAAGATCTCGGATCAAATTACATAAGGCTTTATCAACATTATCCAAATTCGGGTTTGATCCAACAATCTCCCCCAATTATGGATATGCCCAAACCCTTTGTAATCCGATCTGGTAAGCGATGCAAAAGAATATCATCAGAATCGCAACACAACCAATTTCATTAATCAGCAACTAAATAAAATTCAGCCTTAATACAGGTTTTTCACTAAGGTACATAAGGCTTACTATACTTGAAGATCATAGTTCTTGGCCTTCTCTCTTAGCTCCATTGTCTGCTGCATCGTAAAGGTGGAGTGTTGGCTCCAATGTTTGTGCACGATTAAGAACGATTTGATGAAGTGACGGACAAAGGCTCCATTGCTATCTCCATCCGGCGTTGTGGCACTTGCTTCTTGCCCCAGGAATGTCGCCTTGAGTTTCTCGATCGAACGCAGGGGTGTGATACCCAACTCTTCATATAGTCCGGCTTTCTTCACGGCTTGGTTAATCCGAGACACGAGAGGTTCCCATTGATTCTTCCTAACGAAGTGCTCCACAACCTGATGAGAATCAATGAGAATCATCTGCTTGGACTGAATCATGAAGACAACCATCATGAAGTGTGGCGACGTGATCCTGTACGGAATGAGGATGGTTGAGAGAGTTTTCCATGGCTTGCTATCCTCGGTTCCGGTCGATGTAAGTCTGAATTAACTCCACACCTGGGAAGATAGCCCTCATTCCGACATGGCGGAACTTCAAACAAGTGCCCATCTTCGTAAAGAGATGGAAACAACCTCATCTCCATTTTAGCAGCTCTCGAGAAGTTGTCAATGTCTTCTTAGTAAAGAGTCCTTTCTCCGAACAAAGAGTCCGAATGTCGGCCGGAGAGAAAGGATACATTTTAGAAAGACATCTTCTCTCTACAGAAGACGCAAGATAGGATTTCATTGCCTTGCGCAAGCTTCCATCCGCATCGGACGGGTCAAACTCCGCATAGGATGGGAGGAAGGTATCGATTGCGGATGAGGAGGATGGAGGAGGAGCTGGAGGTGCGGTAGAGGAGCTTGGTTGAGAGAAGCGGCTTCGTTTGGGAATTTGAACTCCCTGAAGCACCGAAGTGGCAGCCGCTTCTCGGTCCGGGGAAGATGGTTGTGGGGCAGAAGGAGTAGACGGATCGGATGACACTTTCTCCCCCGGTTTGGCGGATCGCCTGGAAGCAACGGGAGGACGAGCCATCGTATGCGCCGGATCCGCGAAGGAAGTAGACGGTGAATGAACGGAGGTGGCGACAAGATCCATTTTCTCGCTCAATAGAAGTGGAGGAGTCGGTGAGGGCGGAGAGTAGTTGGGCGCCGAGGGCATCAACTTTGGCAGCGATGGCGGAAATTTGGGCGCTCTGAGCGTGGGCATGGCGGTCCAGCTGAGCGGAAAGCACAACGACGGAGTGGACCGTGCCAAAGAGGCACGCCCAAGTGCTAACTCCTGGAGCTTTGGAGGACTCCCCCCGCATGAACAGGAAGCAGGAGTGCGGTGGGCGAGGAGTCCGCAGGAGTAGCGACGACGAGCAGGAGCATCCGGAGCATCAAAGGCATCCGGAGCTGCGGAGGCATCCGGAGCATTGGAGGCATCCGGAGCAAGAGACCCGCTTTGACCAGGACAAGTCAACCACGGGAATCGCGGCGGCAGGAGAAGAGGGTCCAGCCTTAGCGGGAGAAGGACTTGGGTAGCAGGGATTGGGCCTGAGGGTGTAGGGAACGACACATCGGGAATGGCGACCGGCGTAAGAAAGCCGTGGTCCGATTCCCGGATGATCATAGCCTCCGGGGATTGGGTATTGCGTGTGTAAAACACCCGGAGATCGGTGTCAGGAATGGAGGAGGTGTGGGCTAGGGCGAAACGGAGCCAGAGGTCCGTTAAGGTGACGGCGGAGAGATGGTCAAGGTAATCTCGGGGTTGAGGTAGAGGAGGCAAGGGGGCTTCCGGAGAAACAGCCGGGACATCGGCGGTGGCGGCAACAATGGTATCAATCGCAGCAGTATAGCGGATGTGGAGGGAGTGGGGACACCGGCGACGAGAGGGGGCGAGGAAACGCCTTTAGACGCACTGCGGCGAGAGGGCCCCGCAACCTCGGACGGTTCAGCACGGATGCTTGGCTGGGAGGCCCGTGAGTGGGAGGGCGCAAGAACGGACCGAATCCGGGAGGATCGGTGTGCGAAGCCCGACCTCGTGGGCTTGGTCGTCGGAGGGGTCACCACCGTAGCTGCCTTGTTGTTCGGGGCGAGGAGAGCGCGGAGAGCTACGATGGGTCGGCGAGCGGTCATGTTCCCGTCCGGCGTAAGGTGACGAAGGTAAAGAGCCGAGGGAAACGAGACAAAGATCAACTCGGGCGAAATGGTCCGGACGAAGATGCCGGAAGACAATGCGAGGATGCGCCCGAAGGAATGGTTTTTGTGACCATTCCAGAGCAAACGAAATAAGAACATCCCCCAATCCATTGGAAGACCTTCAAAGACGCCGTACATGGCCGGTAGAAGATCGTACGGAACGAGTCCAGGGCTGATGTGCGAGCGAAGGCATCGACTTAGAATAGTCGCCATACATCGATAGCGACCCTGGAAGGATTTCACCTTGTATTCCTTCCCCTTGTTCGTGCACCCCATAGAAGCCGCCATCGGATCGGCATCCGGACGCTGTGGTTCACCAAGAGGAAGGTGGAGAGCAGCGCGGAGAACGGCCGGAGTGATGACGATGGATTCACCGCGGACATAAGAGGTTATGGAATCTTTGGTGCAGCGAATCCGTTGATAATACTCAAGAATGTCATCGATAAGAAGATCGATGGGATTGGAGACCAGGTTGAGTATGTGCGAGGCTTCAAGAAGAGGGCGAAGCTGAAGAAACCAATCCGGAGGATCGAAACAACATTCCAATCAACTAGATGGCCAGGAGTAACGCCTGGAAAGAAAGATTCATGGGTGCCATGGCAGATTTGATGGGAAGGAAAAGAGGAAAGGTGAGGTCTTGACGAGTAGAAGGAGCAACGAGAGGTTTAGGGATTTGAAATGAGCAATACTCGTGCTTCGCGGTATGATCGGAACATATAAGACCGAATCCGAAATGTCGCGGGTCTAGGAATGTGTGAGTGAGTTAGGGACCCGCGCGACATGCTGATGTCATTTGTCCGGATATCGAGGCGTCTCCGAATAAAACGATGTCGTGGAGACGATATGACCAATAGAGATTACAACTGGTTGCCATCCAAAGAAGTGTGGGTGCAACCCGAGATATGCATTTAATGAATCATCATTAGTCCTCCTCAAAAGCATGCGACATATGAGTATACGTGGATTGTCACAAGTGAACAAAGTCGGAGTCCGGAGGAAAGAGCCGACACTCATCCGGAGTTAATAATATTCGTGAAAGAGTATCCGGATGAATAATAGACCTTGTCCGTCATAAACGAGTTTGGTGAGAATGTAGAGTAGATTCCCTTGCGATCAATAAGTCGAAGAGAAGAGAAGTACCACAACACTTCAAATCCGAGACTATGGACCTGGATTTATCAATACGGTTGCAAAGAAAATCTGAACCTGTAGCTAAATAAAGATATACTGAAAATACAAAAGCTTAACAGCAAGGATTAGTACGGATTAGAGAAGATAATCACCGAAAAACAACACAATCCGAACTAATAAGAAACAGAACTTATGCATGGCTAAGAATATAGTAGACGTATGCAACGTGAAAGTGATCAATATTGCTGAATCAGGGCATATGTCGGATAACGAATACACGGGTTCATATAGGTCAACATAGCGAAACCGTCTTGCTGAACAAACGTAGCTAAGATTAATTAAAGATCATATGATTTGGCTTCATTAGGATTCATGAGTGTGTAATGATAAAGTGAACACATGTCAAAAGAAGGCAGATGATTAGTCGATTAAAATGCATGGTTGAAAAAAGAAAATACATCCAAACATGCCACTTTTCCGATTTACAACAAGATGTCCAGTCCAGGATCCGGAAGTAAAAGCTTAGAGGAGGGAGAATCCGAGACATATTAGGGGTTCATTGCTGCTCCCCGTAGATCATTTAATCCTCTCAATGAAAAGCTCCCCCTCGGATAGACAGTCAAGAAAAAAAGGTCATGAGACATATACGGGGGTATTCTTGAATAATATATAAAGCATTTGCTCCCCCGTAGATTGGGCAATCCTCTCGGTTGACCGTTCCAATTTGTAGTTAAGGACTGTCTATCTTATTAGAAAACTATACTTCAGACGCTGATCAAGCTGCGTTTGTGTATCCATCCACCAGGCATTCCAAGCTAGCCCATTTCACTTCTTCAACTATGCATGTTAATAGAGTAATCTAAATGAACATGCTTTGGTCATGTGGTGATTAATGGATGTTAAGATCATGAACCCGATGAGGTAAATCATATAAATTGCTAATTATGTTAGCTTTAAATGACTTCAGTCGGGAAACGCAAGCATCCTCCCAATATGAGGTTGAGATTAATATCGAAACATGGAACCGTTGAATCGGTAAGTATGATCAACAATACGATCAATGTGAGTTTCTACTACTTTCAGAAACATACAATGCATGGTCTGTGAGTAAATATCTTGTTGTGTAATTCAAATGAGAACCTATGCAGAGAAGTCGAGCATACCTAGTCGGAAGAGTAGTTCGAAAACCTCGCATCAGGTAGGGGCTTTGTAAATATGTCTACTAATTAATCTTGATGGGCAACATGTTCCAAGTGAAATATGCTTTTTGAGAACATGATCGCGTATAAAGTGATACCTGACCTCAATGTGCTTCGTCTTAGGATGCATGACAGGATTGGTGCTGATGGCAATTGCACTAGTGTTGTCACAGGTAAAGTGGAATAGAGGACATGTCGAATCCGTAGTCGGTAAGTTGACTTTGCATCCAAAGTAGCCGTGTGCAGAATCTCCAGCAGCTATATATTCCGCCTCGGCGGAAGAGGTTGATACGGAATTCCCGCTTCTTCTTGAACCATGAGATCAATCTATTTCCAAGAAACCGACACGTACCGCTTGTGCTTTTCCCGTCGATGCGACATCCAGCAAGTCGGCATCGAGTACCCGGATAAGGTGAAGTTGGACTCCTTTGGGTACCGAGTCCCAAATTCATCGTCCCTTTGAGATACCTTAATATCCGTTTTACATGAAGCATATGTGACTCCTTGGGATTTGCCTGATATCGTGCACAAATGCAAGTTGCAAACATAATGTCCGGGCGACTTGCGTAAGATAGAGCAAGGATCCGATCATCCCCTCGTAGTCGGTCACATTCTTCGATATGCCGTCCACATCCGGATCTAACTTGGCACCGACAGGCATGGGAGTTTTGACGGGAGATGAACCTTCCATACCAAACTTCTTAATAAGTTCGCGAGTGTACTTAGCCTGATTAATAAAGATTCTTTCCTTTAATTGTTTGACTTCAATTCCAAGGAAGTAGGACAGTTCTCCCATCATGCTCATTTCAAACTTGCCTGTCATCAACTTAGCAAACTCTTCACAAAGCTTCGGATTCGTTGATCCGAAAATGATATCGTCCACGTATATTTGTATGATCAAAGTGTGTCCTTTCTCTTGTCGTAGAAATAGGGTGGTGTCTATCTTCCCTTTTTGGAAGTTATGAGCAAGTAGGAATTGCGATTAAGTGTCGTACCAGGCTCTTGGAGCTTGCTTCAAACCATATAAAGCTTTCGAAGTTTGTAGACAAGATGTCCTGCCTTTGGTTCAATGAAGCCGGGAGGTTGTTCAACATACACTTCCTCTTGAAGGTCTCCATTTAGGAATGCGCTCTTGACGTCCATTTGATAAACTATGAAGTTTTCATATGAAGCATACGCCAGAAAACATTCGGATTGCCTCAAGTCTTGCGACCGGAGCAAAGGTTTCATCATAATCTATTCCTTCTTCTTGACGATATCCTTTGGCTACCAGTCTGGCTTTGTTCCGGATTACTATTCCATCCGTATCAAGCTTGTTCCGGAACACCCATTTAACGCCAATGACTTGCCGAGACTTAGGCCTTGGTACTAAGGTCCACACATTATTTCTCTTAAATTGATTCAGCTCTTCTTGCATGGCTTCTATCCAGTTTGAATCTTGAAGAGCTTCATCTACCACCTTTGGTTCTATTTGAGATAGAAAGCATGAGTAAAGACTCATGTTTGAGGTGGCTGCTCTTGTTCTTACACCAACAGTAGGATCACCAATCACTTGATCTGAGGGATGGTTTGGGTCCATCTATAATTCTATGCGTGTGTTGGTTGATCTTGAACAATTTGAAGCTCTTCCAGATTGGGTGGTTCAGTTGTATCGACCGGTTGAGCTTCCCCGGGAGTAGATGTTTCCGTATTTAGAGGTACGGATGAACTAGTTGGTTCTTCAACACTGTTTCTTCCAGTGTTAACTAGTCCGGACGGACTTGAAGGTGCTTCGGAATTTTGTGTATCCGTAGGAGTTTGTCCGGAGCTAAATGGTAGTCCGGAGTCGGAGTCATCCGTAGCATCATCCATAAAATTTCGTTGTGTTTCGCTGATGCCACGTGGTTGGTCAGGATACCAGTCAGGATGTGTAGCAGGAATATTCATAAACTTCGAGTAATCGACGTTGCTGTCCATGACCTGCATATTGGAATTTGAAGGACCGACTTTTGACCAAACGAGGTTAGCTTCATCAAAGGTCACATGGATAGATTCTTCAACTTTAAAAAGTTTTCTATTGAAGACCCGATAAGCTTTGCTATGAAGTGAGTACCCGACAAAGATCCCATCATCGATTTTGGTTCAAATTTATTCTGGATCTCTTTGCCATTTATCAAGTATATAGCAAGTACACCCAAAAGCTCTGAAATGTGAAATTGAAGGTTTTCGTCCTCTCCACATCTCATAGGGTGTTTTCATAGTAGATTTATTTATTAGAGTTCCGTTCGAACATAGCAGGCGGTGGACACGGCTTGACCCATAGGCCGAGAGGAAGCATTGCCCCTGCTAACATGGATCTACCAGCTTCAACTAAAGTTCGATTCTTGCGCTCGTCTACCCCATTTTGTTGTGGGGTTCGGGGAGCAAGAGAAGTCATCTTTGTATGCCCTGTTCAGAACAATATGATCTCATTTCCGAAAAATCAAATTCGTACCATGATCACTCCTGATGCATTTAATGCTCGATCCTTGTGAGTTGCTTATCCGATTGAAGAGATCTACAAAATGTTCAAAAGTTTGATCCTTTGATTTCAGGAACATCACCTATGTGTATCTGGTGAAATCATCGATAACCACAAGGGTATATCTCGCACCGACTAGTGATGAAACGAGATATAGGACCACATAGGTCCATATGAAGAAGTTGCGAGGGAGCGTTATTGAGTTAACCGATTTGCTCTTAAAGCCGTGTTTGGTCGTTTACCAAGTTGGCATTCTCGACGAGAGTGTCTCTGGGAGAACTTGAGTTTGGGTAGACCAGGTGACAAGATCAAGTGACGCCAATTTAGACAAAGTCTTAAAATTTAAATGTGCGCATCGCTTGTGCCATAACCAACTATCTTCATCTGTTGCTTTCGTGAGGAAGCATACGAGGTCGAAGAATTATTTCTTAAGACCACCGAGTATATGTCCCCATCTCTTGATCCGGATAACTTAACATCTCCAGGATAAGTTTTCTCTTCTTGTACGGGTGTTGGACAAAAAGGAAACAAGAAATCCTTTGTCACATAGTTTACTGACACTTAGCAAATTATGCTTTAAACCTTCGACTAGTGCAACTTTAGTGATTGATACACGGCCGTTAGTTAAAGTGCCATACCCGACGTCTTACCTTTGCCGTTGTCGCCATATGAAATTGATGGTCCCTTGGAGCCTAAAGGGGGGGGGTGAATAGGCTCTTATTCGAACTCTTTCTTTTCTCTCAAGACACAAAGACTTATCTAGTTTAAGTGATAATATCACCGGGAAGATAACCAGATAATGGAAGTATTTTGTTTTATTATCACAAAGTGATTACAACAAAATAAAAGCAAACACTCTCTTACACTCGTTTACAACTTTGAATTCACACACTAGCCAAGTGCCTTTTCTATTTTTGCACTTCTTCGCTCTCGCTCGGTCTCTTTACAAGAAGTATAAGTATGAATATTTATACAAAACATTCCTAAGAGACAACCTTGGAACTTGAAGTTCCGGAATGCGTTCCGCACTAACTATCCCTCGGTAATCTATCCGCCTTGGACCGCTGCGGATTGTGGAGCTCAAGATCTTGGATTTGAAGAGTATAAGTGTCTTTGTGAGTTCCGAGATACAATTAAGGTTGTGTCCACATATCCGGATGATCCACGTGTAAGATTCTTCTTGTTCTAAATGCATTCTTCTTACATCGGGACAGCACGAGCCGATAACTTTAAATGCGGTTTCATTGGAGCGATGTCTTCTTGGTCCGGTGTAATTTTCCTTACTCCGTAGTTAATGAAGCTCGGAACCTTACTCCGTGTCGGTGGTTGCTTACTCCGTATCTATTCAGTACTAGAATCCTCAGTCCGTGTCAGCGCTTCCTTACTCCGCATGTAAGTTCCTTACTCCGTATGTAAGTTCCTTACTCCGTATGTAAGTTCCTTACTCCGTGTGTAAGTTCCTTACTCCGTGTGTAAGTTCCTTACTCCGTATGTAAGTTCCTTACTCCGTATGTAAGTTCCTTACTCCGTATGTAAGTTCCTTACTCCGTGTGTAAGTTCCTTACTCCGTATGT
This sequence comes from Taxillus chinensis, assembly GCA_023512835.1. Lineage (NCBI taxonomy): Eukaryota > Viridiplantae > Streptophyta > Magnoliopsida > Santalales > Loranthaceae > Taxillus > Taxillus chinensis. Next base: position 30,551,622 of record CM042085.1, read on the forward strand.
AAGTTCCTTACTCCGGGCGAGTAATAAGTCCGGATTCCTTACTCCGCATCTATTTTCCTTACTCCGCACTTATTTTCCTTACTCCGCACTTATTGTTACTTGGTTATTTACCAAGTGTTTGACGACACTAACTCTTGTCCTGGATCAGGATTATGTATCCTGTCCTTAGCTTTGCTCTCACGAGTGCATCTTTGGATTAGTGACATACCTTCGCAATGATCAAATAAACACAAAAGATCTCGAGATCAAATTACATAAGGCTTTAACGGCATTATCCAAATTCCTGGGTTTGATCCAACAATCTCCCCAATTATGGATATGCCTAAACCCTTTGTAATATGATCTGGTAAGCAGCATGAAACGAATATCATACGAAATATACACCACAACCAATTTCATTGATCAGCAACTAAATACGGATCAGCCTTAATACTGATTTTTCACTAAGGTACATAAGGCTTACTATACTTGAAGATCATAGTTGTCGCTTCTCTCTTAGCTCCATTGTCTGTGCCGATCGTAAAGGTGGAGTGTTGGCTCCAATGTTTGTCCACGATTAGAGAACGATTTGATGAAATGACAAACAAAGGCTCCCAGTATCTCCATCCAGTTTGTTGTGGCACTTGCTTCTTGCCCCGGAATGTCGCCTTGAGTTTCTCGGTAGAGCGCAGGGGTGTGATACCCAACTCTTCATATAGTCCGGCTTTCTTCACGGCTTCGGTTAGTCGAGACACAGGGTTCCCATTGATTCTTCCTAACGAAGTGCTCCACAATCCGATGAGAATCAATGAGAATCATCTGCTTGGATTGAATCATGAAGACGGCCATCATGAAGTGTGGCGACATGATCCGTACGGAATGAGGATGGTTGAGAGAGTTTTCCATGGCTTGCTATCTTCAGCGATTCCGTCGATGTAAGTCTGAATTAACTCCACACCGGGAAGATAGCCCTCATTCCAACATGGCGAACTTCAAACAAGTGCCCATCTTCGTAAAGAGATGGAAACGGCCTCATCTCCATTTTAGCGACTCTCGAGAAGTTATCAATGTCTTCTGTAGTAAAGAGTCCTTTCTCCGAACAAAGAGTCCGAATGTCGGACGGAGAGAAAGGATACATTTCGAAAAGACATCGTCTCTCGTGACGACGCAAAGATAGGCCTTCATTGCCTTGCGAAGCTTCCATCCGCATCGGACGGGTCAAACTCCGCATAGGATGGGAGGAAGGTACCAGTGCGGATGAAGAGGATGGAGGAGGAGCTGGAGATGCGATGAGGAGCTAGGTTGAGAGAAGCGGCTTCGTTTGGGAATTTGAACTCCCCAAAACCGGTGGCAGGTCGCTTCTCGGTCCGGGAAGATGGTTGTGGGGCGAAGGAGTAGATGGATCGGATGACACTTTCTCCCCCGGTTTGGCGGATCGCCGGGAAGCAACGGGAGGACGAGCCATCGTATGCGCCAGATCCGCGAAGGAAGTAGACGGTGAATGAACGGAGGTGGCGACAAGATCCATTTTCTCGCTCAATGGAAGTGGAGGAGTCGGTGAGGGCGGAGAGTAGTTGGGCGCCGAGGGCATCAACTTTGGCGGCGATGGCGGAAATTTGGGCGCTTTGAGCGTGAGCATGGCGGTCACTGAGCGGAAAGCACGGATCGGGTGGACCGTGCCAAAGAGGCACGCCCAAGGGCTAACTCTGGAGCTTTGGAGGACTCCCCGCATGAACAGGAGCAGGAGTGCGGTGGGCGGAGGAGTCCGCAGGAGTAACGGCAGCAGAAGGGAGCATCCGGAGCATCGAGGCATCCGGGAGCTTCGGAGGCATCCGGAGCATTGGAGGCATCCGGAGCAAGAGACCCGCTTGACCAGACAAGTCAACTACGGGAATCGCGGCGGCAGGAGAAGAGGGCCCGGCCTTAGCGGGAGAAGGACTTCGGGTAGCAGGGGCTGGGCCGAGGGTGTAGGGAACGACACATCGGGAATGGCGGCCGGCGTAAGAAAGCCGTGGTCCAGTTCCGGATGATCATAGTCTCCGGGGATTGGGTATTGCGTGTGTAAAACACCCGGAGATCGTTGTCGGGAATGGAGGAGGTGTGGGCTAAGGCGAAACGGAGCCGGAGGTCCGTTAAGGTGACGGCGGAGAGATGGTCAAGGTAATCTCGGGGTTGAGGTAGAGGAGGCAAGGGGGCTTCAGGAGAAGCAGCCGGGACATCGGCGGTGGCGGCGGCAACGGCGGTATCAACCGCAGCGGCTATAGCGGATGTGGAGGGAGTGGGGACATCGGCGAGAGAGGGGCCGAGGAAACGGCTCTCGACGCACCGCGCCGAGAGGGCCCCGCAACCTCGGACGGTTCAACACGGACGCTTGGGCGGGAGGCCCGTGAGTGGGAGGGCGCAGCTACGGACCGAATCCGGGAGGATCGGTGTACGAAGCCGACCTCGGGGGCTTGGGCGTCGGAGGGGTCACCAACAGAGCTGCCTTGTTGTTCGAGGCGGCGGGCAGCGGAGAGCTACATTGGGTCGGCGAGCGGTCATGTTTCCGTCCGGCGTAAGGTGACGAAGATAAAGAGCCGAGGGAAACGAGACAGCATCAACTTGGGCGAAATGGTCCGGACGAAGATGCCGGAAGACAATGCGAGGATGCGCCCATAGGAATGGTTTTTGGGACCATTCTGTAGCAAACGAAATAAGAACATCCCCCAATCCATCGGAAGACCTTCAAAAACGCCGTACATGGCCGGTAGAAGATCGTACGGAACCGAGTCCAGGGCTGATGTGCGAGCCGGTAGGCATCGACTTAGAATAGTCGCCATACATCGATAGCGACCCTGGAAGGATTTCACCTTGTATTCCTTCCCTTTGGATGTGCACCCCATAGAAGCCGCCATCGGTTCGGCATCCGGACGTTGTGGTTCACCAAGAGGAAGGTGAAGAGCGGCGCGGGAGAACAGCCGGAGTGATGATGATGGATTCGCCGCGGACATGAGAGGTTATGGAATCGGTAGGTGCGGCGAATCCGTTGGTAATACTCAAGAATGTCATCGATAAAAAGATCGATGGGATTGGAGACCAGGTTGAGTATGTGCGAGGCTTCAAGAAGAGAGCGAAGATGGTGAAACCAATCCGGAGGATTAGAAACAGCATTCCAATCAACTAGATGGCCAGGATTAACGCCGGAAAGAAAGATTCCGGGGTGCCATTGCGGATTCGATGGGAAGGAAAAGAGGAAAGGTGAGGTCTTGACGATAGGAAGGAGCAACGAGAGGGTTAGGGATTTGAAATAAGCAATACTCGTGCTTGGCAGAATGATCCGAACATATAAGACCAAGTCCGCAAATGTCAGCGGGTCTAGGAATGTGGGAGTGAGGTGGGGACCCGCGCGACATGCCGATGTCATTTGTCCGGATATCGAGGCGTCTCCGAATAAAACGATGTCGTGGAGACCGCATGACCAAGTAGCGATGACAACTGGTTGCCATCCAGGAGAAGTGTGTGTGCAACCCGAGATAGGCATTTAATGAATCATCATTATTCCTCCTCAAAAGCATGCGACATATGAGTATACGTGGATTGTCACAATTGAACAAAGTCGGAGTCCGGAGGAAAGAGCCGACACTCATCCGGAGTTAATAATATTTGTGAAAGAGTATCCGGATGAATAATAGACCTTGTCCGTCATAAACGAGTTTGGTGAGAATGTAGAGTAGATTCCTTTGCGTTAATAAGTCAAAGAGAAGAGAAGTACCACAACACTTCAAATCCGAGACTATGGACTGGATTTATCAATACGGTTGCAAAGAAAATCTGAACCTGTAGCTAAATAAAAATATACTTGAAAATACAAAAGCTTAAGGGCAAAAGATTAGTACGGATTAGAGAAGATAATCAATGAAAAACAACATAATCCGAACTAATAAGAAACCGAACTCATGCATGGCTAAGAATGTAGTAGACGTACGCAATGTGAACTTGATCAATATTACCGAGTCAGGGCATATGTCGATATAGCAATACACAGTTCATATAGGTCAACATAGCGAAACCGTCTTTGCCGAATAACTAGCTAAGATTAATTAAAGGTCAAATGATTTGGCTTCATTAGGATTCATGAGTGTGAGATGAAAAGGTGAACACATGTCAAAAGAATGCAGATGATTAATCGATTAAAATGCATGGTTGAAGGAAGAACATACATCCACACATGCCACTTTTCCGATTTAAAACAGGGCATGTCCAGTCAGATCCGAAGTAATAGCGTAGAGAAGGGAGAATCCGAGACATATTAGGGGTTCATTGCTGCTCCCCCGTAGATCATTTAATCCTCTCAATGAAAAGCTCCCCCTCGGATAGACAATCAGGGAAAAAGGTCATGAGACATATACGGGGGTATTATCGAATAAAATATAAAGCATTTTCTCCCCCGTAGATTGTGCAATCCTCTCGGTTGACCGTTCCAATTTGTAGTTCAAAGACTGTCTATCTTATTAGAAGACTATACTTGAAGCTGATCGAAATGCGTTTGTGTTTTCATCCACCAGGCATTCCAAGCTAGCCCATTTCACTCCTTCAACTATGCACGTTAATGGAGTAATCTAAATGAACATGCTTTGATCATGTGGTGATTAATGGATATGAAGATCATGAATCCGATCGAGGTAAATCATATAAACTGTAATTATGTTAGCTTTAAACGACTTGATCGGGAAACGCAAGCATCCTCCCAATATGAGGTTGAGATTAACATCGAAACATGGAACCGTGGAGTCAGTAAGTATGATCAGCAATGCAATGAGTGAGTTTTTACTACTTTCGATGAAACATACAATGCATGGTTTGTGAGAGAATATACTGTTGTGAAATTTAAATGAGAAACTATGCAGAGAAGTCGAGCATACCTAGTTGGAAGAGTAGTTCGGAAAACCTCGCATCGGGGAGGGGCTTTGTAAATATGTACTGCTAATTGATCTTCATGGCAACATGTTCCAGTGAAATATGCTTTTTAAGAACATGATCGCGTATGAAGTGATACCTGACCTCAATGTGCTTCGTCTTAGGATGCATGACGAGATTGTTGCTGATGGCAATTGCACTAGTGTTGTCACGGAAAGTGGAATAGAGGACATGTTGAATCCGTAGTCGATAAGTTGACTTTGCATCCAAAGTAGTCATGGCGCGACAACTTCCAACAAATATATATTCCGCCTCGGCGGTAGAGGTTGATACGGAATTCGCTTTTACTAAACCATGAGATCAATCTATTTCCAAGAAACCGACACGTCACCGCTTGTGCTTTTCTGTCGATGCGACATCCAAATAAGTCGGCATCGTAGTACCGCGATAAGGTGAAGTTGGACTCCTTTGAGTACCAGAGTCCCAAATTCATCGTCCCTTTGAGATACCTTAAGATCCGTTTTACATGAAGCATATGTGACTCCTTGGGATTCGCCTGATATCGTGCACAAATGCAAGTTGCAAACATAATGTCGAGGCGACTTGTCAGAAGATAAAGCAAGGATCCGATCATCCCTCTCGTAGTCGATCACATTTATCGATATGCCGTCCATATCCGGATCTAACTTGGCACCGACAGGCATTGGAGTTTTGACGGGAGATGAACCTTCCATACCAAACTTCTTAATAAGATCGCGAGTGTACTTAGCCTGATTGATAAAGATTCCTTCCTTTAATTGTTTGACTTCAATTCCAAGGAAGTAGGACGGTTCTCCCATCATGCTCATTTCAAACTTGCCTGTCATCAACTTAGCAAACTCTTCACAAAGCTTCGGATTTGTTGATCCGAAAATGATATCGTCCACGTATATTTGTACGATCGAGTGTGTCCTTTCTCTTGTCGTAGAAATAGGGTGGTATCTATCTTCCCTTTTTGGAAGTTATGAGCAAGTAGGAATTCGACGATTGTGTCGTACCAGGCTCTGGGGAGCTTGCTTCAAACCATATAGAGCTTTCCGAAGTTTGTAGACAAGATGTCCTGCCTTAGGTTCAATGAAGCGGGAGGTTGTTCAACATACACCTCCTCTTGAAGGTCTCCATTCAGGGAATGTGCTCTTGACGTCCATTTGATAAACTATGAAGTTTTCATATGAAGCATACGCCAAAAACATTCGGATTGCCTCAAGTCTTGCGACCAGGAGCAAAGGTTTCATCATAATCTATTCCCTCTTCTTGACAATATCCTTTGGCTACCAGTCGGCTTTGTTCCGGATTACTATTCCATCCGTATCAAGTTTGTTCCGAACACCCATTTAACGCCAATGACTTGCTTGAGACTTAGGCCTTGGTACTAAGGTCCACACATTATTTCTCTTAAATTGATTCAGTTCTTCTTGCATGGCCTCTATCCAGTTTGAATCCTGAAGAGCTTCATCTACCACCTTTGGTTCTATTTGAGATAGAAAGCATGAGTGAAGACTCATGTTTGAGGTGGCTGCTCTTGTTCTTACACCAACAGTAGGATCACCAATCACTTGATCCGAGGGATGGTTTCGAGTCCATCTATAATTCCGTGCGTGTGTTGGTTGTCCTTGAACAATTTGAAGCTCTTCCAGTTGGGTGGTTCAGTTGTATCAACTGGTTGGGCTTCGTCCGGGAGTAGATGTTTCCGTATTTAGAGGTACGGATGAACTAGTTGGTTCTTCAACACTGTTTCTTTCGGTGTTAACTAGTCCGGACGGACTTGAAGGTGCTCCGGAATTTTGTGTATCCCAGGAGCTAGGGAGTGGTAAGTGGTAGCCGGAGCTAAGTGGTAGTCCGGAGCTAAGTGGTAGTCCCGGAGTCTGGAGTCATCCGTAGCATCATCCACAAAATTCCGTTGTGTTTCGCGGATGCCACGTGGTTGGTCAGGATACCAGGTCAGGATGTGTAGCAGGAATATTCATAAACTTTGAGTAATCGACGTTTCTGTTTATGACCTGCATATTAGAATTTGAAGGACCGACTTTTGACCAATCGAGATTAGCTTCATCAAAGGTTACATGGATAGATTCTTCAACTTTAAAAAGTTTTCTATTGAAGACCCGATAAGCCTTGCTATGAAGTGAGTACCCGACAAAAATCTCATCATCGGATTTTGGTTCAAATTTATTCCGGGTCTCTTTGCCATTGATCGAGTATATAGCAAGTACATCCGAAGGCTCTGAAATGTGAAATTGAAGGTTTTCGACCTCTCCACATCTCATAGGGTGTTTTCATGGTAGATTTATTTATTAGAGTTCCGTTTCGAACATAGCGGAAGATGGACACGACTTCACCCATGGACCGAGAGGAAGCATTGCCCCTGCTAACATGGATCTACCAGCTTCAACTAAAGTTCGATTCTTGCGCTCAGCTACCCCATTTTGTTGTGGGGTTCTGGAGCGGAAAAGTCATCTTGTATGCCCTGGTCGAAACAATATGATCTCATTTCGGAAAAATCAAATTCCGTACCATGATCACTCCTGATGCATTTAATGCTCGGTCCTTGTGAGTTGCTTATCCAGTTGAAGAGATCTACAAGATGTTCAAAAGTTTGATCCTTTGATTTCAGGAACATCACCCATGTGTATCTTGGTGAAATCATCGATAACCACAAGGGTATATCTCGCATGACTAGTGATGAAAGCAGATATAGGACCACATAGGTCCATATGAAGAAGTTGCAGAGGAGCAATTATTGAGTTAACCGATTTGCTCTTAAAGCTGTGTTTGGTCTGTTTACCAAGTTGGCATTCTCGACGAGAGTGTCTCTGGAGAACTTGAGTTTGGGTAGACCAGGTGACAAGATCAAGTGATGCTAATTTAGACAAAGTCTTAAAGTTTAAATGTGCGCATCGCTTGTGCCATAACCAACTATCTTCATCTGTTGCTTTCGTGAGGAAACATACGAGGTCGAAGAATTATTTCTTAAGACCACCTGAGTATATGTCCCCATCTCTTGATCCGGATAACTTAACATCTCCAGGATAAGTTTTCTCTTCTTGTCAGGTGTTGGACAAAAAGGAAACAGAAATCCTTTGTCACATAGTTCTCGACACTTAGCAAATTATGCTTTAAACCTTCGACTAGTGCAACTTTAGTGATTGATACACGTAGTTAGTTAAAGTGCCATACCCATGATCTTACCTTTCTTGTTGTCGCCATATGAGACGGATGGACCTTGTTTATCATTAACTTCTACAAGTAGAGTCTGGTCACCCGTCATATGTCCGGAGCATCCACTATCAAGGATCCACTTGCTTTGATTTATCTTTAACTTCAAGTGATCCGGCAATTCATTCCAGAGATGCTCCTGAAAGACAACAATTTACACTTTTGGTGCCCAAACTTGTTTCGGGCGGTTAGAGTGAGCAGCAGTATTGTCAACATTTACTGGATTTGATTTTGTTAGGACTCTTAGCTTTCCAAGTTGACATTAACTTGTTAGTTTCAGTGCTTCTTTTGTTTGGGTTTTCTTGGGAGAGACACTCCTTTTAGATTTAGATTTTGTTTTGCTCGAAGAACCCCTTTTATTAAACTGATCTTTATTTGATTGAAATTGATTACAAAGCCAGCTATCGGATAGACTCCAACATTCATAGTGATAATGACCCATTTCCCTTAGGATGGAACAGACACTATAATGTGAAGTACAAACAGGGGATACAGGTCTCTTAGATTTTACAGTTTTTACTCTGTTCCACGTGGCCTAATCCATTACGTTTGGGTGACGCGCTCTTGGCCCTAAATGCGTCGGCCTTAGCCTTGTCTTTCTTTTTGGGTGCTACGATTTTGGCTTTAGCTGCAGCAGCCTTCCCTTCATCTTTAGTTACGGGTGCTCTTTTCTTCGGAAGTGCGAGAATGACCTATGTTCCACGATCATAAACTATGGTGCCACCTGAAATGAAACCATCCAACGGTTTAGATGTACTAACGGGATATAAGTTGGTTAGTTTAGGAGTGAAATCCGGAGGACACTCGGTGGCTTTAGCTATGGAGGTTGATGGTTCAGAACCTAGGCCAGGTTTGACTCGAATGTCGTCGGGTCGGTCCTAAAGGTAGAGGCTATTTCCCCGGATTTTAGCCACTTACGATTTATTTTCTTTTCCTTTCCAGTTCATTTTCGAGTCTTTTCACTATAACTTTTAGGCCTGAGAGATTGGTATTTAAGAAATGATTTTCAGCTCTTAGATCATGATACCAAGCTTCCTTTCCTCCGAAGTCGGCGACGTCCTTTTCGAGTCTATTAATGGTAAATTCGAGACGTTTATTCCGACTTTCCATATCTTTGTACATTTGAGTAATTATTAGTCTCTCATTCTTTTCATGATCACATGCAATAGTAAGAGATTCTAATTTACTCAGAGCTCGAAGATAGAAGGTACCTCGGCATTTGCCATGAGGCGGACGTTCGGCTTAATGGTCGGCTCATCATCCGAGGATTCCTCCTCTTCTTCCGAGCCACTCATGTATTTTGTCACGAGCGCCTTTCTCTTGCTCTTGCCGTTATCCGAGGTGGAGCGGCGAGGAATTTACCTTGTCACTTTTCTCGGCCACCTTTGCTTTGGACCTGCATTCCTTGGCCCAGTGACCGGTTTTCCCACAATTGAAACATTCCTGGGAACTGGACTCCGGTCGCTCCTTCCGTTGGAACGATGATGATGAGCGTCTTCGATCCCTTTTCTGCTTTTCCGTAGGAATCGCTCAAAGGATTTGACAAGAAGGGCTATCTCCTCTTCCTCGTCGAAATCGAAATTGTCGGATACGTCCGTATCATCATTCCTCGGTATGTTTAGACATTCAGTAGCTTTGAGAGCTACCCCCTTTTCTTTCCGAGCTATTTTCTCATCTCTCGTCGTAGTACTTAAACCCGACTTCGTGAGTCCGCAGCTCTCCATATAGTTCTTCAAGGGGAACATACGCGCTTTTTGTCTGATTGCATCCGGAGTTGTTTGGAGTAGTAGCGATCCTGGCAAGGAGCAAAAGAACTTGTCATTGATCCGGGATTGAGAGTAATGCTCATTGACATCTTCGGTTCAAGTATGATCTTGCTGAATCTCCGATAGATGCTTTCAAGTGATTCGCCCGGTTTATGATTAAAACTCTCAAAGTTCAGTCTCGAGAGTACGGATCACATTCTGCATCCTGGGACTGACTCCCCTCATGAGGATTGTCGGTTTGTCCCAAACAGCTTTTGCGTCGTGCGGCCCTGGACGTCCGTGAAAGCCTCGGAATCCAAAGACGATGTAACATAAGCCGAGCCTTTTCACTAGCGCACTGCCAGGCTCTTTCATCGTTGGTAAGTTCAAGATCGCCCTTTGGCCTCCTTACACCATGTTCTCCGATAGTCATCGGAATTGGAATCTCCTGATGAAGACATGGCCACATAAGATGATCATGGCAAACCATAAACATCTTCATGCGAGCTTTCCACTGGGAGAAAAGCTCAGGTGTGAATTTGGGCGGTTTCGTTAGAGTAAACCCGAAACTCCGTGGTTGAGAAGCGGCGGCGGCAGCAGGTTGTGGTGGGTCGACATTTTCACCGCCGCTTCGATTCGGGATGGGCTCTGTGCACCTCCGGAGTTAAGGCGAGTGTTGAATAGCATACCGCTTTCTTCGGCCATTTCGAGATTGAAAGAGTGGGATCTCTACTTAGAACGAAGTAGAACTTGCTCGATACCACTTGATGGTCCCTTGGAGCCTAAAGGGGGGGGGGGTGAATAGGCTCTTATTCGAACTCTTTCTTTTCTCTCAAGACACAAAGACTTATCTAGTTTAAGTGATAAAATCATCGTGGAAGCTAACCAGATAGTGGAAGTATTTTGTTTTATTATCACAAGGTGATTACAACAAAATAGAAGCAAACACTCTCTTACACTCTGTTTACAACTTTGAACTCACACGCTAGCCAAGTTCCTTTCCTTTTTTTTTTTTCGCTTAAGCTCACATTTATATGAAGTATAAGTATGAATATTTATACAAAACATTCCTAAGAGACAACCTTGGAACTTGAAGTTCCGGAATGCGTTCCGCACTAATTATCCCTCGGTAATCTATCTTGCCATGGCTGCTGCGGATTGTGGAGCTCAAGATCTTGGATTTGAAGAGTATAAGTGTCTTTGTGAGTTCCGAGATACAATTAAGGTTGTGTCCACATATCCGGATGATCCACGTGTAAGATTCTTCTTGATCTAAATGCATTCGTCTTACATCGGGACAAGACGAGCCGATAACTTTAAATGCGGTTTTGTTGGAGCAAGTGTCTTCTTGGTCCGGTGTAATTTTCCTTACTCCGTAGTTAATGAAGCTCGGAACCTTACTCCGTGTCAGTGGTTGCTTACTCGTATCTATTCAATACTGGAATCCTTAGTCCGTGTCAGCGCTTCCTTACTCCGCATGTAAGTTCCTTACTCCGCATGTAGGTTCCTTACTCCGCATGTAAGTTCCTTACTCCGCATGTAAGTTCCTTACTCCGTATGTAAGTTCCTTACTCCGTATGTAAGTTCCTTACTCCGTGTGTAAGTTCCTTACTCCGTATGTAAGTTCCTTACTCCGTGTGTAAGTTCCTTACTCCGTATGTAAGTTCCTTACTCCGGGCGAGTAATAAGTCCGGATTCCTTACTCCATCTTGGTTTCTTTACTCCGCATCTATTTTCTTTACTCCGCATCTATTTTCCTTACTCCGCACTTATTTTCCTTACTCCGCACTTATCCTTTAAGTTCTTAGTCCATAGGATTGTTCCTTATTCGTATGTATTTGTTACTTGGTTATTTACCAAGTGTTTGACGACACTAACTCTTGTCCAGGATCAGGATTATGTATCCTGTCCTTAGCTTTGCTCTCACGAGTGCACCTTTGGATTAGTGACATACCTTCGCAATGATCAAATAAACACAAAAGATCTCGAGATCAAATTACATAAGGCTTTATCAGCATTATCCAAATTCGGGTTTGATCCAACATGTGTCATAAGAGAATAAAAAGAGTTTTGATAAGAGCCTATTCACCCCCTCTAGGCTCCAAGGGACCATCAAGTACCAAGTTTTGTATGAAGTTAAATTGGACAGCCATTGTGCAGCCCGCTATTTTGCCGATAACTTCCCGATACTTGTCGTAATCCAACAAAGTCAATTGTATTCGGTAGATAACATCTTTATCTCGTCATTTCCAACTAGTTTGAGATTATTCCGGGTCGTATTCAATTAATTATGATTTTTCGAAGTTGATAACCAAATCTGGTACAAATTTGGGAGAGACAATGATCTTGTGGCGCACTATTTTACCAACAACTTCCTCAATATTTGTTGGAATTGAACAAAGTCATTTGCATTGGTTACATAACATCTTTATCTATCATGTCCAACTGGTTTGAGGTTATTCCAAGCTGTGTGTAATTAATTATGAATTTTTGAAGCTGATGGGCAGAATGCTCCCATTGTCATGTATCACTGTGCGGTGTTTCACAATTTTCTCCTAAATGGCTGATCTGTTTTGAGTGATTCCAATTTCTAGAGATAAATAACAGAATTTCGAGAAAAACAAAACCAAATTGGCCTCAATCCGAGCTCTGTGGAGGAGGTTATGAATTTTTGAAGTTGTCCCAAAAATCTACCTTCTTTTTCCACGAATTTTGGTTCTTCATATGTATGTTTGTCCCACATTAGCGCTTTTGCTTCTCCTTCGCCCAAGATATATACAAAGACACTCTCCTTACACAACAAGTGAGAACAAGAGAGGCCTAAGGAAGCGAGTCGCCACGTGGCGACTAAGCCCACAGCGGAAATTTTTGGGGAAATGCAAACTCAAATCCGACGGTCAAACTTGGTCAAATCCGAGCCAAGCCCATTGATGCGGACTAAGCCCAAATCCGGTGGTCAAACTTAGTCAAATCCGGTCTAAGCCCATTGATGTGGAAGAAGGACCCACTGATGCGAATAAGGTCACTAATCCGGAATAAGCCCAAATTCGGATGTCAAACTTGGTCAATAATCCGGAATAAGCCTGCTGATATGGAATAAGCCTAGATCCGGAGGTCAAACCTAGTCAAAGATTCGGAATAACTCCAAAGACAACTCCTCCATTAGCCTGGAAGCCAGCTCCAATGCATCGAGACTCTAAAAATCCTTTTTCCACGTGCATTAATTACGAACAGTGTCTTGGGACTCTATTTTGGAGCATGGGGACGGGGAGATGTCATAATTAAATGAATAAAATCCTCGAAAAATCGAAGTTGACCTTGGGGATTACATGATCATTAATTCGAAACAACATTAATACTCCGGAAATGCATTCGCCCTTACCTATTAAGGCATCCAGGATATAACAGGAGGATTAAATAATCTCAAGCAATTTATTTATTTTCAGGCATTGGGACTCCTTTTTCAAAGCTTATGAACCGAGAATCCTATTTTCAAAGTCATTAATTCATTGGAACACTGCAGTTGACTTATGGGGACTGTAAGACATCCAATTAATGTCGAGGCGCAGGCTGTCTTCCCTGGGATCCTTATAAATAGGCTGCCTTAAGAGGCAGAAAGAAGACATCAATTATCAGGTATCAGAGGAGGTTATTCTGAGAGAGAGCTTTCGACTAGATTTTTGAGAGATAAAAACTAGACGGAGAGAGAGAGAGAGAGAGAGAGAGAGAGTATCCTGGGAATCACAAAGAGAAATATACTTATTTTCTAAGGAAAAAAAGGACCTAGAATCACTTTGTTCGTCTTCACGGGGAGGAGTTGACACCGGAAAAGTTTCTTTTTCTAACTTTTGTGCTTTCAGGAAACTCTTGGAAGGCATTACTCGAAGGGAAAAAGGGTTCACGTCTGCATCATTTTCTTTCCTCCAGGTTCTCTACTTTTGTTTTTTTTCCATGTGCTGTTTTCTAACATAAAACCCAAAAACTGCTCTATTTTCCCTTTTTATTATTTCTCAAAGTTTAAAAAACGAAAATACAAAAAAACATCTTGCATCACTCTTTTCATTTATTATTTTCAAAAAATAATAAAATGTAAAAACACAAAAACTCAAATCTCTTCTAGAAAAATTTAAACAAGGCCTGGGCGGTCATGAGAGTTGAGCTCTAGATGCTCATATCCTAGTCATGTCAGGCCAATATCAATTGTGGCGATATTTTCTTATTTGAATTCAAATTGTTTTTTTATTTTCTTTTCTAAAAAAGGAAAATTACTTTTGTTTTCTTATAAAGGTATAATACTGTCACATGGGCCTAGATCCCATATTCTTTTTTTTTTTTAAATTAGAATATACCCTTTTATCTGCTTTAAAAACTCTTCTTTTTTGTTGTTTTAAGGTTTAGATCCAAAAAACTCCATTTTCCTGAAAATTAAAAATATAAAAAAATAATAACTTCTTTTTGAATAATGCAAGCAAACACCCATAGATCAAGACTAGGTACTAATTGTGGGCATTGTGGGGCTGCAAGAGTCTTTCTTCCTTCCCCACACGTAACCGACTCCCGAACCTAATTCTCCTGGAACCATAGACCTTTCTTTTTTTAGGTGCCCAATCACACCTCTAATTTGTTTGGTGGCAACTCTGTTTTTTTTTTCTCTTTAATGGTTTATACGAGCCTTGTGCAAGGATGACTCTAAGATCAACAGAATGAACTGGCATGGAGTCCTTTCACAAAAGCCGGACGAGCCCGTCAAAAACAAGTGATGACAATGACGACTCTAATGGGGACGATTGTGAGAGTAGCCATGGTCTCGATTTATTGGAATGTTTGCTTGCTTGTTTTGTTTCGTTTATTTTCCTTTTATTCTATAATTATTTTAATTGTGCATACATGCTTCTCTCTCTTTCTCCAAGCATATACCTGGGTTTTCTCTAACACAACAGGATTAGAAGAGGCTAGTGAAGGTTTGCCCACGTGAACTTGGTTGTGCTTGTCTATGTGGAATACCCGAAATGTCTTACTCAGGTAGTGGTCCTTTCTTGTTAATATCTCAAGAGGTACAAGAAGGACCCCCTCCGTTAATGCCCATTGGGGTACAAGGCTAAGTAAGGAATGCTTGGGAACCAATGAATAAGATAGACAAATTTAAAAGCCCATCAGGGGCATGACCTTCATGTGTTTGAGCCTTGCTATGACATTTATGTACTTGCCTTGCTTGAACCTTGTGTATATTGTCCATGTACTAACCCCTTGTATATATTATCTATCATTTGTCTATTAAATCCTCATTTGTATTGCATATCATAGCATTGCACACATTCATTTAGAAAACATGGCAAGCTTTGATCGTCTTCTAGCTAACAAGGAGGATAGAGAAGACGTTCAAGAGGTCGCCCTTGCATCAAGGACAATCCAAAGGGACTTGGGAGATTTTTCTCAAGAGGAGCCACAGAAGGTCTGAGACATACATGTTGAGCTCCCAAAGAATCATGCTCTTGAACTCACATCCATATGGAGGAAGTGGTCTTCAAGGAGTCAAGCCACATACATCAAGCACTTTGGGGATCTGTTACATCTAACTCAACTACCAATAGATGAGAACATGATCATTGCAGTAGTAAACTTCTGGGATCCAAGGCGAAGGTGCTTCTATTTTAATGGCGTGGATCTGGTCCCAACTATTAAAGAATACAAAAGGCTTCTTGATTAAGAAGTGGATTAAAAGAAGGCAATCTTCAACTATGATCATCGAAAATCATGCCAGCATACTTTGGCTTGTCTCCTAGATATACAAGCTAAAGAAGTTCCTCCAATCATTCAAAAGGATGGGAAGCATGAGGTTGTTCCATGAGAGTTCTTCAAGAGGATAATGCAACATTCAACTCAAGATGAGACCCATATACTTTTCACTGTTGCTATCTATGGTCTACTCATTTTCCCTCGGAATCCAAATTTCATTGATGGGGAAGTCCTGGAACTTGTCCTACAATTGATAAAGGGAAATGACCCTGTTCCTGCCATCTTAGGTGAAAGCATTAGGTCCTTATCTTACATCCAAGTCAGAAGCCGAGGATAATTAAAAGGTTGTCTTCCTCTCCTATGCACATGGTTGAAGAGTCACTTCCCGTGCAGCTTTCCATGCTTCAAGGAAGTGTATGTGCTACCTGCTGCAACCTTGCTAGATATTCTAGACAGTGGGTGGCATGTCACGCCCCTAAATTCCAGGGTACCCGGAACCAAGAACATGACTTCCCCTTGCCCACACCCGAAAGGTCAAGGGGTAAGTGACTAGCACCAATAGAGATTACACCATGGGTGTTGTCTCAAATATGCGACCCTGTACAATCATACATCAAGGGTAATCATGTACTTTCCCATACATCATCATGCATACAATAAGTCAAACAGCCATACAGACATCACATCACAAACAGTATGCAAATACAACTGTCCACGGACCCATGTCTGGGATATCACACAAAATAATACAGAATACAATACTGTATCATACATAAGAGTAGTGGGAATGTCCTCCCAGAAGAAAGTCCTCCACTAGTCTTGGGTCACACCTGAAAAAGGGAAACAACAAGTAGGGGTGAGCGACAAGCTCAATAGGTGACCCCAAAACTCCACATCATATAAACATACAAGTCTATACTATATGCTCAGTATACTCATGCACCGTGTAGTATGCACAATCATTAGGACTCAGCCTGCAAACAAACATTAGGACCCAGCCTGCCCACACAGGACAGCTTGTCCACGATCCTCCATGGGATCCCAGCTCAGGGCACTCAGCCCTAACTCCACGAGCTCAACGGTTCAATACAATCCTCAACGGGATCTCAGCTCAGGGCATTCAGCCCTAGCTCCACGAGCTCAATGGCTCAACACAGGCCTTAGCCTCACGATGAGAACCCAACAAGTCATAGAGCCCAAGCCCCAATTCCTCAAACCAACATACCAACACCAATATGGCATTAAGGTTCATCATACTCCCTTTATAACTGAAGCCAGTCTTCACAAATCGATCATCATCCATTGACTAAGGAAGGAGATACCCATAGAAGTTGTTTTCTTGAAATAAAAAGTCCCGGCATTGAGTCTCCATATCATAACTAAGATAATCTGATTTTTGGGGATTTTCCTGAGATGTCTAACCCCACTTTCCAAAAATTCACCTCTACGAAAAACTGGATTTTTCCGAGATTTTACACTAAATCCCAATTTTCACATTTTGAAGGAGTGGGAATTTAATTTTCTAGTATTTTTCTTTGAATCCAAATGGGGGGTATTTTGTTATTTACATTGTAACTTAAGTATAATATTTAAGTATAATACTTTGATGGTTTAGAATGTAAATAGTCCAGTCTAGCGAAACTGGAACTGCACTGCCCAACTGCTCGAGACACTGCTCAAAACTGCCTGCTCGAAACACCTGCTTGATGCTACATTTTGCTCGACGCTCCCTGCTCGAAGCCTCTGCTCGAGCCTGCTCGAGGCTACATTTTGCTCGATGCTCCCTGCTCGAGACTCTCAAGACACAGGTGTCGAGTAAAATTCCGGTGTCGCGATCTCGTCGATTGCGTTCTTCTTAGTTTCGTCTTGAAACACAATTATACCCGTTAAATCCTCCTTTCTAAGCATCAATTCATCCCTATTAAGGGTTTTTAACATTATCTAGCCACATTAGGCTACCAAACAACCTAAATCATCTAGGTTTCATGCTCAATTTCCATTTTTCACCAATTCTTAGGGTTTATCACGAATTTTCATGATTTCATCTAATTCTTACCTGTTAATCCAATGAAACAGCAAAGAAAGGATGAAGAATCAATGGAACACCTACCTAGAATGATTCTTGATGACCGAACAAGTTTAAAACGCCCCAAAGCGAAAGCTCCAAGCTTCTCTCTCTCTCTCTCTCTCTCTCTCTCTCTCTCTCTCTCTCTCATCTCTCCAACACACGAACAAGGAAACGTAATGTGGAAGCTCTCACTCTCATCCTATTTATATTTCTACATTTTCTTTTATTAATAAATATCAAAAATATTAATTGACCTCCCGAGGTCACGAACTCCAAATTGAGCCCAAGTACAGTCAAAACGCTCAAAATTACGAGCACATCACTATCTAGATATTTTCCAACCCAATTGACCGCTCAAACGCAAGGTCAACCAATAAACCCCAAGAAAGTGAACAATCGGGCCACTCGGGGCCCCGACCCGAAATTGGGCCCAATTACAGTCAAAATGCTCACATTGACGAACACAATATTGTCCAGATGTTTTTAGCAACAGAGAAAGACTATCTCTCAGCCCTACCCAAATATGGGTCTTTACATGGCGGCTACCCAATGACAAGGAAGGTTTGATGCACAAGTTCCATACACTAGGAGATGAGGATATCATTTGGAGGGCCCCTTGGATGCATAGATCAAGCATGCTATATAGTTGCGGCAGCTACAATTGGGTCCCACTAATTGGCCCTTGGGGAAGCACTGCATACGCACCATTACAGGTGGGAAGACAACTTGAAGGGCATCAAATCGTCCCAGTCTTACATGGGATGGAAGCCTGTGATAGGGAATATGGAGCTCCTGGGGCAAAACGGGCAATCTTTGAGATCCACAGAGCTTGGGCCACCCCTCGACGAATCAAGGCCAACCTACATGCTATTCCTGTCTTATCAGAATACAAGGCATGGAAAAAGAAGTTGTTCCCTCTCCCTAATATAGGCGAGGACACTACAGCTGAAGAGGTGGCCTCCAACGAAGAACCTATGGTTATCCTAGATACAACTATATCCTCGCTACAAGAGAATGCCGTTTTGCAGCAAACAGTGCAAGAACAAGGGGAAGCCATACAGAAAATGGTGGAGCAGTTGGAAGCTAAGATGCAGAAGAGTCATGCAAGAAAGCAGTCATTGGCAAAGGGGATGGTCATAAACAGGCTTGAAGAGGAGAATGAGACTAAGGAGCCTCCGAAGAAGGCACCACTAGGAGATGATCAAAGCTTTCCCTAAAACATATAGTTTTAGGGATTTTATGTCATTTTGTTTGCTTTAAATTCAGTCTGACTATTTGCACCCTTTGAAGTTTGGTTTCTCAACTTAATAAAGTTTGTATCTTTGCATCTCATGCATTCATACTCAAAAAGTGGAAACAAAAATAAACCTTCCAGATCTTCAGGTTTGCTAGAAGGCCTTCATCAAAATTAGGCACTCATACAACTTAAGATCCTCTAGTCGTTAGGCATCTCCTTCAATGGCGAGCATACGAGGACAGACTTCATCGGTCTTGAGTAGGCTCAACAAGAGATCGGGGGGAGCATGCTCTAAGTGTAGGCCAGTTGAAAATTGTGATAGACATGCTAGCCAAGTTGACTTTCGAGAGAGAAGCTAGCCCAACTGTAGGGGCCATTAATCAGGAGCAAGAGCATGCCCCACATGCTTCACAAGTCTACGCTCCAGCAAACATGGTTCCTGGGGCATCACATCAAGTCCCACCTACACCACCTGCTATGGGGGCGCCAACCCCAAATATCATGGAAGCTATGGAATCCCTCGCTCAACCATTTGATTTGTAATCTATTGAGGCCCGACTAAAAGCTGTGGAGGGGGTAAAAACATATGGAGGGACCGACCCTCATGATTTATGCTTGGTGCCAGGCATAGTACTTCCATCCAAATTCAAGATGCTTGATTTTGAAAAGTTCATTGGTACTCATTGTCCTAGAACACATGTGACCATGTACTGCTGCAAGAGGGCGGCCCATGCAGACAACGGCAAACTCTTAATGCATTGCTTCCAGGAGAGTCTAACTAGTGGTCCACTGCGATGATACATCCAACTTGAAGGTAACTGTATCAGAACATGGAGTGAGCTCACCACGACATTCTTAGCTCAATATGAGCATGTCACCGAACTGGCATTAGATCGGATGGCCCTGCAATCATTTGAAAAAGGAAGTAATGAAAGCTTCAAAGTTTATGCCCAATGATGGAGAGAGGCAGCGATGGATGTTCAGCCTCCACTCATCGAAAGAGAGCTGACCACCCTCTTTATCAGCACCATGAAGGGGGTTTACTACAAAAAAAACTAATTGGGAATGTTTCAAGTAGCTTCGCAGACCTGGTCGCCTCAGGAGAACGAATTGAAGGTGGCATAAGGGAAGGTAAACTCGGAGGAAGCAAGTCCGAAGCTTCTAGAAAGCCTCCTTCCTCCAACCGAAAGAAAGAAGGAGAATGTAAGGTAGTATGGCTACCCAAGGCTGACTATAATAGCACCGAGTCACAACAACACCAACAATCAACCACACCTCCATGTCCTACATTGCACAAGCCCCGAACCCACAATACCAACCTCAGGGTGGGAACTCCTACTCAAATAACCAATACCAGCCCGAGTAGTCAAAACAGCCATGGCAGAAGCAAAAGGCAGGAAAGTAGACATTTGATCCAATTCCTATTACAAACACAGAAGCACATACCCAATTATTGGCAGCAGGGCTCGTTAGTCCAATACCCCTAAAAAAGCTAAGCCCCCCATATCCTGATTGGTACAAAGCTGATGCTAGCTGTGCATACCATGGGAGCGAAATTGGACATGATACAAAAAACCGTTTCACCCTGAAAAAGAAGATACAACATTTAAGAGATGCTGGGTGGCTGGATTTCTCTAAAATCACCGGCACTCCTAATGTGGGCACCAATCCTCTTCCGGAACACTCGGGCAATGTTGCCCATATAATAGTTGAATATGGAAGTTCTCCTAGATAGGCTTCCCAAATCCAGATGGACAAGTATCAGTTATTCATGACCTTACACAAGAATGGACTCATATTGACCAAGGATGTGACTGATACTAACAGAGGCAACAACTGGAAAAAATGCTCCCTCTATCATAAGATGGCTTACGGGCACGACATAGAGGAATGTGAAAAATTTCAAGAAGCAGTCCAAGAACTGCTAAATTATAAGAGACTAGAGATTTCAAAACTAGAAGTACACCATGAGGTCTGTATGGCCTTCATTGATAGAACACAAGTGGCGTCCAGGCCTGGGGCACCGAAACCCGTAATTATCCAATACATGAAGAAGTCGAAGGCCGACTCATTGATGGACAAGGTCAAAACCCTTACTATTCGGGAGCCATCGCCTTTCCCATACAAGGATGATAAAGCAGTGCCATGGAATTATCACTGCAAGTCCATCATCACAGGAGTCCCTATAGAAGAGAAGTAGACAAGAAGTGGTCATGCATACACGCCGCAAGAAGTCAATAAAGCTGATAAGGGTAAATCCGTGGAGCAAGATATCATTCCAAAACCGATATCGGCTAACAAAAATACCTCTATCTTGGAAGAAGAGGTAACCAAATTTCTGAAGCTAATCAAGCAAAGTGAGTACAACATCATTGACTAGTTGAGTCGATAGCCGGCTCGCATCTCACTATTATCTATGCTCATGGACTCCACTCCACACCAAGAAACCCTTATAAAGGTCTTAAGCAAAGCTTATGTTCCTCCATTTATCTTCGTGGAGAATTTAGATGGGATTGCAAATAATATCGTGGCAAGCAACTTTCTCAGCTTCAATGAAGAAGAGCTCCCTCAAGAAAGTGTTCGGCATATCAAGGCTTTGCATATTTCTATTAAGTGCAAGGATCACATTATCTCGCGTGTGCTAATTGATAACGAATCCTCTCTGAACATTATGCTAGCTCCCATTCTAAAATAATTACCAATGGATCCATCTCACATTTGCCCCACCAACATGATTGTCAGGGATTTCGATGGAGAAAAGCGAGAAGTAGTGGGAACCCTAGATGTACCACTACAAATCGGTCCCAGTACATTCACAGTGGAGTTCCAAGTCATGGATATCGCTCTTTACTATAGTTGCATACTGGGAAGGCCATGGATTCATGCATCAGGGGCAATCCCCTCAACCCTCCATCAGAAGGTTAAATTCATTGTAGACGGGCAACTCATATGCGCGTCCAGAGAAGTAAAAATCCTTGTCACCAAACCTCTCTATGTCCCTTACATTGAAAGCAGTGAAGATATCCCTGAATGTTCCTTCCACTCATTCGAAGTTGTCAATGCAACCTACCTCCTGAATCCTACAACTGATCAAGATGTTGGGACACAGCTACCAAAAGTATCAAGGATGGTAGCATCAGTCATGCTGAAGCTGGGCCACAAAGCAAGGAAAGGCTTGGGCTTACAAGGACAAGGGATCAAAGAACCCGTTACCATTCGAAGCACAATTGGTAGATTTAGGCTAGGCTATAAGCCTACTAAAGCTGATAGGCAATTAGAGACTACAAGAAGAAGGGATAGCCGACTGGCAAAATTAGAGAAAAGAACCTTCCAAGAACAAAAGATGACTTTCCCACCGCTCAGAGCTACATTCTGGAGTGCAGGGTTCATAAATTGAAGGGAAGAGATAGTGGCCACTACAGGGGATGACAATGAAGAGTCGAAACTGGTTCAGGTATGCCAAGGAGATCCGGGGCAATAACCGGACAATTGGAAAAGCTTGGACCTCCTTATCATGTAAACGGTTCAAGGAACCTGCTGGGGCATTTTCAATGTTTTCTCTTTGTTGTTTTTCAATTTCAAAATTTGAATTTGCTGTATTTTTTTTTTTTTGAAAATTTGGAATAAAATGAAACTTTTTTAAAAGTATCCCCTTGCATTTCATGGCATGTGCATTATCATATATGGTTGAGTAAGTCAGACTTTTTCAAACAGGTATGATAAATTTAAAAATATAGTAAGGAAAGAAGAAACGAGTTGCTTAAGACTTGACCATAATCCAAACTGGGAACAGTCAGTGTCTGAGATAGAGGAAGCTGGCAGAGTAGAAGATCCCGAGGTACCAGAAGAGGTCAAGCTCTTGCTAGAAAAAGAAAATCGGCCCACTATCCCTAGTGAAGACCAGTCCACGGTCGTAAACTTTGGAACAGCCACGGAGCCAAAAGAATTGAGATTGGGGTCTTTAATCCCCAATAATGTCAAAAATCAGCTACTTGATCTTCTCAAGTCCTACATTGATGCGTTCGCTTGGTCTTACAAAGATATGTCGGGATTGGATATAGATATAGTGCACACCAGTTGCCCTTGAGACCTGAGTGTAAGCCTGTCCAACAAAAGCTAAGGAGGATGAGACCAGAGATGATACTAAAGATCAAGGAAGAAGTCAAAAAGCAATGGGATGTAGGGTTCCTTAGTGTGGCTCACTATCCAGATGGGTGGCCAACATCGTACTAGCTCCAAAGAAAGGGGGGAAGGTTCATATGTGTGTAGACTATCGTGACCTTAATAGGGCTAGTCCTAAAGATAACTTTCCACTACCTCATATTGACACTTTGGTAGACAACACCGCAAGACATACTATGTTTTCCTTCATGGATGGTTTCTCTGGCTATAACCAAATTCGGATGGATCATGAACACAAGGAAAAGACTAGATTCATCACTATATGGGGCACCTTTTGCTACAATGTCATGCCTTTCATACTCAAAAATGTCGGGACAACTTATCAAAGAACCATGGTAACACTGTTCCATGACATGATGCACAAAGAAGTAAAGGTCTATGTCGATGATATGATCGCCAAGTCAAAAGGAGACAAGGACCATGTAGAAGTGTTGCGTAAGTTCTTCAACAGACTATGAAAATACCAATTGAGGTTAAATCCAGCCAAATGTACCTTTGGGGCTACATTAGGCAAGTTATTGGGATTCATCGTTAGTTAACGGGGAATTGAGATTGATCCCGATAAAGTCCGGGCTATCTAAGATATGCCCGTGCCAAAAACTATCAAGGAAGTTAGAGGATTCCTAGGAAGACTCAACTACATTGCTCGGTTCATTTCACAACTCACTATGACTTGTGAACCCGTTTTCAAGGTGCTGCGCAAGAATAGTCCCAAGGTGTGGAACAATGAATGTCAGGAGGCCTTCGATACAATTAAACAATATTTGACGAACCCTCCAATTTTGGTCCCCCCGGTATCCAGTCAACCTCTGATTTTGTACTTAACAGTCTGAGACACCTCGGTGGGTTATGTACTGGGACAACATGATGCCTCAAGGAAGAAAGAGCAAATCATTTACTATCTGAGCAAGAAGTTTACACCTTGTGAGGAAAAGTACATTCCTATGGAAAAGACTTGTTGTGCCCTCGCTTGGACGACACGAAGGTTAAGGCAGTATACACTCTACCATACCACATGGATCATCTCTAGACATGACCCGCTCAAATACCTATTGGAAAAGCCATCCATGACAGGAAGAATTGCTAAGTGGCAGCTACTCTTAGCAGAATATGACATTGTCTATGTGCCTCAAAAGGCCATCAAAGGAAATGTCATAGCTGATTATCTAGCGGATCGAGCCTTGGAAGATTATGAGCCAACAATCTCTGATTTCCCAGATGATAATTCATCAACGATATGGACCCTATGGTTTGATGGAGCATCTAGCTTATCCTGGTCATGGCATCGGGCAGTCCTAATTTCCCCATCCGGAGTACATTTTCCAATGGCCGCCAAGTTGACGTTCCCTTGCACAAACGATATAGCAGAATATGAAGCTTGTGTAATGGGCCTCCAAGAGGCATTGAGTAAAGGAAATAGAAAATTACAAGTGTTCGGGGATTCAGCTCTAGTCATTTATCAAGTTAGAAAGGAATGGGAAACTCGAAATCACAAGTTAATTACCGACAAATGATTTGTGAAATGGTTAACCTATTTGATGAAATCACATTTGAACACATGTCAAGAGAGCATAATCGAATTCCCGATGCTTTTGTAACTCTAGCCTCCCTCCTTCGATTGGACACATGCTTCGAAATACCATGCTTTGACATCAATGTGAACAAGGAACCCATTTACAACATGGTAACCAATGTTGATACCGACAACAAGTCTTGGTATCAAGATATCAAACAGCACCTGTCCCAGCACTCATATCCGTTATGGGCCTCAGAAGCAGAAAAAAAGAAACATCCGATGAGCAAACATCAATTACTTCCTCCACATTTCAATCCTATACAGACGCAACCATAACCAAGTTTTACTGCGGTGCTTAGACAAAAATGAAGCAGCTCGGGTCACCAATGAGGTTCACAACGGCGACTATGGATCTCACGCAAACATATGATACAACGTTTTGTCGCGCTCACGCTATCAAAATAATATTTATAAAACCTAACTAACCTGTAGAAGGGAAGTAAGGGTCGATCCCACAGAGACACGATTGAAAATCTCTAACCTATGTATTTCCTTCTGTGTCGCGATGAAGGCAAAAAGTCCTATCGTAATGGCATTCTTTGTTTAAATCTATATTATACATCGATTCGCCCCGTTCTTTCCTGTTTGTCTACAAAATACACCCAAAACACAACGCAACTCTACAAAACACTAAAACATGACAAACAACATGATTTAACACTCAATCATAATAAAAACACTCAAAACACTATGAAAAACGAATGCAAATAGGAGAAAGACACATGTGAAAAATTTATATAAATTAACGTCATCAGCATACACTAACTAGGCAGATCATGAGGATGGGCTACTATTGGGTTACTATGGAAAAGGACTGCATCGAGCATGTATGTAAATGTCTTAAGTGTCAGGTCTATGGGGATTGCATTCAAGCACCCCCATCCAAGCTACACGTGCTTACATCTCCGTGGCCATTTGCATTATGGGGCATGGATGTCAATGGGCCCATATTCCCAAAAGCCTCTAATGGACAAAGATTCATTCTTGCAGCCATCGACTATTTCACTAAGTGGGTCGAAGTAGCCTCTTACGTCCAAGTCACTCAGTCAGTAATCACTAAGTTTGTCCGCAACAACATCGTGTACCGCTATAGGCTCCCGGAGCACATTATAACAAATAATGCTGCCAATCTAAATAGCCGGATGATAGATAATTTGTGTGAACAGTTCAAAATCCGACATCGCAACTCAACACCGTACTGTCCTCAAATGAACGGAGCGGTAGAAGCAGCAAACAAGAACATCAAGAACATTATCCGAAAAATGACTAAGACATACAAAGATTGGAGCGAGAAACTCCCATATGCACTACATGCCTACAAAACCACAGTCCGAACTTCAACTGGGGCAATGCCATTTTCCTTAGTTTATGGCATGGAGGCTGTTTTACCGGTGGAGGTAGAAATCCCATATCTGAGGGTGCTCATGGATACCAAGCTATATGAAGCCGAATGGGTTAAGAACCATTTCGAACAGTTGAACCTGATTGACGGGAAGCGATTCACAGCAGTTTGTCGAGGTTAGCTTTATTAAAAGAGAATGATGGCTAGCTTCAACAAAAACGTGCGACCGAGGGCATTTAGAGAAGGAGACCTAATCTTAAAAAAGATACTACCAATATAGCATGATCACAGAGGCAAATGGACTCCAAACTATAAGGGGTCGTATGTTGTAAAAAGAGCATTCTCGGGTGGTGTACTCGTCCTCACCAAAATGGATAGAGATGAACTCCCGAACCCTGTAAAGAAATTTTATGTTTAATTTCCATTCCTGTACCAAAGTGGATTTGAAATTGTCATTTATTGAAAGAATTCTCCATGTTCTTAAACCTTTCATATATCCTTATTTGCCAGTTAGGGAGCCTTTCCCTGAGAAAAAACAAAAAAAAAGGCACCAAAGGGCCAAAACACTGAGCCTTCTCATCTTTCAAATGAACTCCAAACAGTCGTTCACCATTTTCGCTAAATTAAAACCAGCTTACTCGAGTAAGTCTCACGCTCATCACCTCCTTCATATAAATGGCAACAAAAATCTCATTTTGGTACAAAGAAGATAAAGTCAAAACTAAGGAGCGGACATAGTGAAAACCCGAAAGGGCACTAAGGGTAAAATACAAAGCTCTGTGAAAAGAGAGAAGGATTAAAGACGGACTTAGTGAAAACCCGAAAGGGCACTAAGGGTAAAACACAAAGCCAAACAAAGGGACCAGGATCCAAAGTCACCTGAAGCAGTCTGATAAAATCTCAAGCATCTCAGAGGGACTGATTAGTTATTCCACGTCAGAGGCTAGACTGTGAATAGAAGGATTGGTCAAGTTTTTAGCATACTTTGATCAACTCTGTAAACCAATATCTTAAAAAACTATCATTCTGTTCCATAAAAGGAAGATTTGTTAAACTCTTATGATAATACATAAGTCATGTTGTGTATGACGATGTAGTTTTATCAAAACTCTGTATCATTTTTCAAAATTCTTTTTCAAAAAATTCCCCAAGCAGAGTTTTCTTGAACATTCCATGCATGGAGGTATAGGCATTGCAGAAATAATGGAGCCTTGGTCTCTTGCAGCAAGGAGAGAACAAAAAGCATAAGTCATCCATTGGCCCCATTCCCTGGTGGAGGGGAAAGATTTTCAAACTTAATCATAAATTCACATACATTCATGCATCATTCTCAAAAGGATTAACATCTTCATGCATCATTAGCATGCATCCTAGCATATTTGCTCTTCTCGCAGGATTGCTTACACCCCAGGATGGCATTTCATGATCCACCAACAATTAAGCTTTAAAGACCGTCTCTAAAGATAGATGAGGACTCACCCTCGACAAACGGAATTCCCTTTCAAAATCAAAGAACTAAAACCCGACTGACCTAAATCGTAAGCCCAAGCATGACTCTTAAGTGGTAACCTCATAGAGTGATCTCTTAGAGTGAACTCGTAGAGGGAGCCATGATAGAGTCACTTATTCGACCCAATATGTCGTATCTGGCCCAAGAAGCCATTCCTCTAGCCCTAAAAGCTAACCGGCCCAAGAAAGCCACCCTCATAGCCCAAGAAGCTAATCGACCCAAGATATCACTATATTCGGCCCAAGAAGCCACCCTCATAGCCCAAGAAGCTAATTGACCCAATATGTCACTATATTCGGTCCAAGAAGCCACCCTCATAGCCCAAGAAGCTAATCAACCCAAGATGTCACTATATTCGGCCCAAGAAGCCACCCTCATAACCTAAGAAGCTAATCAACCCAAGATGTCGTATTTGACCCAAGATGTCACTCATCTTCGACCCAAGATGTCGTATATAGCCCAAGAATCTATTCGGCCCAAGAAGCCGACATCAATCAATCCAAGAGATTGTTATGCTTGGCTATATAAGTCATGCTCCTCCGTTGGCTTTAAAAGCCATCCCTCTAGCCCAAGAGCTATCTAACCCAAGATGTCATCTCAACCCAAGATGTTGTTTTTGTCACGCCCCAAATTTCCTTCCCCCTGGAAATGGGTAGTGACTGCTCATGCCTGCAACCGAAGGGTTAAGGGATCGGTGTAAACACCAAAGTGAGGACACTTACCGCGGGTGTTGTCCTATCCCTGTATCACAAGTCAACATGCTAAGGGGCATGTACCTGTTTCCATGCCAAGCACACCACCACAATATATACATACAGTATTCATAACACAATACATCAATTACATTGCTCAGAGGCATCAAGCCCTTTTTACAACCCACTAGGGAAGAAGCTCCCATCAATATAGCCAGGATACACAGTTCAAACAAACAGAATCTCAAATATAACAAAACAACCAAATGTGTGTATATATATATAAGGCCATACAGCCCCAGCGGCCTACCAACTCAGCTCTTCCGCATATCGCCCGCTAGGTCCTGCAAAGAACAGTTCATAGTAGGGGTGAGCAAATCACAGCTCAGTAGGGATCAAGTCTCCCTAGGCCCGTCCCACTCTAAAACTATGCATGTCAAGTGGATGCATGTGCTCGTGTAGTGACTTAAGCTAAAACAATAACCATCACCCAGTAAACACACCTTATACCTCTGCTTACACTGGAGGGCAAAGGACACCCCGCCACCACGGCGACGTGACATACCACACCAAGCAATTGTGAATCTCATCTCAAGGGGTACAGTATAATGACTGTCCCATACTCAGCTCAATCCCCGTGTTTCTGGGGTTCTCATCTCAACTCCCCACGTTTCTGGGGTCCTCAACATACACATTTCAACATATACTGATGGTCCCTTGGAGCCTAGAGGGGGGTGAATAGGCTCTTATCGAAACTCTTTTCTTTCTCTCTAGACACAAACACTTATCTAGTTAAGTGATAGAATCACTGCGGAAGATAACCAGATAGTGGAAGTATTTTGTTTTATTATCACAAGATAAATACAACAAAATAGAAGCAAGACTCTCTTACACTCTGTTTACAAATGAACTCACACACTAACCAAATTCTATCTCCCAAAAATTAAATCCGCTTGTGCATACACAGGGTTAATCTTTTCTTACAAAAGCACAATCGCTACTTTTCACAAATATACAATTATGACTATTTATACAAACATTCCTAAGAGACAACCTTGGAACTTGTAGTTCCGAATGCGTTCAAAGACTAACTATTCCTCGGTAATCTCTCTGCCTTGACTGCTGTGGATTGTGGAGCTCAAGATCTTGGGTTTTAATAGTATAAGTGTCTTTGTGAGTTCCCAAATATAATTAAGGTTGTGTCCACATATCTGGATGATCCACGTGTAAGATTCTTTAGGTTCTCAATAAATTTGTCTTACATCGGGACGCCACGAGCTGATAACTTTAAATGCGGTTGAGTTGAAGCAGTATCTTCTTGGTCCGGTGCAATTTTCCTTACTCCGTAGCTAATGAGGCTCGGAACCTTACTCCGTGTCAGTGATTGCTTACTCTGTATCCATTTGGTACTGGAATCCTTAGTCCGTGTCAGCGCTTCCTTACTCCGCATGTAAGTTCCTTACTCCGTATGTAAGTTCCTTACTCCGGGCGAGTCTTGAAAAGTTGGATGACTTATTTCGTATCAGTGCTTCCTTACTCCGCATGTAAGTTCCTTACTCCGTATGTAAATTCCTTACTCCGTATGTAAGTTCCTTACTCCGTATGTAAGTTCCTTACTCCGGGCGAGTCTAAGGGATCGAAGTGCTTACTCCGTACTAGCGCTTCCTTACTCCGTATGAGTAAGTTGTCCGGATTCCTTACTCTGCATTTAATTTCCTTACTCCGTGTCTAATAAAGACTCGGGTCCTTATTCCGTATTTGTACTTCCTTACTCCGCATGTATGGAAGACTCGGATGCCTTACTCCGTGTCTTCTTTTACTTCGTGCGACCTTGTAAACCAAGACTCTTACTTAGCGTCAATTTGACTTAGTCCGCACGAATATTCCTTGTTCCGTATGTATTGGTGACTTGGTTATTTACCAAGTGTTTGATGACACTCACTCTTGTCCAGATCAGGATTATGTATCCTGTCCTTAGCTTTGCTCTCACGAGTGTATCTCCGGATTAATAACATATCTTCTGCAACGATCAAAGAAACACAAAAGATCTCAGATCAAATTACATAAGGCTTTATCAGCATTATCCAAATTCTGGGCTTGATCTAACATATACAACTCAACAATCTCAACTCAATAAACATAACTCAACAAACACAGTACAATTCAGTAAGCTTAACTCAATAAGCACAATTCAACAGATACTATGCAACTCAACCAGTAAGCTCATAAACACAACTCAAAGACACAGCTCAGACATGCAACTCATTTAGTATACAAAAACACAACTCAGAATGTAAAACAACAGATAGTCTCAGAATAATCAAATCATTATATATAACATCACCTAACTCCTCATGGTCCCTAAAGTCCACATATTTCTCACACTCATAGTCTGGATCATCAACAACCTTTCAAGGAAGCTTATCCACCTCAAGGGGAGCTCAAAACAAGCTACACGTGACAACCTATTATCGCGGGCAGAGGCAAATAAACTCATAACATCATTCTAACCATCCCAGAAGGTTCAGGGACAATTTTTAGCCAAAAATAAGGTTGCATGTGAAAAGGTCATTCTCACGAGCATGGGTATTTTAACTCATATGCCTCTAAGGAAGCTCCACCTAAAATTTGGGGCAATTTGGAGCAAGAATGAATCTGCAAGTGAAAAAGTCATTCTCACGGGCAGGCTCTAAAACCTCTCTTTTGTCATTCTAATCACTTTTCCTTAAAGGACCAACCTCAAATTCGTTTTAGTTTAGAAGTTATTGAGATTCTAAGTCCGTAAACAGGGTCTAAACCCAACTCTGACCTCACTCTCATTTTGATTTCCCAATACCAGAGGCCTTAGCCAAACCAGATACAGGGTTTCCCCAAAATTCTTCATCTAAATAATCTCAAGATAATGGGTATACAAATGACCCCTAACCCAAAAGCACAAATAATCTCACGCAGAAATTCAGAAATTTAGAAAACTCAGACAAAAACCCCAGATCATCCATAGGCTCAAGGTGAAATTCAGAAACTCAATATATTTAAAAATCTCTTCTCAACATCCCATATTATGTCACATAAATTTTGTTTTCTAGAATCGTTAAGAAAGAGACGGCATAGAGACAAAGTTGAAATCCCTACCTCAAAAGTGTTGCAGGAAAAGAATTTCTCGAGGAATTAGCTTCCAGGCACCAGAAGAGATCCTTGATCGCCGGAAATCTCCCTTCCAGCCTCCGGATCGTCTCCTCCTTCTCTTCCTTAGGCCTCAAGCCTCTCTTTCATCGGCTGCCAACAATGAGTAGGGTTTGGTTTTCCTTTTGCTCTTTTTTTCCTTTTCTTTTCTATTATTTTTTTTCTTTTTATTATTTTTTTTAATAGAAGCCCAAGACCAAATGCAGCCCAATGGTGGTTAAGTAAACCCAATTGTAGACCCAAGAAGAAAGGCAAAATAGCCCACTCTCTCATATTGGGTTTTCCCTTGAAGGGAGACCCAAAGCTCAAAATATAAACCCAGGTAATTTAAAAGGGAATATATAATTCTTTGTGAAATCCCAAAAATACCCCTCAGGGCCTCAAATCCCAAATTTAGTCCAAGTACAGTCAAAATTCTCCATTTGATGAGCACATCATCGCGCTGATATCCATTTGTTAAAATAAGGTCTCTAACTCAAGGCTATCTCCAAGGCCCCTCAAATACGGGTCCTTACAGTTTTCTTCCCACAGCTCTAGAAGTTGACAATTTTGACCCAAGATGTCATTTTACCACCCTAAACCAAAGATGTCAAAACAATGACAAGGTCTAAGGAATCAACTCTTATGGGAAAAAGGACCAAGGAGATTTAACCATTCAAAATGGATATTTGGTTATCTTTGTACATCATTTGTACACAAATAATGCACAAAGAGGGGCAGCTGTTGAACCCCATTTTGACCAAGTTAAATCATAATCATACTCGGCAAAAGACCACAAGACAAAGGACCACTTTGGGAAACCTTTAAATGCCCCAAGGAAAGCACAAGTGATAGAGAATGAAATTTGGAGAACAACGCACTTGACTATACTTGATTCTGAGAAAAAATGAAGAAATTATAACAAAAGTACCAAGTTTTGTATGAAGTTAAATTGGACAGTCGGTGTGCAGCTCGCTATTTTGCCAATAACTTCCCCGACACTTGTTGTAATCCAACAAAGTCAATTGCATTCAGTAGATAACATATTTATCTGTCATTTCCAACTAGTTTGAGATTATTCTGGGCTATATTCAATTAATTATGATTTTTCGAAGTTGGCAACCAAATCTGGTACAAATTTGGGAGAGACAGCCGGTGCGCAGTGCACTATTTTGCCAATAACCTCCTCAATACTTGTTGAAATTGAACAAAGTCATTTGAATTGGTTACATAACATCTTTATCTATTATGTCCAACTGGTTTGAGGTTATTCCAAGTTGTGTGTAATTAATTATGAATTTTTGAAGCTGACGGGCAGAATGCTCCCATTGTCATGTACCACTATGCGGTGTTTCCCAATTTTATCCTAAATGGTTGATCCATTTTGAGTGATTCCAACTTTTGGAGATAGATAACAGAATTTCGAGAAAAACAAAACCAAATTGGCCTCAATTTGAGCTCTGTGGAGAAAGTTATGAATTTTTAAAGTTGCCCTAGAAATCTGCCTTCTTTTCCATGAATTTTGGTTCTTCATATGCATGTTTGTCCCACATTAGCAGTTTTGCTTCTCCTTCGCCCAGTATATATACAAAGACACTCTCCTTACACAACAAGTGAGAACAAGGGAGGCCTAAGGAAGCCCAAGTAGAGTCGTCACGTGGCGACTAAGCCCACACACGAAATTTTTTTGGGAGATATCGTAATTAAATGAATAAAATTTTCGAAAAATCGAAGTTAACCCTGGGGACTGCATGACCATTAATTCCCAATGGCATTAATACTCCAGAAATGCATTCAGCCCTTACCCATCAAGGCGTCCAGATACAATAGAGGATTAAATAATCTCAAGCGATTTATTTATTTTCAGGCATTGGGACTCCTTTTTCAAAGCTTGGGAATCGAGAATCCTATTTTCAAAGTCATTAATTCATTGGAACACTGCATTTGACTTATGGAGACTGTAAGGTATCCAATTAATGTCGAGGTGCGGGCTGTCTCCCCTGGGATCCCTATAAATAGGCTGCCCCAAGAGGCAGAGAGAAGGCATCAATTATCAGGTATCAGAGGAGGTTATTCTGAGAGAGAGCTTTCTGACTAGATTTTCAAGAGATAAAAACCAGAGGGAGAGAGAGAGAATCTTGGGAATCACAAAGAGAAATATACTCATTTTCTAAGAGAAAAAACACTCAGAATCACTGTTCGTCTTCACAGGGAAGAGTTGACACTGGAAAAGTTTCTTTTTCTAACCTTTGTGCTTTCAGGAAACTCTTGGAAGGCATTACTCGAAGGGAAAAGGGGTTCATATCTGCATCATTTTCTTTCCTCCAGGTTCTCTACTTTTGTTTTTTTCCCCTGTGCTGTTTTCTAACATAAAACCCAAAAACTGCTCTATTTTTCCTTTTCATTATTTCTCAAAGTTTAAAAAAGGAAAATACAAAAAAACATCTTGCATCACTCTTTTCCTTTATTACTTTCAAAAAATAATAAAATGTAAAAACACAAAAACTCAAATCTCTTCTAGAAAAATTTAAACATGGCCTGGGTGGTTATGATAGTTGAGCCCTAAATGCTCATATCCTAGTCTGTCTGGGCCAATATCAATTGTGGCAGTATTTTCTTATCTGAATTCAAATTGTTTTTTTTTGTTTTCTTTTCTAAAAAAGGAAAATTACTTTTGTTTTCTTATAAAAGTATAATACTGTTACATGGGCCTAGATCCCACATTCTTTTTCTAAAATTAGAATGTACTCTTTTATTTGCTTTAAAAACTCTTCTTTTTTTTTTGTTGTTTTAAGGTTTAGATCCTAAAAACTCTATTTTTTCGAAAATTAAAAATATATAAAAATAATAATAATTACTTTTTGAATAATGCAAGCAAACACTCATAGATCAAAACTAGGTACTAATTGTGGGCGTTGTGGGGGTGTAAGAGTTTTTCTTCCTTCCCCACATGTAACTGACTCCCGAACCTAATTCTCTGGAACCGTAGACCTTTCTTTTTTTAGGTGCCCAATCAAACATCTAATTTGTTTGGTGGCGACTTTGTGTTTTTTCTTCCTTTTAATGGTTTGTGCGAGCCTTGTGCAGGGATGACTCTAGGATCAACAGAATGAACTAGCATGGAGTCCTTTCACAAAAACCAGTACGAGTCCAGTCAAAAACGAGTGATGACACCCCCTATTTATAGAGTTTCTCCCCATATCTTACAGGACCTCTAATTGTATTAAAACACTGATTTCTTGCCCAACGAGTAACCTTATTTAATTAAACTTCATTTTTCCAAAAAAAAATCCTATTTTAAGTCATTAAAATACATAAATGCCCCTAATTAAGTTAAATCCCAAATTTTATTTTAATATTAATCATATTAAATCATAAAACAACTAAATTGACTAATTTATCCCTTAAATTGCCACTAGATGTTACTAAAATACCTCTGGGTCATTTAGACCCGAAATAAGGCCCATTTAAAGTCTAAATGACCATATTTTTAGCTACAAAACCAAAATAACGTCCTCAAACCAAATACAAGCTATCTTTTATATAGCCTATTCCGGGTACAGGATATTACACATGTGATTACTTTGTGGTTTGTGATGTAGCTTGTTGTGTTGTGATTTACTATTTATTGTGTTTAATGCTTTGATTGAGGTAGCTTGTGTGGCGGTGAATAAGGTAGTCCTTGTGGTGGTATATGAGATAGCCTATGTGGCGGTGGTAACTCGTGCAACTGAATTATAAATTTGTACTAATTGTGTGTTGTGATCACGACACAGCACATGCGCACTCATCATGTAGATACTAGGAGCATAGGATAGGTTGGGGAGATGGGATTCATACTGAGTTGTGGTTGCTCACCCCTCCTATTATGATTGTCTTTCTTTTTAGGTGGGACCGACAAGCGTTAGGTGGGACAACAAGGTGGAAGGGAGGATTTTCTTATTTGGCTGTATTTTTATTTTATGAGATGTTATTTCATGACATTGATGTAACCCAAAGTAGAGAATGATGTAAAATATGTTTGGTATTATTAATACACGTGTTTGGTTTTATGAATGTGTAATGTTTTTGTTGTGATGTTCTGTGTGGGTGGTTGTTAGCTCACCCCTTGCCCCACCGGGTGGGTAAGAAGAGTCACGAACTGATTTTCTCGGGTTGAAAATTTGAGGTGTGACAAGTACTTTATTTATCAAGTAACTAAATTGTATTATTAGAATTTTTGCTCGATATGCATTCATTCCATTATTTGATATGCGAGATATCGAGTACTCAATATTTAGAGCATTCTTCAAACAACTAATTTATAATACTTAAACTCATATTTGATATGCATTTCTCCCATTTCTCAACATACAAGATATTAAACAATCAATATCTCAAGCACATAAACTATTGGACAAAACTTATATGACTTAATTTTATTATAATAAAATACAAATAAAAATGAAAATAAGAACAAAAAGACATATATGACATATCGAGCGCGTAATCTTATCCGGTTTTTTTTAATGATGGAGTGGCTTTAGACTATGAACACTCAGGCATGGTAGCCTGCCTACTGACACACAATCCTATCCAATCTAGGGATGGTAATGGAGTGAGTTATACCAAGTACTCGCCCTACCCCACCCCTAATGGGACAAATTTGAGATAAGTATAATCGAATTTGAGGCGAATATTTTCGATCCGATAAGAATTCCTTCAAAGTGAGTTTGAGATGAGATAATTTATCTCAAACTCGTATATAAGGTCATATAGTAAGATTAATTGTTATCCGCCGTGATGCACGTACAAACACACACTGCAAAGCCAATGTCCCCCAAAGCCCTCTCCATCTGCTTCACTCCACCCTTCCCCCGTCTTCGTCTCCAAACCCCACGGATTCCCAACTCCCTCAAACCCCACCGCACAAAACCCACAACCGTACTCTGCAAATCCACTGGCTCTCGTGCCCATGAACCTTCACCTTCAATTTCTGAACCCGCCGGCACCGGAGCGGCGGCTCCGACGCGAGGCGACATTCTGATTGAACGCCAGCTGGCCAAGGCTGCCTCGGCCATAGTGGTTTTGGGTGATGCGAATATAAAGAAGAAGAAGATGAAAAAAGGGAAGTCCGCTCTGAAAATGGCCACCGCTGTGTCTTCCTGTTATGGCTGTGGAGCTCCATTGCAGACTTCAGACGTGGAAGCTCCGGGCTATGTGGACTCAAAGACGTATGAATTGGTATGGTGAGAGAATCCAGGTTTAGTCGTGTTGTGGGGTGGACATGTCAAACTAGTGCACACCAAGTATTTGTTATGATCTCTATGTTAACTTATTAGTGTAAGTTGGTTGAAAATTGTAGTTTTTGTGCTGTTCAACATTGCGATGCTTGGATCCGGCAGTTTATGTGGGGTCAGAGACATGAATTGGTGTGGGCGATTGAGATATGTGAATTGGCTTTGGGTCTGGATTACTTTTGCTAGATTGCAAATGTTGACAATAGTGCACCTCAAGTTTTATTGTAATCTCAGTGTGAATTTATGTGGGTGTGAAATCGTTTGCTGTTAATTGGAAAAAATGGAGGTTTTGGTTCTTCTAAGAATTGTAATATTTTGGTTCAGTATGTGAAAAATCTATTCCCAATATAAGAAAATCCTAATGCTAGTGAGTGACTGTAAATATTAGTTGTTTTGTGGTTGGTTATTCTATGTGCAAGTCACAAGTGTATGCATTGACTAAAATTTGAAGTTGTTCTTTTTAAATTTTGAAATGTGAATTACTTTTGTTTTCTATTTCACTGTTGAATTGAGCCAATTAGTATTTTCTGTAAGTTTAATCACCCAATGTTAATTTTTGGCATGCAGAAGAAGAAACACCACCAGCTTAGAACTGTTCTATGTGGGAGGTGTCGGCTTCTATCTCATGGCCACATGATAACTGCTGTCGGTGGAAATGGTGGTTATTCTGGAGGCAAACAGTTTGTTACTGCTGAGGAGCTCCGAGAAAAGCTATCTCATTTACGGCACGAGAAAGCTTTAATTGTTAAATTGGTAATGTTTTTTTATTGAATATCATAATTTTTCTTAAAAAAATCACCATTTAAGATGGTTCATTACCAAGTCCCAAATTGAAGCGTAATTCTTGGGCACATGCCTGCTTCACCACATAAATTTTTTTTGTTTGCTTGTTTTCATTTTAGAGGGAGAGAGAGATCTATGTATTATTAATATATAAATAACAGTGTGTGTATACATATAAGGATTATATTATATAATCTGCACTTTAAGTAACCCAAACCGGAAGTCCTAATAAACATAAAGTAGAAATCTTAAGGAATAATATATGTAAGAATATCAATAATGTGGGAGGAGACTAATCATGTTGGAGCAAATTTGTCAAAGGCAAAGGCACAAGGGGTC
Organism: Taxillus chinensis; assembly: GCA_023512835.1. Classification (NCBI taxonomy): domain Eukaryota; kingdom Viridiplantae; phylum Streptophyta; class Magnoliopsida; order Santalales; family Loranthaceae; genus Taxillus; species Taxillus chinensis. Next base: position 30,589,403 of record CM042085.1, read on the forward strand.
CTAGAGTCTAACACTAAGGCATGGGTTTTCTAGTCATCAGATGCACATTTTATAAAAAAACATACAAAATTCAATATGAATTTAAAGTACGTATATATTCAATATGAATTTTAAAAAATACTCGTCTAAATTCCATAAATGAAATTGTAGAAACATCCCCTCCTTCAGTTTCTAATCTACCAACTATGGGAAAGTGTCCTAATTAGCTCTTAACCGCTTCTACAAGCTGTGTCCTAAAACCAACCACTTGACACCACAAACACTTCTCCATCAAAAAATTGCCACATCCACTTAACCAACAAGGCTTCATTAAATGTTCGGAGAGGTTTTACACCCATACCCCAACCTCAAACCTATGTTGATTCTGCCCCACAAGAAATGACCAAGTGGAATTCAAAACCTATGTTGATTCTGCCCCACAAGAAATGACGCTAGATTCCCTCTAACCTATGACCACCAATGTAGGAATGCGGAGCAGTGAAAGAAAATACATCAAGATACTTGGGAGTGCACTTTGTAGGAGGTTCAATTGGCCCCCTTTGGAAAGAGAGGCTGCTTTTTAGTCTGCAAGTCTTTGCTCAAAATGTGTCGCCTTTGGGCCTTGAAATGTTTTTGACTTAGTTGAAGCTTCAAGCGGCGGCCCCAAGTAGGTGATAGGCAACCTTCCTTCTTTACAGCCCAAACCATGGCAAGATGGTGCCATCCACCCTAACACCCAATGTGATTAGTTCACTAGCCAAATTGACTCATAAGTCTGACATTGCTTTAGAACACATTAAAATACAAAATATCAAAGTATCATTTGTAGATAAGATTTGCTATATTAGATTCATCGTCATCCCATTGCCAAACTTGGGTCTTTAATACCCTTTTACAATTGATGATTCATTGCCCTTTTTACCATCTTGTTGAACACCTCCAAAAGAAAAAAAGGAAGAGTAATGGAGGAAGTGAGTTTCCTTGTTGCATCACATTCAAGGCACTAAAAAATGGCAAAGGCCCGTCAATTACAATAATTGAAAAAATCTTTGCTTCATAATTGTCATTACTCAATTTTGGTGGGCTTGTTGCTTGCTCTTGACTCTGTTTGGTTAAGTGGGTTCTTGGGTCATCATTGAACAATAGACTCATACAAAAATTATTACGAGTACATGATGAAAATAAAAGAAAGGAAAATAAAAGGAGTTGTCACCAAGTGTGATGTGAGTGTGATTGACTACTTAAGAAAAATGTTTAGGAGTTAGTAACGTGTAAGAAAAGGTTAACACTTTATTATGTCTAAAATTGATATCTATCTTTAAAAGTATGACTTTTCTATTTGTATTACTTGTTTTTTATTTGATTAAGAAAAGCATATTTTTTATTTTTATTTTTGAAAATATGTAGGACAAATGATTCCATGTGGCAAAGGTTTGAAAAATTGATTTTTAACATGTTATAACACGAAGAAGGAAAATCAAAAGTCATTGCTACAATTATTTTTAGCTCATGTAATTAGAATATGAACATTAGTTGTTGTTCAATCCTGTGGTTACTTAGGTTAACTTCAAATTCATTTTAAATTTATAGAAAGCAAATACTTGATTTTATTCCCTTATGTCTACAAATTTTAGGGGCAAAATTATTTTCCCAAGTCTACATATTTTAGAGATTTTGCTTGAAAATAATAAAAATAAATGTGTTAGAAAGGATCCGAAGGAGTTTACATTTTGTTTGATGATTTTCAATTTGAGTTTCTCCTTAAATGACTGGAATAAAAGGAAGAATGGAAGAGTATACACAATCCAAGATTTTACCAAATTTATATTCAAATTCACATTGCATTCTTTTTTTCTTTGATCAAACTCGCATTACATTCTTGGAAACCAAAAATAAAACAACACCCAAAAGTCTCAAATTTTGCACAAGCTTATATTTAAGGGATGGAGAAAAAAAGAAGTTGAAAAGAATGAAGACTAATAAATGATTTTGCACAATAAAGGAGTTAGAAAAACAAAACACAATTTATTTCCCCTTCCAACTCCTTGTGTATGACTCCTTATGACATCAACACTAGTTTTGGTTGATGAAGCGACATGGTGGTTGATTGGGATTGGAGAGATTGGTATAGGTTGTTGGAGTGTGGAATGGGTCGTTGGAATTTGGAGCTGGAGTAGGTCGCTAGAATTTCGCGCGTTGTTTGCTTGTTAGCTGGGCGGTGTGGGGCAGCGTTTGGAGGTGTTACAGGTTGTCCCTCATTCTTTGGAGTATTTGGCGGGAGAGGAACGCGTATGTTTGATGATCAGGAGAGGCTCGCGGCTTAGCTTTATTGTATTTTTTTACGTTATTTGGGCGATTGGTTGTATGTTTTAGGTAGTTTTCGTTTTTCTTCTATTTGAGATGTTGTAAATGGTTGTTACTTTTGAACGGGTTGTTGTCTTAGTATTATAATTTTGTATTTCGTGCACTTTTTGTATGATTTCCATCTAAATTTATTTTACTTATTGGAAAAAATATTTTCCCTAAAAATCTCTCAAGGTTGTGGATGATGTGTGTGTTAAGGATTGGGGTTAGCTCCCTTTTATAGGCATGGATGCAAAAAGCAAAGAGGAGACTAAGCTTTGAATGTTCTTTTGGACATGGTTGGCGGTTGGGATGGAGTTAATAGGTTGTTTGGGAGACATGAATTTAATTCGAATTAGGTTTAATTCCTCTTGCAATCACATGAATTGGCTTTAATTTGTTGTTCAAATGTGTAGTTGCAGCTAAGATGGGTAGAACTTCAATGGATTTGAGGTCAGATTTGAAAGGGAGTAGGAACCCTAATTTGAATTTGGGGGAAAATGGGGGTTGAGGATGGTGCATGCCACTAGCCGCCTTTCAGGTGTTGCTGCCTGCATGCTTTCAAGTTGGATTTGATTCCACCAACCTTGTCCGATGCTTGGCACAAGGACCCCAACCTTTTTATTTTATTTTATTTAATGCCAGTTGTGGCTTGTGGAAATTTTTTGTTATGTTTTTTTTTGCCCTTTCATGGAAATGATAGTTTTTTTTCTCTTTTGTGTGGATGATTGTGGGAATTCTCATACATGGTTCACAATCGCGATTGCGGTAGTTATCGCTTCGCGGTCGTGGATGTTGCGTTGCATTTCGGGTGTGATGCAACTTTTGGTATGAACTAATATTTTTTTAATCATAGAAAAATTAGAAAAAAAAATCAGATAATCACATTTGAATCATTAAACAATGTAAATATATGATTTAGATAACATAATATGAGTTATTATATTAAAAAAAGCATTAGCGCATTATTGAAGCATTAAAATAAATATATAATTATATTTTCATGATTTATAATATAACATCTGAAATTTTTATTAGCATTTAACTTTTACAATATTTATTTAATAATAGAATAGGTAAATATTCTTTTTAACGATATGTGGAGTGACGATGATGTTGAAAATTTTCTCCTTCTTCATATGGATGGGAATAATACTGAGGTCCAAAGAAGAATGTGAAAGAGAATCCTTCACTAGTATCTTGTGAAGAGTGGTCATTAGAACTTTGTGGATATAGTTGTTGATTGGGTGGATAGTGCATCTGTGTATCACTGCTACTCGAGCCATAACCTCCATCAATAGATATACTAATTTAAACTTTAATTTTTAGTTATCAATAAATATACTAATTTAAACTTTAATTTTTAGTTATTAATAAATATACTAATTCATGCTATTTTTATCGATTAATATATAATTAATTATTAACTATGAATTAATATGCAAATTAATGCTATTTTTATGAATAAGCTATACTAATTAATTTAACAAATTAAAAATAAAAATACAAGTTATACTAAGAATAACTTGTATTAATTATTAATGGAGATGTATAATTATAAATAAAATAATTCTTAATATTAATTTAATAATATCTATTTAATTAAATTAACTAAATCTATTAAAAATTCTAATTTAAAGTTAAAATTTTAATTAACTAAATAATTTATAAAATAAAATAACTAATAATATACTAATTAATTATTAGTTATCAATTAATATAGTAATAATTAATATATAAATTCATTATTGATTCGTACCTCATCACATTGATCGGCAGTGGCAACTTCGGGAGCGAGCAGTGCAGATCCGTGAAGAAGAAAGAAGAAGGTGTCGAGTGGAGAGAAGGATCGACAGTGGAAGCTTAAAAAAAAGCAGAAGGAGAAAAAAGTTCGTGCCTCTTGCGTCTTGTAGTGTTGGCGTTCTCTGGCGTTGCGTTGACGTGCCGTTTATGGTAAGTTTTTGCCTCACCGTTAGATGAGGGCATTGGTAGCTCACGAGTCGATGACGCTATATTGGCTGAGACACGACGACTATATTGAATATCGGCGTCGCATGACATCTCGGCCAATAACTAGGACGAGATGAACGAGATGAACCGATTCGCTATATGATTATATCGTCCCTAAATCTCATCTCGCCAGTTGCAGATACCTAGTTGAAACAGTTGAGATATGGATATCTCGGCCGAGATTGCGAACCATGCTCTCGGCTTATATTCCATTCGGGCAAAATATTGTGTAATTCTCGACCCAAACAAAATAGGGTTAAATAGCTGTCGCTCTTTATGTATTGTTTATATACAAATGTTGCGCAAAGAATAGGTTTTGGATGGGGAGTTTGAGAAGTTCAAAGTAGGATGTAAGGATCTGATTGTCTACTGCATATGGGAACTGAAAGGAAAATATACAAGAATAGGGGAGTTGTGAAGTACTAGGGAGCTGCCTATGGATGGGGAGTTGCCCAAGCAGTTTACAGAAAGATCCTCTACACCTGTATGCTAGGAATGAAGAGATGCTGAAAAAGAAAAGGTATGGGGTAGCTGTTTGTAGTGAGATGAGAAAACAGGTATAGGGGGTCTGTTTGTGAGCTGCCTATGGTACTAAAAGAAAGGCATAAGGGAGCTGCCTATGTTGTGCCGGAAAGATAGGTACCGGCAATCTCCTTATTGCTTGGAATTGGGAAAGGAAAGACAGGTATAGGGGGCTTGCCTGGGTTACTAACAAAAGACACATGTAGGAGATCTTTATGCGGACTGCCTGGAATTGGAAAAGGAAAGAGTTGGAATGAATTGTCAAGTATTTAGAATATTTGATTAGTATATTTGATTGATTGTGTAATTAGATTAACATATTTGATTGACGTAATTAGCGTTGTTGCTATTCTTAAATTTTATACTTAAATTAGGCTATAGGTAAGTTGTATATAATGAGGTTATAATCTTCAATATTATTTATCAAGGGAAAATCATTCATTCTTGTGTTTGGTATCCGAGCAAAAACAAAACTCTAAGAGGAGCTCATTGTCACCGTCTTGCAGTCGTTTGACTTGTTTTAATGGTTGACCTATCCTCTCTATGTCAAAGAGGACTTTCCATAGCCTTTGGACGTTATTGCTGCCGTCGCTGCCACCGCCGCCACCATTGTCTTTGCCTTTGACTGCCGCTGTCGCCATTGCCGTTGATTGCTACCGTTACTGTCGATAGCAACAGCGTAACTTCACGCTGTGAGGTTACGTTTCTTCAACTGTTGCTGCCAATCCCATGGGTGTTGAAGCTATTGACGCCGCTGTCGCCATTGCTGTTGTTACCATCAACAGCCACGATTGGATCCGCAACAGTGTAGCCTTCATGTTGTGGGATCCATTGCCACTGTTGCTGCCAACCGTACATTTGTCGCTGCCATTGCCTCCATTGTTGTTGCCGCCACTACCATCGCTGCCAATGCGGCTACCGTCATCACTTGCTTTGCCACACGGGATTTATTTTGCTCCTTATTCACGATTCGGTTTTTAAGCACTGCTTAAAATTAGATGGTACTAATTCATTTAAGCGCTGTCGTCATCACTCCTTAAAGAGACTGTTGCACCAATTCATTTAAAATTAGATGGTACTAATTATAACATATGGTCCAAAGTTTCGGAGATGCATATTGCAGGAAGGAAGAAAAAGGGATATATCACCGGAAGGAAGATGACTCCTCCTACGAGTCATCTTGGTTATGATGAATGGGAAGCTTAGGATGCACTTGTTAAATCATGGCTTATCAATTCTATGACTCCTCATGTCACTTTGTGCAGTGTGGAATAGCTCAAGAAGTGTGGGATGCTGTGAAACGGAGTTACCTTGATGCCCCTGACTCTTCTCAAGTATATGAACTAATGAAGAAGTCCTTTCAATTGCATCAAGAAGGTCGTTGAGCTAAATTCTATTTTTATGGAGTTAGATTATTGATGACCAAATGATATGAAGTGTTCTTCTGATTTTGAAAAATATAGGAGGTGTATTGCTGAGGATCGAGTTTATGTGTTTCTTGTAGGTCTTGATCATAGCTTGGATCAAGTTAGTAGTTGTGTCCTTGTAACAACAACACTACCTTGCTTAGAAGAAGCATATTCCTTAGTGCGCCATTAGGTACAGTGACAACTAACTATGTGTACTGAGGATCGCTCTGAAAGCTCTGCACCTGCTATCTCTAAAAGCAACCCTCAGTCAACTTCCTCCACTGGTCCTCTCAAATGTCGCTGTACTCATTGCAATAGTACTACACATGTGGTTGATACTTGTTGGAAGAAACATGGTTACTTAGAATGGTATAAGCTCAAACAAGCTGAGCAAAAGAACAAAAAATCATCTGCTATGGTTATTTCTGGGAGTTCTAATTTGTCTACATTGCATGAGTTTCCTCTTGAAGGTGATTTTAATGTGGCGTTACTTTCCTCTACTAGCAGCACTTGGGTTATTGATTTAGGAGTGATTGATCATATGATTAGTAATGCCTTTCTAATTACTTTTCTTGTTTCTTCATCTATTAAATTTGTCAAGGTTGCTAATGGATACCCATGTCCATTATTGAGGTTAGAAATGTCTCTCTTTCCATGTCTTTGGTTTTGCTTACCCCTACTCTTTCCAATAATCTACTCACTATTAGCCAAATTACTAAACATCTAAATTGTTCTGTGACCTTTTATCCTACTTATTGTGTGTTTCAGGACAATTTCACGAAGATGACGATTGATACTGGTAGAGAGAGAGGAAGATTGTACTATTGGGAAGAGGCAAAGGCTTTAAACACCGAGTCTAGTCAAGTATCTCAAGGAGGGAATGCACAATCTCTAAAGGAAAAGATACTCTTATGGCATTATCGTATAGGACACTCTTCTTTTCCATACTTGGAACATTTATTTCCTCACTTATTTGTCATATTTCTATTTCTAGTTTGAAATGTGAGCAATGCATTTATGTTAAACATCATCGTTTTCCTTTTAAAATTAGTTTCAATAAAAGTCCTATTCTTTTTTCATGTATTCATATTGATGTCTAGGGACTATTCTCTACTTTTATTTCAGGCCATAGATACTTTGTGTTCTTTATTGATGATTGCACTCGAGTCAATTGGATATACTTGTTGAAATAAAAAAATGATGTCATCAATATCATTCCTTAGTTTTATCATATGATACTTATCCAATTTCGCTATATTGTTCAGGTATTTCATTTTGATAATGGTTGAGAATTTGTGAATCAATTTCTAGCTACTTTCTTTCAAACACATGGTATCAATTTCTAGCTACTTTCTGTTCACATATCACAACAAAACGGCATAGCGGAACATAAAAATCGTCACTTTCTTGAGGTGGCTTGGGTTTTGTGTTTTACTATGCACGTTCTTAAGCGCTTCTGGGTTGATGCTGTTATGACCGTCGTGTACCTTATTAATCGCATACCTTCTCGTATTATTGAGTATCAAACCCTTTTGACGATGTTATCCTGGTTCCACCACATTCTTTCAGCTTTTAATATCTGTCCTAAAGTCTTTGGTTGTGTGTGTTATGTTTATGTGCATAAACTCTATCGGGATAAACTTGATCCTTATGCCCTCAAATGTGTCTTCGTATGCTACTTTAATTCTCAGAAGGGCTATCAATGTTTTTATCCTCTTACGGGAAAGTACTATGTGTCTATGGATGTTCAATTCTGTGAATACGTATCTTATTTTTCTGGCCATATTTTACTTGTTCCCCTTCCTGAGGAGATTTGTAGTAAGGACGAAGAATAATTGTGGATGGATGAAAAAATGGTATGGATTTTAGGGAAATGTAAGGATGATCCAACAGGGAGTTTCCCACTACTGCTCCTACTGCTCCCAATAAGGGGGAGTCTGCTCCTGCTCTCACTAACCCCATTGAGGTGGAGTCCGTTGCTCCTACCGATATTGGAAAGAGTAAGAGAACGGTGTTTAACAAGTATTATATAAGGAAAAATGTTACTCTCAACTCCGATCCTCCTCTCAATACCATGCCAACGGATGATTCTTCGGTGATTGATCAACTTTCCGATGAGGTAATTGTCCCATCTCTATTGTTTCAGATTTTATTGATACCTTGGTTTCTAACTTTAAAGGTTTAGACAATCGAAGATATCCTTTACGTGATCGAAGGGAGCCTAATAGATTTGGTTTTTCGAAATCCTCCTCTAATGTTGCTTATTTTATTTCTGACTTTGTTTCTTATCGCCGTTTGTCCAAATCTCACATGTCTTTTGCTCTTCAATTATTTTCTGTGCCTATTTCTATTCATTTTTAGGAAGTTCTTGGTGACCTAGAATGAAAGTCTGTTATGGTAGAGGAAATGAACGCCCTTGAGAAGAACTTCACTTGGGAAATGGTTGAGTTATCCCGAGGTAAGAAGACAGTAGGATGCAAATGAGTGTTTATAGTGAAGTATAAGTTAAATGGGATGGTTAAAAGATACAAAGCTAGATTGATTGCCAAAGGATACACTCAGACATATGGCATAGACTATCAAGACACTTTTGCTCCTGTGGCTAAAATGAGTACAGTCAAAATTATTATTTCTCTTGCAGCCAACCTTGATTAGTCATTGTGCCAATTTGATTTTAATAATGCATTTTTTCATGGTGATTTGAAGAAAGAGGTGTATATGGATTCTCCTCGAAGTTTTACTCCAAAAGAAGCAAAAGTATGAAAGTTGAAAAAGGCATTATATGGTTTGAAGTAGTTCTCTAGAGCATGGTTTGGTCAATTAAGCCAACCATACCCTTTTCTATAAACGAAATGTAGCTTATATTACTTTATTTCAAGTTTATGTTGATGTCATGATTATTATAGGCAATAACCTAACAGAGATAGAGAAATTTCGTTGTTAGTTAACGACAGTCAGTGCTATTAGTCAATTCATGCATAATTCGAGTGATCGATACATGAACGCTGTGAACCGTATTCTTGCATATTTGAAGTCTTATCCAAGAAAAGGTATTATCTTTTCTAAGCATGGACACCTCGACATTATGGGCTATACCGATTTAGACTTTGCTGGGTCCAAATTGGACAGAAAGTCTATTTTTGGATACGTGTCATATGTTAGTGGTAATTTGGTGACTTAGAGAAGAAAAAACAGAATGTGGTTTCGTTATCCACTGTCGAAGTAAAATATTGAACTCTTCATCATGCCACTAAAGAGCTTACATGGTTACATATTTTTTTTCGTGATTTTGGTTATAAACTCAAGAAGCCCATGATGCTTTTTTGTGACAATACTACTGTTATTGAAATTGCTAATAATCCAGTTTAGCATGATTAGACGAAACACATTGAGCTTGACCGTAATTACATCAAAGACAATCTTAATTCTGGATGGATAGAGGTTTACTATATTAAGCGTGCGAATTAACTTGCCGATATCATAATGCATAGAGTTTTGGGTGTTTTATTCCACATATCTTTGTCCAAATTGGGCATGTGCGATATCTATGCACCAACTTGAGGGGGAGTGTTGGAATGAGTTGTCAAATATTTAGAATAGTTAATTAGTATATTTGATTGATTGCGTAATTAAATTAGAATATTTAATTGATGTAATTAGCGTTGCTATTCTTAGATTTTATACCTAAATTAAGCTATGGTGAATTATATTTAATGAGGTTGTAATCTTCAATATTATTTATCAAGGGAAAAATTCATTCTTGTGTTTTACTTTTATACTGAAAGACAGGTATATAGGAGAGCTTCTTGTGAACTGCCTAGGTTACTAAAAGAAAGACAGGTGTAGGTCATCTTTATGCGGAGTGCCTAGAATTGGAAACGGAAAGACAGGTAGAGGGGAGTTGCTTGTGGACTGCCTAGGTTACTAAAAGAAGGGGAGTTACTTGTGTGCTGGAAAGACATGTACAAGGGATCTTCCCGTGGACTGCCTGGAATTGAGAAAGAAAAACAGATAAGGGGGGCTGTCTGTGGACTGCCTGAAATTGAGAAAGAAAAAACAGATAAGGGAGGCTGTCTGTGGACTCCCTAGATTACTAAAACAAAAGGCACAGGGGAGCTCCCTAGATTGAAAATATTGAATTCTGACAGGGAGGAGATTGTATTTAAAGAGATTGAGTTGAATTCTGCCGACCGAGAGTAAGGGAGATTCTGAAGATTGTGAGGCTGCTTGTTCGCTTGTAGACCTATGACAGTATGAAGGTCTCTTTTCACCCTAAATGATCATTGTCTTTCTTAAACTCCCAAAGGAAAGTTTGATATGAAGTCTCATCGTTTCTATGGCAGTAGAAAGTCTTCTTTTAAGAATGAGGTCTCTTAGCATTGCCTCTTTTAGTTTAGGCCTCTTGACTTTTTGATGATAACACAGTTCTTCGATCTTCTTAGGCTTTTCCTTTGTTTCGCATGCCCTGTTAGGCTTATTACACGTGTCATCATGAGAGTAGGCAAATAAATAACAAATATTGCATGCCCATGTCATGGAATGCAAAATATATTGATTAAGGAAGCTCCATTTATTGAAAATCATAAAAGAAAGGAATACGAACACTCATTGTTTTGAATTTTATAAGACTGAAAGAAAAACATTCATATTCTCAGAGAGCTCCCCCAAGGCATCACAAAGCTCCCTTTCCGGTCTTCAGTTCTGAGGCTCCACACTTCATTGGCTTGAATCCTTCAGAAATGGGTTTGTATTGACATTAAGCACTCCTGGTTCCCGTAAAAAATCCTACCATTTAACCTTCATAAAGCGTTGGACCTTCTTCTTGAAGGTGATGCAACTTTCGATGGCATGACCGCTCCCACCATTGTGATAGGTGAAATGTGCTTCAGCTTATACCACCCTTTTTTCACCTTTTTTGCCAATACATGGAAATGGCAATTTTTTTATCCTTTTGCGTGGATGATTGTGGGAATTTCCGTAGGCCTATATTTTCCGGGAAAAATGTGGTGCAATACTTGGTCGGACAAAATAAGATTCAACAATAATCATTAAAAGGATTGCCTATTATGAATTGGTGTTCGTTGTGCAATTGTGTCAAAAATTATATCGATGATTGCATTCCCTCCACAGCACCCAAAAGACAGTAAGAGGGAGAGCATGAACAAGCCACTTCACATATCCTTGCATCCACAAACCATTCAAAGCAGCTATCTCTGGGCCTACCTGCTCCATTGACACCCATGCAACATCCAAAAAAACTAAAGGCCCAGTTGATATTGTGATACGTTTTTTCATGTCTAATTCTAACTCACAAATCACACCTTGGGCCCGACTTTTGAGTTGTCGGTCTGCCTCTTCATTTGCTATCAAAACTGCATTGAGGATTTGGAGGCCACCCACAACTGCATATTGAAAAGGCCTAATTAATTGCTCACAGGCCTCTTCCAGATTGTTGACTAACACCTTGGAGATTAGTTTGGAGATTAGGTAAGAGGTGTGAATTCCTCATTTTTGGTAGCCCCTTTAACTTTTGGGACAAGGATGAGGAAAGTCAAGTTCAATCAGGAGACAAACTTCTCAATTCCTGCATGCACTATAGAACATCGGCCCTAACCATATCTCAATTTTGTTGAATGAAAGCCATGGTAAAACCAATTAGGAGAAAACCTTGGACAATCTTGAAAGCTACATCCAAAGCCTTGAACCACCCAGGCACTCTCCTTCCCTTTTGGAAAATGATGGTCTTTGGCTTGACTCAAGAACTGCAAGAACCATAACGACCGCTGCTATTTTCACCAAGGTTGAGCATTAGGACTCTTGCGCATATCTTCGCCGATGAAGATGATACCAAGGGCCCTCCTGATCAGATACTCAGAGATCCTCCTAAGCTGTCACAAACCATTCCAAGCCCTTGTGAGGGATCCAAAAGCTGCATTTAGCATGGTTCTGCCACTCCATACTGACTACTCGTGCATTAAGCCCACCCAAAGGACTCTACATCTCCCTTTCGCTCGAGCCACCACAGAGGATGTGCTTGGAAAGGTGCAGGAAATCTCTGCAGATCCAGCAATAGGTGGCAACTCCGGTCTTTGGCACCGTCTTGGCCTGAGGGACAGCATAAACTGGAGACAAGCTTACAGGGTGTAATGAATGAGGAGGATTGACTGCACCGAAATGCATAAAGATCAAATAAGGCATTTTGAGAGTTGATTTTGAAAACTAAAGTGAAACATGAGGGCATGATGAAATTTTTTAGAAGAAATATAGGAATAACCGACGAATAAAACACAAAAGAAGCAACCAAGGAGACAAGTGCTCAATACCTCCAAAAGCACCAAAACACTAAAGAAACACTCAGCAAAGAATCAACACAATTCATAAGGTACTGTTAATGAGAATGGTTTGTAGTTGAATAAACAAAGGAAAAATTGTCTGTGATCTGAAGAACAACTTTCTTATGGAAAAACTAGGATTTAAGTATTAGTTGTAGGCTTTGATATCGTGCTGAAGAGAGTGGAAGTAATAATCATAGGGTGCACTTTGTATTCCATCTTTATTAATAGCAAAATGGATAAAATACAATATAGAGTCCCATAATATAGATTAGAGACATTTAGTAAACATAGAACTTTACTAATTGTACTATAAGTAGAATTATAATCAAGCCTAATAATAGCAAACCTTGAGCAGCAAACAGCTTCTTGGTAACAACCTGTTGCAGTTGCCATTCTTACCAAGTAATTTATTTCACGAATAGTCTGACATAATCTAAACTCATTACAGTTTTCAGAAAATTTTTATAAATGTGGTAAATGTAATGTAGGTTGATATTGTTGACTTCAATGGCAGTTTTTTGGTACGTGTGCGTGATCTTGCTGGTGCAAATCCAATAATATTGGTGGTGACTAAGGTGATGATATACAATAAGTAGTTTCTGAATTGAAAATCCATATTTTGTTTTTGTAATCATACTTGAGATATAATTTATGTTGTCTATTGTCATTAAGGTTGATCTTCTACCAAAAGAGACTGATTTTAATTGTATTGGAGACTGGGTTGTGGAGGCCACTGCAAAAAAGAAGCTCAAGTAAGTTGTGTGCTTTAACATGTTTTTTCATTGTTATTTTGCTGGAGGCGTCTAAGATATTGTTCTATGTTTATAGTGAGGATTATATTTATATTATAGTGGATCTTGAAAATGAGCTTGAGGATGTTTGGGTGCATTCCCCATTTTTGTTTTTTTTTTTTCTCAGATGGTGTAAAATCTGTTTACTTTAATGGCTAAAAGCTGTACTAACGTAAGTTGTTTACGTATAATTTAAAAACAGTTGAATTATGAAGTAAAGTAATTATATCAGTTCAGCCATATGGCAGAAATATGATGATAAACTAATGCTCTTAAAATAATGACATAAGAAAATAGAGGTGTTTATATTGGTTAAGGGCTGTCATTTTTTTTAAAGAGTTTCCCTAACTGTAAGATTGTCATTTGCATGCTCAAATTAGTTCAAAATGTTGAAAAAATAAAAAGGCATATTTGCGCAATTTATGCTCTTAAACAAATGAATAATTATTATTAAAGTGGGCATACTATATTTTTTTTATCAGTAAGAATAATTTATTAATTAGGAGCAGGTCACACACTTCTTGTGTGCGAGAATGCAAAATTACAAAGCGAAGATAACAATCCGATCAAAAGGAACAATCATTGACTACATCCCAAACGAAAGAAAAACGTAACCCGCCCGAAGCATATAACCAATCACTCAAACAACGGGAAAAAATACAATAGAGCTCAATAGTGGACCTCTCTTGATCATCAAACACACGCACGTTCCTCTCCCGTCAAATACACCAAAGAATGCAATGAGGGACAGCCCATTACACCGCTGAATGCTGCCCCACACCGCCCAGCCAACCAGTAAACAGTGCGCGAAGAGACGAAGGCATCACCCACGAGATTCCAAAAAGACTAAGAATCATATCCCACAAACCTCTTGCATAAGGGCAATGAAGGAAAAGATGATCCACATGCTCCAGCGAAGACTTGCACATGTAATATCGACTAGACAGAATAAAACTCCGGTGCCTCAAATGATCAGCAGTCAAAATCTTCCCCAAGACGGTAATCTAAGCAAAAAAGGCTATCCGGGAGGGCACCCGTGCCTTTCAAACGCTCCGCCAAGGAAAACACTTAATCCGAGCAAGCGTAAGCAGAGAGTAAAAGATTTGGATGAGGTACCCGTGCTTCCAATTAGGGTGTCAACACAACTTATCCGCAGCAAGACGCTTTGGAGGAACTGAATACAAGGTATCAAAAAAAGAGGAGAAAACCTCTAACTCCCAATCCCGCGCAACACGTGAAAACAACACCTCCCACTGCATATGAGTACCCCGACGACAATGAACATCCGCCACAAAAGCCTTAGGAGAGTGCGCAAGCCATAATAGCTCGGGATACACAAGCTTAATGGGGGACTCACCACACCATACATCATGCCAGAAATGGATCATAGCACTACTCTCCAACTCGAACACCACAAACCGAGAGAAAAAATCCTACCCTTTATGGATAAATTCCCACAACCCCGTTCCATGAAAACTGCGAGGTAGCAAGGAGATCCATCCTCCACTCTTGATCACATACTTTACGGCAATAACCTCCTGCTACAGTGCCTCTCGCTCTACTCCAAAACGCCATAGCCATTTCTCAGGAGAGCAGTGTTAAAACGACCCAAATTCTTAATGGCCAAACCGCTAGAAGAAAGAGGACAAGACACCGTCTCTCATCTAACCAAAGGAATCCTAGGAACGCCAACTTCGGTTCCCCAAAGGAAATGCCTATGGATCCGTGCCAAGCTCGAATTCACAGTCACGAGAAGAGGAAACAAGGACAAAAACTAAGTCGGCAAGCTAGAAAGGGTGGTCCTAATCAAAGTGAGCCGACCCCCCTTTGAGAGGTAAAGGTGCTTCTAGTCGGCCAAACGTCGCTCCATCCGCTATATAACCTGCTCCCAAGTAGCAGATGACCTAAAGGACGCCCCCAAGGGCAGCCCCAAATACAAAAGGGGGAGCTGAGCAGGCTGGCACCCTAAGATATGAGCGAGAACCCTCAAAGAAGGCACCTGACCAACAGGAACCAACACAGATTTGCCGAGATTAATCCGCAGGCTCGACGCAGCATCAAAATATACAAGGATGGATCGTAAATGGAAAAGATGGCCCTAATCCGCCTCACACAACTCAAGAGTGTCATCGGTAAAAAGGTGATGTGAAACTGCGAGTGACCCTTTATTCAGACAACCAACTGAAAAGCCAAAAAGAAGACCAGTCAAAGAAGCCTTGCCCACCATGTGACTGAAACCCTCCACAACAAGAACAAACAACATAAGCGACAAAGGGTCCCCCTATTGTAGGCCTTGAGAACTTGAGAAGAAACCATAGGGGTGGCCATTAACAAGGACCAAAAAGCAAGCAGTAGAGATACAAGGAGATTCACTGCTGCCACTTGGCCAAGAAACCACATCGCTGAAGAACATAGATTAGATACCCTCAATGCACATGATCATAAGCCTTCTCTAAGTCAAGCTTACATAATACCCCCATAATACTAGCCTTGATACGACTATCAAGGCACCTGTTCGCGATGAGAACTGGATCCAAGATCTTTCGACCAGGCACAAAGGTACTCTGCGGGGGAGAGATCAACTTCCTCAAGACAGACATCAACCGATTAGCTAAGACCCTAACGATGATTTTGTACATGCTCCTCACCAAACTGATAGGCCAAAAATCTTTTAGGGCCTCCATCCTCGGCTTCTTCGGGAGTAAAGTCACAAAAGTCGCATTAAGGCTCCGCCCAAAACGGCAATGTTCCTGAAACTCCACACATACACCCAAGACATCACACCGCAACACAGCCCAATAATGCTGAAAGAATGCCAAAGGAAACCCATCTGGACCAGGGGCCTTATCCCCCTTGCAACCATGAACCACAGATAGCACCTCCTCCTCCTCAAATGGCCGATCGAGCCACTCGACATCCACCTCGGAGAGGGCATCAAAAGAAAGCCCATCAAGATGAGGATAGGGGCGAGCTTCCCCCTGGAAGAGGGATTCATAAAACTCCACCACGTGGTCCCGAATAGCCTCATAATTGGAAGATACAACACCATCAATGTGCAGGCACCTGACCAACAGGAACCAACACAGATTTGCCGAGATTAATCCGCAGGCTCGACGCAGCATCAAAATATACAAGGATGGATCGTAAATGGAAAAGATGGCCCTAATCCGCCTCACACAACTCAAGAGTGTCATCGGTAAAAAGGTGATGTGAAACTGCGAGTGACCCTTTATTCAGACAACCAACTGAAAAGCCAAAAAGAAGACCAGTCAAAGAAGCCTTGCCCACCATGTGACTGAAACCCTCCACAACAAGAACAAACAACATAAGCGACAAAGGGTCCCCCTATTGTAGGCCTTGAGAACTTGAGAAGAAACCATAGGGGTGGCCATTAACAAGGACCAAAAAGCAAGCAGTAGAGATACAAGGAGATCCACCGCTGCCACTTGGCCAAGAAGCCACATCGCTGAAGAACATAGATTAGAAACCCTCAATGCACATGATCATAAGCCTTCTCTAAGTCAAGCTTACATAATACCCCCATAATACTAGCCTTGATGCGACTATCAAGGCACCTGTTCGCGATGAGAACTGGATCCAAGATCTTTCGACCAGGCACAAAGGTACTCTGCGGGGGAGAGATCAACTTCCTCAAGACAGACATCAGCCGATTAGCTAAGACCCTAACGATGATTTTGTACATGCTCCTCACCAAACTGATAGGCCAAAAATCTTTTAGGGCCTCCATCCTCGGCTTCTTCGGGAGTAAAGTCACAAAAGTCGCATTAAGGCTCCGCTCAAAACGGCAATGTTCCTGAAACTCCACACATACACCTAAGACATCACACCGCAACACAGCCCAATAATGCTGAAAGAATGCCAAAGGAAACCCATCTGGACCAGGGGCCTTATCCCCCTTGCAACCATGAACCACAGACAGCACCTCCTCCTCCTCAAATGGCCGATCGAGCCACTCGACATCCACCTCGGAGAGGGCATCAAAAGAAAGCCCATCAAGATGAGGATAGGGGCGAGCTTCCCCCTGGAAGAGGGATTCATAAAACTCCACCACGTGGTCCCGAATAGCCTCATAATTGGAAGATACAACACCATCAATGTGCAGTCGGCTAATGGTGTTGACATTCCTATAAGAGTTAGCCATATAGTAAAAGAACTTGGAGTTTTTATCTCCCTTGTGCAGTCACAGGGATCGAAATTTCTACCTCCAAAATATCTTGTCCATTAGAAGCAACCGCTCAAGCGATGATGCTAAGGTAACCTTTTGCCCCTCTCCTCCTCCGACAAAGGCCGAAGCAAGGTCACCTCATTGAGAGCGCTCAAATCCGCCAGCAAAGAGTGCTTTGGAACACCAATTTGGCCAAAGACAGTAGCATTCCATAGTTTTAAATCCCCCTTCAACATCTTCAACTTTGAGTGCCCGCCACATGACTCAGAGTGCCCGCCACACGAAAAGACTCCCACCAAGACTGCACTTTGGCCACAAAACTGTTGTCCATAAACCACATGTTCTCAAACCGGAAGGGACGAACGCACGGAGGCGAAGGACCACACTCTAGGAGAACCAAAAAGTGATTAGACTCCCATCGACTGAGCCATGACTGACGGAGATGCACATACCGCCCAACGCAATCCACGGAAACCAAAAACCGATCAAGTCGAGAGAAGGAAGGCTGCTAGCGGTTATTGGACGATGTAAAATCCCCACCAACCATCGGGGGATCAATCAAACCCACAACAGCAAGAAGCTCAGAAAATCCAATCATCGAAGGGGTAACCCCGTTGAACCCGTCTTTTCAGATGAAAAACGCACCACATTGAATTCCTCCAGCTACACCATGGCACCCCCCACTAGCTATGCAAACCCGCAAGCTCATCCCACAACAGATGCCGATCACTGGCAATCTGAGGACCATACACCCCGGAAAACATCCACACACTATGGTCCCCAACCGATTGAAACTTGCAAGACAACGAAAACTGGCCCTCAACATCATCCAGTTTGGGAACAACACGGCTGTCCCACAGTAACAGAATGCCCCCTGGCGCCCCCACAGAGCCAGAAAGAGCCAATCCACAAAGCGACCACGCCACAAAAGCCTCATGAGGTCTTCCAACACAAACTCCAATTTAGTCTCCTACAGGCAAATAATGTCTGCCTTCCACTCCCGGAATAAATTGCTAAGGCAAAGACATTTTGCTCAATCATGCAACCCTCGCACATGCCATGACAAGAGTTTCATATTCATTGGGATAACTCAAGATCCCCCCAAACTGCCAAAACATTCCTCGGCCTCACCCGAGAAGGCCGAGAACCTCTTGCATCATAATTAATCGAAGATGTAAGTCTCTTAAGCTCCCACGCACACTTAGGCCCTGCGCCTACAGGCTGTCTACAAGGTGCATCAGCCTTTTGAGCGATATGCCGAGCCTCAATGTCTCGTAACAGATTTGAAATAGCATCTTCACACCTCTCATAAGTTACCCCTAAGAGCTTACCAATGGCCTTATGCTTTCGTAAGACCCACTTTGACGCCGTCGAGGAGCAAGGTAGCACACTGAGAGCTTTGGGCTAAGCACCAAGGCCACCCAGCGGGGCCTCCCTAACTTGCACCACTAGAGCACCGAAAGAAGCCAAACCTTCCTCCCCTGCCACAGAAATAGAGCATTTGCCACCCCCAAACGAAACACAGCCCCCGAGGGAGATGCCCCCCCAGTCTCAACTTCACCTGCTGGGGCAACAGGGTAGCCCTTCGAGTCAGAGGATCCCTGCCGGAGTCATCACCAGAAGCCACGACTATGGCCCCCACTTGAGTGGCCCCCACCCATACCCCAGTTGACTGGGCACACTCATCAGCAGAGGGGCTGTGCCTACTGCCATCTCCTGGCTCGAAACACCACAGACGAGGCAACCCCCGCATCAACACCCCTTTGCATATAGCATCATAGTCCTGTACCCGTGAACAATCCAGCCCCAACGCTCCCTCGCCCACCCAGAGTGGTATGAATTGCTGCACCTGCTCATAAACCCCATCAGGGGAAGGCGCGACAGGAGAAAATGTAGGAGATCCGATTGGCAGCGTTGGGAGCACAGAGGCGTTGACCACGAACCATTCACCTCGTCGGCTGACGCCGAACTTCACCTGGATGGACAGGTCAATAGAGTCCCCACCATGGCCTTTGTCTGGCCGACCAACGACAACACAGCTGGATGCCAAGTCACTATACAAGCGATCGTCCCGCTCGGAGGCGCGCGCTGACACTTGCGCAGAGCCGCTCACAGAGACCCGGACCGGGACTCCCACTTCGCTACTGCACCCCAATGGCCCCCAAGCCCCGCACCTAGCAAGCCACTTAGCCTAATCCACCGATGAGCGTCGTGGCCAGCAGGGATGAAGAGAGTCCCCCGAAACTGAGACAGACCGGCGTCAGAGAACGCAATGAAGTTGCTGTTCTGATTCTGGTGCCATTGAGCCAGGTAGACCGTAGCTCCCTTGCAGAAAGAACGCACCTTGAGCCTGGCCAGAGGAAGACCAATCATCTCTCCCATCATGCGACCCAGCCAGGACACCATGGCCCGAGTGAGCGAGACAACACTGATTCAAGTCTGGCTACGCTCTACAATTCGAATCTCCCGACCAAGGACCTTCACCTCGAAGGGCGTCGATTCCATGCGCAGAACGCACGAGGAAGTACTCACGCCGGCGCGAGCGCCAGCGGCCGCCGCAATCGGACCCCGACCAGCAGTGCGAGGAAGCAGTGCGGTGTGACTATTGCCTCTGTGTCGCCCTACATCGCGCGCGTGCCGTGCGTAGTCCATATTCGTAATCTAATATAACTATAACTTCTGATAAATTTTTTTGATAAGCCAAAACTCCTGCACTGATCGGCCACCTTGGACTGTCTGGCTAGGCCCAAAACCAGGGGAGAACTGTGTTGGCCTCATAAAACAGTCCCCCATTCTAAACGCAAGGGAAAACTCTGGATGGTGGCAAAGGGAATTGAACATGAGTTATTATGCCTAACCCAATACCTTACCAGCCTTCCAACCCTGTGGGGGCTAAGGAATTGTATGTGCGTAGCCCTACTTGTCACTAGTTATATATACAAAACAAAGCTAGTGTCCTCTCAAAAAACATGCCTTTCTTTACATGTTATTTGCAACAATATTTTTATTCTGTTCATTATAATTATGAGGACAATACAAAGATATATAGGAATTGTATATGCATAGCCTTACTTGTCGCTAGTTATATATAGAAAACAAACAAAATCTGCTCAAATAATTATTTATCATTTGCACGCCTTTTGTTTTACTTTGGTTTTACTTTTTGTTTTTAAGTTATTATTCATGATGATTACATATCTTTATAGAAAGTGAAGTATTAGAATCTGAGACAGTATGCTCTTCTTGGCAGTGTCGTGAGTGTTCACCTGACAAGTTCTAAATCCTTGGTTGGAATTACTGGAGTTGTATCAGAAATCCAAAGGGAGAAAAAGGTTCGTAACTTCTCCATTAGTTTTTTTTATGATTAGTAAATAGGATTTTAATTGGAGTCACCAAGTTAACTCAACTGCTAGGACTCTCAAACTTAAATTATGTTATCCACTAGGTCTAAACCCATTTTCTACTATAGAGACCAAAATATTGCGTTAATGATGTTCTAGCATGTTTGGTAAGTGAAAATGGAATCTATTCTTGTTTCGATGTTTCGTATGTGAAAATAGAATTCATTCTTGTTTCTATATTTGATTTGCCATACTTGATACTCATGGGAATATCTCATTCCTATGAGAATCTTAATCTCATAAATAGGGCAAAATTCATTACCCTTATTAACTAAGTTTTGACTATTGTGAGAATGAACATCCAATGTTACCCTTTAAAAAAAACACTCCTCGCACAACAGCTGCATCGGTTCCTCTCCAAGTCCAAGAAGAAAGCACGGGTGCAGGTGCTGATTCATCAGTTGGGTCTCTAGTGAGTACCAAAGATGGTGAGCAGCAAAGGCCACCGTGATGTCTCTGGTAGAGAGCGGCAGAGGATCTCCATCAAAGTAGACATAATCCACGACCTATCATCCTCTTCCTGGACGAGCCCAACTTGGGCCTAGATGCCACCTGCGTGTACATGGTGGTGAAGGTCCTGCAGCGGGTCGCATAGAGCCTCTACATTGTGGTTATTTCCATCCACTAGCCTAGTTACTGCCTCCTTCAACTGGCTGGTCTTCCTGTCCCATTGACAAACCGTCTTTGCTAGCGTGCCAACAAACCTTCTCCCATTCTTTGTCAAGTTCAGCTACCCCATACCCGAGCACAAGAACCAAACCAAGTTTTCCCTTGACCTCATTCGCAAATCTGAAGGCTCCCCCGTGTGAGACCATGAGAATTGAACTAAACCAGCACCTGGGTTTCTTTGCGTTTGCTGTGTCCACCATGTTCTACACTTGCGCCAAAACCCTGCTTGTCTTCCTCCAGGAGCGCTACATCTTCATGCACGTGATCATTCTATTTCTCTCTTCGAGGTCATTGGCATTGAAGAGTGCAGGGGTACTTTACTAGTTGTACCAAAATTAAAAATTTGATTCTCTTGTCAACCAAATAAAGTAATGACAATAACACGTTACATTCCGATTCCCATGATAATCTCATTTTTTTTTAAAATGATGGTCCCCTATTTGATTTCCACCTACCTACCATATGAGCACTTAAATTTGAAATTATGTATTTCTGTCACAGTGGGCTCTTCTTGCAAAAGTTCTCCTAAATGTAAAGAGGGATCATAGAGATGCTTTTTTTTTTTAGCACGCATGACATACCCTTCTGAGCTCAACTTTCCTGATCTAATAGTTGTGCTGGATCCAATTTCATTTGAGGATGGACAAATTTAGATTCCACAACTTTCAGTGTAGAAGATGTGATACTGATTTAGCATAATTTTGGGGGAAGAAGCTGCTACAGATTCTTGTCCTTTGTTTTCACCAATTATTGTTAATCAAAGTTCATTACATGTGGCGGGGTTCCACTCTAATTGCACAAATCAACACCCTTGGGAAATAACCCTGGCCATCGATGCAAAACTGCAACAAAGCTAATCGCACAAATTGAAACCCTTGGTCATTGACTTGTTGCATGCCAGAATAAATAAAGTGATGCCTTTACACAAATAGATATTGCATGACAGCTAAAAGAAAAATAGGTGAGTCAACAATGTTTGAGAAAAAAGAATCCATGAACAAGTTACCACCGGTGGTGAATGTGAGCCGCTTATTGAAAAAACCCTAGGATCTAAACGTGTACTCTGATACCATGTAAAATGTGGAGAGAGAAGTTTATTATATCTTGAATACGCAAATAAGCACATAGACATAAGGTCAGTTGTTCTCTGCTCAGAATAATGGGCCAAATCCACTAGAACTATCATAGATAATAATATTATAATATTAATAATATTTCCAACAAATGTTAGCCATGAATAATTCATGGATATATATATATATATTTTTAAAAATAAATTTTATTGTTCTGATTAAAAAAAAAATAAACATCTTGAATAATTCATGCAGTTTTTCCTTTTTTTGATAAAAAATAAAATATAATCATGCGTTTTTAATAATTTCCAACCTTTGATATTTGTTCTTAATATTTCTTATTTTGCAATGACCTCCTTACAATACTGATAGACTTATGATAGGGTTATGTTAAATGCAACTTATAGGCTTATGATGTAAAAATATATAGTCTAGTAGTTTTAAATTTTGCTTCTGATATTTATCTCCATGTTGCTTATGCAGGGAAGGAATGTTTACATCCTGGTTAGTGGCTTTCTGAACTGAAAAGTTAAAAATGATGGGCGGGGGAATCTGAAATCATATCTAACCTTAGCTTCCTGATATATGGCTGTACATTTTGCCATGATGTATAGCTCTCTCTTAAAACAAGAAAGAAACAAAAAAGATGCAAAATATATTTAAAAACTAAAAGTAATCTATTTATTGTTTTCCATATGTGAAACTAATTCAAAATATAGAACAGTGATTTTTGTTTTCTAAGGGTAATAACAACCAGATAATGAGTCATCCGGACCACCAAATAATAATACTAATAAGCAACTCGTAAGCTTGTATTCCAATTATGTGTTGTGTTTTGTTTCAACGAGCTTCTTGTTTTGGCCAGTTCTGTTCTATTTGTCTTTTCTTTCTGGGTAGATAATATGCTGATGCATTTGCATCTAGTGTATCTGTTTCTATCTTCTAGAGTTCGATCTTATGACAAAAATTTAAGCTCAGATGCCTAGAAGGATAATTTATGAATCTTGAGTGCTCATCAAGCAGGCTTTATAATGAGAAAGGAGTACCAGCACTGGAATAAGATGAGTTGGAGACTTGAACTCTTGTAATATAGAATGTAGCATACAATGCTGCGTTTGTAGTGCTGCTCCGACTTCTAAGTTTTTATCTATTTCATTGACTTATAAGCACTTAGTTTTTACACCATTCTGCTGTTTCAAAATTTGCACAGGGTTCAGCTAATGTTGGAAAATCAGCATTTATCAATGCTTTATTGAGTAAGCTAATATCAATTTATCATTAATCTTTCACGTTTGTTTTCTTGGATTGAGAAGTTACTTGATTTTTATTTTATTTTATTTCTTATGTAATGTTCACTTGGGTATGACTGATGAGTACGCATGTTTTAAGTGTGATGACTATGTTAGTATTTGTTTCTTACTTTTATTAGATTACCATAATTAGTGAGATTGCAATATTTTATTAGTGAGATTGTAATATTTCATTAGTGAGATTGTAATATTCTGTAATTAGTAATTTATGAAAATTAGGGGTATGATATAATTATGATTGATTATGTTTGATCTTCTAATTATATATTTTCATAGATAGGTTTCTTTCTTGTATATAAATTTATACTCATACTTTATATTCAAGATAAAGAATATATTCAAAATATTTGTTTTGTATCATGGTATCAGAGCCTCTGTTCTTCGACGTTGACCACGACGTCCCTTCGTCGTGACCACGATGTCCCCTGCGCCTTGATGACAATGTCTCTGCTCAAAGCCGATGCTACTGTAACGTCTCTGTCTGACGCACCTCGACGACTCTGCTAGAGCAACAAGACGCCTGTGCTCGATGACATCATGTTCTTTGATATCGTCGACGACGGCCCTGCCTGATGATCTCTACCAGCTTCGACGCCTTCGTCGACTTCAATGTTGTCCACCTTCGTTTCGTCTGTGCCCAACATTGACGACTCTGTTTCTACCCGACAATGACTTCGAGTTCCAACATTGACGCCTTTGTCCCTGCACGACTTTGACTTTGTTCACCTACGACCTCGATTGTGTCCATTATCGATGCCTTTGATGCTCTAGTCGTATACAACTTCGAGCTCTCCACCATCCTGCGCTTCTCCGACGGCTCACTTGGACATCACAGCTTTTTTGTCATCGCGGCTTTGTCATCTTGCGGATTCATGGCCGATAATGCACACTTCAACCTTTGTCCCACTTCAACCTCGTCTTTTGCCTTGTGAAACATGGATGCTAAGCCTGAGGTGGATATGGTGCCTATCATGTCTAAAATTATGGACCATAAATTAAATGGTTCTAATTATATGGATTGGAGCAAAACCGTTCGCCTATATCACCAGAGTATTGATAAAGATGATCATTTAACTAATGATCCTCCTTAAGATGATTCGAAACTCATATGGCTCCGAGAAGATGTTTGTTTTTTTCTACAAATTCGCAACTCCATTGATAGCGAGGTAATTAGCTTGGTTAATCATTGTGAATTTGTCAAAGAATTGATGAATTACTTGAATTTCTTATATTCTAGTAAATGAAATCTAACCCGCATGTATGAGGTCGGTAAAGCATTTTATCGAGCCGACAAAGAAGATCAGTCTCTAACGATTTATTTCATGTCTTTTAAGAAGACTTATGAAGAGCTCAATATGTTGTTACCTTTTAGCCCTGATGTAAAGGTTCAACAAGACCAACGCGAGCAGATGGCTGTTATGAGTTTCTTAGCTGGTCTTCCTTCTGACTTTGAGACTGTTAAGTAACAAGTCCTCTCTGGTTCTGAGCTCTCCTCTTTACATGAAGCTTTTAGTCGGGTACTTCGCACAAAAGGTCCTCCACTAAGTTCATCCAACAGTGCTTTAGTGAGTCAACGACATGAGCCTCGACGATCAAACATAATCAATCCCAATTATATCATATCTCTAATTTTCATAAATTACTAATTACAAAATATTGCAATCTCGCTAATTATGGTAATCTAATAACACTTTCCCTCAAGTTAGAGCATAGATATTAATCAAGTCCAACTCGTTACAAAGATAAGCCACTCGAACCCCGTTTAGAGCTTTAGTGAATATATCACCTAATTGTTCTCCAATTTTCACATAACCTGTGGAAATTAATCCAAGTTGAATTTTCTCGTGAACGAAATGATAATCATTTTCAATATGCTTAGTTCTCTCATAAAACACAGGATTTGAGACAATATGAAGTGCAGCCTGATTATCACACCACAACTTTGCTGGTACAAAAGGTTTAAGACCAATTTCATTTAGGAGATAAAGATCCACATTATATCACAATATCACACGTAGATTGTGCCATGGCTCTATATTCTGACTCAATACTGGATCGTGACACAACATTTTGTTTCTTACTCTTTCATGAAATCAAATTTCCTCACACAAAGACACAATAACCTGTGATAGATCTTTTATTAATTTTTGGTCATGTTGATTTCCATGAAATCAAAGTTATGTGGTCATGCTGGCTCTTAATCCTGGTGTTTTATACCTTTTGACTACTTGTTTGTATAGTTGTTTCTAGGATTCTAGTCGTATGTCCATTCTTCTAATATTTAAATTATAGATTCTAAGGGATTATGATCTCAATTTTTTATTATTTTTTCTGAATACCACCCAATCTTTTGTCTAATTTAATTTGAAAACTATTATTGTTGTTGAATCAATTTTTTATTACAAGAGAGAGTTGAATTGGATGCATTATTATAAAACGAAGACTATAAATATATAGGCATAGGTTAGGTTAAGCCATATCACACCAACTAATATTACTAGCCATGGACATTAGGCCCAATTATTCAATAGCATGAAGTTTATTAAAATGCTTCAACTTGTGACCCGAATTTGTCCCATTACAAATAGCATGAATAATGCGCTTAAATTCTCACACTACATTTTAAATATAAGTTTTAACTGAGATTTATAATTGTTAAAACTTTCACAACTTCATAATTCAACTGAGTCCATGGGTTCATCATAATACAAAGTATTATCAATGATGCATCAATACGAGGTTTAAGATGAACACGATAGCTTCATCAAAGAAATGATCCGCACAAATTCAATTAGGCTATACTCACAGATCACAAATCACAAATCACAAATCACAAATCACAAAGAATACAATAGGTTACACAAAACACTTCATAGTTATCCATATTATCTATTTGGTGGAGTGAGAACGAAGAGTGGGTAGGATTGTAACTAGAAAAATAATAGAGAAAAATAATACTTTCTTATTCTTTCATTAAGAGCATCTCCAATAGGCAAGCTATATTATCAGCTATAGCCAAATTTACCTAAAATGTATCTACAATAGTCAGTTATATTGCCAGCTATAACAATAAATTTAGGTAAATTTACCTAAATTTATAGCTATTGCTAAAATGACACATCACCCGAATATTTATCAAAACCTAAAATACCTTAGTCTTCTCCATCCTGAAGTCACTCCCTCTGCCGCCACCCTAGTGTAGAGCCAGATCTGAGAGCTGAGAGAGAGAGAGAGAGAGAGACGGCTGCCGCCACCCACTGCCGCATGTCCTCTCCCTCCCTCCCGCCGCTACCCCCCACCCTCCCCCTCTCCCCCCGCGGACGCCGCCCCCTCCCTCCCTTTGCCGATGCCCGCCCACCCCCTCCCTCCCTCGGCCGACGCCCGCCTGCCCCTCTCCCTCCCCGCCCCCGCCGACGCCCATCCACCCCCTCCCTCCCTCTCGCTGACGCCCGCTCGCCCACCCCCCTTCCTCCCTCTATTGATGCCCGCCCGCCCCCTCGCTCGCTCTGCCGACGCCCGCCCTCTCCCTCCCTTCCCCGGTCGCTGCCCTCATCTGCAGAGACTGCACAGATGTGTGTGAGAGAGAGAGAGAGACGGCTGGAGAAAAAAATCATGTGTAAATTTGGAGAATTAACCTAAGGTTAAATTGGAAAAAATCACAATTAAGCAAAAAAATGGATGATATTCTGTTGGAGTAATGTCAGCTAAAATGGTACCGTAGCAAGCTAATTATAACTTTAGTTAACCATTTTAGCTTCTACTATTGGAGATGCTCTAAGAAATGTAATTTTATACACACTAATTAGGTAAGATCTAATTAGGCAATAACCTAATTTACATATAATTGACAACTAATTATAATAAACCTAATCGACAACTAATGACAAATAGCTAATTCTACAATTCATTCAAACTCTTTTCTTCAATTTGGCACAAAGATATTACATATGCTCAACTTGGATAAAGATATGGAAAGTAGCACTAATAATCGTATGGTTATTATATTAGCTAATTGATTTGCCCTCTTAATGTAGGAAATGTCTAGTACATCGGAATTTAAATTATCCATGATGTAATTTTTGTCAACTTTATTATGCTTGGTATAATTATGTTGTACTAAATTATTAACTATCTCGATAACAAATATGTTATTACAAAATAGCGTTATCGTCTTCTGAGGGGCATAACCAAGTTATCTCAAAGGAATATATAACCATGCGAGCTCCTGAGTAGCATGATAAAGAGCATAATATTCGGCTTCTTCATTAGACAAAGAAATCACATTCTATTTTTTACTTTTCCATGTCATTAAATTATCTACAAATGATAAATACCCTGAAGTAGACTTTTTGTCTAATTTGGTTCCAACAAAGTCAATGTATCCCATAATATCAAGGTGTTTATATTTGGAAAACATAATACCTTTGTTTGGATAAGATTTCAAATATGTCAGAATACAATTTACAACATTCATATACCAATCACTCGAATTATGCATGAATTGACTCACAACACTAACTACATATGAAATGTCATGTATAGTATAAGTTAGATAGATCATTTTCTTACTAACCTCTGATATCCCTCTTTGTTTGTTGGAATCTGAGATAGATAGTTAAACATGACTCACCTTAATAGGAGTATCAACAGGTGTCTAGGCTGTGTTACCGATAAGGTCTAGAATATATTTTCGTTGATCTGGATAATTTAATGCTGAGAAAGTATTTTGAAACCCCCAAAATTTTCATTTCAAACTCCTTTGTCAAATGATGGCAAAGTTTTTCTATTTCGGTTATGTTATTACTTGTAGCAATTATGTTATTAACATAAACAAGAAGCAAGATAATGTTATTATCTCTTTTATAAAATAGAGTATGATCAGTCAAAGCCTGCTTAAAGTCGTATTCCTGCATTGAATGGTTCTGTCGACCAAATAAAGCACACCTTTTAACTTATATACCTTTTCTTCTTTTAGTGTAAAACCTGGAGGATATATATATATATATATATACATATTCTATCAAATTACCATGAAGGAATACATTTTTCCCATCAAACTAGCTAATAGCCAATCTAAGTTAGACTACGAGAGAAAGAATAACTTTAACAGTACTCATCTTAGCTACACGAGTAAAAGTTTCTTGATAGTCAAGTCCATACGTATGAGTGTATCCATTGATAACTAGTTTAGCTTTATATCTTTCAATCGTCTTATCTGGCTTTTACTTTATTGGAAATACTCATCTACATTCCACTGCCTTCTTTCTCCCAATAGTACAATCCTCCTCTCTCTCTACTAGTGTTAATTGTCATTTTCGTGAGATTATTAAAAGATTAGGAGCAAGTAAAACTAATGATAAAGGAAGATTAGGCGAAAGTGAGACATTCCTAGTTCTAGTAATTGAAATAGGAGTCCTATTAGCAACATGAACATACTTAACTGGTGATGATTTAAGAGAAATACTTAGCGAGAAATTACTAGTTATATGATTAGTAGCTTCGGAATTAATTATTTAAGTGTTCTCAGTAGAGAAAAGTAAAATTTATTTAGAAGCAACTTGCTGTGACACACAAACCACATGAGAAGCAAAAAATAGAGGAATTGTATTTGGTGAAGGCTGAGTTTACGTAAAACACGTATGAACAAAGGTTTTGAAGAGATCCTAGTCGTAAAAGATATCAGGGCTTGTGTTGTTAATTTGGAATTGCAACCTTATGATGTTGCTCAAAAAGGTATGTTTTGGCTAGCGTGGAGAGACAGATAAAGGAGAGGGAACTCCAACATGTCGACGGATCAACCCTATTTCAAGTATGTCATAAATATTTGCACATTTCGAGGTTGCCAAATACGATTAATATTGAACCCCATTTTGAGTTGATCGACCTCAGTCCCCAACATGATTATCACCTCTCGAGTGTGTTTAGGGTTTTGCCTATGTCGTCTTCTCCAGCGAAGTCCCTTCAAACCAGTACTCGGCAAGACAAGATGAATAGCAAACACTTCCCAATCTCAGGGTACGTCCTCAATTGGGAAGCATTCACAACGAGTCCTGTACCATGGAGGCCGGAGATTCAATCGTTATTGGAGCAAAGTCGTCTGCATGCATTGTCGTGCGGGCCTTGTGATTGGTATGAAGATGTGGTAAATGTGTTCTATGAGACCGCGAATGTGCAATGGGCGAGCAGCGACTCAGAATCAACATTATCGCGCACTGAGGAATTAGTAACAAAAGAGGAATGCCGGATAGTTTCACAAATCGGAGATGTTGAGGTAATCATCATTGCTAATGTATTTAGAGAAGTATTTGGTCTCCCCACATTGGAAACGTTTCCCCCATCGAATATTCACTTACTGGCAAAGGAATTTGGATATGATGATGGTGGAGTGTTCAACACTAGGAATGTCTATCACAAAATGGGTTTCAAGGGTTGTACTAGATTTGTTGCTAACCTTTTTGGAAAAACTATTTTCTGTCAAAGAAATGGTACGGTTTCCATCCCCTTAGCCCACATTCAGTGTGTATACTGTCTACTGAAAAAATATTGCATTGATTGGGGTGTAATGATTTTCAATGAGTGGGTTGATCATATTGACTATAAAGATTATGGTAGATTGTTAATAAAAATTTTGCTACGTCATTTTTCTGGTGTTTTTGGTGCAAGAACAACCGTCCATATCCTGTAGGATTCATCTTAAGAGGTCTACATGAAGATGAGTGGTTGTATGCGAAGGCGTTTAGTTCCAAACCAAAGCAGACGAGAAAGAGGAGGTCCAACAAGTGGACAGATGCACTTGATAAGAGAACAAGGGGAGTGCCTCTCCCACCAATTCTACAATAAAAGGAAGCTCCCACAAATTGCCCAAAAGATTCTATGAGTTACCTATTGGAAGATTTGTGGATGAAGTATGCACAAAAGTTCAGCGACGCCAATCAAGTTTGTCAGTTATGGATAAGGCGAGGAAAAACTATGATTGGTGTGAAGGACCTAATTCATTGGGGAGTTTCTTCAACACAGCTGACAGGACTTCAGGGGGAGCAATTGTTAGGTCATTTGCCACATATTCCACAAGGCAAGAGTCCTCATATCTTAGAGGCCTGAATCTCGAAGATAGAAGCAGATTTGATAGAGCTTATGAGGCAGATATCAAAATCGGCTAAGAACAAGAAGAAGATCAATTAGATCTTTGAGTTGATGGAGGGTATGGATTCTAAAGAAGAACCATTTGTTGCAGCTCATCAACCTAAAGAGCCTTCTTCCCAGTCATCACCCTCACCTGCGTATTTAGAGTCTCATGAACCTCATCCTATACATGCTCATGAAAGTCCTATATCACCCTTAGAGTTTGCCCCAGTCCAGCCTTTGCAGCCTTTAATCCTGGAGCGGCTCATTCCTTCTATAGATCCTTTTCACACCCCACAAGCTCTAGCAGCATATACTACTTATGTCAATTTAAAGTAATAAATTCATCGATTTACTGGTTCTCCAATGTACCTATTGCCAGAGGAACTCAATGAGATTACGACTTTAGCCTGGCTGTCTACTATAACGATCGACCCTTTTGGATATACGTTATGGCAGCTGGAGTTTGGACCCCTACAATTTACTGTGTTACCATGTGTTTCTCTTTGCTTTCCATTTGAAAAAGCGGGCATTGAGCGTCAAGTGCGTGGACAAGGTTGAGATTATCCAGCCTAGTTGACAATGGATTTAGTGCTCATTCCTAGTCTCATTGAAAAACATTTCGTCCTCATTTCTGTGAACTTGCAAGGACTGGGGATGGACTTATTTGATTCCTATCATGTGGGAAATTTTGAAGGTCGCGTGAAGGTGCTATGGGAAGGTTATCTCGCATGTCTAAATGACGTGCTCATTAGTGATAAGCTTATTGAGCGCCCTTTTGAACTTTGTTGGCTTCCTGCCTCTGAGATCTCGCAACAGCCTGATGAGGATAGTTGTGGTGCATTTGTTTGTTATTAAATGCTATCAGTTCTTCAATTCAAGCTGCAATGGGATTTTGGCCCAACAACACCAGCATTTGCACATTCTCTTCGCGAGATGATCACTTGGTTAATCTATTACCATAGTGAGCCTGTTTAATATGTTCAAATATGCAATGCACTGGTTACTACATGTAATCAATGGTTATTATACATATTGGTGTGAAGAAGTTATTTCTAGTCGTATGACAGGAATGTGCAACAACTGACATTGTTAAGATTATTTTGGCGCTTTTTCATTTGAGCATAAATGTCCTTTGTGGACAAAATGGTACAAAACAAAAACAACCTAATTATGTTTCGGTGGAAGAGAAAAACAATCTAAAATTAATTTCAACGAAACACATCATAAAAGGATAAATTATGGATACATTAAGTATGGTGAGTTGGTACAAGACAATTGTCAAATATAATGTGAAATGTGACATTCAATTTAAAATAGGGATATGGGCAAACATACCCATACAATGTCATGCAAAGTGACAGAGGAGTGAATCTGGTTAAATACATCAGAAACAGGTGACAAAAGGGGGCAGGTTTACAAAAGACATTAGCAATACATCTGATAACATACAATACAAAAGCTACTTATATATTATATGCTTTTAAATCAAACATTACAAGGATCATGAGGATTACAACTATTAACATGATGAACCGCTTTACAACGGAAAGACCGTCTGCAATGGCTTGTAACCTGTGAGCGAATGTGTTGAATTCAGCATGCATTTCATGCAATGGCTTGTAAAACTAAGTCAAATGCTTGATTAGATAAAGGCACTTGAATTTCATTATTTATTGGTACGCACCATGCAATCCACCCACAACATCCATCAACACAAGCATAGTACAACTTATTCCTATTGTTTGCTGATTCAGATATCTTCACGATGGCTTTTTTTCCCATAGGAACATCTTTTGTTCACATATTGCAGAGACGTAGGTGCACCATGATTAATATTTGATTGTGACATCTATTAAAATTAAGAGAACACACAGTTATACCCATGAAAGTATAAAACTCATGAAATATGATTAATACTTGATTGCGACATCTTTTCCTATTCGCAAGTAAAATTCATGAAAATTTCATCATAGAACAGGGTGTTCATTCAAGTGAGAAGTTCCATTTCATTATTACACACAACTTACGTTAGGAGACGTAGATGAACAACGGGCCTTGATTAAATATGATACAAATTCTTGCAAATAGTATTAAGTGGTTCTGACAGTATGTGGTGGGTTTCTACTGAAGCATACCTTTCACAATTTCTCGCAAGTCATTGCGCATCTGTAAAGCTCAGCTCGTCAGTCTGTGGCATTGCTCGACAGAGGTTGTTGTTAGATCTATATAGCGGCGCACATGGTGACAAGGGGAGGTGGACTTCATCGGTCAAGAGGGAGATAGATGTTCAGGAATCCAGCGTGAAGAGGGCAATCGTGGAGGCAATTTCATCAGGGAAGCGAGAGATCCATGGAAGATGTCGTCGATGAAGGGGGCCAGTAATGCGGGATCTGAACGATGAGGTAAGGATCTCATGTACGGAGGGTATTTGATAAAGGGAAGAGGGAAAAGTCATTAACGGGGATGATGCTTTTTTGTCCATCTAAACGGTGAAACCAAAATTAATTTGACGTGCCAAACGAGGATTTAAATGAAAAACTGTTTTTAGTTCATATTTGAAAACAACTTACCAAACACATTCTGGGCAGCAATCATTGGTTTGAAATTAGAATTGAAATCTAATTTTAATCCAAATTCAAGTTTAGAACTCAAAACAACTTTTTCAAAACACATACCAAATGGGCCCTTAATTTTCTCTCTTATTTTCTACTTAGTATCAGAATAAAACGTATTTTTTTGCCTAACCTAACCTCTGTTGCCCCCAAGAGTCTTTCTGTCGGCTCTTCCTTGTGTGAGTGAGTAGTGTTTGTCAAGTATTCAGCTTCCGCTGCCATCACACCATCGTTGCGTCGCCATTGCGCCACCATTGTGCTGCTGTCGTATTGCTTTCTGCCATCGGCAGAGCTCATTGTCGAATGTAAATCTTGGCGTTGCGCTGCTGGTTTTTGTCGTTGTTGCCATCGTCCGCTGTCGTAGACGTCTTTGTCTGTCACTGTCGCTATTGATGTCGCTGCCATCGCATCGCCATCGTCACCGTCACTATCTCTCACCATTTGAGCAAATTGCTGCCTCTGTCACCTAGCACCAACGTTGTCGACGTCGTCAGACTTTTCTGTTATTGCGGTCGCCGTCCACCTCGGTTTGCACCACCGTGCCATCTCACGGCTTTTCCATATCGTAGCAATCTCACAAGTCAACGTTCTCTCATGAGTTAAGCCACTGGATAACAAGGCTCTATTTGCACGTGTTTTTGAGGTCACGTGACTTGCACGTGAAAGTTTTGTACCTATTATCTCTTTACTGTCTTGAATTTCTTTAGCATCACCGAGAAGATTGAAATGACTATCAAAACTAAAAGTCCTTCATCTTTGGCCTCTCATGTCACTCGAGTGTCTAAGGGGGTGCTTTAAAATTGGCTTTACTTTCTTCTATCGACAACTTTTGGGAAATTGATACTGGAGCCACTGATCATATGACTAGTAATCTCTCTCTAATTATATATCTTCGATCCTCACCTGTTTTAGTACTAGGACTGGAGATGTTTAGATTGCTAATGGGATTCCTATGCCTATTACTAAGGCTGGAGATGTCTCACTTTCACTTGTTCTTTCCTCGTTAGTTTTATTTGCTCCGAATCTCTTTAATAATCTTCTTTCTATTAGCCAGATAATCAAACATCTTAATTGTTTTGTAACATTTTATTTTATTCATTGTGTGTATCAGGGCAATCTCACGAAGATGATGATTGACCATGATAGAGAGCGAGGAGATTTGTACTATTTGGAAGAAGCAAGAACATTGAAATCTAAGCCTAGACAGGGATTACAAGTACGATATGAAACACTTGACCAAGAAAAAATTCTTTTATGGCATTATCGTTTAAGATATTTTTCTTTTGTCACTCTCGAATGATTATTTCATCATTCATTCAAAAATATTCCTGCTTCTTTTGTCACTCTCGAATGCATTTGTACTAAAAATTATCGTGTTTCATGTAAAATCAGTGTCAATAACAATCTTATTCCTTTTCCTTGTATCTATCCTGAAGTTTGGGGTCCTTTTTTACTCCTGCTTTAGGATATAGATATTTTGTGTCTTTTATTGATGACTCTACTAGGGTAAGTTGAATATATTTGATGAAATCTAAAAGTGATGTTATTCATGTCATTCCTCAATTTTATCAGATGATTGTTATCTAGTTTTAAACTCCCGTTCAAGTGTTTCATTCTGATAATGGTTGTGAGTTTGTAAATCAATGTTTGACTGACTTCTTTAGACAACATGACATCCTTCATCATCAGACCACATGTGTTTACACCCCACAATAAAATGGTGTCGCAGAACGTAAAAATCGACATCTCCTTGAGGTGGCTCGGGTTTCATGCTTTAATATGAAAGTTTCTAAACGCTATTGAGTAGATGTCGCCATTACTACTGTTTATCTTATGAATCAAATTCCAACTCGTATCATTGGATATCAAACCCCTTTGAGGATGTTGTCTCGCTTTCATCACATTCTTTTAGCTCTTAACATTTGCCTTTGTTCATATGCACTAACTTTATCGAGATAAACTTGACTCTCGTGCTCTCAAATGTGTGTTTTTGGGTTACTAAAAGGGCTATAAATGTTTTCATTCTCTTACGAGTAAATACTATGTCTATGGATGTTCAATTTTGTGAGCAGGTCTCCTATTTTTCTGGCGATGTCTCTGTTGTCCCTCTTCGGGGGGGGGGGGAAGAGGAACAACTATGGTTGGATGAAAAGAAGGTGTGGATTTCCGGAGAGATGGAGAATTCTACTATTATAAGGGGGAGTCCCCTCCTAGTTTAGGTGAGGGGGAGTCGTTACCTTCTCTTAATTCTAATATTGTAATAGTTAAATTAAGTAAACATGAGAATCCACCTTGGATGTTTGACAGATATTATACCAAACGAGATGCTACCCTCAAGTCTGATCCTCCTCTCAATGATACTACCATGCCATTAGAAGATTCTTCTGGGATTGGTTTTGCAGCACAAATTCAAATGTTGTTTTATCTTCTAACCCTACAAGTTTAAAAAATCTAACAAGCCAAAGGGATTCTCTTCATGACTGTAAAGAACTAGATAGATTGAGACTTTCAAAATCATCCTCTAATGTTGTTTATCTTGTTCGTGATTTCATCTCCTATCATCGTTTGTCTAAATCTCATCATGCTTTTGTCTTTCAGTTGTCTTCTGTGTTTGTTTTTAGTCATTTTCAGGAAGTTCTTTAAGATTCCAAATGGAAGTCTGCTATGATAGAGGAAATAAAAGCTCTTTTGAAGAATTCACTTGGGAATTGGTTGAGTTACGTCAAGATAAGTAGATGGTGGGACAGTTCAAAGATACAAGGCAGATTAGTTTACAAGAAACCTTTGCTCATGTGGCTAAGATGAGTACTGTTAGAGTTATTTGATCTCTTGCAGCTATCATAGAATGACCATTAAGCTAGTTTGATGTGAAGAATGTCTTTTTTCATGGTAATTTGATGGAAGAGGTGTATATGGATCCTCCTCCTGGCTTTAAACCAAAAGAAGCAAAGGTATACAAGTTGAAGAAAGCATTATATGGTTTGAGACAGTCACTAAAGGCTTGGTTTGACTAATTGAGCCATTTATTGCACAAGCAATTTTTGGTTAATCGCACTCTGTTCTATAAAAGAGAAGGTGATGATATTACATTGCTACTTTATTTTTTTATTTTTTTTGATAAGTTAATTTTATTAAAAAATCAAGTATACAAGGAATGCACAAGACAGAGAATACAAAAGGAACACGAATAAAAAATCATGCTTAATCCAGCTCAAAAGGAACAAACAGAAATAACATAAAAAAGAGAAGAGAGACATAAATGCCCACATCCAGCCAAACAATCCCAAAGGCACCGGAGAAAACAAAGATGAAGCTCATTTAAGCGGCTTTCACAACCTTGAAAGAGACGAGCATTTCACTCCCGCAAGAGACACCAGATAATGAAGTGAGGAATAGCATGCCAGACCGCAGACGTTTTGCCCACCCAGCTTTGTCAGGCGGAGAAAAGCCCATGAACACTGTGAGGCATCACCCAAAACAGACCAAACGGCCTTAGGACGAAATCTCAAAGAAATCGAGCAATGGGACAATGAAAGAGAAGGTGATCCACGGACTCCCTGACCGCCTTACACATGTAACACCAACTAGGAATCATCATCCCACTCCAACGCAGGTTATCCGCAGTCAAAATGGCTCCCAAAATCGCCATCCAAGCAAAGAAAGCCAGCTACGGAGAAATCAGAGCCTTCCAAACAATCTCACAGGGGAAGCACCCTGAAAAATGGGCAACAAAGCCGCATAAGAAGACCGCACATGAAAGCCTTGAGTCTGAGCAGGACGCCAAAATAAACGGTCCGGACAACCGCTGCGCAAGGGGGCAGAATACAATACCACAAAGAAAGAAGCAAAAGCCTCCAACTCTCAATCGTGGGCTAGTCAAGAAAAGGTAACCTCCCACTGCACCCTGAAACCATGATCCGAGTAGAAATCGGCCACAAAGCCCTCACAAGCAGTGGCAAGGCGGAATAACTCAGGATAAGCCAATTTCAA
This sequence comes from Taxillus chinensis, assembly GCA_023512835.1. NCBI lineage: Eukaryota > Viridiplantae > Streptophyta > Magnoliopsida > Santalales > Loranthaceae > Taxillus > Taxillus chinensis. The sequence goes on from CM042085.1 coordinate 30,627,158, forward strand.
GGGCACATCCAAGCACCATGCATCCTCCCAAAAGCGGATGGAAGAGCCATCGCCCACCTCAAAAGCCACGAAGGAAGCAAAGGACCACCAACCAGACCGAATAAACCGCCAAAGACCCACGCCATGAGGACCACGAGGGGGATTAGAGGTCCAACCACCTCCCAAGGCCCCATATTTGGCTTCAATGACCTACTGCCAAAGAGAGTCACGCTCCACGCCAAACTGCCATAACCATTTCCCAAGTAGGGCCTCGTTGAAGGTCCGAATATGACGAATAGCTAACCCACCACAAGAGAGAGGATGGCAAATGGAAGCCCAACTCACCAAAGGATACTTATGCCGCTGAATCCCTTATTATTGATCATTTGAAATCAATAATAAGAAATATTTATTTTTCTCTCTTATTTTCTACTATTTTGGTGATTGTGATCTTCTGTCTTCTATTTTAAAAACTGACATTTTTTATCTTAAGAAGACATATTTTGGGTCTTTCTCTTGAAAGATGTGATGTGGTTGGAACTGCATGCATAGCTTTATTTAGCTTTAAAGTTTTTTGTTTGGTTTGGTTACCTTCAATTCTTTTGTTGTATTTATTTAATATTACTTTTCATCTGTGTAGGCTTCCATTATCCATGTTTTAAACCTATATAAGTTTTTTGTTCTTATTTTTTTAGTTTTTACTTATAATGCTGCTACTTCAGAAATGATGTCATATAAAGACCCAGTTGCCGCATCAGCACAAAGACACAAACCAATGCAATCTGCTGTTCCTGGAACTACCTTAGGTCCAATCCCTATAGATGCATTCTTTGGAGGCGAGGTATGCCATCTTCCGACATTTTGCCTCCCATCACACTCTGTCCATATACAAAAAACACAAACTTATTATTTCTTTCTTCTTTGTCACTGATTACCTGTTTGTGAATGTATGCCTCAGTTTGAATGACTGCTTGCTATGTATCCCTATCTACAAGAATAGATTTGTTTGAAACTTGGTTTTCCCGAGACTCATTTCTTTTTTTCATTGGTGCTCTTATAGAAGTTATACGACACTCCCGGAGTTCATCTTCACCATAGGCTAGCTGCAGTAGTTCATTCAGAGGATCTTCCTTCCCTTGCTCCTCTTAGTCGACTCAGGGGTCAAACCTTCAGTGTATGTTTTCCAAAATTTTCATTTAGATTCTCTGCCAATCTCTATACGCAGATTAGTGTAAAAAAATCCACATATTCAGGCAGCTAATGAAGAAACAGCTGGGAAAAATGGATCAAATTGCCTTAATGGTTGTTCAATATTTTGGGGAGGTCTCACCAGAATTGACGTTATAAAGGTTTGATCTTACAAAAGCATGCTTCTTGTGTGATCAGATTGGTTTTGGATGCACTTCGAATTTCTGGTTCAAACTTATCATTAATCCCCATGTTCTCAGGTACTGCCACAAACACACCTAACATTTTATGGACCTAAAAATCTTACGATTCACATGGTACCCACTGATGAAGCGGATAAGTTTTACCAGGTAATGCTATAGTTTTTAAGATTAGTATTGTTCTGACCTATGTAATAAATGACAATAGGTATTTTTCTGCATGGATAAAATTACTATTGCACTCTTGGTTTTGAAGTGGCATTGGTAAGCATTATTGTTCTTGCTTCACCTAATAAATTATGTTTTAAAAATAAATTTCTATGCTTGAACTAGACTTTCTAGGATTGCCATCCTAAAATAACTGGAAAGATTAATCTTGAGAAAGTTTCTAGAGCCACTTAAACAGTTTGTACCATTTTTTTTTCCTGTATCTCTCTCTACTTTTTAGATATTTCCTTTTTCAAGAATGCAAGAAATGTGTTATATTCAGTTCCTTAGGTCTATCTAGACTAGTTTCAAACTTCTCTATCAATATGGAATTTATCATCTATTATGAATCACACATGGCATGCGTGCGATGTCAGGCGATTCGACGACGACCGTTGGTTTGCAGTGGTCTATCATGCCAGAGGCTCAAGGCAGCTCACTGCAGCTGTCAGATCTCCTCTCGCCTCATCATCAAGCTCGCTGTAGCGCCTTGGCTCCCTTTCGCCTCATCCACATTGAATTCAAGTCGTTTGAGGTTAAGGTTCAAGGTAGGTCGATTTGCATCATGAAACGAAGCCGGACATGGGTCAACACCATCTTGATCAGTTCGGTTGTTGTGGCATGGCTTCGATCTATGCTTTTGGAGATGCTTTGAATGCTTTTGGAGATGGTTCACATTCCAAGGGTACTCTCTTTATCCTTGCGGACCGAGGTGCTCAATGGTGGATGAATCTGAGCAACTTGCTTGACGATGGGCTTGGTGTGGTGCTAGCATGGCAACGGTCTTTGCTCTAGCTCCTTTGTGTGCTTCCCGTACATTTCGCGATATGTTTTATGACTCCATTGGTGTCGGACGGGAGGAGACCTGGTGGTCGCCTAGGTCTTGGTGCTTCGAACAAGGAGTGGGCAGTAGGCATCGCTCCTCTATTGAGGAGAGAGATCAGTCTGCTAGGTTGTGGGTGGATGCCCCTTAGGCAGGGGGCGTGTGTGTTTGTGAAGTTTCCGCATCTGATCCTGTCTTGGAATGTGAGGGAGCTCTATGATCGGGCGAAGTGTCTTTGCATTAGCAATTTGCTTTGGTTGGGCTACTGTACGACTTCTCGGTGGGCTGTTTGGGACAGTAGGCATAGCTCCTCCGCTGAGGAGAGAGCCCAGTCTGCTAGGTTGTGGGTGGGTGCCCCTTAGGTAGGGGATGTGAGTGTTTGTGAAGCTGTTGCATCTGATCCTGTCTTGGAATGTGAAGGGTCTCCATGATTAGGCGAAGTATCTTTGCATTAGCAATTTGCTCTTTGTTTGGGCTAATGTATGCCATCTCGGTGGGCTGTCCGAGACATGGTTTACTTGTTATTTTTTGTCTTCTTTTTGAAGATGATACTTTTTTTTTCTGTGAGGCAGATCTAGGGCATATTTTTCACTTGTGGTCTATCCTTGTTTGGTTTGAAGCAGCTTCGGCGTTGAGGATTAATCTCAACAAGCCAGTTTTGGTTCCAGTTGATGTTGTGTCTCATTTTTGGGACTTGATTGACATTTTAAGGTGCCAGACTGCGCAGTTGCCTCTCTTGTATTTGAGTCGTCCTTTGGGGGCCACGTTTAAGTTTATTGCTCTTTGGAACATGATTATTGAAAAGATGGAGCATTGTTTGGCTAAGTGGAAGCGTATTTACCTCTCCAAGAGGGGTCGGCTCACTTTAGTTAGGAGCATCCTTTTCAACTTGTCGGCTTACTACGTTTCTCTCTTTCCCCTTCCTATGGCTATGGTTTGTTGGCTAGAGCGGATCCAAATGAATTTTCTTTGAGGTTACGATATGGACGTGCCTAAAATTCATTTGGCTAATTGGAATAGTGTGCGCTTCTCTTTTTGCCGTGTCGGTTTGGCTATTAAAAAGTTATGTAGATTTAATGCTTCTCTTTTTGAGAACTAGTTATGGCATTTTGGGTTGGAACGAGAGGCCATGTGACGAAAGGTAATTGTGGTGAAGTATGAGATTTCTGATGGGGGTTGGATTTCCTTGATGATGCCTCGTGGATCTCATGGCATGGGGTTATGAAAATTCATCCGTGTGCAGTGGAACTCTTTCTCCTATTTTGTGATATTTGAGTTGGGGGATGGTTCTTACATTTGCTTTTAGGATAATGTTTGGTATGGCGAGTCTCTCCTAAAGCTCATTTACTTGTAGCTGTATAGGATTGCGTATTCTCTTGATGCTTTTGTGGCTGACGTTCATTGTATGAGGGATTTTATAATATAGTGGGAGATGTTGTTTTCTTGAGCTCCCAAGATTGAGAATTAGAAGCTTTTTCATCTTTTTTTAACACGTATTCAGTTCCTCTAGCGAGGAATGCTTTAGATAGGATGTGTTGGCATTCCAATCGAAAAAAAAGCTACCAAGTCAAGCTTTTTATTCTATCCTTATCCTTGCCCGACTTGAGAGCTTTTCTTGGGGGAATTTGTGGATAGCGTAGGTGCTGTCTAAAGTTGCATTTTTTCTTTGACAATGTTGTATAGAAGGATTGTTGCTGATAATTTGTTGTGCCGGGGTTTTGTTATTGTTAGTAGGGGTTTCGTTTCGTTATTGTTAGTAGGTGTTACATACTTAGGGGCTTTGAGATATAGTCATGGATTTGTTTGGCCTTTATTAGGTGATGCCTTCGTCTCTTAGTCGTTATTTGCGTTTTGGATAGGGGGAGTGGGGCTGCGTTTGGTGGTTTGGCGAGTGGAATGTGAGTATTTGATAATCAAATTGCTTGTCTTCAAATTTTTTTTTCCGTCATTTGATAGAGTAAATGTTTGCTTCAGAAGTGTACTATTTTTTTCTTCTATTTGTGATGTTAATGAATGTTCATTTTAAACTTGCTGTTGTATATATGCTCATGTGTTTTTTTTCTAATAAACTTTCATGTTTATCAGTATATATATATATATATATATATTGAGTTCCTTAATTAAACTCATATCCATATATTTTCAACTTGTCCTGAGATCAAATGTGTTGTAAGTATGCCATTTGGAATATTTTTTTCAAATAATATGGTAGTTAATGTTAAGGGTGAATATCGATCAATTTATGTAGTATTTTTAAATTGAATTGGAGACTTTTGGTTTGAAAAAATGATAAACTAAAATTAACGAATAAAAGTGAAAAATCATTGGTTTTGATTCGGTACATAAGTTTTCGATTTAGTTCATTGATTTTTAATCATCATTAACGATCAATTAAGAATCACAAAATGATAGACTAATAGTTTTATAAAGTTTGTTAACTAGATGCTATGTAAATATATGTCATTAACAAGGGTTAATTTGTTAATATTAATATTTCCGATATGTATACGAATGCTTGTATAAATTTATTAGCGTTGATTTTTTAATACAATTTCACGGAAAATTTTAAATTCACGAGGGGGGTATGACTGTTTGTAAGTTACCTTGGTAAGAAGAGATAAATATAATTTTTAAATATAAATTACATTATGTATGGATAGTTTGGTCCACAAATTAGTTAAATCGTAAACTGACCATAATATATTAATTTTATTAAAATTTCAAATCAAATAAATCAAATAAATTTTAATAACAGTGTATTTTCAGTTTATATGATTTGGTTTGGTTCAATTTTGTTCATCGGTCCTGATTGATTTTTGATTGCTCCTAGTTAATATGTTTTTCCCTGTAATGGAACATTGAACTGAATCCATAGACAGTAGACTGATTTTCACAATGCAAAGCGAAAGGTTTGGAGATATAATCAAATCTCTTTTAAAATTTTCCTCAATTTTATGACTCAATGGGTATATCAACAGGCTTCATTTTTCATAGTCAAACTGATTAATCGTGTCCAATACCTCTGCTGTGACTTGTGATGTAAGAAATGCTGTAGTAAATTCTGCATACATCCTTGGACCACAAGGTATAATTAGTATGATCCAGCATTGACTGCGATGGTATGAAATTAAAAAATCTGAACGGATTAAGGCAGCCATACAACGTACTGATTGGTTAAATGTATTATCAAAATGGGGACCCAGAAAATACAAAACAGTTCCTCGCAAATGTAGATGGGATTTCCTGAACTGAATGCCATCTTAATGTTTCTTTCATGTCCATGATAAATTTGCGTCTCTTGTTTCATTTACTTTATTTATGAGGATGAAGGCTTATATATGTTACTGTTTCAGAAAGAAGTTGGACTCCTCTTAACACCTCCCACTGGAAAGCAAAAGGTAGATGCATGGATGGGACTTGAAGCAGAGCATCAATTGCAAATAAAGTTCAAAGATGAGGACAGGTGTAATCTATCTTCAATTACTCATCCTCTTGATAGCATTTTTACTCTTGTTTTCTTTTCTTCACATATTTGTTACCTGTGTTCAACTATTCCCAATAAGGAAATGCGTGAACGGTTTCATGCATATCTTAGTTAGATATAAATTCAAATATAATTTCCTCTGCTTTTTCTGGGCAGGCCTGCTTGTGATGTGGCCATTTCAGGTTTAGGATGGATTGCTGTTGATCCAATGAGAAGATCATGTGAAGTGCCAGACTCAGATGCAAAAGGCACTGCAAAAGAATTGCACTTGGCTGTCCATGTCCCTAAGCCCGTCGAGATCTTTGTTCGGCCACCGATGCCAGTTGGGAAGGCTGGAAAGGAGTGGTATCAATATAGGGATCTGACTGAAAAGGAAGAGGAATCAAGACCCAGATGGTTTTTCTAATGCTGCTGGTTTGCTACTTATTTCATCAATCTGCTTTGGGCCTTGGGTGGGTGGAGGGACGGGGAGAGCATAGAACTGCCATGTTGATGTATTCTTCTTTTATGGACTTAAGACTTCAAAATTTTAAATTCTCCTTTCCTTTGCAGGCAGGATTTAATGTTTGGGCCTACTTGAAAGTAGTAACGAATGAGTATGGGCTTAAGGCCTCTGCCATTTGTTCTCAATTTTTTGTTTTTTGTTTTGTTTTTTTAATGTCTGTTTGATTAAATTACAGATGAAGGAGTATGGGCTTAAGGAGCTATAGTTGTTTCATTGCGATCTTCTGAATTGTTGATGAAGGAGTTATAGCTGTTTCGTTATGATGTTTCATATTCAAATAGTGGAGCTCCACGAATTTGACAATCATGATGTTCCATGGAAAATGATTTTACGGCCCACCCACCAATATTGAATAAAAAACATCAATGTGCAGAAGACAAGCAAGTGCATAAGAATTTGCAAAAGCAGAAATAGATGGGCCACAGAAGATAGATAAATATCAATCTCACAAGTGAAAGAACGAAACAAATGTATAATTTACCAAAAAAAAAAAACATGTAATTTCAATGCACTAACCAGCTTAAGAACATGTGATGTATGAATATAAAGTACATGTTGGCTTGGGACTGGTAGCCTAATATATGCTGAATATTGTAGAATATAGAAGCAATCAAAGAAACCCAATTTGTCTAATTTGTCTATACCAAGCAGTTAAAAAAACCCATGCAGACCTGGTACATGTTTTTGTTTAGCTAATTTGTCTATAGAAGCAGTCAAAGAAACCCAGAATAGGATATATATAGTTGCAATTGTAAAAACAAAAACTTATATATGGAGGTCCAACTAGGGGTGGGCAATTGATATCTGCCCCTGTTACCCCGCCTGCTATCCGCTCTGTCTCCGCTATGCGGGGCGGGTTATCTCGTTTAGGTAAGAGCAGGGTGTAGTTTTTAAACTTGACACCTCGCTCCAGGCAAGGATGGAGAGTGGTAATAGGTAACGGGGTATCCCGTTCCACCCCCGTCCCGCATAATTTTAATAATATTTATTTATAATTTTATAATATTTTAAATATTATTATTTAACTATTATTTATGATTTTTGATAGCTTTGAATGATATTTATTATTGTAAATTAAATTATTTTTGATAATTTTTAGGTTAAAAATAATGTTGAAATTTGATTTAAGCCAAAATTATTGATATGAACAGATATAATAAAAAGCGATAATAAGATGCGAGCAAATGAAATATCATTCGCAGACACATTAAAGAACGATATAACCTGTCCTGCCCACATATGGAACGAGATACAATCTTAAAATTTAATCTACCACTTAAGCGATGGCAGGAAGCAGTAATAGGTTGATTCCGCCCTCGATAGTACCTAAATTACTCGTATCAACTATTTTGTGGACCCTCTAAAAGGCAGAATTGTTTTAAGAGAGAGATTAATAAAAGCCGGTAGCGGGGAGCGGGCAGAAAGCCTCTCCCCGCTAACCCTTCCATAAGACGGAGTACCCCGCCCCGCCTACACATGAGGCAGGGTACGGTAATAGGTAAACCCCGCCCTCGCTATAGCAGGTAGCACCCTTAGGTCCAATCATGAATATAATATATTCTCAATGCAGGAGTTATAATTCAGGTTAAACGGTTGTTTAATTTAGTGTGCACCTGTTAATTATTAAACACCTATATAAATCCCCATGAAAAATGAATTAGCCTGAGCAATATTGTCAGAAAAATTCGACTCTGCAATATAAACACCTATATTAATATTGCTCTTAATAGATCACACAGCATAAATTCAACTCTGCAATTGCATAGAATTAAGCACTAGCCACGCGCGGTTGTGGAGGGCCCTAGCAAATTAAGGCCTAGGACCTTAAAAAAGAAGAATAAATAGATAAATGACAGAAATGATTTGTTCAGCGCGTATATGTCTCACTTTGACTGAAAAGATGTCCACTAGCTAGCTAGCAGTACTGCAGTGGTGCCAGTGCTTCATATGTTTGATAATTAGCGTGTAGATATATCACTTTTATTGAAAAGAGGTCCACTCTATAGTGCAGCAGTGCCAGTGTTTCACTGCCGACACATGTAATTATAAAAGGGTCGTTGTTTATGTGATTAAAAGGACCTTGCTTTGCCTCTCCCACTCCCTGGGTACATATTCTATTATACTATATGGCGAGAGTATTAGCAATAAGCAACGGCAGGCACTACGCCTAAATGAATTATTGCTAATGTTATCATTATTCAAAAAATTCTCAATGGTTATATAAGATCTGCAATTGCATAGAATTAAGCAAATAAAATTACAAATTATAATTTGCATATAATTCTGCCAAAATTTTACACAGAATTCTTCCCAAAATATAAGTATGGGCATGCCCCAGAATTCTGGGCATGGATGATGGAAAGACTGAAATTTGAACAACAAATCTGGACAGGTGGAAATAATGAAAATACCTGCAATGAATGGGATTCCATGCAGGCCAAACCTATCTAGGGATTGAATCACCACATATGGTCGCTGAAGATTGTGAAGAGGAAGAGGGATTGGATGCTGATTGTCACCACAGACTGAGAATGGATCGATAGACCTTCTTGTGTGAAGACGGAGAGGGAGCGATGTGGACCTTCTTTGGGTGCGTGAAGGGCAAGAGGGAGCAATAGACGTTCTGTGTGTCCGTGAAGAGGAAGAAGGAGCAACATTGCTGAGATTGAGAGAGCGAAAAACAATTGTACAAAATTATTCCCGCCCGAGCATTTTGGGACGAAAAGTACTTCCGCTCGCATTTTTGGGACAAAATATAAATTTTAATGTATTTAATAAATTAAAATTTAATTTTTATTTATTTGGGACGGTTTTTAAATTTAATAATTTTGTGATATTTTGGGATGATAAATCCTATCCTAATTTGAGACAATTAATATTTCGCCACTAATTTAGTCTCAATAGCCATTTTTTAGTATGGGAGACGACGCAAAGGATGGGTTGAGATACTTCGGTGCTGTTACTTGGAGAGGATAGAGAGAGGATAAGATGCGACACCATGGTTGAGTCCAGTGCAGTGGTTTGGTGGGTGAGGCTGAAATGCTACAATTGAGTCTGTGTTGCAGCTTCATCGGTGAGGCTAAGATGCGAGCACTGAGTTTGGAGAGAAATGAAAGAGAAAGCAAGGCGGGGCTCAGTGAGAGAGATAATATTTTAGGCAAAGAAATAGATAGCGAGCAATTGTCACTCATTAAATTTGGCGATCGAAAATGTACTGTAGTTGTAGTGGCTATTTTTATCGTTTTAGCTATTTTTTAACTAAACTTTAATTTTAACTAACCTATTGTGATTGTTTTTGATTGTAGGCTTGCAGCATTGTATGAGTTTCATGTTTGGCAAAATTGAAGGTTGGTGGGTGTATACTATTAGTATCACATGTGTTGACCCTTGAATGTAGGATTCACATCATAGAAGAAATCGCATAAAAAAAGAAAGAAAAATAGATCTGGAGTTCGAAGGCTCATTAATGATGCTCACTTGGATTGGTGGCGTCATTCAATGCTACAAGTGGGAGATAACACGAAGGATGGGTTGAGATATTGTTACTTGGAGATGATAGAGAGAGGCTGGGACGAGACGCCATAGTTGAGTCCGACGCAGTTTCTTGGTGGGTGAGGCTAAGACGCTACAATTGAGTTTGTGTTGCGGCTTGATTAGTGAGGTTGGGATGTGACTTTTCTTGAGGAAATCAAAAGGAAAGGTAAATTAAAGTGAGGCATTAGGTTTCAAGGAAAATAAAAGAGAAAGTAAGGTGGGGCTCGGCAGATCGAGATAATATTTTATGTAAAAAAATAGATAGCGAGCAATTGTTGCTCACTAAATTTGGCAAGCAAAAATATACTGTAGCGCTGTTGAGACCATTGTAAAGGCTATTTTTATCATTTTAGCTATTTTTAACTAAACTTTAATTTTAGCTAGCCTATTGTGAGTGTTCTAATGGAATAAAAGTCATAATTTATTAATACTTTTAGCTAAAATATATATTTTAAAAATACTTTATAATTATATATGATTAATATTTAATCATAAATATATAATTTAAAAAAATATTTGATGACTTAAATGCTAACTCTAAATATCAAAATAATAACTACCATCAACATTAATTTTATCCTCTTTGGAAAGACAAAGGGAAGAGAACGTATAATCAAATAAATATTTTTGCCAACGTTTTGGTACCAACAATTGGCCGGTGGTTTTTCAAGGAGACGGCAAGGCTGCATGGGTACGTGGCACTGGGTTGGAGCTTGTCGGACGGAGGAGACGGGAATACCGGTATCGGGACGGAGAAATAACGGAGCAGCCAGGACGCTCGACACATTTTTGTTATGCCCAATGTTTTTAAAAAAGAATTATAAATGGCGAACGTTGCTGCGGAGCGCAGAATCAGTAGTGCTCAGGTAATTGCATAAAAGGAAACACGTTGAAGATCACATATTTCATACACAACAGTATTATGATAAACGGTGGTCCCCGCCACTTCATTGTGAGAGTTGACCAAGGGTGACATGATGCCCACGCCAAACGTTTTTATTCAAGCGCCTGCAATCAGTTAGATATGCATATTTTTTATAATAAACTATTATTATTATATCTTGATGTAAAAGCTTTCACGGTTCTAGTTGCCCCTGCGGGGCCACGTTCGGGTTCGCCTGGTTATGGCAGCAAGGTGGTCCGTAGGCGTAGTTGTCCCTACCTGCATAAGGAAAGTAAAAAAAGAAAATAAATAATGATAGATTACAATTGAATTGAAGATTGACAAAACACTTTTTCTAAAATTTGACCCTTGCATGAACAAATTGTGCCCCGCTTTATTATCCCATGAATGGTACGGTACTATCTTGTACATGAACTAATGAACAAATTATGATATATCAACACAAATAACAAAACCTCATCTCAGTTGACATTTAAAATCTACTTAATTATATCCTCCAGTAGTACAGTGATAGCAAGCGCTTAAGAACCCAGTTCTATGGAGGAAAAAATGTACCTTGCAGGATTATTGTTGAAAATGGGATGGAAAACAAATTAAGGTAGAAACCCTTACCAAGTTTAATTTGGGAGTTGACATGGAGCGGCCTAGCAGCCCCTCCCATGGCGAGGAGAAGCCCAACAATGAAAAGAACCTTCCAAACCATTCCCAAAACCTTCCCAGAACTCATCTCCATTCTTGATTCTTTACTCGCACCCCACCAGTGGCCAAATAGTGTGGGAGGTGGCCTTCTCTATTTATAAGCTTATTAATCCAACCCCCAACCATGAGAATATACATATGAATAAAGGTATTTGCCATTCATTTTCCTTCAAAGGTATTTGTTGAAAATGGGTATTATTCGTTGCTCCGGGGCCACCAAACGAACAATACACAATTAAAAACGAGCCAGCTGCGTCGCCTGGTACAAGGTATGTGTCACGACGTTTGACCAGTATACTGGTTCGTCCAGCCGGCCGGTTTTGAGGTCTTGTGACTTTATAAATGCTAGAAGGTATGTATCACCATTTTAGACCGTCCCGACACTATATTATTGCATTTCTACTATCAGCCTCCAAATTTGTAGACCGTGAGGGTCGATAGCTAGCTCATGTGAGTCTCAGAATTTAAAACACAAAAAAAAAAAAAATTGAGAACGTACGGGCATTTTTAACTCAAAATTATGCTCCATAATTACAAAATTATAATAAAATATTTCTTTTGGATGTCTATGGAATGCGCACACAAAGTCACAGCTTCACGTCTACTTCTAAACATTTGACTGAACCTAAGGTAGGGTCTCCCAAAAAACTTAAGCTACCAGGCATTGCTGGAAGGCACAATTCAACCTTTGGTCTCTCCAAGGGAAGGTGAGCCAGTAAAGACTAGTCATAAATTAAAAGTAGGTTTCTTTCATTTTCTTGCGACCGTTAAAGTCTATTGAAGGCTTCAAATGGGCCAAAGCCATGCACCATTTCAATGGTGAATGAATTTAATGTGACAAAATTATTTCAACTCTAAATCAAGGGAGACTTATTTAGGGCTTGGTCAAACTGTTTTTTGTTTTATTTTTTAAATGTGATAAGTCTTTTTGAGTAAAAATGAATTTTAAAAATATTTTTTTTTAATTTTCTACTCACATTTTAACAACGAAAAGAAACATATCCTTACTTTTCTTACTCAAAATTGAAGGCTTATCTTTCATATATACTTCTCTCCCCTCTATTTAACTTAAAACTATCTATGTTCATATAAATAATAATACACATAATTTAGGCATCATAAAAAAAAAAAAAAAAAAAACTTAAAATTAATATTCAACATTTATAATATATAATACTAATAATGGATTTTAAATTTTTTAAAAATCCCCAGTCGAAAAGACGAAAGACTTTTCTATGCATAGATTTATTTATATTATTTTTAATAATGATAATATTATGTTTTTGTTGTTGTGTGCATGCCTCATGTTCATTTCCCAGGTATTCACTTGTGTCTATTTCAGAACCGTTGTCACTTCCTACTGAAAGGAATTTTGCAAGTAATTGCTCCAGTTGTAGCGTTTTGATAAGGTCAATAAATGAAGATTAAATCCCTGGAAGAGCAGTAAGTTGCAAGAGGGCAGAAAAGCGTTGTCTGTAACCATCAACCAAAGCTACATCAGGTGTATGAGGAAACAGAGAAGCATTTCATCGCACACATCAAGGAAAAAAATACCAGCCTTTTCCACCGATGAAACACACCAAGGAAAAAAAGTTTGAAGATTAACGACACACTAAAATAACAAGACGAAGATAAATAAAATCAAACCAGCATAGATAGAGTAGTCCTCTTTGAAATGATGCACAGATTACTATTTTATTTTTAATAACTTATTATGTGACTCATATAATTAAAGGGCTTATTAATGAATCACAATTGCTGGATGATAAAGGGAATCAATTGCTGGATGATAAAGGGAATTCATGGTGACTCATGATTTTTTAGAAAAACAATTGCTGGATGATAAAAGGGAATTCATGGTGACTCATATAATTAAAGGGCTTATAGTCACCATGAATTCCCTTTATCATCCAGCAATTGTTTTTCTAAAAAATCATGCGCCGTGTAATTTTCAAGTGATATAGCCAGTATGGTGAATATTATTTAATATAATTACAAAGGGTTTCTCGCCATTGTATTTTTTCGCTGTGAGGTGGGTAGATAGCGCCCAGCCTCTCGTTCCTAATTCACAGCAGCAGGAAGGAGCCGGACACTCTGTTGAGGTAGAAAGCGAAGTCTTTGCTCCCCATGAAGCTCGGAGCCAGCATGGTGTTCCTTTCTCCCACTAACGTTGCTTGAGACCTCCCGGATGTGCTCGTAAATGGCTTCGTCAAGTTTGACGACAATATAATGGCTTGCTTTTGGGTCTTGGGGACAAATATTATAATTATGTAGAATTAAATTACGGAATTTAACTTTCTAAAAGGGCAAACATAACATAAAAGTAAATTTTAATATATTGTTCATTTGATTTGAGATTATAAAGTATATCTCATGTAATATTATGTATAACTAAATGTCTATAGTATGAAAATTTATTAGTTATTAAAATGACCTAGTTTACTAAAACATTTAGACATTTAATTATATATTTATATTTGTTTGAGATTTTAGGTTTATCTCATTAAAGATTTATATAATTAAATATTCATTGTATATAAAGCTTGTTAGTCAATAAAGTAGCCTTGCTTATTAAGATATCAGATATTTAATTATATGTCTCAATTAAATGATTGGACAATTGAGTTCATTAATTATTTTGTTAGCTAGGAGGTGACCCAAAGGTAGACCATTGCTTACAATTAATGATATTATAGTAACTTATCAGTATATTAAGTTAATATAATTGTATATCCAAAGATGCCATGAGTATTGACTTTAGTATAACTGATAGTCTATTAAAGTGTTTATTATTTACATCATTATTGGTTAATGTTATGTATTTTGGAATCACCCAAAGGTGAACTTGAATATGTAATTAAGGTTTATTGTTTGTCTGAATCTGATTAAAGTTTTCTCAAAGCATTAATGTGTGTGCATGTATAATAATTTGCAGTTTCTGCCAATATGTTTGCTTGGGCAATGAGATGATCAAGTTCAATAGATTGAACTATGTGGATTGGTCTGAGCAAATTCAATTTCAACTAGGTGTTTTAGATTTTACAATAATGTCTGACAAACCTGAAGCCATTACTGAGACCAGTACATGAGCTGAAAGATCTGAATATGAGATCTAGGAGCAGTCTAACAGGCTGAGTTTGAACTTGATGATGATGTTAGTGGCTGAAAATGTGAAGCCATCAATGCCCAAAATTGACAATACAAAGGAGTTCATGCTAAAGATTAAATAATACTCCTAATCAAACATAACTAACAAGTCGTTGTGGGAACCATAATGAGTAAGTTGACAATTAAAAGATTTGATTGGTCATATCCCATTCATGATCATGTGACTCACATGGTAAATTTGGCAGCAAAGTTGAAATCAAAGGGAATGGATGTGAATGAATCTTTCTTAGTACAATTTATTATTAATTTACTTTCTCATGAGTTTGGCCAGTTCTAAGTGAATTACAACATCATTAAGGAAAAATGGAACCTTCAAGAAATTAAAGTCATGTTGGTTCAAGAGGAAGGGAGATTAAAGTCAATGAAGGATCATTCCGCTCGTCTCACATTTCATAATAGAGCCAGTAGCAGCAAGGGAAAGAAAGATAAAAGGAAGGATAAAGCCCCACTAAAGGTTAAAGAGGGTCAAACTCATAAGGAGGTTAAATGTTACTTCTGTAAGAAGGATGGTCATATCAACAAATAATGCTAAAAAAAAAAAAAAAACTTGGTTTGAAAAGAAAGGGATTCATTATGATCCAACCCATAAACAAAACTGAAAAGTTTTTGTATATGGGTAATTGAATGAAGGCATGAATAGAGGGAATTGGAACATACAGATTTATCATGGATACTAGACACCATCTAGATTGTTGTTCCCATGAGCCTTTTGGTTGTCATTGTTGTCAACAGAATGCGAAAGCGGGAGGACGCAGAGTCGAAGATCCATACTTTGTTGGATAACTTCATAGAGTGATCTCTTAGAGTGAGTTCGTAGAGAGAGTTTAACCATGTACTTACAAAGTCAAAAATCCGGGTCGAAGATTCGGAGATTCGTAGACTCACAAGGTCGAAGATCAGATGACTCGAAGATATGTAGAGTCAAAGATCATTAGACTAGGTTCAAAGCATCACTGAAGGAACACAGGGTCGCAGACTCATAGATCCACAGGGTCAAAGATTCGAAGACCCAAGATGTAATCAGGTGAAGAGTAGCATCTCAGAGACTTGAAGAGTTGCAGGCTCGAAGACTCGTTGGGTGTAGAGTGGCAACGTTATAGAGTCGAAGCCCGTAGGGTCGAAGCTTGTGGGGTCAGAGATTGGGAGACCCGTTGCCGAGACAAAAACCCGTTGATGTGAACAGATGATTAGCTAAGGTAGAATGCAGTTGTCACTGGCTCAAAAGTGGAGACATGAAGACTCGAAGACTCGTAGTGAAAGTCAGTTGATCACTTGTTCTAACCTAGATTTGAAGCCAAAGAGCAGAAGAATTGGAAGATTAATTTCCAAAGCTCGAAGACTCAGACTCGAAGATTTGAAGGTGAAGACTCCGAGGCAGTAGCATGTGTAGCTGGAGAAGTAACAATGAAGTTACAAGGCATACATCTTTGAGGCTATGGCTAGTCGAAGGAAAGAAAAGTGCTAAAGGTTGCCGTTTAAGTAAGTTATCACTTAGACAACATTTTTGAGCATGCTAAGTACTGGAAAACACATGGATGTCATCTGAGGCTGGCTTAAAAAATTTCAACGTTGAAGATCAAAAGGTGAAACATGCTTAACCATAGCGGAAAGGTTTCATACTATAGCTGTCCTATAAAAGCAAGGATATGCCTTACTTCAAGAAGGGCGTCAGAATATTAGAGAATACAAGAAAGGTATTTAGAGTGATAAAAAAAGACAACATAGAGTAGTTCGTATGATATACACACAGAGAGAGAGAGAGGAACATTGAAAGCAAGATAACAGTGAGTTAATCTGACTTCATTCCTTATACACACATTGTGAGTTTGTCAAAGAAGTGGTTAAAGGTCAAGTAGTACAAACGATTGAATACGTAGGAGCAGATTGTGCTAGACAGTTCGTCATAGTGAGTGAGTACTAGGGTAATACTTTTTTGTATTTGCATTGAACATAAAAGAGAGTTGATCCTTTTGTAACAAGGGCTAGACCCTATACTGTGTTGAAAGCATATATAGTGGATTGGACTCGGTGTAGCTACACCCTCACTACCATGGAGTAGATCACATTGATCAAACTACAGAAACTGTGTGTCTTTGTCTTTTACTTCCCATACATACCAAATGTTAGTCTGATATTGCACAAGACACTGAAATACCACCCAAAGAAGAGCCACATTTGTTGAATACCTCTAAGTATCATACTACTCTTAAAACTAAAGAAAATGGTTTTAAGTATATAGATTCACCATCCTCTCCATATACACAGACACATACCCAAACGATCTTGCTTGGATTTTGGGAATATCAATTGGTATCAGAGCCAAGTTCTCTGTCACACCCCAATTTCCTTTCACTTGGAAACGGGTAGTGACTGCCCATGCCCGCACCCGAAGGGTCAAGGGGTTGGTGTAAGCACCTAAAAGGACTTATGACATGGGTGCTGTCCCAAACCTGTACAACCAGGCTAACATGCCACGGGCATGCTCCTTCTCCCAAACCATGCACACAAACAATAATTAAATAACAACCACAACCCAGTTCATTACATTTAAAAGGGCTCAAAATTCAATACAACTCAATGGGGAAAAGTTCCCATTTAAACCAGAATATACTGTTTACAAATAATCTCACACATAAAATAGAAATCCATAACAAAACAATGAAAACCAACATAGTCTTCAGCCTCAGTGGCCTATCCTCCAGCCCTTTCACTAACAATAAAGGAATGGGTGTAGACTTAGCCCACCGTCGTGAGTGCTACACCGAGACTCAGGACCGCAGTCCTGGCCAAATCTCAAGGGGTCCAGTTATCATGCCTGGCCCATAACTCAGCTCAATCCCATCACATTTGGGTGATCAATCTCCAACAATAATATAATCAGTTACAAAAGTACGGCTTAGTAACACATCTCAACTTAATACAAAACAAGAGTGTCGTTCAACGGCAGTATATCACAAACAAGGTTCACACGGCCGACATAGTCGGTTACAAACAACTTATACCAGCCTCACAGGCTTAAAATCAAACACGCAACATACAACAGTCACACAGGAATATTATCAAGCACGTAGTGAGCGTAGCCACACAAACATTTTATCAAACACCTAGTGGGCATAGACAACCCAACAATTTCCAGCCCACTCCCAAGCATCAAATCAACCAATATGCCATTGAAGGCCAACATCCATATAGGAGATCACACCTATATGGATTTACATATATATATATATATATATATATATATATATATATATAAGCATGTATAGGATAGATACCCTAGGACAGAGAAAGACTGGGAAGAACGGAGTCCCTACCTTGCAAAGCGTCCTCTGCTCTAGCCTCTACGATACACCGACCACCCACGCGAACCTCTACGGTCAAGATCCGAAGGTTCCCTCACTCTCTCTCTGCGGCGGCTGCAACAGCAATAGAAACCCCTAAACCCTAAACCTAAGCCTCAACACCATTATATAGACACCACACACCAAAACGACGTAGTTTTGATTTAGCGAAACCCAGGATCAAAACGACGTAATTTTGATCACACAAGCTACCACCTTCCCGCTTCCATACAGGGAAAAATACTCATAATTTCAACATGGTCCTTTAGGGAAAAATCATTAGAATGACAAAACCAAGGTAACCGTGCAAAAATAAGTCTGCACGCCAGTTTGAACGCCAAATCCCCAATTGGCGTGAAGCTCCAAATGCACTCAAACTTTACCCCAAGCCTCCTTGCATCATGTAAAAGACATCCATGCAATAAAAACCTTGCACGCCAAATGGGTCCAATTCGCGTGCATGTCCGTTTGGCTTGAAACTTCTGTGGTAGATAGAAGACATCATTCTAAGAATCTTTTGGTCTGCACGCCAATTCATCTGAGCCCATCTACTAGGTCAAAATCTAGAAAGTTCCCATTCAGAAGGTAAGACTGCGACTAACTCAAAACACGGGTCCTTACATCCTCTCCCCCTTAGGACTTTTCGTCCTCGAAAAGAAAATGTGGCACGAAAGGAAACAGCAATAACAACCAAAGAATACACAAATTAATACACACTGCATGAAAATACACACAAAAGAAATACTCTCAGGTCACCTAACCAGTTGGGCAAATACCTGATTATGTTGATGTTTGCCTTTCTCCCCTCGTCAGGGTTGTTCGTCCTCGAACAAATCAGGGTAGTGAGCACGCATCTCAGTCTCACGTTCCCAAGTATCTTCCTCCGTCCCTCGGTGTTTCCATAACACCCGAACCAACGGAATAGTCTTACCTCGCAGCTGCTTCTCGCGCCTATCCAAAATACGGATGGGTGCCTCAACAACTGACACATCTGCCTCAAGATCCAGTACTCCAATCCAACACATGTGTGGGATCGGGATGATATTTCCGCAACTGAGATATATGGAAAACATCATGAACTTTGCTCAAACTAGGTGGTAATGCCAACCTATAAGCAACAGGTCCAACTCTGCTCAAAATTTTGAACGGTCCAATGTATCACGGAGACAACTTGGACCCTTTTCCAAATCTCTTATGCCCTCTCCGTGGAGAAACACGAAGGAATACGTGGTCTCCTACCAAAAACTCCAACGGTCGGTGTCGGCGATCCGCATAAGACTTTTGTCTGCTCTGAGCTGTAAGAAGACGCTGCCTAATCAGCTGTACTTTTGCCGTAGCCTCTTGGACCAATTGAGGTCCTAACATAGCTGTCTCTCCAACTTCTGCCCAACATAATGGAGACCGACATGGGCGACCATACAATGCCTCAAACGGGGCCATCCCAATAGAAGACTGGTAGCTGTTATTATAGGCAAACTCCACCAGAGGAAGGTGAGAAGCCCATGATCCTCCAAAATCTAGTACACAAGCTCTCAACAAGTCTTCCAATGTTTGAATGGTCCTCTCTGACTGACCATCAGTTTCAGGATGGAAAGCAGTACTCAAATTAAGTCGTGTTCCCAAGGCTTCTTGCAAACCTCCCCAAAACCGAGATGTAAATCGCGTATCCCTGTTTGAAACAATAGACAAGGGCACTCCGTGCAATCGGACAATCGCATCAACATATAACTGGCTTAATGTGCCGATAGGGTCTCGCTCCCGAATTGCCAAGAAATGGGCCAATTTAGTTAATCGGTGTACGATGACCCAAATCATATCCTTCCTCCCAGAAGTGGTAGGAAGTCCTGTCACAAAGTCCATGGTAATATGCTCCCACTTCCACTCAGCTACAGGCAAAGGTTGCAATTGACCAGTAGGTCGTTGATGCTCCGCCTTCACTTGTTAACAAGTAAGGCACCTGGAAACAAACTCTGCTACACTCCGCTTCAGTCCCGGCCACCAGAATTGGGCTCGAATGGCATGATACATTTTTGTTCCTCCTGGGTGCACAGCCAAACGGGAATGATGAAACTCCCTCAGCACATCCTCACGCATGGGAGGCGGTACTATCAGACGCCCCCGAAATTTCAACTCATGTTCAACTCCTTCTGTCCAGTCTTCTGACAACTCTCCGGCCTCTATCTGGGCCCGGATCACTTCACAGTCCATATCGCCCAACTGTCCATCATGGATGCGTTGATATAACTCTGGTATCACAGTGATAGGGCACAGGATTGCCACCCCACCACGAAAATCAGGCTGTACCTGAAGCACTGCTCACTGTTCCATCATTTTCCATTCTCTCATGGAAACCTCAGCTTTTCCCTTTCTACTTAGCGCGTCAGCAACTAAATTCCCTTTCCCAGGCGTGTAGGAGAGCGTGAAGTCAAACATTTGCAGGTACTCTACCCATCTCCGCTGTCTCAAATTTAGGTCTCTCTGGGTGAAGATATACTGTAGGCTTTTGTGGTCAGTGTATACCACGAATTTCTCCCCCAACAGGTAATGTCTCCAAGACTTTAGGGCAAAAATAACTGCTGCTAACTCTAGGTCGTGCGTTGGATAATTTTGCTCATGAGACTGATAACGTGCATTTTATGCCGTTATTCTAGTGTTTATTTAGGATGTTTAAGAGCATGATTAGAGCCTTATTGCTTCATATATCATATATATTTGCTCTAACTCCTAGGAAGATGCTATGTGCAAATACATGCGTTTTTAAGCTGTTTTGGCAGATTTTGGAGCTCACTTTTGACATAGTAGATGGCCTCAAACAATTAGCGTGCAAGAACAAAAGTTGTTTAGAATGATGTCCTCTACCTACCACAGAAATTTCCGAGCATTTGGAGCTGCATGTGAATTCACCCATTTCACGTGCAAGCCTATTTTTGCCTCTCAGGCCTCTACAGGATGCAAAGAAGCTTGGGGAGAAGTTTGAGCTGATTTGGAGGTGCACGTGAATTCACCATATCACGTGCAAATTGACGTGCAGAGATATTTTTGGACCGATCCTATCGTTTTTCCATGATGATCATTTGTTCCTGAAGGCCCAAGTCCAAATTGTGGATGGAAGATAGAGATTTTAAAGTTTCGAGTGTTACTTATCAAAACTACGTCGTTTTGATAGATGGGCTAGGTTACACACCTCAAAGCCCATCCAAACTCTATAAATACAGCCTCCACGCCCTCTGCAACCCATGCCTAGACCCCCTACACGTTTTAGAGAGAGAGAGAGAGGCTCCACGACTTGGAGGTGCTCCTTGACCTAGGAGAGCAGCCGTCGCAGCCGTCGCTGCAGCCGTCGCGGATTTTGGAGCCTGGATTTGAAGCTTTGCTGTGCGCGTGATCAATAAGAAGATGTTGAGCTTTTCTGCTATGGTTTTGCTTGTAATCATGCGTGAGTAGTCTTTTAATCTAGGGAAGCAATGTAGCCCCCTTGTTGCTTTGCTTTGTGTTTATGAATATTGGGTTTGGATGATTGAGTTTTGCATGTTTTATGAATCTGTTCTTAATTCTATCTTTAGATGTACACCTTGGTATTCTTAGCCCTAGTCTGGGGTGAATTGAGATTCATAACTTATTTGTAATTGGTGTGATCATTATCCTTTTGCAAGTATGATTTATTGGCTTTGCATGTTTGTGTGTTTAGATGACCATTCTAGCATACAACTCTTAAAAGGACCTCAATGACCATTTGTTGTCCTTGGCTTGTGTTTAGCATGTTTTCAATCAGACAACCCTAATACCATGAACCAGTAGAGATAACATAGGGAAGTGAAATTGTGACCCTAGATGCTTTTAATCCTTGAATCTTAATCTTAAAATCACTTTGCTTTCTTTGTTTATTCAGAAAACCAAATAAAAATTAGATCTTTAGTTTAAAAAAGAAAACTTTTTGCCAAGACATTTTATAGAACAAGAGTAATTGGGTGCTTTGATTTGAGAACTAGAGAACTTGGCTAATCCCTGTGGGTTCGACTCCTTGCTTGCTGCTATTCTTTTAGTGCAAACTTAGGGAATTTATTATCTTGAAGAGAGATTTAACGACATTAGCTAGCTCTTTTAGAGAGGCTAAAAATCTTGTCTGTCAAATTGGCGCCGTTGCCGGGGATTCAACGGTTAACTAGTTTTTAAAATCAACATTGAGTGAAATTGTTTGAATTCTGATCTTGGTGTTTTATTTTGTCTTTTATTTTCTGTTATTTTGTGTTCTTTATTTGTTTATTTTGTATTGTTCGGAGCTGCTGGGTGTGTTCTTGTTGTTTTACAGGAATATACATCAAGGATTCCTAGTTGTGCATGCAAAGAGAGGAGGATATACAATTTACTCGGGAACCTGAAAGGTTGTTCAGAGCTCGGCGTAGAACAGCTAGGGAAGTAGCACGTGAGGCTAAAGAAGCATTGCAAAGCTTGGAGCAATCCGTAGGCGATCTGATGGCAGATCTCAGACCTGATGGTGGTGCACCGCAAGGAGGGGCCAATTACAATGGCCAATATCCAGAAGAAGAGGGACATAGGTTTATGCCCAGAACCTTCTTAGATTATGCGAGGCCAATGATGGCAGACCATTATTCTAGGATTCGGCAGACAAGAGTCCAAGCAAATAGCTTCGAGCTGAAGCCGGCATTGATCAACATGGTGAGCAACAACGCGTTTGGAGGAATAGCCGTGGATGATCCGCACCAGCATTTGATGAGGTTCTACCAGGTGTGCGACACCATCAAGATCAACAATGTGTCGGAGGAGGCAATAAAGCTAAGGCTTTTCCCTTTCTCTTTAAGGGATAGAGCTCTTGGCTGGTTCAACATCGCCCAACAGGTTCAATCAACACTTGGGAGGAGATGCAGACCAAGTTCATGTCAAAGTACTTCCCTCCTTCCAAGGTGATCCAGTTCGAGGGGAGATTAGCAGATTCAGGCAAGATGAGATGGAGACTCTTCATGAAGCTTGGGAGCGTTTCAAAGACTTAGTGAGAAGATGCCCTGATCATAGAAGACCCCAGTGGATTCAAATTGAATCTTTCTACACAGGTCTTCAGTCCCATTCACAAGACAAGGTGAATGCAATTGCTGGAGGATGCTTGATGAATTTAGAGCCTGACGCACAGCGAGCTCTTGGAGAGGCTGTCATTAGCCGATTGGCGGTGGTCTAATGTGCGTACTTCAAAGCCGAGGGAGAAGATAGCTTCGGTTGAAAATTCTTCCAATGATGTGCAAGCACGATTCAAGCTTTAGTGAAAGGCATGGAAGTATTGGCTCTTAAAGTTGAAGGATCACAACAAGCTTTACCAGGGGCTGAACAGGGCTGGAGTGGAGTGAAGAAGCAAATTATGTTGGAGGAAAGGGCTTGTATCGGAAGCGGCAATTTTATCCTCAACAACAACAAGGGTACAACCAGAACCAGGCGAGCTCGGCCATTTCGGAGAAATCTGAACCGAGGGGGAGATACCTCATTTCAAGACAAATATGTGCCCCCCAGGGATGAAGCCAGAATCCATATGCTACGGATAATTATTTACACCCACCTCCAGGATTCGAGCGAAGAACGACCTCGGCCTCAACAAGAAAGAGGAAGGGTATATCGAGAATGTGGATGAGCCAACCAAAAGAGAGGATAATTTGGAGGAAAGGGTAGTCACCATAGAATCTTCAATTAAGAATATGGAGAAGTTACTTGTGAGTATGGCACGAATGCTAATCAAAGGGTGTCAACCAATACTTCTCCAAGTGACACCGAGGTGAACCCCAAGGAGAGTTGCAAGGCTATCACTCTAAGGAGCGGGAAGACACTGAATGAAGTCAAGAGCCTAAGAAGAAGGCAATTCCGGAAGAACAAAGCAGACCCTTGGAAGGCGATGACCAAGGAAAATCGAGAAAAAGTCAAGAAAGAGTGCAAGAAAAAAAGGACCAGGAATGAGTCAAGACAGAATAGCTGAAGAACAGAGGCAAGAGCTCAGGCTACCATGCCATTTCCTCGGAGGCCGAGGAACCAGGAGGGTTGAGGAAGAGTATGAGCGCTTTCTGAGTTTGTTCAAGAAGCTTGAAATTAATATTCCATTTGTGGAAATCTTGGAGCAGATGCCTAGGTACAGAAAGTACATTAAAGATTTTGTGACGAAGAAGAGGAAATATGGGGATCATGAGACGGTGGCAGTCACTAACGAAGTGAGCAGTGTTGTTCAACAGAGTTTGCCCATCAAGCATAAAGATCCGGGCAGTTTTAATCTCCCTTGTGTGATTGGCAATGCACCGCAGCAGCAGGCCCTATGTGATTTAGGGGCTAGCATCAATTTGATCTCCTTTGCTTTGTACAAGCAGCTTGGGCTCAAGGGCGTGAAGCCCACTTCCATATCATTGCAGTTTGCAGACCGGTCCACTGGAAGACCTGAAGGAATCATTGAAGATGTGCTAGTTAAGGTGGGCTCTTTCATATTTCCAGCGGACTTTGTTGTTTTAGAGATGGAAGAAGATAGAGGAGTTCAGCTACTCCTTGGAAGACCGTTTCTCAGAACGGGTTGTGCATTGATTGATGTTGCTCAAGGGCAGCTAACTCTGAGAATTAATGAGGAGACCTTAGTTTTCCACATGGGGAAGGCTTTGCAAGGTCAAGAGGAGGAGGACTGCCTTTGGGTTGAAGACCTTGAGGAATTGGTGGAAGATTACTTGGCAGAAGAAATTACCACCACCAATAATGGAGCCCTTCAGCTTATAGAAGCTCAACAAGATGAAGAGATGTACTTGACGGCTGAGGAAGATGAGGAAACTACAAACTCTTTGGAGCAAGCTGAGGAGGAGAAAGAAGATGACGTGCCTCCAGCTCCAGAATTGAAGGAGCTGCCTGGACACCTAAGGTACGAATTTCTAGACTCTACAAATCAATTCCCTATCATTGTTGCTTCTAATTTGAATGATGTGGAGTGTACTCAATTGCTAGAAGTCCTTAGGAAACACAAAAAGGCCCTAGGATGGAACATTGAAGACATTAGGGGTATTAGTCCAGGGATTTGCATGCATAAGATTTTGATGAATGATGATTTTAAACCCACTGCTGAAAGACAAAGAAGATTAAACCCTGCCATGAAAGAAGTTGTTAGAAAATAAATTTTAAAATGGAAAAATGCGGGTATAATTTATGCTATCTCTGATAGTGAGTGGGTGAGTCCATTGCATGTCGTGCCCAAGAAAGGGGGCATGATCGTGATTAAGAATGAGAAAAATGAATTGATCCCATCTCGCACTGTGACGGGGTGGAGAGTGTGTGTTGACTATAGAAAGCTGAACAAGGCTACTAGGAAGGATCATTTTCCTCTTCCTTTCATTGACCAAATGTTGGATAGGTTAGCTGGCTATAGTCACTACTGCTTTTTAGATGGCTATTCCGGGTATAATCAGATCATGGTTAAGCCCGTGGACCAAGAAAAGACCACCTTCACGTGCCCTTTTGGCACATTTGCATTTAGGAGAATGCCATTTGAGCTTTGTAATGCCCCTGCCACCTTCCAAAGGTGTATGATGGCTATTTTTCAGGGTTTGATTGAAGAGATCATGGAGGTCTTCATGGATGACTTCTCGGTGTTTGGTTCCTCCTACCAACAGTGCTTGAAAAATCTAGATGTGGTCTTAGAGAGATGTGAGGAGAAGGAACTAGTCCTAAATTGGGAAAAATGCCATTTCATGGTAACTGAGGGGATAGTTCTAGGGCACAAGGTGTCTGCACATGGATTGGAGGTAGACAAGGCAAAAATCTCCACTATTGACACTCTGCCACCTCCAACCAACGAAAAAGGAGTGAGAAGTTTCCTTGGCCATGCTGGCTTTTATAGGAGATTCATTAAGGACTTCTCAAAAATTGCAAAACCCATGAGTAGGTTGTTAGAAAAAGACACAAGCTTTGAGTTTAATGCAGATTGCTTAGAAGCTTTCAACATCCTAAAGGGTAAGTTAGTCACTGCACCTGTTATAGTCACACGTGACTGGGCTCAGCCTTTTGAGCTAATATGTGATGCGAGTGATTATGCTATGTGGGTAGTCTTAGGGCAAAGGCGGGAAAAGCTGTTTAGGGTCATTTACTATGCTAGTAAGACCTTAGATGATGCTCAACAGAACTATACCACCACTGAGAAAGAGTTACTAGCCGTGGTCTATGGCTGCAACAAGTTTAGACCCTACCTTTTGGGGTCTAAAGTCATTGTTTATACTGATCATGCTGCATTGAAATATTTGTTTGCTAAAAAAGAAGCTAAGCCACGCTTGATTAGGTGGGTTCTCCTCTTACAGGAATTTGACCTTGAAATTAGAGACACAAAGGGAGCCCTAAATTCTGTGGCTGATCACCTCTCCCGTGTGGAGAATGCACCTAAGTCTCTACCCATTGTAGATGACTTTCCTGATGAGAAGTTGTTTGAGGTGCATCATCTTCCTTGGTTTGCTGACTTAGCAAATTATTTAGCCACTGGGTTCATACCCAAGCAGTTAGACTACCACCAGAGAAAGAAATTGGTAGTGGATGCTAGGAAATACATTTGGGAAGACCCAATTCTTTATAGGAGGTGTCCAGACCAAGTCATTAGAAAGTGTGTCCTTGAGGAGGAGGTAGATGACATAATACATCATTGTCATGCATCACATTATGGGGGCCACTTTGGGGTGCAAAGAACTGTGGCTAAAATCATGCATTGTGGCTTTTATTGGCCTCACATGGTGAAAGACACCTATGTCTACATCAAAAAGTGTGATAGATGTCAAAGGGTAGGTGGTCTGTCTAGGAAAAATGAGATGCCATTAACTGGAATCCTTCCAGTTGAAATTTTTGACATTTGGGGCATTGACTTCATGGGGCCATTCCCAAATTCTGATGGGTATTCATACATTTTGCTTGCTGTGGATTATGTGTGTCAGTGGGTAGAAGCTATTCCTACTAGAGTGAATGATGCTAGGGTTGTGACTCACTTCCTTACTAGGAACATCTTTAGCCATTTTGGGACACCAAGGGCTATAATCAGTGATGAGGGTAGTCATTTCTGCAACAAATTGTTTGACAAGTTGTTGAACAAGTATGGTGTCACTCATAGGAAGTCTTTAGCTTACCACCCGCAAGCTAATGGACAAGCAGAAGTATCCAACAGGGAGATTAAGGCCATTTTAGAGAAAACTATTGGAGCTAATAGGAAAGATTGGTCTCAAAGGCTTGATGAAGCCTTATGGGCATATAGGACAGCTTACAAAACTCCCATTGGGATGTCACCTTACCGTATTCTATATGGTAAGGCATGTCACTTGCCTGTAGAACTAGAACACAAGGCTCATTGGGCCTTGAAGAAGTTAAATTTTAACCCACAAGAGATCAAGGAGCTTAGGATGACTCAATTAATTGAGTTAGATGAGTTTAGGCTGGATGCCTATGATAGTGCTAAATTTTACAAAGAAAGAACTAAGAAATGGCATGATAGGCAACTCAACAATGAACCTTTAACCTTAGGACAGAAAGTTCTTCTATTTAACACAAGGTTGAGGTTATTTCCTGGCAAATTAAGGTCCAAGTGGATGGGACCTTTTGTGATAGTTGATAAGAAGCCATATGGGAGCTTTGAGCTCCAAGTCGTAGATGGCAAGAAATTTTGGGTGAATGGCAATAGTGCTGAAACCATACTTTGATTCAACTCGAGGGAGATAGTTGATTCCCTCTCTTTGACCACCGCATGATCATAACCGAAAGTCTAGCTACGACTTTAAATAAAGCGCTGGTTGGGAGGCAACCCAATGTTTATTGCTATGTTTTATTTTATGTTATTTTCTTTTATTTATTTTATTCAATAAATTTGTTTGCAAGCTAACCATTGTGCAGGAGACTTTGTTCCTTTCTTAGCTAACCATGTGCAGGATGAGCAAATTATTGGGTCCTGAACTTGTGGAATTATTTTTAAAGTCAAAGTCAAGGAGCAAGGAGCAAGTGAAGCCCAAACGTGCTTGAAGATGGGCTCAAACAATTCACGTGCAAGACTTAAAGATGGTCCATACTACATAAGCAACTCAGTGGAGAAATTTGGGCCAGTTTAGGCCTGAACGTGAGTTTGCACGTGAATTGCCCAAATCACATGCACCTCCTTTTGACCTGTAACTTTCTGGAATGGTAGATGAGGTCCATGTGATTCACGTTTACTCTTGCACGCGAATTGCTAGCTGTCATATGGAGGCCCAAAAATGCAAAATACCGATTTTAGCCCTCCAAGAAGCTTCCAACAATTCACGTGCAGAAGGGACTATTGCTTGCCAGCTCAAGGGGGACCCACCACCAAAGTTTGGGACGATTCTGACCTGCACGCCAATTCAGCCAATTCACGTGTAGAGGCTATTTTGGTCAGAACACTCTGAAAAGTTAGGGGCACGTGTATCACGCCAATTGGAGCATCTTTCCTTCTACACGCTATATAAAAGGAGGCCATCTTCAAAGGCTTCCACACCAAAATCACTCCAGATCTGAGTATTAGAGAAACTCTGCCCTTTTGCTCTCTTGCTCTTCAGTTTTCTGCTCTTTGCTCTTATTTTCTCATTCCAAAGATGGTGCGCACAAGGAGGACTGGCCAGGAGGAGGTGCACTCACCTAGTGCTGATAGCCAACCTGAAGAGGAGATACTCTTGGGGCATGCTCTTGATATGCAGGCTTTGAAGGCTTCAGAGCTGGGCTGGGCTAGAGAGGTGGCTCTTAAAATTCAAAATCTGGGATTACAAAGGTTAGTATCTGCTTGGCCCAGCTATTTCCTATTCTGCCCTACAAGAATTTCATGCATCTGTCTCTGGGAGTGAGGATG
Source organism: Taxillus chinensis (assembly GCA_023512835.1). Classification (NCBI taxonomy): domain Eukaryota; kingdom Viridiplantae; phylum Streptophyta; class Magnoliopsida; order Santalales; family Loranthaceae; genus Taxillus; species Taxillus chinensis. The sequence continues at coordinate 30,656,036 of CM042085.1, forward strand.
AACTGATAGGGGTCGTGCAAGGGGTTTATGTCAGAATAACCCCTGAAATTATTAGACATTGCTTTAACCTCCCTCAGCTAAGCCTAGGAGAACTTGGTACTGCATGCAACTATGCTAGAAAATTTCAAAGTCGAAGGCAGTTTACCAAGAATGGTTTTGTTGGAAAATTTAGATGCCTAGCTTACCTGGTAGGGAAAAGCTTATTGATTCAGACCAGTGGGTTAGATAGTGTGCCTAAGCCACACCTGGAGTTCATGTATAGCATTGATCATATGCTAAATGTGGATTGGGCCACTACCATTTTTCAATGGTGGAAGAAAAACTCATCCAAGCAGATAAATGGCAGACTTTTGTGTGTGATATTTCAAAGCATGCCTGCTTTGCATTTTTCCTCCATGGAGAGCATTACTTTTCCTTCTCACTGGGTGTTAAGAGTATTGCATGCTGAAGGAGGTTTGGGGGTTAGTACCAGAGGTCATTGGGCAACCAATGTTCCTCCTCCATCACAGCCCGCAAGGCACAGCGTTCATGTGGAGCGATCTACTGACTTTGCAAGGGAAACCTCTCCTCATATGGATCAAAGGAAGCAGACTCTATACAGACTCACTGCCATGTACATGTAGTTCAATGTACACAAAGAAGATATTTTCAATTTCTTTCAAGGCATTAGTGGGCAGGTGGTGAGCGAAGTGGAGGTCATCAATTGGGCAGTCACTAATAAGCACATCACAAGTGCCCAATTTGAAGAATTAATGGCTCTCATCTTTGGAGACCAACAAGCTACTTCACAACCTAGAACCAGAGCATGGGAGGCCCCAGATGTAGCTGCTCATGCATCGCCTAGAGCATGGGAAGCCCCAGAAGCTCCTCCTGCTGCATCTACCGAAGCTTGGAGGCAAGAAACAAAGTAGCTCAGGGAGGCAAATGCCAGAACCCAGCGCGAGGTGGAAGCCCTGAGGAAGGACAATAAAGAAGTCAAAGGCCTCCTAGGCAAAATCTGGAAGGCCTTGAGCAAGAGGAAAGCATGAAAACGTTCTCTTATAGTAGAGATATCTGATGAAGAACCCTCTCCATCCCCTGAAGATTCTTATCCAGCCTAGGCAGATCCACCTCAACCAGAACCTTCAGCTCGGCCATCTTACTATCACCCAGAGGAGGCAGCGCCAGCAACAGGGTATTCACCCTTCCGGCCTCAAGAGGAGACAGAGCCGGCGAAGGGTATTCACCCTTCCAGCCTTTTTACCGATCCTGCATATTCTTGGGCTCGGTGCCTACTATACTTCCTGTCTCTTGGGGTGCATACATGCCTGCTGAACCTGAAGATCTACTTGGCCCTCCTGTCCATTTAATCATTAATCCAGCTTTATCATCTGACGAGAGCCAAGCAGCATTTGAAGAGTTCATCAATTCCACGGTTCAGAGGGCTCGCTTTATACGGGATAATGATATCTTCACCCCTTTTAGCTTAAAGAGGATCTCCGAAAATGAATATCTCTACGCTGACGAGATAGACCTCTTCTGCAGGACCATGCGCTATGTAGTGGAGGCTAAGCCTCATAACTACCCCTTAGCTCGGTACACTTCCATCATGCTGTGTGAGCTTTTCAATCAACCCTTGTCCGAAGAGGTGTGGCGCCAACGCATCAATGGTGAGAATGAAGGGCACCGCCCTTGGCATGGTATGCATGAGGTGCTGATTCCGGTGCACATTGACCTCCACTATGTACTTGTTCGTTTGAATCTGGATGTAGGACATGCCGTGCTATATGATCCAAGCCAAGGCGAAGGGTTTGCTAGAAGGAAAAGACAGTTAGTGCATGGGTTCATCAAACGAATGAAAGTGGCGATGATCAAAGAAGGCTTGTTGGCGGACAAGCTCCCTCTTATTCACCTCAACGAAATGCAAATTCCCCAACAGCCTGACCAATTCAGCTGTGGGATCTTTACTTGCTACTACATGATGGGTATTCTGCAAGGGAAGGAAAATTGGGAAGTCGTGGCGAGACGTCGGGCGACTTTGTGGCTCAGGTGCGACGAATGGTGGCCAATGTCATCTACTATTACAGTGTGCCAAACCAGGGGTAACTGTTTTCCCTACTCCTTCTTTTATGCCATGCGGACATAGCATATTTTAAGTGTGGTGTATGGGGAGTGACTTGAGCCACTTGCTTGTCTTTTATGTTGTGATTGCATGTTTTATTTACCATAAAAAACAAAACAAAAAACTGTTTTTAGTTGCATGATTGTTTGAGTTGTTTGCTTGAATGATTTGCTTGTGGAGGCATGGATATTAAGTAAGCAATTTTGGCTTAAAATTTAATTTTTTGGGCCACATTAGTATCATGTTGTGATAAGGGTGTTAAAGTAGTTAAAATGTGCTCTGAATTGGTTTAATCATGTCTTTATCTTTTGAATGATATCACCATGTTTTTGGAGCTTAGTTTTGAATATTAGCTGAGCATGAAATGCTATGATAGACCTAAGTAACCCTTAAAGTTGAGTAAAAAAGAAATGAAAAATGAGAACAGCTTCTTTTTAGCCCTTGAGTGCCATTTTAGGGTATGGGTAATAGTCTGATTTGATACTCTTCTTGTATTCAACATTGGTTATTTAATGGTAGGAGTCAAGTAAGCATGTGATTACTTATTAGTGCTCAGTGTTTGGTGTATGGAGTTAGGATGCAAGACCTCTAAGTCATTGTGACTGTCTTTGCATTCTTTTCTTTATTGTGTGATATTATTGGAAAAGGCTGTGATGCACATTGTGGAAAAAGCCCATCACATTTTGAAAAGGGGTATGCATTAGAAAAATCAGTCTTATTTATGTGTTATGTGAGTAAAAAAAAAGAGTGAATAATCCATCAAGGGAGAGCATAAAATGCAACCTTGTAAGGTTATTACTTAAAAAAAAAAGAGAAAAAGAAAAGAAAAGAAAAAGAAAGATTCAGAATAAAAGCCACACTGGCTTGATGTTTATGTGTGATTATTTATTTGTAAAGCCACATTGGCTGAGTTGTGTTTTGTTTTGAGAGTGTTGAGCTCAATTCTTTACCTCATGTTTAGTTTATTGAGTTTAGACTAGAGTGTGAGTTTCAAATAAAGTAGAATAGAGAGTGTGTTTTCTTTGATGAGCACAATAGGGAACTCTCATGATTGCTTGGCAAGTACTTAATCAATAGCTGATGGCGAGTGTAGAGATAGAGTTTTCCATCCATTGTTCATTGATAGGTATTGGGGCTTGAGAATTATTATATTTGAGTGAGGCTGCTTATCCTTGGTAAGAACTTAAAGGGAAGCTAGGTGCTATTTTATCATAGATTGCTTGCTCATATATGAAATTTAAGTGGAGATATTGCATGGTTGTTGGACTTAGGGATATGGACATGAATGCACTAAGTTACGACTCATTTTGATGCTTAAATTCCCATTTCATCATGATAGAGTTGCATGCTTAGGAAACCATGATTCTCCTTGATTGTTATTTTATTTTTCTTCCGTTTGACTGCGTGTTTATTTTATTTTTGCATGCTTGTATGTTTTCGCTTGAGGACAAGCAATGGTTCAAGTGTGGTGTATTTGATAACGTGCATTTTATGCCGTTATTCTAGTGTTTATTTAGGATGTTTAAGAGCATGATTAGAGCCTTATTGCTTCATATATCATATATATTTGCTCTAACTCCTAGGAAGATGCTATGTGCAAATACATGCGTTTTTAAGCTGTTTTGGCATATTTTGGAGCTCACTTTTGACATAGTAGATGGCCTCAAACAATTGGCGTGCAAGAACAAAAGTTTCATAGAATGATGTCCTCTACCTACCACAGAAATTTCAGAGCATTTGGAGCTGCACGTGAATTCACCCATTTCACGTGCAAGCCTATTTTTGCCTCTCAGGCCTCTACAGGATGCAAGGAAGCTTGGGGAGAAGTTTGAGCTGATTTGGAGGTGCACGTGAATTCACCATATCACGTGCAAATTGACGTGCGGGGTTTTTTTCGGACCAATCCTATCGTTTTTTCATGCTGATCAATTGTTTCTGAAGGCCCAAGTCCAAATTGTGGATAGAAGATAGAGATTTTAATGTTTCGAGTGTTACTTATCAAAACTACGTCGTTTTGATAGATAGGCTAGGTTACACACCTCAAAGCCCATCCAAACTCTATAAATACAGCCTCCACGCCCTCTGCAACCCATGCCTAGACCCCCTACACGTTTTAGAGAGAGAGAGAGAGGCTCCACGACTTGGAGGTGCTCCTTGACCTAGGAGAGCAGCCGTCGCAGCAGCCGTCGCGGATTTTGGAGCCTGGATTTGAAGCTTTGCTGTGCTCGTGATCAAGAAGAAGATGTTGAGCTTTTCAGCTATGGTTTTGCTTGTAATCATGCGTGAGTAGTCTTTTAATCTATGGGAGCAATGTAGCCCCCTTGTTGCTTTGCTGTGTTTATGAATATTGGGTTTGGATGATTGAGTTTTGCATGTTTTATGAATCTGTTCTTAATTCTATCTTTGGATGTACACCTTGGTATTCTTAGCCCTAGTCTGGGGCGGATTGAGATTCATAACTTATTTGTAATTGGTGTGATCATTATCCTTTTGCAAGTATGATTTATTGGCTTTGCATGTTTGTGTGTTTAGATGACCATTCTGGCATACAACTCTTAAAAGGACCTCAATGACCATTTGTTGTCCTTGGCTTGTGTTTAGCATGTTTTCAATCAGACAACCCTAATACCATGAACCAGTAGAGATAACATAGGGAGGTGAAATTGTGACCCTAGATGCTTTTAATCCTTGAATCTTAATCTTAAAATCACTTTGCTTTCTTTGTTTATTCAGAAAACCAAATAAAAATTAGATCTTTAGTTTAAAAAAGAAAACTTTTTGCCAAGACATTTTATAGAACAAGAGTAATTGGGTGCTTTGATTTGAGAACTAGAGAACTAGGCTAATCCCTGTGGGTTCAACTCCTTGCTTGCTGCTATTCTTTTAGTGCAAACTTAGGGAATTTATTATCTTGAAGAGAGATTTAACGACATTAGCTAGCTCTTTTAGAGAGGCTAAAAATCTTGTCTGTCAGGGACTTCAGCTGTCACGAGCCATATGCTATGACTTTGTGCTCCTGCATCAGGACACACCCAGTCCAACGCGAGACGCATCGCAATACACTTCAAATGGCACTCCCTCCTGTGGTAGACTCAACACCGGTGTAGTTGTCAGACGAGTTTTTTAATTCTTCAAAAGCTTGTTGACACTTGTCCGTCCACTCGAATTTTGCTCCCTTCCGCGTAAGAGCTGTCATGGGTGCCGCCAACCGAGAAAACCCTTCCACATAACGCCGGTAATACCCTGCCAGGCCCAAGAAACTGCGGATCTCAAAAACATTTATGGGCCTCTTCCAAGATGATACGGACTCAATCTTGGTTGGGTCCATGCCAACCCCTTCGGCAGATATTACATGCCCAAGAAAATGCACCTCTTGCATCCAGAAGTCGCACTTGCTAAATTTAGCATACAATTGATGATCTCGTAGTGTCTGCAACACCACGGTCAAGTGCTCCTCATGCTCAGCTCAGGTTTTAGAGTACACGAGGATGTTGTCAATGAATACCACCACGAAGGAATCTAGGTATGGGGCAAATACCTTATTCATCAGATGCATGAACACTGCCGGTGCGTTCGTGAGCCTGATAACGTGCATTTTATGCCGTTATTCTAGTGTTTATTTAGGATGTTTAAGAGCATGATTAGAGCCTTATTGCTTCATATATCATATATATTTGCTCTAACCCCTAGGAAGATGCTATTTGCAAATACATGCATTTTTAAGCTGTTTTGGCATATTTTGGAGCTCACTTTTGACATAGTAGATGGCCTCAAACAATTGGCATGCAAGAACAAAAGTTTCTTAGAATGATGTCCTCTACCTACCACAGAAATTTCAGAGCATTTGGAGCTGCACGTGAATTCACCCATTTCACGTGTAAGCCTATTTTTGCCTCTCAGGCCTCTACAGGATGCAAGGAAGCTTGGGGAGAAGCTTGAGCTGATTTGGAGGTGCACGTGAATTCACCATATCACGTGCAAATTGACATGCAGAGATATTTTTGGACCGATCCTATCGTTTTTTCATGCTGATCAATTGTTTCTGAAGGCCCAAGTCCAAATTGTGGATGGAAGATAGAGATTTTAATGTTTTGAGTGTCACTTATCAAAACTACGCCGTTTTGATAAATGGGCTAGGGTACACACCTCAAGGCTCATCCAAACTCTATAAATAAGAGCTCCACGCCCTCTGCTATGTATATCTAGACCCCCTACATGTTTTTAAAGAGAGAGAGAGGCTCCACGACTTGGAGGTTGCTCCTTGACCTAGGAGAGCAGCCGTCGCAGCCGTCACGGATTTTGGAGCCTAGATTTGAAGCTTTGCTGTGCGCGTGGTTAAGAAGAAGATGTTGAGCTTTTCTGCTTTGTGTTTGCTTGTAATCATGCGTGAGTAGTTCTTTTAATCTAGGGGAGCAATGTAGCCCCCTTGTTGCTTTGCTGTGTTTATGAATATTGGGTTTGGATGATTGAGTTTTGCATGTTTTATGAATCTGTTCTTAATCTCTATCTTTGGATGGTGGTGCACCACAAGGAGGGGCCAATTACAATGGCCAATATCCAGAAGAAGAGGGACATAGGTTTATGCCCTAACCTTCTTAGATTATGCGAGGCCAATGATGTCAGACCATTATTCTGGGATTCGGCAGACAAGAGTCCAAGCAAATAGCTTCGAGCTGAAGCCGGCGTTGATCAACATGGTGAGCAACAACGCGTTTGGAGGAACAGCCGTGGATGATCCACACCAGCATTTGATGAGGTTCTACCAGATGTGCGACACCATAAAGATCAACAATGTATCGGAGGAGGCAATAAAGCTAAGGCTTTTCCCTTTCTCTTTAAGGGATAGAGCTCTTGGCTGGTTCAACAGTCTACCAGGTCCAATCAACACTTGGGAGGAGATGCAGACCAAGTTCATGTCAAAGTACTTCCCTCCTTCCAAGGTGATCCAGCTCAGAGGGGAGATTAGCAGATTCAGGCAAGATGAGATGGAGACTCTTCATGAAGCTTGGGAGCATTTCAAAGACTTAGTGAGAAGATGCCCTGATCATGGAAGACCCCAGTGGATTCAAATTGAATCTTTCTACACAGGTCTTCGGTCCCACTCACAAGACAAGGTGAATGCAATTCTTGGAGAATGCTTGATGAATCTAGAGCCTGACGCAGCAGAGCTCTTGGAGAGGTCTGTCTTTAGGCGATCGGCGGTGGTCTAATGTGCGTACTTCAAAGCCAAGGGAGAAGATAGCTTCAGTTGATAATTCTTCCAATGATATGCAAGCACAGATTCAAGCGTTAGTGAAGGGTATGGAAGTATTGGCTCTTAAAGTTGTAGGATCACAACAAGCTTTACCAGTAGCTGAACAGGGCTGGAGTGGAGCTGAAGAAGCAAATTATGTTGGAGGAAAGGGCTTGTACCAAAACAAGAATTTTATCCTCAACAACAACAACAAGGGTACAACCAGAACCAGCAGCAATCTCAACCATTTCAGAGAAGCCAGAACCGAGGGGGAGATACCTCAATTCAGTACAAATATGTGCCCCCCAGGGATGAAGCAGAATCCGTATGCCACGGATAATTATTTACACCCACCTCCAGGATTCGAGTAGAAACAGCCTCAGCCTCAACAGCAAAGAGGAAGGTTATATCAAAATGTGGATGAGCCAACCAAAAGAGAGGATAATTTGGAGGAAAGGGTAGTCACCATAGAATCTTCAATGAAGAATATAGAAAAGCTGCTTGTGAGTTTGGCTCAGAATGTAAATCAAGGAGTCTCAGCTAAATCTTTTCCAAGTGATACTAAGGTGAACCCCAAGGAGAGCTGCAAGGCTATTACTCTAAGAAGCGGGAAGACACTAAAAGATGCTGAGGAGCCTAAGAAGAAGGCAAATCCAGAAGAACAGAGTAGACCCTTGGAAGCTGATGACCAAGGAAAATCAGATAAAGCTGAAGAAAGAGTGCAAGAAAAGAAGGACAAGCAGCTGAGTCAAGACAGAATAGCTGAAGAACAGAGGTAAGAGCTTAGGCCTACCATGCCATTTCCTCAGAGGCTGAGGAACCAGAGGGTTGAGGAAGAGTATGAGTGCTTTCTGAGTTTGTTCAAGAAGCTTGAAATTAACATTCCATTTGTGGAAATCTTGGAGCAGATGCCTAGGTACAGAAAATACATCAAAGATTTTGTGACAAAGAAGAGGAAATATGGGGATCATGAGACGGTGGCGATCCACTAACGAGGTGAGCAAGGTGTTGTTCAACAGAGTTTTCCCATCAAGCATAAAGATCCGGGCAGTTTTAATCTCCCTTGTGTGATTGGCAATGCACCGCAGCAGCAGGCCTTATGTGATTTAGGCGCCAGCATCAATTTGATCTCCTTTGCTTCGTACAAGCAGCTTGGGCTTAAGGGCATGAAGCCCACTTCCATATCTTTGCAGTTTGCTGACCGGTCTACTGGAAAGCCTGAAGGGATAATTGAAGACGTGTTAGTCAAAGTGGGCTCCTTCATATTTCCAGTGGACTTTGTAGTTTTGGAGATGGAAGAAGATAGAGGAGTTCAGCTACTCCTTGGAAGACCGTTTCTCAGAATGGGGTGTGCATTGATTGATGTTGCTCAAGGGCAGCTAACTCTGAGAATTAATGAGGAGACCTTAGTCTTCCACATGGGGAAGGCTTTACAAGGTCAAGAGGAGGAGGACTGCCTTTGGGTTGAAGACCTTGAGGAATTGGTGGAAGATTACTTGGCAGAAGACCTTCATATTTCCAAGAAAGGGGGCATGACTGTGATTAAAAATGAGAAAAATGAATTGATCCCATCTCGCACTGTGACGGGGTGGAGAGTGTGTGTTGACTATAGAAAGCTGAACAAGGTTACTAGGAAGGATCATTTTCCTCTTCCTTTCATTGACCAAATGTTGGATAGGTTAGCTGGCTATAGTCACTACTGCTTTTTAGATGGCTATTCCGGGTATAATCAGATCATGGTTAAGCCCGAGGACCAAGAAAAGACCACCTTCACGTGCCCTTTTGGCACATTTGCATTTAGGAGAATGCCATTTGGGCTTTGTAATGCCCCTGCCACCGTTCAAAGGTGTATGATGGCTATTTTTCAGGGTTTGGTTGAGGAGATCATGGAGGTCTTCATGGATGACTTCTCGGTGTTTGGTTCCTCCTACCAACAAGGTTTGAAAAATCTAGATGTGGTCTTAGAGAGATGTGAGGAGAAGGAACTAGTCCTAAATTGGGAAAAATGCCATTTCATGGTAACCGAGGGGATAGTTCTAGGGCACAAGGTGTCCGCACATGGTTTGGAGGTAGACAAGGCAAAAATCTCCACTATTGAGACTCTGCCACCTCCAACAAATGAAAAAGGAGTGAGAAGTTTCCTTGGCCATGCTGGCTTTTATAGGAGATTCATTAAGGACTTCTCAAAAATTGCAAAACCCATGAGTAGGTTGTTAGAAAAAGACACAAGCTTTGAGTTTAATGCAGATTGCTTAGAAGCTTTTAACATCCTCAAGGGTAAGTTAGTCATTGCACTGTTATAGTCACACCTGACCGGGCTCGGCCTTTTGAGCTAATGTGTGATGCGAGTGATTATCTTGTGGGGGTAGTCTTAGGGCAAAAGGCGAGAAAAGGTGTTTAGGGTCATTTACTATGCTAGTAAAACCTTAGATGATGCTCAACAGAACTATACCACCACTGAGAAAGAGTTGCTAGCCGTGGTTTATGGCTGCAACAAGTTTTGACCTTACCTTTTGGGGTCTAAAGTCATTGTTTATACTGATCATGCTGCATTGAAATATTTGTTTGCTAAAAAAGAAGCTAAGCCACGCTTGATTAGGTGGGTTCTCCTCTTACAAGAATTTGACCTTGAAATTAGAGACACAAAGGGAGCCCTAAATTCTGTGGCTGATCACCTCTCCCGTGTGGAGAATGCACCTAAGTCTCTACCCATTGTAGATGACTTTCCTGATGAGAAGTTGTTTGAGGTGCATCATCTTCCTTGGTTTGCTGACATAGCAAATTATTTAGCCACTGGGTTCATACCCAAGCAGTTAGACTACCACCAGAGAAAGAAATTGGTAGTGGATGCTAAGAAATTCATTTGGGAAGACCCAATTCTTTATAGGAGGTGTCCTGACCAAATCATTAGAAAGTGTGTCCTTGAGGAGGAGATAGATGACATAATACATCATTGCCATGCATCACATTATGGGGGCCACTTTGGGGTGCAAAGAATTGTGGCTAAGATCATGCAGTGTGGCTTTTATTGGCCCTACATGGTGAAAGACACCTATGTCTACATCAAAAAGTGTGATAGATGTCAAAGGGTAGGTGGTCTGTCTAGGAAAAATGAGATGCCCTTAACTGGAATCCTTCCAGTTGAAATTTTTGACATTTGGGGCATTGACTTCATGGGGCCATTCCCCAATTCTGATGGGTATTCATACATTTTGCTTGCTGTGGATTATGTGTCTAAGTGGGTAGAAGTTATTCCTACTAGAGTGAATGATGCTAGGGTTGTGACTCATTTCCTTACCAGGAACATCTTTAGCCGTTTTGGGACACCAAGGGCTATAATCAGTGATGAGGGTAGTCATTTCTGCAACAAATTGTTTGACAAATTATTGAACAAGTATGGTGTCACTCATAGGAAGTCTTTAGCTTATCACCCACAAGCTAATGGACAAGCAGAAGTGTCCAACAGAGAGATTAAGGCCATTTTAGAGAAAACTGTTGGAGCCAATAGGAAAGATTGGTCTCAAAGGCTTGATGAAGCCTTATGGGCATATAGGACAGCTTACAAAACTCCCATTGGGATGTCACCTTACCGTATTCTATATGGTAAGGCATGTCACTTGCCTGTGGAATTAGAACACAAGGCTCATTGGGCCTTGAAGAAGTTAAATTTTAACCCACAAGAGATCAAGGAGCTTAGGATGACTCAATTAATTGAGTTAGATGAGCTTAGGCTGGATGCCTATGATAGTGCTAAATTTTACAAAGAAAGAACTAAGAAATGGCATGATAGGCAACTCAACAATGAACCTTTAACCTTAGGGCAGAAAGTTCTTCTATTTAACACAAGGCTGAGGTTATTTCCTGAAAAATTAAGGTCCAAGTGGATGGGACCTTTTGTGATAGTTGATAAGAAGCCATATGGGAGCTTTGAGCTCCAAGCTGTAGATGGCAAGAAATTTTGGGTGAATGGCAACAGACTGAAACCATACTTTGATTCAACCTAGAGGGAGATAGTTGATTCCCTCTCTTTGACCACTGCATGATCATAACTGAAAGTCTAGCTACAGACTTTAAATAAAGCGCTGGTTGGGAGGCAACCCAATGTTTATTGCTATATTTCATTTTATGTTATTTTCTTTTATTTGTTTTATTCAATAAATTTGTTTGCAAGCTAACCATTGTGCAGGAGACTTTGCTTCTTTCTTAACTAACCATTTGCAGGATGAGCAAATTATTGGGTCCTGAACTTGTGGAATTGTTTTTAAAGTCAAAGTCAAGGAGCAAGGAGCAAGTGAAGCCCAAAAGTGCTTGAAGATGGGCTCAAACAATTCACGTGCAAGACTTAAAGATGGTCCATAATGCATAAGCAACTCAGTGGAGAAATTTGGGCCAGATTGGGTCTGAACGTGAATTGCCCAATTCACGTGCAACTCCTTTTGAGCTGTAACTTTCTGGAATGGTAGATGAGGTCCATGTGATTCACGTTTACTCTTGCACGCGAATTGCTAGCTGTCATATGGAGGCCCAAAAATGCAAAATACCGATTTTAGCCCTCCAAGAAGCTTCCAACAATTCACGTGCAGAAGGGACTATTGCTTGCCAGCTCAAGGGGGACCCACCACCAAAGTTTGGGATGATTCTGACCTGCACGCCAATTCAACCAATTCACGTGCAAGGGCTATTTTGGTCAAAACACTCGAATATTTAGGGTCACGTGTATCAAGCCAATTGGAGCATCTTTCCTTCGCACGCTATATAAAGGGAGGCCATCTTCAAAGGCTTCCACACCAAAATCACTCCAGATCCGAGTATTAGAGAAACTCTGCTCTTTTGCTCTCTTGCTCTTCGCTGTTGCTCTTTGTTCTTATTTTCTCATTCCAAAGATGGTGCGCACAAGGAGGACCGGCCAGGAGGAGGTGCACTCACCTAGTGCTGATAGCCAACCTGAGGAGGAGATACTCTTGGGGCATGCTCTTGATATGCAGGCTTTGGAGCTTCGGAGCTGGGCCGGGGCTAGAGAGGTGGCTCTTAAAATTCAAAATTTGGGATTACAAAGGTCGGGATCCTGACCCTACTATTTCCTACTCGCCCTACAAGAATTCTATGCATCTGTCTCTGTGAGTGAGGATGAGCGATAGGGGGTCGTGCAAGGGGTTTATGTCGAATTACCACGAAATTATTAGACATTGCTTTAACCTCCCCGAACCCAAGTGATAGCTTCCCTCGCCTAAGCCTAGGAGAATTTGGTACTGCATGCAACTATGCTAGAAAATTTCAAAGTCGAAGGCAGTATACCAAGAATGGTTTTGTTGGAAAATTTAGATGCCTAGCTTACCTGGTAGGGAAATGCTTATTGATTTAGACCAGTGGGCTAGATAGTGTGCCTAAGCCACACCTGGAGTTCATGTATAGCATTGATCATATGCTAAATGTGGATTTGGCCACTACCATTTTTACATGGTGGAAGAAAAACTCATCAAAGCAGATAAATGGCAGATTTTTGTGTGTGATATTTCAAAGCATGCCTGCTTTGCATTTTTCCTCCATGGAGAGCATCATTTTTCCTTCTCACTGGGTGTTAAGAGTATTGCATGCTGAAGGAGGTTTGGGAATCAGTACCAGAGGTCATTGGGCAACAAATGTTCCTCCTCCATCACAGCCCGCAAGGCACAGCGTTCATGTGGAGCGATCCACTGACTTTGCAAGGGAAACCTCTCCTCATATGGATCAAAGGAAGCAGACTCTATACAGACTCACTGCCATGTACATGCAATTCAATGAACACAAAGAAGATATTTTCAATTTCTTTCAAGGCATTAGTGGGCAGGTGGTGAGCGAAGTGGAGGTCATCAATTGGGCAGTCACTAATGGGCACATCACTAGTGCCCAATTTGAGGAATTAATGGCCCTCATTTCTGGAGACCAACAAGCTACTTCACAACCTAGAACCAGAGCATGGGAGGCTCTAGACGTAGCTGCTCATGCATCACCTAGAGCATGGGAGGCCCCAGAAGCTCCTCCTGCTGCATCTACCGAAGCTTGGAGGCAAGAAACACAGCAGCTCAGGGAGGCAAATGCTAGAACCCAACGTGAGGTAGAAGCCCTGAGGAAGGACAATAAAGAAGTCAAAGGCCTCCTAGGCAAAATCTGGAAGGCCTTGAGCAAGAGGAAAGCATCAAAACGTTCTCCTATAGTGGAGATATCTGATGAAGAACCCTCTCCATCCCCCCGAAGATTCTTATCCGGCCCAGGCAGATCCACCTCAACCAGAACCTTCAGCTGGCCATCCTACTATCACCCCCAGAGAGGCGGCGCCGGCAAACAGGGTATTCACCCTTCCGGCCTCAAGAGGAGACAAAGCCAGCAAGGGTATTCACCCTTCCAGCCTTTTACTGATCCTGCATATTCTCAGGCTATTTTGCCTGTTATACATCCTGTCTCTTGGGGTACATACATGCCTGCTGAACCTGAAGACCTTCTTGGCCCTCCTATCTATTTAATCATTGATCCAGCCATATCATCTGCTGAGAGTCAAGCAGCATTTGAAGACTTCATTAATTCTCAGGTGTTAAGGGCTCGATTTGCAAGGGACATGGACCTCTTCACCTCGTTTGTCCTTCAAAGGATTTTAGGCGATGAATATCTATATTCGGATGAGGTGGACTTGTTTTGCAAACTATGCGTTTTGTTGTGGAGGCCGAGCCTCATAATTACCCATTATCCCAGGATACATCCATTATGCTTGTGCGAGCTTTACGACCAACCTTTGTCCGAAAGTGTGTGGCGCCAGCGTATCAATGGTCACAATGAAGGGCACCGTCCTTGGCATGGTATGCACGAGGTGCCGATCCCTGTGCATATTGAACGTCATTATGTCTTGGTGCGAGTGGATTTGATGCAGGGCATGCGGTCTTTGTATGATCCAAGCCAAAATGAAGGGTTCAGCAGAAGAAAGAGACGGCTTGTTCATGGGCTCATCAAACGAATCAAGGATGCGATGAGACAAGAAGGATTATTGCAGGATAAGCTCCCCCTTATTCACCTCAACGAAATGGAAATCCCTCAGCCTGACCAATTCAGTTTGTGGGATCTTTGTTTGCTACTACATGATGGCTATTCTGCAAGGGAAGGAAAATTGGGAAGTGCGCGGCGAGACGTCGGTTGACTTTGTGGCTCAGGTGCGACGAATGGTGGCCAATGTCATCTACTATTACAGCTTGCCAAACCAGGGGTAAGTATTTTCCTACTCCCTATTTTATGCCATGAGGACATAGCATATTTTAAGTGTGGTGTATGGGAATGACTTGAGCCACTTGCTTGTCTTTTATGTTGTGATTGCATGTTTTATTTATAATTATTTACAAAACAAAAAAAAATAAAAAACAAAAAAAACAAAAAAAATGTTTTTAGTTGCATGATTGTTTGAGTTGTTTGCTTGAATGATTTGCTTGTGGAGACATGGATATTAAGTATGCAATTTTGGCTTAAAATTTAATTTTTATGCCACATTAGTATCATGTTGTGATAAGGGTGTTAAAGTAGCTAAAATGTGCTCTGATTTGGTTTGATCATGTCTTTATCTTTTGAATGATATCACCATGTTTTTGGAGCTGAGTTTTGAATATTAGCTGAGCATGAAATGCTATGATAGACCTAAGTAACCCTTAAAGTTGAGTGAAAAAGAGATGAAAAATGAGAACAGCTTCTTTTAGCCCTTGAGTGACATTTATGGTTTTTGGGTAATAGTTTGAATTGCTACTCTTCTTGCATTCAACATTGGTTATTTAATGGTAGGAGTCAAGTAAGCATGTGATTACTTATTAGTGCTCAGTGTTTGGTGTTTAGTTAGGAAGCAACACCTCTAAGTCATTGTGACTGTCTTTGCATTCTTTTCTTTATTGTGTGATATTATTGGAAAAGGCTGTGATAATATTATTGGAAAAGGCTGTGATACAGAATGTGAAAAAGCCATCACTTAATTGGGAAATGGGATGTGAGACATCAATGAATTTCTGTCTCTCCTTATGTAGCAAAATGGCAAGGGGTATGCATCAGAAAAAAAAAATCAGTCTTACTTATGTGTTATGTGAGTAAAAAAAAAGAGTGAATAATCCATCAAGGGAGAGCATAAAATGCAACCTTGTAAGGTTATTACTAAAAAAAAAAAAGATTCAAAATAAAAGCCACAATGGCCTGATGTTTATGTGTGATTATTTATTTGTGAAGCCATATTGGCTGAATTGTGTTTTGTTTTGAGAGTGTTGAGCTCAATTCTTTAGCTCATGGTTTTGTTTTATTAGTTATTAGAATAGAGTGTGAGTTATTGAGTTTACACTAGCGTGTGAGTTCAAATAAAGTAGAATAGAGGGTGTGTTTTCTTTAATGAGCACAATAGGGAACTCTCATGATTGCTTGGCAAGTACTTAATCAATAGCTGATGGCGAGTGTAGAGATAGAGTTTTCCATCCATTGTTCATTGATAGGTATTGGGCGGGCTTGAGAATTATTATATTTGAGTGAGGCTGCTTATCCTTGGTAAGAACTTAAAGGGAAACTAGGTGCTATTTTATCATGGATTGCTTGCTCATATCTGAAATTTAAGTGGTGATATTGCATGGTTGTTGGACTAGGGATATGGACATGAATGAACTAAGTTACGACTCATTTTGATGCTTAAATTCCCATTTCATCATGATAGAGTTGCATGCTTAGGAAACCATGATTCTCCTTGATTGTTATTTTATTTTTCTTCCGTTTGACTGCGTGTTTATTTTATTTTTGCATGCTTGTATGTTTTTGCTTGAGGACAAGCAATGGTTCAAGTGTGGTGTATTTGATAACGTGCATTTTATACCGTTATTCTAGTGTTTATTTAGGATGTTTAAGAGCATGATTAGAGCCTTATTGCTTCATATATCATATATATTTGCTCTAACCCCTAGGAAGATGCTATTTGCAAATACATGCGTTTTTAAGCTGTTTTGGCAGATTTTGGAGCTCACTTTTGACATAGTAGATGGCCTCAAACAATTGGCGTGCAAGAACAAAAGTTTCTTAGAATGATGTCCTCTACCTACCACAGAAATTTCAGAGTATTTGGAGCTGCACGTGAATTCACCCATTTCACGTGCAAGCCTATTTTTGCCTCTCAGGCCTCTACAGGATGCAAGGAAGCTTGGGGAGAAGTTTGAGCTGATTTGGAGGTGCACGTGAATTCACCATATCACGTGCAAATTGACGTGCGGGGTTTTTTTCGGACCAATCCTATCGTTTTTTCATGCTGATCAATTGTTTCTGAAGGCCCAAGTCCAAATTGTGGATGGAAGATAGAGATTTTAATGTTTCGAGTGTCACTTATCAAAACTACGCCGTTTTGATAAATGGGCTAGGGTACACACCTCAAGGCCCATCCAAACTCTATAAATAAGAGCTCCACGCCCTCTGCTATGTATACCTAGACCCCCTACACGTTTTTAGAGAGAGAGAGAGGCTCCACGACTTGGAGGTTGCTCCTTGACCTAGGAGAGCAGCCGTCGCAGCCGTCGCGGATTTTGGAGCCTAGATTTGAAGCTTTGCTGTGCGCGTGGTTAAGAAGAAGATGTTGAGCTTTTCTGCTTTGTGTTTGCTTGTAATCATGCGTGAGTAGTTCTTTTAATCTAGGGGAGCAATGTAACCCCCTTGTTGCTTTGCTGTGTTTATGAATATTGGGTTTGGATGATTGAGTTTTGCATGTTTTATGAATCTGTTCTTAATCTCTATCTTTGGATGTACACCTTGGTATTCTTAGCCCTAGTCTGGGGCGGATTGAGATTCATAACTTATTTGTAATTGGTGTGATCATTATCCTTTTGCAAGTATGATTTATTGGCTTTACATGTTTGTGTGTTTAGATGACCATTCTGGCATACGACTCTTAAAGGACCTCAATGACCATTTGTTGTCCTTGGCTTATGTTTAGCATGTTTTCAATCAGACAACCCTAATACCATGAACCAGTAGAGATAACATAGGGAGGTGAAATTGTGACCCTAGATGCTTTTAATCCTTGAATCTTAATCCTAAATTCAATTTGCTTTCTTTGTTTATTCAGAAAACCAAATAAAAATTAGATCTTTAGTTTAAAAAAGAAAACTTTTTGCCAAGACATTTTATAGAACAAGAGTAATTGAGTGGTTTGATTTAAAAAACTAGAAAACTAGGTTAATCCCTGTGGGTTCGACCCCTTGCTTGCTGCTATTCTTTTAGTGCAAACTTAGGGAATTTATTATCTTGAAGAGAGATTTTACGACATTAGTTTACTCTTTAAGGGAGGCTAAAAATCTTGTCTGTCAGAGCCCAAAAGGCATCACTAACCATTCATAGTGGCCGTATCTGCATCTGAATGCTGTCTTAGGAATGTCCTCGCTCCGGACCCTCAATTGATGATATCCCGAACACAGATCAATCTTTGAGAACCATCGTGCTCCACTCAGCTGGTCAAGTAAATCATCGATTCGCGGTAAAGGGTATTTGTTCTTTACCGTCACTTGATTTAACTTCCGGTAATCAATACAAAGCCGCAACGAACCATCTGCCTTCTTAGCAAATAAAACTGGTGCACCCCAAGGTGAGGTACTAGGGCGGATAAAACCTTTATCTCCTAGTTCCTTTATTTGCTTTTGAAGCTCCCGCAACTCGGCAGGTCCCATCCGATATGCCACTTGTGAGATGGGTCCCACCCCTTGCAGAAGTTCAATCGTGAGCTCGATACTTCTGTTCGGAGGCAACTCCAACAACTCCCCAGGAAAAACATCCTGGAAAATCTCAGCAACATCCGGCCACACCCGTTTCTCCACGTTACCTCCCTCCTCAAAGGTTAGAGTGGCAAGTCTATAGGTAATATTGCCCCATAGCTCCCTCGTCGGTCCAGCTCTCCCAGCATTCCTATCTCATTCACCCACTAGGGTACAGGAAGATCCTGTGGGTGAAGTAAACATCACTCGTCGTTTATAATAATTAATCTTAGCCTGAAAGGCCATCAACCAGTACATTCCCAAAATCAAACTAAAGGTCCTCATTGGCATCACGTATAGATCGAATGAGAGTTCAACATCTCCTATCTTAAGCGCACACTCACGACACACTCGATGGATCGACTTCACACCTCCCATTGGTGACTCGACCCTCAGAGGTCTATCAGCCTCCACACAATCAAGTCCAAGGCTCTCAACCAAGGACTTAGCAATCAGGGAGCACGAAGCTCCGGTATCAAACAATGCCGCAACAACAGTGCGAGATATTAAAATAGTACCTCGAACTACCGAAGGTCCGGCTCCACCTTCCTCGGTGGGTGATGGTAAATCCTCCGTCTCTGCTGGTGCTGAGGTAAGCGCAAACACTCTGCCTTGGCTTGCCCCACCATTGGCCTCGCTTGCCTTTCCTTTAGTTCCTGCTTGGAGTCCACTGGGACGCCCCTCCGAACCTCCTTGTGGTTGCCTCTCCCGCTGTGGTCTAGTGTGATTAGAACCAGCCTGACTGGCTTGCCACGAATGTGCTGGCTTCGGAACTGGGGCTTGAAATTGGGCCTCACCCCTGCTTCCTTGTGCAAAACTTCTAGCTCCCCAACTATTTCCCCGGCTGAAACACACCTTACTGATGTGTCCTATCTTCCCACAGCTATGACACTTCAAGTGCTATTTGGGGCACTCATGTTTGACGTGCCCTGCCTGTCCACAACAGGTACACCCGCTTGGGAAGTTCCCAGCAGAACCTCCCTATCCTCCGAAGTAACGGGATCTGGGTGGGGCCATTGAAGCTTGGCTCCTGTCCTTGGAAAGAGTCCCACTCCCAGGCTCAATCCTCTGCCTCTTGGTTTCCCCCTGCTTGTCGCGCATACTCTGTCCCAGCCGCTCCTGGTGAGCCTGTCTTCCTTCTTCTAATCCTCTCTCCACAATCTTTGCTGTGTCCACGACTTCAGCATAAGTTTTCAGTTGCAGCATCTCTACTCTTTGCTTTAGGGCAGGTTTGAGTCCCATGGTAAACTTATGGGCCTTCAAGTCCTCCCTTGAGATTGCTTATGGGGCAAACCGACTCAGCCCTCGAAAATCTCGCTCATACTCTGCCACCGTACGCGATCCCTGGTTAAGACTGCTGAACTCTTCCCGTTTCTGCCACCGCAGCGACTCTGGGAAGAACTCCTCATGGAACAACTGGAGGAACTCATTCCAGGACATGGTCTCCATGTCTCGGCTTCCTGAAATGCTAAGCCACCACTCCAATGCCTCCTCCTCCAACTGTCGGACTGCCAGCCTCACCTTGTCTTCCTCCTGGAGTCGGAGGAAGGAGAATATATGCTCGATCTGTCGCAGCCAATGCTCTGCTGCTAAAGGTTCAGCTCCTCCCTTGAACCTTGGTGGGTGTTCCTTTCGGAACCGCGTTACCACATCGTCCTCATCTCACCTCACCGGCACTTCCTGCCTACGCGACGGTCCTGCCTCACGGGGTGGAGAGGGTGGCACTGGCTGTCGTGCCATCATCTCCCAACGTACCTCGTTTAGGATCTACCCCCTGAGATCCTCACGCATTCCCTGAACATTCTCACTTAAGGCCCTAACTTAGGCCATGATCCGCTCCAGGGGATCATCGCCCTCTACTCACTGTCCTCTCTCCTGTCCAGCACGTGCAGAAGATTCATCTTCTACACCTGGGGTAGCTCGGGTTACTCTCCTAGGAGGCATAGTTTACCTATTTTAAACAGAACTAGTGTCAGCATCTCTCAAGCTCTATACACCCTCATCCCCATGGGCCATGAGGTACTCAAGCAACGTTTTTCATGTAAACATACAGGTAAATCACAAAATTGCACAGCAGCGATTCATAGTAACAATTCATAACAACAAGTCTCACAGGAAATCACAGAATTTCACAAGGAACAAATTTCAATGTCAAATCATAATACTCATATTGAAATTAAACTAGTGCCCTAATGCCAATGCATGTATGCATCCCAACCCAAATGCAAATGTCCTACTCCTTGGTCTAACTGACCCTGAGTACACCCCAGAAAACCAGATAGAACCACGGTGATCAGGCGTGTCCTACACTGCCTCCCAAGGGTCTCAAAAGCAGTCATCCCTCTCCACTACCCTAGGTCCACTAGACCATGAACTATTGCTCTGATACCATATTGTCACACCCCAATTTCCTTTCACTTGGAAACGGGTAGTGACTGCCCATGCCCGCACCCGAAGGGTCAAGGGGTTGGTGCAAGCACCTAAAAGGATTTATGACACGGGTGCTGTCCCAAACCTGTATAACCAGGCTAACATGCCACGGGCATGCTCCTGCTCCCAAACCATGCACACAAACAATAATTAAATAACAACCACAACCCAGTTCATTACATTTAAAAGGGCTCAAAATTCAATACAACTCAATGAGGAAAAGTTCCCATTTAAACCAGAATAGACTGTTTACAAATAATCTCACACATAAAATAGAAATCCATAAGAAAACAATGAAAACCAACATAGTCTTCAGCCTCAGTGGCCTATCCTCCAGCCCTTTCACGTACCGCCTGCTAAACCCTGCAAAAGAACAGTTTATGGGAGGGGTGAGCAAACCATAGCTCAGTAGGGATCCAATCTCCCCAGACCCGTCCCACTCAACAGTATGCATGACAACTGTATGCTTGTGCTCGTGTCGTGCCTAAAGATAAAGCAGCAAACATCACCCAATAACACACCTTTTACCTGAGCCCACACTGGAGGGCAGAGGACACCCCGCCACCACGGCGACATGACATACCACATCCAGGCGAATGTTGCATGGACACCAATGTAACATTTTCCACCCAAGTCAGGTATAGTCAACCACCTCCTCGGGCGCCGTACCTACCCTCAGGAATGGGTGTAGACTTAGCCCACCGTCGTGAGTGCTACACTGAGACTCAAGACCGCAGTCCTGGCCAAATCTCAAGGGGTCCAGTTATCATGCCTGGCCCATAACTCAGCTCAATCCCATCACATTTGGGTGATCAACCTCCAACAATAATATAATCAGTTACAAAAGTACGGCTTAGTAACACATCTCAACTTAATACAAAACAGCAGTGGTGCTCAACAGAGTATATCACAAACAAGGTTCACACGGCCGACATAGTCGGTTACAAACAACATATACCAGCCTAACAGGCTTAA
Source organism: Taxillus chinensis (assembly GCA_023512835.1). NCBI lineage: Eukaryota > Viridiplantae > Streptophyta > Magnoliopsida > Santalales > Loranthaceae > Taxillus > Taxillus chinensis. The sequence goes on from CM042085.1 coordinate 30,677,547, forward strand.
AACCAAACACGCAACATACAACAGTCACACAGGAATATTATCAAGCACGTAGTGAGCGTAGCCACACAAACATTTTATCAAACACCTAATGGGCATAGACAACCCAACAATTTCCAGCCCACTCCCAAGCATCAAATCAACCAATATGCCATTGAAGGCCAACATCCATATAGGAGATCACACCTATATGGATTTACATATATATATATATATATAAGCATGTATAGGACAGATACCCTAGGACAGAGAAAGACTGGGAAGAACGGAGTCCCTACCTTGCAAACGTCCTCTGCTCTAGCCTCTACGATACACCAACCACCCACGCAAACCTCTACGGTCAAGATCCGAAGGTTCCCTCACTCTCTCTCTGCGGCGGCTGCAACAGCAATAGAAACCCCTAAACCCTAAACCTAAGCCTCAACACCATTATATAGACACCACACACTAAAATGACGTAGTTTTGATTTAGCGAAACCCAGGATCAAAACGACGTAGTTTTGATCACACAAGCTACCACCTTCCCGCTTCCATACAGGGCAAAATACTCATAATTTTAACATGGTCCTTTAGGGAAAAATCATTAGAATGACAAAACCAAGGTAACCGTGCAAAAATAAGTCTGCACGCCAATTTGAACGTCAAATCCCCAATTGGCGTGCAACTCCAAATGCACTCAAACTTTACCCCAAGCCTCCTTGCATCATGTAAAAGATATCCATGCAATAAAAACCTTGCACGCCAAATGGGTCCAATTCGCATGCACATCCGTTTGGCCTGAAACTTCTGTGGTAGATAGAAGACATCGTTCTAAGAATCTTTTGGTTTGCACGCCAATTCATCTGAGCCCATCTACTAGGTCAAAATCTAGAAAGTTCCCATTCAGAAGGCAAGACTACGACTAACTCAAAACACGGGTCCTTACATTCTCACTAGAGACATATCTATAACTCTGTAAAGAAGTGATCTCATAGATCGGTATATTTGTGTTGCGGAGATCTATGGCTTAACAGCTTAGCGGACCAAGCAAGAATTTATTAGTATATATATAAATGGAGATTCCTATCAATGGACTGAGTACCAGCTCCAACTATGCAAATAGAGTGCCTATTTTTGATGGCACTAACTATAAGATGTGGAGAGAAAGAATGGAGACGGTGTTTATGTCCATGGGTATGAACGTTGAGCGGGTAATCAGAGATGGATACATAGAACCAGGCAATGACAGATAACCTATAGAAGCTGAAAGAATAACCTATGAGCTAAACGGAAGAGCTCTAAGTATGATTACATCAGCACTCACAGACTCTGAATATGCAAAGGTGATGGACTATAGAGTAGCAAATGAGCTATGGGATAGACTGGAAAGTGTTTATCATGGCAATGGTAGACTAAAGGAAACCAAGCTAAAATTATATACACATCGATTAGAAGCTCTCAAAATGGAGGAGTAGGACAGTGTACAAGACTTCTTTGTATGGTTAACAGAGATTGTCAATAACATGAGATGTCATGGAAGAAATAAGAAGAACTTTGCAATTGTAAACAAGGTGTTGAGAGTTCTACCCAAGAGATTCATTTCAAGGGTGGAAGTTCTGGAAAACAGCCGAGGCCTAGAGACGATGACAGCAGGAGTTGCAGTGCATTCTGACTACATTTGAAATGAAGCTGCACTTTTATGAAGAGCCATCCATATCAACATCCCAACTTACAGCCAAGGAATCAAAAGAAGTAGCCTTCAAGGCTATGAAGAAATTAAAGATAAAAAAGAAGCTGAGTCCTCAAAAAACAAGAGGACAGTGACAATGAAGAGGGTGAAGATGAGGTTGTTGCTTACTTCACCAGAAAATTTAGAAGAGGTGGAGTAAGAAAGCATGTTTGTGGAAAAGGGAAAAGAGGACTTTCCCTTAGATGTTTTAAATGTGGAAAGCGGAGGCACTTTGTATCTCAATACAAGGTAAAAGCTAATGACTCAGATGATAAGGCCTCGGACAAAGAGGATACAAAATGGAAGAAGACATCATACCGAAGAAGCACTTCTGGAAGGAGACCAGCAGCTCCACAGAAGAAGAAGGCCTCACATAAGAATTATAAGAGCCCAATTTCTGAATTTGATGATGAGGCTGAAGACTCATCAGATTATGCCTTTGTTACCAAGATAGAGGTGGACAATGGCAGCACTACCTCAGAGGAGGAAGAGGCAGTTGAAGAAGAAGAAGTAGATCTAGAGGAGGAGCTCGAGCTTGCAACAGAGAATATCCATAGGGGAGGGTGTAAGATCAAGCAGCTCAAAAGAGAACTCAAACAAGCCAAGGGAGAGCTTGAAGAGGTCATAGGGGAGAAGGACAATGTGTTGGAGGACTCCAAGAAGTTCTGCAAGAAAATTGTAAGCCTAAAGCTCAGGTTAGAGGAGCAAATCAAGATATGCGATGACATTACCACAAAACTCACCACCGAAGACACGACCATCTAGAGGCTTAAAGAAGAACTGGTAGGCCATCGAAAGAAGATTTCAAAAGACAAGACCACCCAAGCCTCAACCTCTAAATGCATCCAGATTACATCTCTCACAACACCACAGATTGCTCAGAAACCGGGGCAACACTATAGGAGGCTAGGAAGCAGATCACGACACCGCAGGCAGCGAGAAAGGTCATCAATTCAGATTTCCATGACAATCCAAAGAAGACCACCGTTGTGACCCAGAGCCACAAGAAAGGAAAGGGTGGTGTAAATGATGACAAGATGGAGAGACATCCGAAGGAGTCCAAGACTATTGAAGTGAACAAATGTGTTCAAAGATTTGCATTCTAAGAATGTGAAGAAATCTAACGCAAATGTCATTTCTACAAGTGTGCGGGTGCCCCTCAGGAAAGAAGAAAAGCCTGTGAAGCCAACCATCAAGGCCAAGCCTGTTTTGAAGAAGATCTAGATATCCAGAAGTTTAGCAACACCTTGCTTCAGGGTCACTGCTACCATTGTGCGGTATGGGGTCACATGGCCAAATTTTGTTGGTGGAGGTATCCGGTACAAGCTTCTAGAACAGAGATAAAGACATCCAAAAAGAGCTTGTATCCCACGGAAAAAAGGAAACCCGTAAAAAGTTTCTGCACTTACTATCAAAAACAAAGACATAATGAGACTTCATATTGGTGGAAGCCAAAGCCCATTACCACGAACAATAATTTTGTTAAACTTGCATACTTAGATGTTTATGATAAGTGTAGCAATGAATTTTACAGTACAAGGAAAATACTTATTCCTGAGCAGAAGAAGAAGAAGAACACTGTGAATGTTCAAGAGAAAAGGAAAGAGAAAGCATCTCAGAAGATTATGAAGCCTAGTGTCACGGGGTCAGCCTCTATAGCAGCTTAACTCGTGCGGTACCTAGTTCCCACCCGTACGAAGGAACGCTAGGTCAGCTTAACTCATCGCATTTGAATCGGAACCCATCGATCCGTTGTAAAGCAATTGTGTAGGGAAGCGTTTAACGGAAAAACGGTTGAACGAAGGCAATAAACGATTGTATTGATTGCTTGAAAGTTTTACAACATCACTCCCCTACATATAGATGTTAACACTTTTCTGGCTATGTCACCGGGAGACATCATATGTGATCGAAATTTAAAATCTCTACAACTTACTCTATAAGCTAAATTACAACACTTTACAAGGGGAGAATACCCCAAAATAGCCTAAGTGTGCTAGGATAAGCCTCGGTCCCTGACGTTCTCCCCCACCCGATTTTGCAGTGTCCTCATTGCGTCTTCGGCTTCCTCGAACCCGTCGAACTACTAGATGTAGCATTCAGTCTCTTCCCAGGTATACTTCAATCTCCTTGGAGAATTGCCCCAGATCCTCTTTCTTCTCCTAGCTTGCCTCTTCAACCGGCTTGTTCTTCCATTGGACATAGTACTCCACCCGGCTTGGATCTACGCCTCTTCTTGGCATGACTCTACGAGAATGGATTTTCTCTATCTCTTTGTCGTAGGTCTTGCCTATTGATGCTGTTGGTGTCCGCATCACCCATTGTCCGCTCGTATCTTCTGAGTCTTCATGGTAAGGCTTGAGCAAACTAACGTGGAACACTGGATGCCTTTGTAAGCTAGTCGGGAGGTCCAGTTTATATGAGACCTTCCCAACTCTCTTAAGTACTTTAAAAGGCCCCTCATAACGGTGCACCAAACCCTTATGCAATTGTCTAAGTGCTTTGGTTTGGCACGGAAGGAGTTTGAGCATCACCATGTCTCCTTCCTGAAATTTTAAGGGTCTCCTTTGTTGATCTGCCCACTTCTTCATCTTCTTCGCCGCTTTGTGAAACTATGCCCTGGCCAGATCCGTTTGTTCATGCCATCCTTTTACAAACTTGAACGCCACAGGGCTCTTTCGAGTGTACCCCCGAGTGATGGAAGTGGGCGTCAATGGTTGCTGCCCAGTTGCGAGTTCGAACGGGCTCTCGTTCGTGGACTCGCTCTTCTGCAAGTTATATGAGAATTGGGCTATGTCTAGCAACTTGGCCCAATCTCTTTGATTGGCACTCACATAGTGCCTTAGATACAGCTCTAGCAAGCCATTGACACGCTCAGTTTGGCCATCTGTTTGTGGGTGGAAACTTGTTGAAAAGTTTAAGTCCGAACCCATTATCCGGAACAGCTCGGTCCACAACCGCCCAGTATCTCACGATTGTCCCATTAAGTCCCGATCACTCACAATTGTCTTTGGAATGCCCCAGCTTCACCACGTACTTAAAGAATAGTCGGGCTGTGTCATCTACCATGCAGTCCTTCGGAGCTGGAATGAAAACTCCATACTTAGAGAATCAGTCGACCACCACAATGATCGTATCGTATCCTTCGGATCTTGGGAGACAAATAATGAAGTCCATCGAAACACTTTCCCAAGGTCTTTCCGGAGTAGGCAAAGGTTCTAACAGCCCCGCCGATTGCTGATTCTCTATCTTGTCTTGTTGGCACACAAGACAAGTCCTCATGTACACTTGGACGTCCTCGTAAAGTTGAGGCTAGTAGTAGCTCCGTTCCACCAACGCCAAGGTACGATTGACTCCGGGATGGCCAGCCCACCGCGAGTCGTGATATTCTTTGAGGATGTCTCTCCTCAAACTTCCCCATTTAGGAACCTACACCCGTTCCCCTCAAGTATGGAGCAAGTTATCACTTAGCCAAAATCGTTTCGTCTTTCTAGCCTTGACGCATTCCACCATGGACTTGGCTAATGGATCATATTCCATTCCTTCCTTCAGTTTGTCTACCAAAGGGAATTATGGTTGGCTAATGGCTGCAAGTTTCGCCTTCCGACTTAGTGCATCAGCCACCACATTATTTGTGCCCGGTTGTACTCGAGCACAAAGTCGAATTCCGTTAGGAGTCCTTGCCACCGTGCTTGCTTCGGAGTTAAGTTCCTTTGAGTTAGGAAATAACTCGTAGCAATATTGTCTATCTTCACCACGAACTTTGACCCTAGCAAATAATGCCTCTACACCCGAAGGCAATGCATAACTGCCATCATCTCCTTTTTCATGCACCGCGTACCTTTGTTCGGTGCCATTGAGTTTCCGGCTTTCATATGCTACAGGATGCCCCTCCTGCATTAGAACTCCACCGATGGCAAAGTCTGAAGCATCCGTGTGAACTTCATACGGCTTTGTATGATCCGGCAGTGCCATCATCGGTCCGTTTATCACGACTTGCTTTAACTTCTTGAATGCCTCTCGGCAAGCATTATCCCATACCAAGTCTTCTTCTTCTTTAATAGTTCCATTAAGGGTGTGACAATGTAGGAATAGCCACGGATGAATCTTCTATAATAGTTAACCAAACCAAGGAAGGAACGTATCTCAGGGACTTTCTTGGGCGTCTCCCATTCCTTGATGACTAACACTTTCTTGTTATCCATCTTCAACTTGCCGCCGCCAATGATGTGACCCAAGAAGGGCACCTCATTCTTTGCAAAGTCACATTTCTCCTTTTTTACGAAAAGTTGGTTCTCCCTTAAGATTTGGAAAACCCGCCGTAGGTGTGCCATATGCTCCTCCAAGGTTTTGCTGTAGACGACAATGTCATCAAGGTACACCACGATGAATCTATCCAAGTATGGTTAGAAGATCCGGTTCATCAACGTATAGAATGTGGCAGGGGCATTTGTGAGGCCAAAGGGCATCACCAAGAACTCATAAGAGCCATATCTTGTGACGCACGCCGTCTTTGCCTCATCACCTTTGGCTATCCGTACTTGCTAATATCTCGACTGCAAGTCTAGCTTTGAGAACCATCTCGCAACACCAAGTTGATCGAACAGGTCGGATATGAGTGGGATGGGGTAACTATTCTTCACCGTTATCTTGTTTAGCACCCTATAGTCAATGCATAGCCGCATCTACCCATCGTGCTTCTTTTGGAACAACATTGATGCTCCAAATGGCGCTTTGGATGGTCGAATGAACCCGACATCCAATAAGTCCTTGTATTGTTTTCGAAGTTCCTCCAACTTCGGGGGCGCCATCCGATAGGGCACCGCAGCAGTAGGCCTTCCACCGGCCTCTAGCTTGATCCTATAGTCCACACTTGCCTCATCACCTTTGGCTATCCGCACTTGCCAATATCCCGACCGTAAGTCTAGCTTCGAGAACCATCTCGCAGCACCAAGTTGATCAAAGAGGTCGGATATGAGTGGGATGGGGTAGCTGTTCTTCACCGTTATCTTGTTTAGCGCCCTATAGTCAATGCCTAGCCGCATCGACCCGTCGTGCTTCTTTTGGAACAACACTAGTGCTCCAAATGGTGCTTTAGATGGCTGAATGAACCCGGCATCCAACAAGTCTTTCAATTGTTTTTGAAGTTCCTCCAACTCTGGTGGTGCCATCCGATAGGACAACGCAGTAGTAGGCCTTACACTGGCCTCTAACTCGATCGTATGGTCCACCTCCCGCTTCGACGGAAGTTGTTTGGGGAGTTCGGGTAGCATAACGTCCCCAAACTCTTTAAGGATTGTCTTCACTTCCGTTAGGGGCTCCTCCCCAATACTTGAGCATGCTTCCTTCACCATGGTAATGAAGGTTGGCTCATGTCGCCTAACTCCTTTAGATAGTTGGAGCGCCGAAAGAGACTTCGCCTTGAGCTCTTCCTCCCTCATTACCTTCACCATGCACGTTTTTCCCTTGTCCATGGTGCACATTGTGCTGGTGCTAGGAATTGGAATTGCCCGCACCTGGTCAACGAACTTCATCCCCAGCACCATGGGATAGTCGTCCATCGACACCACGGAGAGATTCACCTTGCCTCTCCACTCGCCAATACTTAGCTCGACACCTCGAGCCACGCCATGGATTGGACTGGCATTGAAGTTCATCGCTTTCAGCCAGCCCTTCTCTTCCTTATAAACTATCCCCAGTCTACGAGCTTCCTCCACTTTGATAAAGTTGTTGGTCGCAGCTGTGTCGACCAAGGCCTTAGTTTCAAGGTTATTGGCCTTAGCGAGCACGTACATGCGCCCCTTCTGTCGTCCGGATGGTGGCACTTCCACCTTCTCCTTGCTTGCATTCAGGAGTTGCAAGGAACCAAGTCGTGGATCCCTCGCATCCCTGTCTTCGTCTTCATTGATCATTGCGGAGAGCTTGGAGTGCTTCGGGCACTCGAACGCCTTGTGAGGGCCTTCACAAAGGAAACAGGAGATCCTTGGCTTCTCCTCGTCCTTGGAGCTATTCGCGAAATGTTTTGGGCGAAAGTCCTTAGACGGTTGGAAAGGTCTCCCTTTTCCTTCACTTTGGTTGTCTCCCCCACGTTTCTCCTTATGGAACCTGTTCGCCTTGGAAGTCGATGAAGAGCTGGTGGCCTTCTCCAGCTTCTTGTATTCGATGAGTGATTCGGCCATCGCCATGACCGACGCTAGGTCCTGCACATTCCTCCACTGCAGCTCCAACTTCACCCATTGTTGTAATCCGTCCATGAAGGGAAATAATGAATCCTTCGCGGACATGTCCGAGATCTCCAAGATGAGCTCTGAAAACTCACGAACGTACTCCCGCACCGTGCCTTTGTGGGTAAGGTGCCGAAGTTTCACCCGAGACTCGTCCTCCGCGTTCTAGGGATAGAATTGGGTCTTGATCTGCTGCTTGAAATCCACCCAATTATCGATGATGCATAAGCTGCACTCCTTGTCAGTACATCGTTGCCTCCACCACACCATAGCCGAATCGACTAAGTATAGTGAAGCAGTCTTCACCTTCTTTGCCTCGTCGACAATGTTCAAGGCATCGAAGTATTACTCCATGGTCCAGAGGAAGTTATCTAACTCCCTTGCATTCGTTGACCCAGCATAGGTCTTAGGCTTCGGCACGACGATTTTGGAGCTGGAATATCCGCCAACGCCACCTTGGGTGACCGCCATCTTGTATAGAGACCAATCCGCCTTGATCTCTTTGATTTCCTCCTGCATTGCCCGGATTTGGGACATGAGAGAACCCTTCAAGCCCTCGAATCGAGAGTTTATGTCATCGATGATGGAGTTGAGAAGTCCTTGCAACCTCCCATAGCTTTCCTCACCCTCTGAGTTCAGCCTTTCGATGCTTCCAGAGTGCTCCTTGATCACCTCCAACTGGTCAGTTAACGCCAACTCCACTTTGGCTAGCCTACTCTCCAGCGGACATGTTTCCCTTAAAACGGACTTGTCTCTCCTCCGTTCCTTAGCGGTTTGTTCCTTCTCGCGGCTTTCGTGACCACCAACACTAATGACAATGGATCCTCCATTTGTCATTTTTACACCATCTCGAAGTTCTTGATTGTTCCACCAAACTTTAGCACCGAACTGCGCTCTGAGACCACTTGTCACGGGGTCAGCCTTTATAGAAGCTTAACCCGTATGGCACCTAGTTCCCACTCGTACGAAGGAACGCTAGGTCAGCCTAACTCATTGCATTTGGATCGGAACCCATCGATCCGTTGTAAAACAATTGTGTAAGGAAGCGTTTAACGGAAAAACGGTTGAACGAAGGCAACAAACGATTATATTGATTGCTTGAAAGCTTTACATCATCACTCCCCTACATATAGATGTTAAAACTTTTCTGGCTATGTCACCAGGAGACATCATATGTGATCGAAATCTAAAATCTCTACAACTTACTCTATAAGCTAAGTTACAACACTTTACACGGGGAAAATACCCTAAAATAGCCTAAGTGTGCTAGGATAAGCTTCTGTCTGTGACACTAGGCCTTAGGAGGAGTGCTTCAAGTCTAAAGTAAAACAGAAAAAATGCTTCAAGTCTAAAGTAAAATAAATCTACATGGCTAAACAATTATATTGTGGATCGACTGACAAAATTAGCCCATTTCCTAGCTGTACGAGAGCGGGATTCTATTAGGCCTTTGAGCCAGTTATATATCAGTGAGATCGTGAGGTTGCACGGGGTGCCCTCATATATTATATCGAATAAGGACGCGAGGTTTACATCCCAATTTTGGACAGTTTTGCAAGAGGCTTTGGGGACAAAGCTGAACTTTAGTTCAACTTTTCATCCTAAGACGGATGGTTAGTCTGAAAGGACGATTTAGACCTTGGAGGATATGCTACGAGCATGTGTATTGGATTTTGGGGGTTCGTGGGCCACTCACCTACCTTTGATGGAGTTTGCTTACAACAACAACTATCAAGTGTCCATTAGGATGACACTTTTTGAGGCATTGTATGGGAGGCCTTGTTGGTCTCAATTATGTTGGACTGAGCTGGTGAGGCCGCTCTTTTGGGACCACAGCTGGTCTAGGAGGACATCGAGAAGGTGCGAACGATTCATTAATGTTTATTGACAGCACAAAGTAGGCAGAAGTCCTACGCAAATTGAAGGTAGAGGCTTTTAAAGTTTTCCGTGAGTGATCATATATTCCTTTGTGTGTCCCCGCGTCGAGGGCATCGACGGTTTGGAAAGGGTTCCAAGTTATCCCCGAGATATTGATAACTGCGTAATTTGTCATTAAATTTGCATTTAATTTATGAGCTTTAATTGAATATTTTTATTGAATTAATGCAATTTTTATAATAGTTTTCCCCAAATTCAATTATTTAATGTTTTATTTATTTTTATAGATTTAATATTAATTTTAGTGGTTTTTAATGTTTAATTAATTATTCTAATTTTAATATTAATTCTTTGGGCTTAATTGATTATTTTAATTGTAGTAGAATTTTTCTCTATATATATTTGGGCTTAATTTGAGTTAACTGATTATTTATTTATATATTTGTAATTTTAATATATTATTATTTTGTGTTATTATTATTATTATTATTATTATTATTATTATTATTATTATTATTATTATTATTATTATTATTATTATTATTATTATTATTTCTACTTGCATGCATTACGTAGGTGGGAAGTCACTCAAATTGGAAGGAGAGGCCATGCGGGGTCCACATTGGTTGAATGAAAAGAAAAAAAAATGGAAAGAATGGCAATATGTGTGTAGGAAAAATTGGAAAGCATTGCTTGTGCATGGGATTTGAATATATATATATACTTGGTCCAGGCAGCGTCTCCAGCATCCCATCGAATCGCCCAACGCAGCCACTGTTCCATCCTGCACCATCATCTCTCTCCAGCGTGCAACCTCTTCCATCCACCCGCACGCCGTCTGCATCCGAGCGCAGCCTCATTCGTCAACCCTCCCGACACCAACTCGCCCAACACCAATCAAGGCCCACGTGATCTCTTCCCAACATCCCAGCGCAGCATCCTCCAATCTCCATCTCTCGCAGACATCACCTAGCGCCATCAATCACGCACGTGTAGCATCACCCATCTCCATTGACGCCCCTTTACTGTCCCTACGTACCATCTGTGCTCGCCCATCGCAGCAGTTTTGCGGAGCAAATATAGCAGAACTTGGAGAGATAGCACAGCAAGCATTGAAGATTCAGTTCGAGTTTAAGACCGGATATTTAATTCTCTGCATCCTATTTTTCTTAATTCTGTTCTAATTCTGCTGTTTTAATTTTTCCAAACAGATTTGTGATTTTCCAACCCATGGAGGGGTAAGTATTTTGTAATCGGTTTAGCGTAGCACTTTGGATGCTTGTTTTGAATTCATGTTTTAATATTTAATTCGATATTTTATGTGCTATGAATTAGTTTTCCATCTCTTTGATTTGTTAATTTAATATCTTGGTTAAGTGTTGATTTAGCAATTCATCGTGCATTAATATTTTAATTGAGTGGAAAGATTGTTTCATAGGGAACGAGACAGTCTTTTGAAAATTAATTCATAATTATTCAGATTGGAATAAATTCATAATTTAATTATATTCATGGTGTCTTGATGCATTTAATTTATGGGGCCATAATTTCTCTAATTTATCTTTTGGGATAGTGATAAACAGTATGCAGGTGTGAAGTTAAACCGATTACATCTTTAATTAATTGATTTTCATAGTTAAAAATCATTACTTTAATTAGTTTCATTCAATTAAAAATCCCCTCAATTTTATATTTATTCTTTCTCATTACTTTTTATTAAACAGGTAATTAAATAGGTTGAATTGAATTTTATAAGTCCTCCGATAGAGAACGATCTAGGTTAAGCCACTAGCTATACTTAGTTTAAATTTTATTTGGAGTGCGTGTGCGACAAACGCCCTTTTTAGATATATTAGCCCTTTTAAGAGTTTGGATCGAGCTGGTCCAGTGGCTTATCGGTTGGCTTTACCACCTCGATTGAGCAGAGTGCACGGTGTGTTCCATGTGTCACAGTTGAGGAAATATCATCCAAACCCAACTCATGTGATTAATTGGGGTGACCTGGATATTATTGACGATGTCTCTATTGTTGAGGTTCATGTTCGGGTGTCAAAAAGGCAGGAGAAGCTTTTGCGAGGCAAAGCTATCTCTTTGGTTCGTGTATTGTGGCAACACCGTGGTATAGAGGAGGAGACATGGGAGCACGAGGTGGAGATCTGTGCACTCTACCTGGAGTTGTTCGAGGGCGAACAATCCTAAGGGTGGGAAGTGGCAAGAGCCTTATGTGGTATATGTTATGTATGCTTATTGTGTTTATTGTAGTATTGTATGTGTGATGTTGAATAATGTGGAGTTGTGATATGTGATATGTCTTATATGATGTGGTATTGTGTGTATATATGTGGCATTGTGCATATGTGATATACGGTGTTTTTAACTGTGTTGAAATTTGGGCTTTTGAGCTTTGCAGGTGTGTGTGTGTGTGTGTGTGTGTGTGTGTGTGTGTGTGTTTTGTGTGTGTGTGTTGCACATATGAGATATGTGCATTTGTGTTGACCATATGGGATATGTGAGTTTGTAATGTTGAATATATGAGATATATGTGGGCTTGTGTTGCATATATGAGATATGACATTGTTTTATGTTTTGTTTTGTTTCACATATGTGATATGTGGTGTTAGTCATATGTGATATAACACTTTGTGGTGTTGAATATATGGGATATATGTGGTCTATGTGGTTGAACATATATATGATATGTGGGTTTCTTGTAGGGTTATTTGTGCTTGTTTCGGCTTGTTGTGAGTTATGAGTTGTGATACACCTGTGTGATGGGTGCCATGTGGGTAGCATGTTTGTGAGTTTTAAATGTTATGTGAAGACTTTGAGTTTGGATTTTGCAATGGATTTGTTGAGTTTGAGTGTGACTTTGTGTTGTTTGGCCCCTATATTTCTTTTCGGGAACGAAAAGTCTTTAAGGGGGAGAGGATGTATTGACCCGTGTTTGGGGCTTTGGGAGATAGCCATGTGATGAAATGCACATTGAGGGATGTGAATATTAGTACAACAACGTATACGTCAAATAGAGAGTTTTGACTGTGAGTGGGCTCGATTTAGAGTCAGAGCCCCAAAATGCTAATTTTGGGATTTTTGTGGTGTGATTGGGTGACTTTGTATGCGAGATATTATTTGAAAAAAAAATATCAATACAGTGTTGTACTTGTCAAACGGAGAGCTTTGACTGTAATTGGACTCAATTTTGAGTCAGGACCCTATGAGGTTAATTTTGATATTTTAAAGAATTAAATGAGAAAAGTATAAATAGAGAAAATATGAGAGAAACCCTTATTTTGCTTTTGTGGTGCGTGAGACACGAAGAGAGAGAAAGAAAAAGCATGAGATGTGAAGAGAGAGAAAGAGAGAGCGTATTTGAAGAGGAATGAGAGGAGGAACAAAGCAATTTTAAAGGGAATTGGACGATCTAGACTCAAATCGACTAAATTTGAGGTAGAGATTCATGCTTTTCACTCATATGTTATTGATTTTGCTTGCTATAGTAGCAAAAACATGGAAATTCATCCCAAATTCATGGAATTTGAGGTATGAACCTTAAGTGTGGAAATTCGTGGAATTTCATATTTTTGGTGTTTTCATGCTTATAAAGTGATGAAATTGAGGTTAAGACATGATATGAAGTGTTTGGGTATGAGTTTGTGTGATTTGGGAGCTTAAACATGTGGATTTTGGCCGAAAATGGCAAATTCTCGAATTATGCAACAGCGTGGTCGATTGAAATTTTGATCGACCATGGTAGTGTTGGACTGGTTGATCGACTGAAATTGTAATCGACCATGGCAGTTTTTGTACTAACCGGTCAACTAAAATTTCAATCGACCATTTGATTAACCAAAATGTTTTATTAGACCAAAGTAGTCAGGTGAACCATAGTGATCATGTAAGATATGATCAACTATATTTAGGTCGACCATGTAACGCCCCCAAATCCCGAAAAGACTAGAACTAAGAGTGTGACTTTCTCATGCCGCACCCGAAGGGTCAAGGGGTTGGTGTCTAGCATCGATATGAACTACACAGCAGATGCTGTCCGAGATATACCTGTACAATCATACATCAGGGGTATTCGTGTACATTCTCACATGCTATGAAGCCAAAGAAAATAATTTATTAATAGCAGAGTTATGCTAAAAATCCAGTACAATTTTCACGGACCCTTGTCCGGATATTCAAATAATAAAACCAATTAACCAATTATCTTATAAAATCCTTAAACGAAGTTATAACAAAATGTGAAATAAATAACCATTAGCTTCAGGCCAGCCTCTGGCAAATGAGTCGATACTTGAAACATGTCAACACAACAGGGGTGAGCACGAATGCCCAGTAGGTGATCTCCATCTCCTCACCATCCTATAACATGAAATCCTAAGTCTACATGATCGGTGTATGCTTGTGCCAGTAGTGCCCTATTCAATCACAGTAAGCTTACATTTAATCACAAAATATGACATCACACACATTATATTTTATTTATTAAGGATACACACCGAACAATCTAACCATCCATGGGATTCCCACAACCAACTCTAGGGATTCCAGTTACCACCAGATAACCATATGTGGGACCTATGGTATCCCTAACGACAACCTGTCACATATAAGACCTGGGTTAACTAGCCACATAGGAGAAATGTGGCCTCTTGCCAGCCCTATATGGGACCCACGGTGAACCCAACTAGCTCCACCACCAATTTCATACATATAATTATTAAGTAATAATTTCAAATATTTATTATTGAATACAATTTTACTAAACATTTAAACCACTAAACTAATACAAATGTACCACAAACAATATTTACAGTGTCAGACAAATAATAATAAGCCATAAATAATATTCTTAATGTCGAGCTACCAATAATAAGCTTAAAACAATATTTTTAATATCACTATCACCTCAAATATTTTTTTTAAATTAACAAACTATAAATATTAAGCCTTAACAAATTTAAAATAACGTAACATTAATAATAAAATAATAACAATAAGTGCCACACTTTGTCGTGGTCATATTAGTCCAGAACTCAATGCGTAGATTTTTTTTGCATTTGCTTACCAAGCGTTGGTGGGAGGACAAAACCTATCACAGCGACAAATAAAAAAAGATGCAGTCCGATATTATACTTAGTAGATCCATGTTGAGCATTGGACTTGGGCAAGATTTTTCCACAAGGGGGGTCCATAGGACTAAGAACATAGCATTATTAAGGTTGTGGTCCGTGGAAAGAAAGGAAAACACAAATAAAAAAACAATGGCAAGATGTGGTCCACATGGTGAATGTGTACAATGTAAAAAAAAGAGTATGATCAATATCACCCCTAGTCTCAGTCGCGGCCGTGCAGCCGCGGGCCCCCCCTTTTTTTGGTTTATATCATATGCAAACAGGGCCACGACCGCAAAATATGTGGTCGCCGACAGCTGCAAGTGAAACCCGAGACCCCTCCTGCAACTTCCGTCCATCGCGACTGTTATCGCATATCACATGCAACGTAAATCTACCAATACAACGTCTTCTAATGTCAACTGAATAGTAACCAGATGAATCGCACAGTGATATGTAGACATATATATGTATTTGATATAATTGTATGTTAAACTAGTTATCCCATAATGGATTTTATCTAATAGAATAGAGTAGAATGGACCATCTACTTGGATCTAATTTTGAGAGATCTGATTGCTTCTGGTTCTGTGCTCCTCCCTAATCAAGCTCTGCGCACAACGAACTAAGACTTTTATCCTAAGTTCCACGTCCATTTATACTCTCTTTTATTTTAAATTTAATAATAATAATAATAACAACAATTTTAATAATTATACTAATAATAATAATAAAAATAATAATATTACTCATTATGATTATATTAATAATAATAACATAATAATAATAAACTCAAAATATTTAAACTTTTAATAATAATAACATAATAATAATAATATAATTAGCAATTATAATAATAATAATATAATTAGCAATTATAATAATAATAATAACTCGAAACGCTCACACTAAGGCCACGCTATCAAATAGATATTCCCGACTTTATTCGGGGCTAAATTTCAACTTCACACAGGTACGGGTCTTTACAGATCAAGGCCTATTTTGAGGTGTTTTAGGATGTTTTGAGCCGTTAGTTCGTGGTTTCGTTGGGATCTAATTCCCATCCTTTGTGGATAGCCCAATGGGAGGATTTAGGACTATGAGCCTATGAGTTTGAGGGGATTTGAGAAGTTTAGCTTGTCTTATTATTGTGCATATATGCTTTGTTGTTTTCACATGTTTGGAATGTACATGAGATGTCATAAATGTTGTAAATTATCTGTTTATATGTAGTAAACGATATGAGATGTTATGTTTGCATAATCTAGGTACCCAGTGGTCACATGGGCATGTGAGGCTACCTTAATAAGCCCAAGAGGCTACTGTGTTGAGGACCTGAGAGGTGAGATTTGCTTAAAGCTTAAGAGGTTATTGTGCCTGAGAGGCAATGCTATGCCCAAGGGGCAATGCTATGCCCGTGGGGCAATCATGTGCCCGAGAAGCAATAGTACCTGAGAGATAATACTGTGCTTGAGAGGCAACATTAATCCTGAGGGGCAATATTATGCATAGGCGGCAATACGGTGCCTGAGAGGAAATGTTTCGATTACTTGGGAGGCTTGCTTCATATGTTAAGGCATGAGTGTACGATTGTGCTAGTAATATACATGTGAAATGACATGAGCACATGCATACACTTTATATATGAATAGAGTATGAGTTGGAATAAATTAAGGAGACATGATCCCTATTGAGCTGTGATTGCTCACCCCTCATATTGTGTTTGTCTTTGTTTGTTTCAAGTACTTATAAGAGTTAGGATATTCATCAGAGATGAAGACCTAGTGTGTATTTATTTGTTTCGTTGGATTGTATAACTATAATGTGACCCTGTGGAGGGAGGGGGGAATATGTATGTATGTATGTATGTTTCTACTATGGATTAAAATGAGATTTTTTTATTCATGTGCTATATGTGTGATATAGTTTAGGGACGACACCCATGCTAAGGTCTATTTTTCGGTGTTATCACTAACTCCTTGTCCCTTCGTGTGCGGGCATAGGGGTTCACTAACCGATTTCTGCAGGTCGAAAATCCGAAGCGTGACAGTAGCCGTGGAAATTCATGGCGGAGGTCTAGTCGAAAGCGTAGGAAAGAAAGCAATGGCTTCTTGGAGTTAGTATTCATTAAAAAAGTATTATTTTAATATGAATAAAATTAAAATGAAGAGTGTTATTGAAATTAAATAAAAAAATAACTTTTATAAATAAAGAAATATCTATATCTAAAGATAAAATAAAAATCCTGGAGTTGCTCCTACCTAATGCAATTTTCAAAGGTTATAATAAATAAAGACAAAAAATGGGTCCGAGACTGCACCACTATCTTCCGAAATTTGGTATCCACGTGCTTAGTTACTTCTTCTGTGCTGGATTAGATTCTTAAACAAAGTGATTGCAAATTTGTTGTCATTAATTACAATCGAATTCTTCAAAGGACTGTTTATTGACTCCATCAAATTTCTCATTCATATCGCTTCACATGTAGTTGAGGCAATTACCACATACTTGAATACACGAAGACAATAATACAATTGACTATTTATTTGATATCCATTTAAACGCATTAGATCCGTCCTGCAAGACATGTCCTGTTGTATGCTGCATTTCTAGTTATCCTTTTACATTCAATCTCTTTGCATTGATAGTTCATTAAACATTATATATATATATATATATATATATATATATATATATATATATATATATATATATTAATATATATACTTACAATAAGACAAAATCATTTTTGTTATATATACTTAAAATATAAAATAATAATAATAATAATAATAATAATAAAAGAATGTATGATTTATTTTAAACATAATAATTATTATAAAATTTATATATTTATAATATAATAAAAAGTAAATATATTATTAATATTTTGATATAAAATAAAAATTAATTATATTCTAATTTAGTTTGAATTTATTAATATGTTGATTTAGAATTAGGTGATCTAATCAAATATTATTTGATTGAAAATGTATTAATATTTAAAGTAATAATATCATTTATATGGTTTATAACTTTTATTTCAAATATGAAATATTATCAAATGTTAAAAAACTCAAAATCCACTCTCACCATGTATGACTCATATCAAGCATGGAATAATTTGTGTATACTCATATTAATTAATTCAAATTTAATTTTAAATTTATTAATAGGTTAATTTAAAACTAAATGGTCAAATCAAATATTATTTAATCGATAAATACATTAATATTTAAATTAATAATATTATTTATATGATTTATTACTTTTAACATAAATATAAAATACATACTATAAAAAGTCAAAACTCACTTGTAAGAGTAATTTGACCGTAAATTCTTTAATATATCAAATAATTAATATTATATAATTAACTAATAATATTGTTTATAATAATTAGAGTATAGATAAACTTATCATACTAAATTATATAATATTAATATTAATACAAGCCCGGACATGTATAAATAATTCATTTTTCTTTAAATTAATTCCATGCTGAAAAGTCTACGATCACGATTATTTATAATAGTGTCAGGATTTTATTGATTGAGAACCAGTAAAGACGTAGACCTGTTTGGTAAATTTATTAATTTTAAAATTTTCGTGTCCCATTTTATTTTTAAAAATAATATTAAATGCCAAATAATATTTAGAGATATAAGAGCATTAGGTGCAGACTCTTTGAATTTTTAGCTAAATTTATTTACATGTACTAATATAAGTTATAAATTATACTCGAAATCTGTATTGTCAATATATATTTTATTAAAACTCAAACATCGAGACATTAACTATCTAAATTTGATTAAATTTAAATAACCAGTATCATATTTGAATTTTAACAAAGTTCATAATTAAAATATAAATCTCGAGTCTAATTTATTTATGATCTATATTTTTTCATATAATTATATTTAACTAAAAATTTGAAGAGTTCACGTTGGCATCCTCGGCTTGGCCAAATCCCAGTCACAGCTGACGAAGTCACAGCTTCACGGCTACTTCCAAACATTTGACTGAACCTTAGCGTTCACGTTGGCATCCTCGGCTTGGCCAAATCCCAGTCTACCACGACTTTTTGGTTGACTAAAGTACGATCCCGAAATGACTACTGACTGCACAAAACAATCATGGATGTATCCAAGTTAGGTAATATACAAGAATTCTCTGTGTATATGAAATTTTTTGAAGTCTTCAAGTATTATATTA
Organism: Taxillus chinensis; assembly: GCA_023512835.1. Classification (NCBI taxonomy): domain Eukaryota; kingdom Viridiplantae; phylum Streptophyta; class Magnoliopsida; order Santalales; family Loranthaceae; genus Taxillus; species Taxillus chinensis. Next base: position 30,696,689 of record CM042085.1, read on the forward strand.
TATCTTCTACAAAAAAGAAATGAAGAATGTGAAACCGTTACGAGTACTCTAGGTAATTTTTCATAACCCAAACACTCTTTGTGTTCATGTGAAATGGCTTGAAATATGTTAGAACAACTAAATGATTGATAAATGTGTTAGCAATTTCATGTTAATGATTGTATTATATTGGCATTGTTGAATAATGGGGGATTAGGGTTCATATTTGTTTAATTGGGGACTTTAATGTGATTGATGAATTTGTGTTGTAATCTTTATAATCTGGGGTTGAAATAAAACATAGATATGTTATTTAAGTTGCTATGTAACAATTTTAGGATGTATATATGAATGTTGGAGAAATTCAGTTCAATTGCCTAGCTAATTAAAGACCAATACTCATATTATTCTATTATATTTTTAATATTTTCATCTTTCTTTTTTTCTTTTTTATATTATATTATTATTTTGATCATGCAATAATGTGATATTATTGTTGTAATTTTCATTCAATTTTGACTTTAGTTTTGATGAAACAAATGTTAATGTTATGGAAGGAAGAATAGAGAATTTTGTTTTTAAAATAAGCATTCGATGAATTTTAATTATTTTTGTTATTCCTAATGTTTTTTAAAAGATTTATAACTTGTGACGCTGCTTCGGAATGCTAGAGCTCAGAAAAGAAAATTTTGGCCGTTGCATATATATATATATTTCTATACACAACAGTATTATGATAAACGGTGATACGTGTTAAGAAAAATCACATATTTCATTCGAGCTCTTTGCATTAGTAATTCAGTAAATATTACACACATATATGTATATATATTGATTTTTTCATACACAACAATATTATGATAAATAGTAATACATGTTTGGACGGCGCAAATCATCCCCCGCTCCTTCATTATGAGAGCTTACTAACGGTGACATGACAACGCCAAACGTTTTTATTCCAACACCTGCAATTAGTTAGATATGCATATTTTTTAGAAGCTTTCACGGGTGGTCGTGGTGCCCACTGGGGTCTCCATGCTTATCTGCGTTAAGAAAAGTAAATAAGAGAATAAATAATTATATCTTACGATCCAAGGAATTAATATTTTCAAATCGGATGAATTTATTGGAATTAGACGTAGTAAAATATATGCGTGTTAAGAAATCTCTTATGAATTTATGGAACTTATATTGAAAAAATGCAATAATTTGCATAAAATTTGAAATTGGAGGGTGCCTTTTGTAATTCTAAGAGTGATAAATCTCTAATGAGAGTCTAAACGGTGTAGGTATAAATAAAAAAACTTAAAATGGTCCACTGTCCGTTAAAATATAATTATTTAAAGTTTAAAATAAAAATCACAGTTTACAAAACCTAAAAAATTCATACATCTAGCGACATTTAATTTGATTTGATGAATTTTGGTTCGGAAAATAACTATTTCCTGAACCGAATTCCATATTTCCTAAATTGAGGTCATTATTTTCGGACAAAAGTTCATATTTCTAGAATTGAAGTCCCTATTCTTAAATCGAAGTTTCTATTTTTCAAACCGATGTCCTATTTTCAAAATCAAAATTTTTATTTCTAAAACCGAAGTCCTAAAAGTTGATCTTGAAACGATATTCTATTTCTTGAACTGAAATCCTATTTCTCTCAAACAAAATTAAACACATCAATCTTTCACAAATGCAATGATCGACAGAGATAAAAATAATGAAACTAAAGTTCATTAAACCGATTTAAACATGTCATCTGCTACGAATACAATTGATAATTTCACGCCTTCAAATACATCATCTGCTACATCAATCTAGTTAATAAATCCGATAAACTATTCTAGTCCAGACTCCAATTGAATACTCTTTCAAATATTTGACCAGAATCTGTCTTTCTACTATGAATCATACGTTAATATTTTCTACATAAATGGACAAATTATGATATCGCAAGAGAAGTAACAAAACCTCATCTTATTTGATATTTAAAGTCTATTTTTACCTATTTTTTTACCTTGAAAAAATGTCTTGCGAGATTATTGTTGAAAATGGGAATAAAAACAAAACTAGAAACCCTTACCGACTGGTTTGAATCTGGAGTTTACATTGAGTTGCTTAGAAGCCCCTCCCATGGCGAAGAGAAGCCCAAAAATGAAAACGGCCCTCCAAACCATTCCCAAAACCTTCACAGAACTCATCTTCATGGTCGATTAGTATGGGAGGTGTTGGCCGTGTGGCCTTCTATTTATAAACTTATTAATACAACCCAGGACACATATAAATAGAGGTAGCTGCATTTCATTTTCCTTTAAATTAATTCTACGCTGAAAAGTCTATGATCACGAGTACTTATAAGCTTATTTATAAATGATAGAAGGTAGTTACGTATCGCGATTTTCGAGCCTCTCGACACTATTAAGCCCACCGTGGTCTGGGCCACTCTCAGTCAATTAGGAATCAAGACCCTCGGTAGCTTCTTCAAATTTGGTGGGAATTTGAGCCTGTTTGGTTTAGTCGTGAGATTCGTTTTTTATTTTTTATATTAAAATACAAAATATATATATATATTTTTTGTTTGGTATTTATTTTTTTTAATTTTTAAAAATAAGTTATTTTCAAATGAAAAAAAATGAAAAATGCTTTCGATTTAGTGTTTTCTGTTTCTACTTGTTTTTCGGTGATCCTGCTGTCGCCCGCCGTCGTCCTCCACCGCCCACCGATGTAACCCCCCCTGGCTTATCGCCCTCCCTACGTGCAACTCCCGCTTGGCACCCGATCTGCCACCCGCCTGCCTGCTGCGACCTCTCACCTAGCGGGACGCCTGCCTGGTGTGACGCTCGCACGCGCTTCCCCCCTACACAACGGATCGTTAACACCCTGCGACGCAGGCCCTACCCCGCGACACCCCTTGCACGAGCTTCCCCCCATTCTTGCACGAGTTTCCTCCCTCCCCCCCTTTGCACGAGTTCCCCCTGCACAAGCTTTCAGCGAACGAAAAATAAAAGCAGAAAACATCAACCAAACAAAAAATGCAGCTAAAAAATTCAATTTGCTTGGATTTCATTTTGAACGGTAAAGACTTATATATCGGGCTACTATGAGTCCAACAGTATGAACGGTGTCGACAATGGACACAAAACTTTTGGTGACCATAAAAATTCAAGGTGATCAGAAGTCATTCATGAGAATAATGGCTCGTAAAACATAACGCTATGAGTCCAACGGTGAAGGCGTCGTTGAAAACTAAGCTAAAACGAACTTCATAGAGGCGATCAAAGTTTAGGTCAACACCGACGTCTATATTACCATCTCGCTTGAGAAGACAACACTGTTCCGGTGACAGCGACAATTTTGGTAACATTCCAGCCACAGCTCTGGCATCCACATCATCAACCGATCTATACTGTTGATATTGTTTTGATAATATTTTAATTAATCAGAGTCCGATTTCAACAATTTAAGAGTAATTTCCAACTAATTCGACTGCTCTGGACACATCTGTATAGTTAAATTTTTGAAATTCAGACTTGATCAATGGAGAAAAATATTAGTAACATAATTAAACTTAGTACTTTTAATTATGCTATCTGGAAGCCCAAAATGGAGAATTTTTTGTGTATTAAAGATTTATGGAGGCCCATTGTAGAAACTATTAAGCTTATTGTAGAACTAGTGAAAGCTACTACGGCAAGTGAATTTGATGAAAAGATATCAACAAGTACCTAGCTAGTTGATGCCGAATGGAACGTGCTTAACAGAAAGTGTGCTACCTAAATCTGACAATGGATCGACAAGAGTATCTTCCAAAAAATTTCCAATGAACATGATGCTTCTGTTCTATGATAAAAATTGGAAAATATATATGTGAGGACAACCGCACAAAATAAGGCGAACTTGACAAGCCGACTTGTTGACTTGAAGTACAAAGACAGAAACAATGTATCGGAATATATGAGTGAGTTCCAAGGTATCATTGATCGATTAAATTCCATAAAAATGATGTTGGATGATGAGTTGCAGGCCTTGTTGATGTTGAGTTCCTTGCCAAAGTCATGGGACACATTGGTCGTGTCAGTCATTAATTCGGCACCTGATGGAAAATTCACTGTGAAAACGCTAAAAGATCAAATGTTGAATGAAGAATCTTGAAGGGACATACTCCAGACTCATAGGCCCTTGTCACCGAACGACAAAGAAAGTAGAAATGTCAGGGAAGAAGCATAATCAAAGAACCTCGTGATCAAAATCAACAAAAGAGAAATCGATCGAATTCTCAATCGAGATATAACATAAAATGCCATCATTGTGGAAAGCCTGGACACTTCATCCGAGAGTGTCAGAAGCTAAAAGCAGAGCAAAGAAATCATGAAGGTAAAACCCATAATAATAACATTGCAATTGCTAATGGTAAAATTATTATTATTCGGGATGATAATGAGGTCAACCTTGCGAGAAATGATTCAATATGGGTAATTGACTCAGGTGCATCCTACTATGTCATATCACAATGAGATTTCTTCTTATCTTATACCTCAGGAAATTTTGGAAATGTTGAGATGAGAAATGATGGTGTGTCACGCTCCCGAATCCCAGAGAACCAGGAACTAGGAACATGACTTCCCCTTGCCTGCACCCGAAAGGTCAAGGGGTTAGTGACTGGCACTAATGGAGATCACCCCGCTGGTCCTCTCAATTATGCAACCCTGTATAGCTATACATTAAGGGCAATGCTATACTTTCCCCATACATCAACATGCATACAATATGTCAAACAGTCATATAAACTTTACATCACAAACAGTATACAAATACAACTATCCACGGACCCATGTCCGAGATATAATACATAATATACGACGAACTCATACATCAGAGTAGTGGGCATGGCCTCCTAGAAGAAAGTCCTCCACTAGTCTCGGGTCAGACCTGAAAAAGGTAAACAATAAAGTAAGAATGAGCTACAAGCTCAGTAGGTGACCCCAAAACTCCACATCACTCCACTATGTAAAACATATAAATCTTTGATTTACTACTTTTCATATCTGTTGCATTCATGCATAACCCTATACCCGGGTTTGTTACAATTTAGGTTAGCGAGGTTTAGTACGGTACCTTGCGCGTTGATCATTATCCGCAATAGGGCCTCGAACTCCTCACTCAAGCTTGAGGTTCTTTTAAGGCTCGTCCTTTTAAGACCCCCCTCCGATAAATCCCATGGTGTACGGAGCCCTCTACAGAGGAAGTTTGGGAACCAACAAATAAGATAGGTCTAGTAATAGAAGCTCATCAGGGGCATTCACCCACATGTTGTTTGCTCATTCTATGCCATGCTAACCTTTGTTTTGTAGGATAGTCCTTAAGTCATCCCTTGCACAAATGATTTGCCTTACTATTTGTTTATTCTTTTATCTTGTCTATGTGCCTTGCTATTGCTATATACTGTTTTACTTATCTCATTCTTTTATCCTTTTGTGCTAACTCTGTCCTATGAGAAACTAACATCACTTTGTTACTTACCATGTTCATTTCTTATTCTTAACATCCAATATAGGCCCACATAGGACACATGTTCTGTTCCATTCCACCCCACACACAGTCTTGGGTCACATAGACCACCTCAGTACTAGGTTTCCATTCATTCCCACTTAACATACAATATTATTTCAAGAAAATTGTCCAACAGTTAGTTAGGGCAAAGTGGCTAGACTTTTCGAATATGTTCGGGGAACTAAGTGTCGACTCAAACCCATTACTGGAACATTCAAGCCAGTAAACAATAGAGCGACAGAGATAAAAATAACCAGGATTATGATGTTGTGAGAAGACACTCTGGGGATGTGGTAATTTTCTTTTGTTTTGTGTGTTCAATCAACCCTGTTTTATTAAGTTTATTTTACCTACAATTTTTGTGTGCAACATCTGTCACTACTTGTTTACTCTTTTGGCACGGGTAATAGGTCCAAACCAGGGCATATCAAGCCAAATCAACCTAAGCCATTTTGGTAGTACCTCAAACTCCAAGCAGATCAAAGAGCATGTCAGCATAAAAGACAACGAAACTGTCCCTATGTCAAACTGGGGCACGACAAAGTTCCTTCTATCATTGAAAGTTCTTGCTTGTCCACTTTGAGAAAGACTTTGATTGTTTAAAATGAAAAGAGGCCATCTTTCACTACCTCATGATACTACCCTTGTTAGCCCTTTTGAGCCCGACTAAAATTATTTTTGTATATACATAACCTGATCCATAGTTCACCCCACACTGGGGCTAGTTTTGCATGTCAAGATTCCACACAGGGGCAATTATTGAGTAAAAGCAAAAAAAAAAAAAGAGAATGAAAGAAAAAAAAATATTTTGAATATCCCATATTGGGACACTTTTGTGAAATCCCCTGACACTAGGGACAGTGGTAAAAAAAATTATTTGAGCAACAATAATGTCCCACACCGGGGCACATTTTTGACAAACAAAAAAGGAGAGTCCTATTTGAACTATGGATCACAACCAGCCTAGAGTAGGTTTGAGGCTGTTATATCCTTTTCTTGATAAACCCAGTAGCTTAGCCTACGTTACAGTCCTAAGAAAGTCCTCTCAGATTAAATGATCAGAGTTATTTCTCATATGCACAATTCAGAACATCATTATAGAGAATAAGGATGCAAGGCGGACTTGATGATAAGTACTTGTAAGGGCATCAAGGGTAAAATACAAAGCCACCTACAAGGTAGAAGGAACAACAATCAGAAAACAAGGCAGGCTTAGTGAAAACCCGAAAAGGGCACTAAGAGCAAAAGTAAAAAGCCACAAAAGGAAAGTCAAGTACTCAAGGCCCGAGAGCAGCCAACATCGAGCCTCAGGGGTGACACACTCAGGAACCCTAATACCAAGCCTAACAAATCTTTTCAAATTAAGTCCCTACACCGCAATGCACAAAGATAATCCAATCGACAAGTGGAAACTCTAATAAGTCCCTAAACCTCATGAGGAAACAAACAAACAATATCTTCAACCTAGCCCCGAGCACTGACTCAAACCATCAGAATTCCCATTCAGCCTAGTCAACCGGAGCTCGAAATAAAATATATCCCAAGTTGAAAGCTATACCAGGATAACCCAAACATTATTACCTCTATTAGAAGAGGACAACAAGTTGTAACTGAACATTACATACTCCAAACACAAAAAATTATTTTCATCAAAGCTTTGTTTTAAGTCTCAAAATTTTGCATGTGTGTGTTTAAATAAAATGTCTATTCCCCGGTAGGGTTCCTCAGTATGTTATTTAATAACTTTGGTTCAGCTAGATAACTGCCCCAAGACATATGTCCTCCAAAAATCAAGCAAGTTTCCCCTAGAAGGCCAAACTTCGAGAGAGCTACTGGATCATTTCCCCCGTCCAAAAAGTATCCCAGCATCACCAATGGTTAAGCTCCCTTAACAAATCATGCAAACATCATATATCATTGCATAACCATACATTCATGCAATATCAGATGCTATATCTCATTACAATGTGCATGCATGCACCCTTCATGCAAGCATCAAACAATTATTATAGCAACATGCATCATCATATACAACATCAAACCCGTGGCGGTCCGGGTTTCCTTTGTTTGAGTTTCTTCCTGACACAAACTAGTTTTAGCTCATTTTTCTTCAGCTTTGTGTGCCTAGCTTCTTCCTAAACAGATTGGAATTAGCTAATTTCTTTCTTTTGAGCTTCTTCCTGACACAAACTGGTTTTACCTCATTTTTCTTCAGCTTTGTGTGCCTAGCCTTTTCCTAAACAGATTATAATTAGCTAATTTCTTTCTTTTGAGCTTCTTCCTAACACAAACTAGTTTTCGCTCATTTTTCTTCAACTTTGTGTGCTTAGCTTTTTCCTAACAGACTGGAATTAGCTAATTTATTTCTTTTGAGCTTCTTCCTGACACAAACTGGTTTTAGCTCATTTCTCTTCAGCTTTGTGTGCATAGCTTCTTCCTGAATAGATTAGAATTAGTTAATTTCTTTCTTTTGATCTTCTTCCTGATACAAACTGGTTTTAGCTCATTTTTCTTCAGCTTTGTGTGCCTAGCTTCTTCCTAAACAGACTGGAATTAGAAAATTTCTTTATTTTGAGCTTCTTCCTGACACAAACTAGTTCTTGTTGGTCCCTTGGAGCCTAGAGGGGGGTGAATAGGCTCTTATCGAAGCTCTTTTGAAACTCTCTGGCACAACACTTATCTGGTTAAGAGATAGAAATAATGCGGAAGATAACCAGATAGTGGAAGTATTTTGTTTTATTATCAGTATGATAAGTACAACAAAACGAAAGCAGTCTAAAGCACAAGCTTCTAGACCTGGTTAACAACTCTTTAGCACTCAGTTTACAAGTACACACACACTAGCCTCTATGACCTTAATGAGCTTTAGTACATGCACACACTATTACTTGTTTACACAAAAAGTACACCTTTTATAAAATGTACAAGTGTTACTATTTATAGGCAACATCCACAAGAGACAACCTTGGAACTTGTTGTTCCGGACATTGTGTATATTTACTTTCTCTTGAAAATCTCTCTGCCTCAATTGCTGCGGATGTGGTTTTCAAGATCTTGGGTTTGTAACGTTTAAGATTCTTTGTAAGTTCCTAAGTGTAGTTAAAGTCGTGTCCACATGTCAGGATGATCCATGTGTAAGGTGCTTTAGATTCTCAACAAGTTTGTCTTACATCGGGAAACAGCGAGCTGATGACTTTGATTACGAAGAGATAAGTTGAAGCAGCGTCTTCTTGAATCCAGTGTAAGGTTCCTTACTCCGTGCTTAAATCAAGCTCGGATCCTTACTCCATAATACGGATTGCTTACTCCGTATCAATTTGGTACTGGAATCCTTATTCCGTGTAAGCGCTTCCTTACTCTATATGAAAGAGAAGGTCGGAGTGCTTACTCCGCATCTGCGCTTCCCTACTCCGTATCTAGTTTCCTTACTCCGTATCAGCACATCCTTACTCCGCATCTAGTTTCCTTACTCCGCATCTAATAAATACTCAAGTCTTTATTCCATAGAAGTACTTCCTTACTCCGCATGTATGAAAGACTCAGATTCCTTACTCCGTGTCTTCTGTACTTTAGTCCGATTGAGTGAAAGACTTATCTTTTTAACTCCGTGTTGACTCTCTCACTCCGTGCGACTTTGTAGATTAAGATTCTTACTCTACATCTTTTAGACTTAGTCTATTGAAGTATTAAGTACGGATTTCTTAGTCCGTAGCTTTTAGGTTCTTAGTCTGCATGAATGATCCTTATTCCGTATGAGGCAAAGACTTGATTATATACCAAGTGTTTGACGACACTCACACTCACCTAGATCAGGATTATATATCCCGTCCTTAGCTTTGCTCACACGAGTGTAGATCCGGATGAAAGTCATATCTTCTGCAATGACTTAAGATAAAACAACAAAGGTCTCAAATCAAATTACATAGGGCTTTATCAGCATTATCCAAATTCTGGGCTTGATCCAACAATCTCCCACAATTATGGATATGCCCAAACCCTTTGTAATCTGATCTGGTAAGCAACACAAAGAGATAACCAACAGAAAAGAAATTTCACCCATTTTCATTGATAAGCAATAAAGTATAATTCATCCTTTATACAAGATTTTCATTATGGTACATAAGGCTTACTATACTTGAAGATCATTGTTGCAGCCTTCTCTCTAAGCTTCATTGTCTGTTCCATTATGTAGGCTTGGATGTTGTTCCAATTTTTATCCACCTTGACAATAGATTTGATAAAGAAACAGACAAAGGCTCCGCAGCTATCTCCATCAGGTTGTTGTGGCACTAGCTTCTTGCCCCGGACCGTCGCCTTCAGCTTTTTAGTTGGACCCAACGGAGTCAGGCCTCTTTCTTCGTAAAGTCCCGATTGCTTTACGGCTTCCGTCAGATGAATACGTAGTGGCTCAAATTGATCCCTTCTAATATTTTGCTCCACAACTTGATGGGAATCAATTAGGATCAGCTGCTTGGACGGAATCATAAAGACAACCAGCATGAAGTGCGGCGTTATGACCCAGTACGGAATGAGGACCGATTGAAGAGTCTTCCAGGGAGTGCTATCCTCAGCAGTTCCATTGATGAAGGTCTGAATATCGGCTAAGTATGGAAGATACCCTTCATTCCAACAAGGCAAGATGTCAAACATGTGCCTGTCCTTGTATAGGGACGAAAACAGCCTCATCTCCATCTTAACTGCCCGAGAGAAGTTGTCTATGTCTTCTGTGGTGAGCAGACCCCTCTCTTTTACGTAGCACGAATACATTCCTGAATCGTGCCATTGAGAAACGTCCCGCCAGCACCACGCTGCTCGGGTCGTGACATTCTCCTCCACCTAATCCTCGCAACGTCCTCGTTGCGTTTGTCGACATCGCTTCCTCGCAGGCGATGGCATCGTTACCTCGACGCCCTCCCACTCGCCCAATGTCAACAGCTTGGACATCGTTTCCCCGCAGGTTGCAACACCTTTACCAAGATGTTCGCCCACTCGCCCAATGTCCAAAGGATAGGAGGCTTACAAGATCGCTCTGACGCGCTCCTTCGTACTCCCTTGCCCAACTCTGTATCACACTCTAGGATACTCCAACTCTATGGACGCAAGGCGTGCAAGACACTATCGGTCGACTCACCTCTGTGAGCTCCCACCTTGGGATCACGCTACTCGCGAGAGTGCTCGACGAGTCTTCAGGATATAGGCCGGTTCGGCTCTGATACCACTTGTCATGGGGTCAGGTTTCCTGCGCCTCTCAACCCATTGCGGCACTTAGCTTTTCTATCCACGGTCCGCTAAGTTTAGCCTTTGAGGGTTGAAGCGCACGTAAACTGGTTTCGCCCTGCCACTGGGCTCATCAGGAGAACGGCTCCAGTTCCTGACCAGTTTGTGTAAGGATGGCCAAATCCCTTCTTCAACGTCAAGTCCTCGACTAGCGGCGTGCTCCCCGCATTCAACCAGGTCAGCACGTTTGAACTCCGAAGGGGTTCCATCCGTTTTCCTCCACGAACTGCCTGGAACCTTCCGCTGCGCACCATCTACGCTTTCAATCAACCCCTCTCTTTTACGTAGCACAAATACATTCCTAAATCGTGCCACTGAGAAATGTCCCGCCAGCACCATGCTGCTCGGGTTGTGACACTAGAGATGTGGAGGTTGTGTTTGGTGCTTGAGGCTACGAATAAAAATGTGTCCCTGCGTAGCATATTTGGCTGGGTGCCCTAGGCAGTTGCTTATTAGGCCTCTTCTTTGGGTCGGCCTTACTAATGACACCCAAAATTAGTAGCTATCTTATAAAAAGATAGTTTCTATTTGTTGTTTTATTCAACTTGGTTAAAACTTTTTTAGTGTAACATGTAAAACCAATGGATTCTAATAATGAATAATTTTTACTTGAAAAGTAAGAAATAGAACTATTACTTTCCCCAATTGATTAGAAACTTAGCTTTTATTGCATATATGATTTTTTTTCCTTTAGTTTTTTGCCCCATTTTTATTCTCTCCTTTATATATTATTATTTTTTATTTACCATTTTTTTAAAATATTTTTTTTATGTATTTTTCATTTTTTTCATTTTTTATGCTTAATTATTTTACATTTATATTTATATTTTTTTCATAAGTATGCATTGTTTCCTTAAGTGATAGAATTATCCTATGGGTTTGTAATTGACGGACTTCCATCTCCAAAGTCTCAATGCTGATCTTCTTTTAAAATCGCATCCCTGCTGATAGTGATTTGTTTTGTTTGTGGGTGGTACAACTTGTATGCCTTGGACTCTTCACTGTAATAGATGAAAATTCCCTTTTCTCTGCCATCATCCAATTTCTTCCTTCAAGCTTCTGGAACTTGCACATATGCATTACATCCAAAAATTTGTAGGTAAGAAATGCATGGTCTTCGTTTGCTTCATGCTTCTTGCGGAGTCATACCCTTTGTAGCACTAATGGGACACCTGTTCAGTAAATAAACAACACATGTAACTGTTTCACCCCAATATTCTTTGGGAATGAATTTTTCTTTTATAAGTGCACGAGCCATCTCCATAATAGTGCGATTCTTCCATTCTGCCACTCCATTTTGTTGTGGCGTGTATGCGGCAGTCAACTATTGTCATATGCCGTAGTTTCTGCAGTAATCCTTGAATGCATTTGAGGTGTACTCGCCCCCTCTGTCAGATCTTAAGGTGATTAGTTTGTATCCACTTTCTTATTCCACCCTAGCTTTAAACACCTTGAACACAAGAAAAGGCGTGCTTTTCCCCTTTAAGAAGAACATCCACGTCTTCCGACTGTAATCATCAATAAAGGTTAGAAAATATTTATTTCCTCCTAAAGAAATTTGCTCAATTGGTCCGCAAATGTCCGTATGGACAAGCTGAAGTGGCTTGTAGGCTCTCCATGAATTTTCATGTTGGAAAGGCTGTCTTTCATGCTTTACTAGTACGCATGTATCACAAACATCATCTTTAATATTTAATTTTGGGAGCCCATAGGCCATCTCACTTCTTGCTAAATCGTTCATTCTTCAAAAATAGAGATGTCGCAATCGCAAATGCCACCTCCAAGATTCATATTTAATTTCCCCTACAAGGCATTCACAATGAAGAATTAAGTGTTAATGGAAACATGTGGTTCTCCGTCATGTTGACACGTGCCACCAATTTCCCATCTTCGGTGTGAATGGAGAGTTGATTCCCCTCCAAGTGAACAACATGTCCTTGCTATAATAATTTCCTAATGCTGATTAAATTATTTTTTAAACTTGGGATGTAATAAACATCTCCAATAAATGCCTCCTCTCCAATGCATTGATAGATGCGTACCTTTCCCTTGCCTTTTACATTGAGTTTTCATCTATCACCCAAAGTTATGCATTTTGAGACATTTTCCTGGAGCTCCAAAAATAGCTCTCTTTGTCTGCACATATGATTGATTGCTCTAGAATCAAGGTACCAAACGTCACAATTTTCTTTGTTCTGATTCTCTTGTTTCATAAGAAATAATTGCGGAGGCTTACTTTCTTCCTTTATTGTTGAGTGTACATCCTCCCAAATTTGCTTGCTTCGACAGTCGCGTGCAATGTGACTGATGCGGTCATAGTTGTAGCAACGAACCTCCTTTTTCCAAATGTCATAACCTTTAGTCTGTCCATGACCTCGTCCTCTGAAAGTCTGATCATGTCCTCCATCAAAGTTACGGACACATCCTTGTCCATCGAACCTTCCTCCGTGTTGTGTACCGCCTTGACCCTATCCTTGTCCATGGTTGTCATAACATCTTGCGGATGACTGTCATCACTGGTTTTCGTCCGGGCCCTTTTGGGGTGAGCTCAAACTAAACCAATGGTGAGAAATTTTAGAGTCGCCACCAACTATTTTTGGGGTACAGTTGGATACCCTCTACTTTGAGTAGTTTTAAGTGTATGGTCTCGTTATCCAGAGATGGGTTCGGGAGTTGGTTACGTGTAGGGAAGGATTAGCACCCCTACGACCCCCTTTCGGTATCTAATTTAGGAGGAGGAGGTTTGTATTTTATTTATACTGCCATGACTGGGCTAAGTTAAAAAGTTTATGATTTTTATTTGGCTAAGTTATTTATTAAAGTCATGGTTAAAATGGATTTATCCTAAATTTCTAAAGGGAATCCTAAAGGTTTTGGATTTTTGAAGTGGATAATGAGATCCTAGGGATTGGTTTGTTTTTTGGCTTTGCTCTTGAAAATTGAAATCCTAAAAAATATTTGTTTATTTTCCCCCCCTTTTTTTGGTTTGGGTTAGAACATGCATTTTGTGTTTGTTTTTCTATATTTTTTTTGTTGTTTTGTTTTTTTTGTTTTTTTTGTTTTTGTTGGAAGACATTTGGAAAATATTTTATGAAAACATTTTCAAAACATGTTGTTGAAGAGATTTTAAAAAAAACATTTTATTAAAAAAACGTTTTGTTTTTTTTGTTTGTTTTTCTGTTTTGTTTTGTTTTTTGTTTGTTTGTTTGTTTTGTTTTCTCTTTTTTTTTTTGAAAACATTCTGAAAATTATTTATTGAAAACGTTTTGAAAAACATGTTTGTTTTTTTTTTGTGTTTTTTTTTGAAATTGAAAATACATATATCAAAATAGATGTGGAGTGTGTGAGTATGACATCCACAAAAATAAAATCACTCTTTTTTTTTTTTTCTTTTTGTTGCTTTTCATCTTCTCCTTTTGCTCTCTCCTTTTTTTTTTCTTTTCTTTCTTTCTTCTCTTCTTTTTTTCTTTTCTTTTTACTATACTTTACATATTACAACATACACATAGGAAGAAATACAGGAAAACACAATGAAAAAGGCTGAAAAGGGATTACACCAAATATAGATAAGCTCAAAACAAAAACTAGAAAATGCTAAAAAATAATTACATTAAATATAGATACAAATAAGCTGAAAAAGTAGTGAAAAGATAAGGGCTGAACCGACTTTGAAGCTTTGCAACGCCAATCTTCTGCTTGAGCTCCCGCCGGCGCTGATAATCACTTGCTTAGAACCAATAAGATCTGACAGCGAGGTTTGTGAGGGAGATTTCTTGGTATTTGAAGAGTGGAGTGGTGTATTTTCTGGGTTTGAGTTTTTTTGATGACTGGAAATAAGAAGAGTAGGCGTGAGAAATAGGGGATTGGAAAGGGATTGGTGTCTGTTATGTTTTTTTTGCTTGCTGAACACGCAGAAAAAAGGCTGAAGTTGGGACTATTTTTGTGTTTTTTTTTCTTGAGAAAAAAAAAAGGAGGCTGAGTGAGATAGGAGAGAAAGAGGATGAAGGAGTAATGTTGATTGCAGAAGACTGGGCGTTTAATCTGAAAGGATGGCAGTCAGGGAGGCGTGGAAGAGTGATCTTTTTTCTGGTTTTTGAGTTTTTCTCCCTTTTTTACTCTCTGTTTTTTCCTTTTCTCTCTCTGTTTTTTTTTTGCTCTCTCTGGTTTGCAGGTTTCTTTTCCCACGATGATGGCTCTCTCTGTGTGTTTTTTTTTCACGATAATGGCTCTCTCTTTTTTTTTTGATGGCTCTCTTCAACGAAAACCCAACCTCCCTTTTTTTTTTTAGCGCAGGGATGGATGACTGCATCTTAAGGGCTGCTAGAAACTTTTTTGGCTGGATTGTCATTAATTTCTGCATTTAATGCTCAATTATGAAGGCAGCATTTTTAATTGTAGGTTTTGTATTTTGTCTGGTGGACAGCTTGTGCAGAAAACAGGGGAGCTCATGATTGCCTTTTTGAATTTGTATTTTAGTAGCACATGTGACTGACAGGTTGGTGAGAAATGATTCCTTGTCTGATGGCCAGCGCAGAAGACGGGTCTAGTGAAGCCAGCGAGAAGAATAAGCCAGCGAGGAAGCCAGCGAGAAAAATCAGCGAAGGCAAAAAAGGGTCGGAGGTTCGAAGTGTCGGCAGGTTGGAGTGTCGGCGGGTTGAAGTGTCGGCAGCGAGGCTTCGAGGGTCGAAGGGTCGGAGGTGGAAGGCGTACGGGTTCCGCGGGTCGAAGGCGTCGTAGCGAGGCTTCGAGGGTCGCGGGCGTCTTAAGTCGCGGGTCGAAGTGTCGGCAGCGAGGCCAACGGGGCTTCGAGGCTTCGAGCTTCAGGACTTCGGGGCTTCGAGCTTCGGGGTTTCGAGGCTTCGAGCTTCGAGGCTTCGATCTTCGGGACTTCGGGGCTTCGAGCTTCGGGCTTCGAGGCTTCGGGGCTTCGAGGCTTCGAGCTTCGGGGCTTCGAGGTTCGGGACTTCGGGGCTTCGAGCTTCGGGACTTCGAGGCTTCGAGCTTCGGGGTCAATGGGTCGAAGTGTCGGCAGGTCAACGGTCAACGGTCAACCCCTTTTTTTTACCTTTTAATTACCTTTTTACCCCCACTAAAAATGCAAAAATGGATAGCCTTCCAGGGATTGTTTGGGGAGATCCGTATTCGCCTACATAGGCATTTTGAAGAGTTTCGCATGATCACTTTGACCAGGGGCATTGACCGTCTTTTGGCAAGTTTGACTTTTTCCAACGAAAGTTGTTTTGGCCATAAGTTCTTCATTTTAAGTCCGATTTGAGCTCGGTCAAGTGCGTTGGTCTCCAATTTTCATCCTCTATCACCTAGTGTTGGTCTTGGGGCGCTTCAAAGACTTGTAGCAAAAGTCATTAATTTTGAACTTCCCTATCCGTGTCAATTGTATCCATCTCGTGCAGATTGGGGTAGACCATTCCTTGGAAGTATGGGATCATTGTGGACCTGTTCAATAAGGTATATGGCATGGGCAGAAAGGTATATCAAATGGGGTTAGTATGTCCAACCCGGACAAAATAGGGTCCTATAGCTGCCCCTCTTTGTGCACTGTTTGTATACAAACAACGTACAAAGATAAAAGGGAGTCATTTTGGACGGGTTGGAGCACTTACCTGACTTACCTAGAGGAAGAAGTGCGACGGTTGGGTTTGTCCCCGAGAGGGAAAAGGGGCTTCACAGGCCGGTGTGCTTGGATAATACCTTGATGAGGCATCTAAGGCCGCTTGATACCGGAGATTGAGAGCCTACAACAATGACAGGCTTGAACTGAAAAAGAGAAAAGGCCCACAACAATGATGGTCTTGAATTGAAAACTGAAAGGCCCACAGCAACGATAGGCTCGAATTAAAAATGGAAAAAGGCCCACAACAATGATGGGCTTGAATTGAAAACGGATAGCCCACAGCAACGATAGGCTTGAACTGAAAATGGATAGGCCACAACAATGATAGGCTTGAATTGAAAATGGATAGCCCACAGCAACGATAGGCTCGATTTGAAAAATGGAAAAAGGCCCACAACAATGATGGTTTTGAATTGAAAACTGAAAGGCCCACAGCAACGATAGGCTCGAATTAAAAATGGAAAAAGGCCCACAACAACGATGAGCTTGAATTAAAAACTGAAAGGCCCACAGCAACGATAGGCTCGAATTGAAAAATGGAAAAAGGCCCACAACAATGATGGGCTTGAATTGAAAACTGAAAGGCCCACAACAACGATAGACTCGAATTAAAAATGGAAAAAGGCCCACAACAACGATGGGCTTGAATTGAAAACGGATAGCCCACAGCAACGATAGGCTTGAACTGAAAATGGATAGCCCACAGCAATGATAGGCTTGAATTGAAAATGGATAGCCCACAGCAACGATAGGCTTAAAGTGAAAACGGGAAAGCCCACAGCAATAAGGCCCACTGCAACGATAGGCTTGAATTGAAAATGGAAAGCCCACAGCAACGATAGGCTTAAAGTGAAAACGGGAAAGCCCACAGCAATGATAGGCTTAAAGTGAAAATGGAAAAGCCCACAACAACGATAGGCTTGAATTGAAAATGGAAAAGCCCACAGCAACGATAGGCTTGAATTGAAAATGGAAAAGCCCACAGCAACGATAGGCTTAAACGGAAAAATGAAAGGCCCACTGCAACGATAGGCTTGAATTGAAAATGGAAAGCCCACAGCAACGATAGGCTTAAAGTGAAAACGGGAAAGCCCACAGCAACGATAGGCTTGAATTGAAAATGGAAAAGCCCACAGCAACGATAGGCTTAAACGGAAAAATGAAAGGCCCACTGCAACGATAGGCTTGAATTGAAAATGGAAAGCCCACAGCAACGATAGGCTTAAAGTGAAAACGGGAAAGCCCACAGCAACGATAGGCTTGAATTGAAAATGGAAAAGCCCACAGCAACGATAGGCTTAAACGGAAAAATGAAAGGCCCACTGCAACGATAGGCTTGAATTGAAAATGGAAAGCCCACAGCAACGATAGGCTTAAAGTGAAAACGGGAAAATGAAAGGCCCACTGCAACGATAGGCTCGAATCGAAAATGGAAAGCCCACAGCAACGATAGGCTTAAATTGCAAATGGATAGCCCACAGCAACGATAGGCTTGAATTGAAAATGGAAAGCCCACAGCAACGATAGGCTTGAATTGAAAACGGATAGCCCACAGCAACGATAGGCTTGAATTGAAAATGGAAAGCCCACAGCAACGATAGGCTTAAATTGCAAATGGATAGCCCACAGCAACGATAGGCTTGAATTGAAAATGGAAAGCCTACAACAACGATAGGCTTGAATTGAAAACGGATAGCCCACAGCAACGATAGGCTTGAATTGAAAAATGGTAGCCCACAGCAACGATAGGCTTGAATTGAAAATAGATAGCCCACAGCAACGATAGGCTTGAATTGGGAAGACTTGTTGGAGACATCAAATGGTATTTGGGGAAATGCTTTAAGGAATTGGTGAGTTTGGGAAGTAACCCAATTTAAGCTCCCTCTACGAGTTCACTCAAGGAGATCGCTCTACGAGGTGACCCATAATGGGAAAAGGTTGTCGAGTGCTAAAAGGATGCGTTTAGAGTTTCGGGCAATTGCAAGGAAAGAGTTGTACAGTTGAACGAAGAAAGCTAGGATAGCTTGAAGAGAAGTTTGCTGAATATGAGCTCCTAGGATCTCCAGAGGCAGCAACATTCCTGCAATTACAGAGTATGTTGAATGTATGTCAATGATGCATGGAATGCAATGTGCTGTATACGGGGATGCATAAACCTCAACTTGTGGTGAAATACGATGCAATGTGATGCCGTGCGATGTATACATTGAATGCCACGTGATGTATCACTGAGGGTTTGGCCGTTGTTGGAGAGGTTGGCTAACATTCAACTTGTTGGGGAACAACGTTCTCTTTGGATGGAAAGTCCGTCCTGTCTTTGCTGGGGAACTCCCTTTTATGCATGAAGGGTCTATTAAAATTCGCTTTGCCATATTGAGGAGATTGATTTGACGGCTTCTCTGGGGATAGTGATATCCCGTGGAGATATGAGTACTCCGAGTTGGGGGCTTTAAGTTGTTTGGGGATTTTGAGCTTGGCCCTACTTATAAGGCAATGCTAGAAAAGCTTACCGGGGATTTAAGATGTTCTACTCAAATGTGAAATGAAGACGATGTAACATGATTAAAGAGATAAAAAGATTTTTGCTGGTTTAATTCCACAAAACATATTTATATCATAAAAAGTGTCCTATTGTCATAATCTGATAAATAGAATCGCAAGTCTTTAAAAGCATAATGTACAAATTTGATTCGAGTGTGCCGCAGGTTTGACCAAGTCTTCCACTTGTTTGCGATCGCTTGTTTTTGGATGATGTTGTCTCTACTGCTTGCAACGGACCCTATTTGTTGTGGTCCTGATCCTTTCGATTTACCGAACCGATTTCACCCTTAAAGATTTATTGTTGGCTTTGTATTTTACCCTTGGTGCCCTTTCGGGTTTTCACCAAGTCCGCCTTTGTTTTCTTTTTTGTCTTTTGTTGGACCTTTGTATTTTACCCTTGGTGCCCTTTTGGGTTTTCACCAAGTCCGCTCATTACAGGAATGAGAATCTTGTTGGGAGACATGAGAGTTAAGCATAAAACTTTTTGACGGCGTCACTATTCACTGGATTAGGAAGCTCATCTCCGTCCATTTTGGCAAGGATCAATGCGCCTCCCGAGAATGCTTTTTCCACAACATATGGGCCTTCATAATTGGGAGTCCACTTTCCTCGATGGTCATGCTGGATTGGCAAGATCTTCTTGAGGACAAGATCACCCTCTTGAAAGCTTCTGGGCTTCACCTTTTTATTGTAATTGTTCATTATTCTCTGTTGATACAGCTCTCCTCTACAAACTGCTGCCAGGCGCTTGCCCTCAATTAAATTCAACTGCTCATAACGACTTTGGGCCCATTCTGCTTCTTCGAGCTGAGTATCCTTAAGTACTCGGAGGGAAGGTATCTCCACTTCGACCGGTAGGACTGCTTCCATGCCATAGACCAAAGAAAATGGAGTTGCCCCAGTCGATGTACGCACTGAGGTACGATAAGCATGCAAAGCGTAAGGTAGCTTTTCGTGCCAATCTTTGTACGTTTCGGTCATCTTTCTGATAATGTTCTTGATGTTCTTGTTGGCTGCCTCGACTGCTCCATTCATCTTTGGGCGATAGGGGGTCGAGTTGCGGTGTTGAATTTTGTATGTTTCGCACAACCTCCCTATCATCCGGCTGTTCAAATTGGCAGCATTGTCCGTTATGATCTGCTCGGGAAGACCATATCGTCATATGATGTTGTTCCGTATAAATCGAAGTACCACAGCTTGTGTGACATTAGCGTATGATGCTGCTTCTACCCACTTGGTGAAGTAATCAATGGCTACCAAAATGAAACGATGACCATTAGACGCTTTTGGAGATATTGGTTCGATAACGTCAATGCCCCAAAGTGAGAACGGCCACGGGGAGACCATCACGTGTAGTTTGGACGGCGGTACTTGAATCTTGTCGCCATAAATTTGACACTTGAGGCATTTGCGCACATATTCAATGCAATCTTTTTCCATGGTAACCCAATAGTAGCCCATTCGCATGATTTGTCTTGTTAATGCATGTCCGTTTGCATGTGAACCGCATTCCCCTTCGTGCACTTCTTTCATTATCTGTATTGACTCTTCTTTTGCCACACACCGCAGTAATACCATATCATGGTTTCTCTTATACAGAATTGAGCCATCAATATAATAGTTGGATGCAGACCTTCGGATATTTCTTTTATCAGACTCAGACGCCTCTGCTGGGTACTCTTGCTTAAGCAAATACTGTCTGATGTCATTGTACCAAGGCTTTTCCTCTATATTTCCTTCAATAGCCATACAATGTGCAGGAGTATCTTGTATGCGGATATCAAAAGACTACACTTCCAACTTTGTGTCCAGCCGAAGGAGGGAGGCTAGAGTTGCTAGTGCATCAGGAAGCTGATTACATTCTCTGGGCATATGCTCGAATGTGATGTCATCGAACTGCTCAGCTAACTCCGTAACATATTTCCGATATGGGATTAATTTGTGGTTTCGAGTCTCCCATTCACCCCTTACTTGAAAAATGATGAGTGCCGAATCGCCGAACACTCGTAATTTTTTGATTCCTTTGTGAATGGCTTCTTGAAGTCCCATCACACAAGCCTCATACTCTGCCACATTGTTTGTACAAGGGAAGGTTAGCTTTGCCGCCATAGGGAAATGTTCGCCTTTTGGGGATATCAGGATGGCCCCAACACCGTGACCTAAGAGACTAGAGGCTCCATCGAACCACATCGTCCATATGTCTGATACTTTGGCCGAAATGATGTTAATGTGCTCATCTGGGAAGCCAATAGTCATGGGCTCAAAGTCTTCCAGCGCTCTATCTGGCGGATAGTCGGCTATCGCACTTCCTTTTATGGCTTTTTGAGGTACATAGATGATATCGTACTCCGATAGGATCAATCGCCATTTGGCGATTCTTCCAGAAATGGATGGTTTTTCCAAGAGATATTTGAGCGGATCATGCCTTGAAATCAGCCATGTAGTATGATAAAGAGTGTATTGCCTCAATCTTCTCGTTATCCAGACAAGAGCACAGCACGTCTTCTCCAAGGGCGTGTAGTTTTCTTCATTGATGGTGAACTTCTTGCTGAGGTAATAAATGGCCTGCTCCTTCTTGCATGTAGAATCATGTTGCCCCAAGACACAACCCATCGCTGACTCCTGAACGGTCAAGTATAAGATCAGAGGTCTATCCGGTACTGGTGGGATCAAAATGGGTGGATTAGACAGATATTGTTTGATCTTGTCAAAAGCTTCTTGACATTTGTCATTCCAAATTTCTGGGTTGTTCTTTCGTAAAGTCTTGAAAATGGGTTCACATGTGGCTGTCAGCTGGGAAATAAATTGGGCAATATAATTCAGTCGCCCTAGGAATCCTCTAACCTCCTTGATGGTCCGTGGTGGCGGCATCTCTTGGATAGCTCAAACTTTATCTGGATCGATTTCCACTCCTTTTTGGCTCACAATGAAACCCAACAATTTTCCCGACATGGCTCCGAAAGTGCACTTTTCGGAGTTCAATTTCAGTTGATATTTCCGTAGCTTGTTGAAGAGCTTGCGGAGTACTTTGATATGATCTTCAGTGCTTCGAGATTTGGCTATCATGTCGTCCACATATACCTCGACTTCTTTGTGCATCATGTCGTGGAATAGGGTCACCATGGCTCGCTGATAGGTTTCCCCTGCATTCCTTAGGCCAAAAGGCATCACGTTATAGCAAAAGGTGCCCCAAAGTGTCATGAATGTGGTCCTCTCTTTGTGTTCGGGGGCCATACAAATTTAATTATAGCCCGAGAAACCATCCATGAAGGAGAATAGGGCATGTTTTGCTGTATTATCCACTAAGGTATCAATATGAGGAAGCGGGAAGTTGTCTTTCGGACTGGCCCAATTCAGATCTCTATAGTCGACACACATGCGTACTTTGCCTCCTTTCTTTGGTACTAGTACAACATTAGCGACCCATTCTGGATAGTGGGAGACACTTAGGAAACCTGCATCCCATTGCTTTTTGACTTCTTCTTTAATCTTTAGTATCATCTCTGGCCTCATTCTTCGCAATTTCTGCTGTACTGGCTTGTACTCTGGCCTCACGGGTATGTGATGTTGCACTATATCTGTGTCTAATCCGGGCATATCTTGGTATGACCATGCAAAAATGTCGATGTAGCTTCTTAACAGCTCGATTAACTTCCTCCTGATGTCGGTAGCTATCAAAGATCCCACCCTCAATTCTCTTGGTTCGGCTGTCGTCCCCAAATTCACTGTTTCTACTGGGTCTTCACTTGGGACGGATAAACGGTCTTCCCTTTTCAATAGGCGTATAATATCCCTTGGTAGCTCAGGTGTCTCTTCTATCTCATTCTCATCAGCTTCAAACACGGGCTGCTCCCAGTTTGGACTTTGGTCAAACCTTTGGCATCTCGTTTCGCTTTCGCATACTATGTTTTCATTGATATTGTGATACCTGTTTATAAGATAATGACAAGTTGGTAACCAAATACGATATGCATATGTGATGAATGGAATGCACCATGAAAGATTTGAAAAACACATTTTATTGGAAAGTTTAAGGAAAAACAAATGTTCACTGCTTCAAAGTACATAGAATACATCAAACCCCAGTGACCCGTAAGCATTACATTATGGGGAGGTCTAGGCTGGTCCAATTGTTCAATGGCTGGTTGGGATTCTCTCGCACTAAATGAACCATCTCGCTTGGTGCATGCTCATTTGTGTCTAATATGGCTACAGTCCCCGTCTTGGGCTCAGGTTGGCTCTTATGGATAAACCCTCCACTCCGGAATGTAACATTCAAAGGGGGAAAGCTTCTCCTTTCTTCTTGTACTGGCCTTTTCTGCAATCTTGCCATTCTGACTTCTCTCTTCTTGATAGCTTCCCTCTGTCTGTCAGCTTTTGTAGGGACGTAGTCTAGCCCAAATTTTTCGGTATTTTCTCGGATGGTTAGGGGTTTCTGAATCCCTTGAGCTGTCAGGCCTAATCCTTGCCCTGGTTTGTACCCCTGTTTGATCATAGTGGCTGCAACCATCTTTGCTGCCTTCGAGAGACGATGGTCTGGGGCAGAAGCGACATTCACCATCTCAAAAGCCCGATAGGAGTATTCTGGCACATCTTCGTTGTTTTCAATATAAGGAACTGATGCCGGTTTGGTGACGAGGAAACTTGTCTCTCCAGAGATGCAGATGAGCTGGTTCCCCATTACAAACTTCATCTTCTGGTGGAGACTTGATGGCACCGCTCCTGCCATGTGGATCCAAGGTCTTCCCAACAAACAACTGTAATATGGCGTGATGTCCATCACCTGAAATTCCACCGTAAAAGTAGTTGGCCGAATCATGAGTGGAATATCCAGAGTTCCCACCACGTCACGCTTTCCTCCATCGAATGCCCGTACCTTCATCGTACAGGGATGCATATAGGACGCGTCAATTGGAAGTTGCTGCAGTATACGCAAGGGCATAATGTTCAAGGCCGAGCCGTTGTCAATGAGTACGCGGGCTATGGTGTGCTCCTTGCATTTGACCGTGATGTGCAAACCTTTTATATGTCCTTTCCCTTCCTGGGGTAGCTCGTCATCTCCAAAGCTAATGACGTTGTTCATGATGAGGTTACTGGCGATTCCGTCAACATTTGCCACTGAGACGGTCGGTGGAACATAGGCTTGGCTCAGAACTTTCAGCAGTGCTTCCCGGTGAGGTTGGGAATCCATCATTAATGAGAGCAAGGAGATGCGGGCTGGTTGTCGACTTAGCTGAGCCACAATATTATACTCGCTCTGTTTCATGAATTTCAGAAATTCTGTGGTCTCTTCTTCAGTGATTGGTGTTCCTCTCTTTGTTGCCTCCAGTGTTGACTCAGTGTCTTGTTCTACAGCTTTTTCCTTCCTTGCTTTGTCAGCCATATCTGGGGCATATGCCCGACCGCTCCTGGTTTTCTTTTCGGGCCGCGGTGGCTCCCGTACTACTTCACAACCGTAGTTCCATGGGACTGCCTTATCAGTCTTATAAGGGAAAGGAGCAGGAACACCTATGGTGAGAGGTGCAATTCCCTGCGGTAGTTGTGGGCTTCTGGTTCTCCCCCTCTTGTCTGGCACGAGACTTGAGGCATGGATAGTGAGAGGCTTGATTCCATGTGGTAGTAACGGGATCTCTGCAGCCTTAACGTTTAAGACAAGGGGTGTAGGCACCCATGGCAATTTGAGGGAATCATCTCCTTGGATCATGTGGCTTTGGTTGTCCATTCCCCCTCTAGAGAATTCAATCATCCTTTGGTCCATGAGCTTTTGCACCACCTTGGAAAACTCAGTACATTCTGCGATGTCATGTCCCCGTGACATTTTGTGATAAAGGCATTTTTTCTCCAACTTTGTCCCCTTCTCTATCTTTAATGTGTCGGGAGCAAGTATATATCCATATTCCTGCAGCAGGGTAAATAAATAGCTTTTCTCCATTTGTATTTGTGAAACTTTCTCTAGCCGTCCTTCTGTTGTGATACTGGCCACGTTATGGGAATGTTCTGGAAGCGGATTACTGTTCACATTTGGTGTCCCCGCCAGTGCGGAAAAATCCAGCCACTTTGCATCCTTTAATGCCTGAACCTTCCTTTTGAAGGTGATACGATTTTCGATATCATGTCCAGCTCCACCTGCATGATATTCACACTGGCATCCGGCTTATACCAAGCCGGGGGAGGAGTCTTTATTTCTCCCAAGGGTATAGGGGTTACCATCCTTGCCTCTAAGAGCTTGGGGTATAATTCTGCATAAGTCATTGGAATTGGATCAAACTCTTGTTGTGGTCGACGAGAAGCCTGAATTCGCTCCTGCTTGCTGGGTCGGGGCCCTCGGTTGCCCCAGTCCTTGGAATGAGGGTCCTGGTCCTTCCTGACTTGCTGGCCTTGGTTGCTCTACGTAAGGTGCTCTTGGTTGAAATGGATTAGGTGTCATGGGATATGGAAATGGAACCCCTCCCTGTGGCAAGTATGGCATGAATGGGGGAGGTGGTGCGGGTGCGGCGTAGGCGGCCACGGGTGACCCTCTATAGCACCCCTGGTGCTTGGTAGAATGTTGGTTGTATCGGCGGGTGTGATGGGTATACCAGGTTGGTTTCATTTTCTTTCCTTTTTGCTGGTGGTTGAAACCGTTTTGATGCCTCAGCTGCATCTCCCTTCAGCTTTCCTCCTTTAATTCCACTTTCTACACGTTCACCGGATGCGACCAAGTCTGCAAAGCTGTTGGAGACGTTACCGATCAACTTCTCATAGTAGACACCTTTTAGTGTGTTGATAAAAAGAGTAGTGAGTTCTCTTTCGGTAAGGGGAGGTTGGACCTCCACAACCGCCTCTCTCCATCTTCGTGCATAATCTTTGAAATTCTCTTCGGATCCCTTCTCCATAGACTGTAGGGTTAGTCGATCCAGGCCGGCTCGGTGACATGTTTGTCTTGTGCCAAGAAGGAAGTAGCTAATTCCTTCCATGTCTTAATGCGGTTTCCATTCGGTTGAAAATACCAGCGAAGGGATGCCCCAGGTTAGGCTTTCCTGGAAACAATGCATGAGGAGCTTGTCTTCACCGAAGATAAGCGGCCATTTTTTGACAATACATGGCCAGATGTGTCCTCGGACATCGTGTCCCGTTGAACTTTTCAAAATCTGGCATTTTGAATTTTGGCGGTAGCACCACTCCAGGGACTAAGCATAAGTCTTGTGGGCTGGTCATACCATAGCTGTCAATGCCTTCTACGGCCTGCAATCTTTCCTCGAGTCGGTGTAGAGCGAGAGACTCAATATTTTCCTGAGGAGCTGGGGAACCCACCGCTTCCATTACATTTCCTGGTGCGGGCATAGTGAAATGAGTTTGATTTGGGGTAGGAGGTTGTGCCATAGCCAGGATGGTATGTGGGTGCCTGGCTTGGAGCCAGGTTGGGTGACCGAACGACCTCCTGTCCCTGCTCTTGATGGTGATTGGTAGTTCCCCCTGGTCGGAATTCTCCCTCTTTCTTCGGTCAATTTTGTGAGCATTTCCATTATTGCGACATTTGCCCTTGTAGGGTTTGTTGTGACTGTTCCAACCCCATGAGTCCTGTTCTCTGTTTCTCTTCGCCATTGGTCGCGGTTGAGGTATTTGATTGCGCCGGGACCTGAGATTGTAAGAGTGCGCAATCCTGGAGGGAGGCCGCTACCCACCTGGGTACAAGGGAACTTTTATTTGATTTTTCATTTGATATGCATGTATGCATGAATGTCTATGCAGAGGGTTAAAGAAACAAACAACTTTATTGCAAACAAAACACACAATATAAATACTCAATACAAACGTACAATGCTTGAAATGCCATGTAAAATGAAAGCTATCACTACGTGATCTTAAGGCATTCTTCCGGTCATCTCCTAAGGAGCACGACACCTCTTTCTCTGGGTGGTCGTTTACCCGCTTCCTCCCTCTCGCTTCATTATCGTCTCGACTCCGTTTTTCCCTCACTGCGAGCCTTTGAAGAGCTCCTTCAGAGATGCTTCTAGCTTCGGATCTGCTTGCCTTAAAGTCCGATTCTCCTGGAGGATAACCTTCATGTCCGAAGTTAGCTGTGGCTTGTGTTGTGCCCTCCAAGATATGTATGTTGGGGAAAACACCAGGTTTTGGACTGTTGGGTTGAATCTTGTGTGGTGTGGACCATGCTTGATACATCTTCTTGCCTTCTTCTGTGAGCATGGTTCTGCTGTAAGTGAAGTCACACTCTTCCATGCCAAAGAGCACGGGAATAATCGATGACGCCCCACTTGTCTTCCCACCTGCAGTGGTGCATATGCGGTTCCTCCCTAGGGACCTAAAAGTGGAACCCAATTGTAGTCCCTGCAGTATATGTCATGGAGACCACCGGCATCCAAGGAGTAGTCCAGGTAATGTCGCTTCGTGAGGTTCCCCAACTTCTTTTTCCAGCTTTCAAAGTCTTTTGGTAGGCTCCACTTGCCTGAGCAGAATATCTAGTAGTGTTGTGGCTGGTACTTGATAAACAAGCAGGGAAACGATGAACACTACAGGGGAAATGACCTTGCAACCAAGTACATAGGAGAGGTAAGCACCCCATGAACTGTCTCGAGCCTTTACTCCTTAGGTAAGTAAGACATCGGATGGTTTCAGCCAAGATAGCAGGAGTAGGGTCACATCCTTTGAGCACCTGCTGGACCAAATCTACAATTGCCCCATCAATGTGGGCCGGTATCCTCGGGAAAATGACTAGCCCATATATAGCTAGTGTAAGCAATTTGTGTGCCTCCGCTTCCGTTGCAGTTTTTGTTATTTCTTTGATTGTTGCCCATGGAAGATATTCGCGCCCACCGTAAGTTGTGACTGCCGGTGAGTCCCATACTGGCTTTCCCATAATCTCAGCAAAGGCCATTCGGCATGACCTTTTCGGCTCTGGCAGATAGATTTTCATTTTGTTTTCCACGGGGATATCCAGTAATCGTCTGTATTCTTCTATTGTGGGAACAAGATCTAGGCTGTTGAAGTTGAAGCACCGCCATCGAGATTCCCAGAAATAAATGGCTGCCCCCAAAGATATCCGTATCGGCCAGATGGCTCGATTACATGGAGCAAATCCCCAAACTGTTGTATGTATATGCTTTTCCTTTCGTCCGACCACTTGCTTCCATATTATCTGTACCTCCTTAGTGTAGTCCAGTGATCTTCTATGACAACATGTTCTGCCTTGTAGGCCTCTCCTGGCGGGAAATCTCCAAGGTGAAGTTGAATGTCTCCTGATGCTTGGGCCACTACTGTGACAGTCTCCTTGTCCTGAAGGCCTTTTAGGAGATGACTGAAAGTTGCCATGCCTATATGAATGATGAATGTCATGTTATGCATGATGATAGGTTAGGATGACAAGTCAGGATAAAGAAATAACCAATAGTAAAGACAGTCAAATGTGCAGGGGATGACTTAAGGACTACCCTACAAAACAAAGGTTAGCATGGCATGGAATGAGCAAACAAAATGTGGGTCAATACCCCTGATGGGCTTTTATTGCTACCCCTATCTTATTCATTGGTTCCCAAACTTCCTCAATAGAGGGCTCCGTACACCATGGGATTTACCGGAGGGGGATCTTAAAAGGACGTGCCTTAAAAGAACCTCAAGCTTGAGTGAGGAGTCTGAGGCCCCATTGCGGATAATGATTGACGCGCTGGAGACCGTACTGAACCTCGCTAACCTAAATTGTGCTAAACCCGGGTATAGGGTTATGCATGAATGCGACAAGTATGGAAAGCAATGAATCACAACTATCATGGTAGTTAAAGCGCATAAATAAATCACAGTTTAAACAACAACTGTATTAAAAATAAATAAGTCACAATTATATCTAAAAATAACTTAGCATGACAGTTAAATATATACAACGGCACAATTAAATATATCCTCCTAAGTCCTAGTTCTAGACCTAACTCTCTAAAGTGTTCATTCTTATTTCCCCAGCAGAGTCGCCAGCTGTCATCACTGGTTTTCGTCCGGGCCCTTTTGGGGTGAGCTCAAACTAAACCAATGGTGAGAAATTTTAGAGTCGCCACCAACTATTTTTGGGGTACAGTTGGATACCCTCTACTTTGAGTAGTTTTAAGTGTATGGTCTGCGTTATCAGAGATGGGTTCGGGAGTTGGTTACGTGTAGGGAAGGATTAGCACCCCTACAGCGCCCTTTCGGTATCTAATTTAGGAGGAGGAGGTTTGTATTTTATTTATACTGCCATGACTGGGCTAAGTTAAAAAGTTTATGATTTTTATTTGGCTAAGTTATTTATTAAAGTCATGGTTAAAATGGATTTATCCTAAATTTCTAAAGGGAATCCTAAAGGTTTTGGATTTTTGAAGTGGATAATGAGATCCTAGGGATTGGTTTGTTTTTTGGCTTTGCTCTTGAAAATTGAAATCCTAAAAAATATTTGTTTATTTTCCCCCCCTTTTTTTGGTTTGGGTTAGAACATGCATTTTGTGTTTGTTTTTCTATATTTTTTTTGTTGTTTTGTTTTTTTGTTTTTTTGTTTTTGTTGGAAGACATTTGGAAAACATTTTATGAAAACATTTTCAAAACATGTTGTTGAAGAGATTTTTAAAAAAACATTTTATTAAAAAAATGTTTTGTTTTTTTTTTGTTTGTTTTTTTTTTTTTTGTTTTGTTTTTTGTTTGTTTGTTTGTTTGTTTGTTTTGTTTTCTCTTTTTTTTTTTGAAAACATTTTGAAAATTATTTATTAAAACGTTTTGAAAAACATGTTTGTTTTTTTTTGTGTTTTTTTTTTGAAATTGAAAATACATATATCAAAATAGATGTGGAGTGTGTGAGTGTGACATCCACAAAAATAAAATCACTCTTTTTTTTTCTTTTCTTTTTGTTGCTTTTCATCTTCTCCTTTTGCTCTCTCCTTTTTTTTCTTTTCTTTCTTTCTTCTCTTCTTTTTTTCTTTTCTTTTTACTATACTTTACATATTACAACATACACATAGGAAGAAATACAGGAAAACACAATGAAAAAGGCTGAAAAGGGATTACATCAAATATAGATAAGCTCAAAACGAAAACTAGAAAATGCTAAAAAATAATTACATTAAATATAGATACAAATAAGCTGAAAAAGTAGTGAAAAGATAAGGGCTGAACCGACTTTGAAGCTTTGCAACGCCAATCTTCTGCTTGAGCTCCCGCCGGCGCTGATAATCACTTGCTTAGAACCAATAAGATCGACACTGAGGTTTGTGAAGGGGATTTCTTGGTATTTGAAGAGTGGAGTGGTGTATTTTCTGGGTTTGAGTTTTTTTGATGACTGGAAATAAGAAGAGTAGGCGTGAGAAATAGGGGATTGGAAAGGGATTGGTGTCTGTTATGTTTTTTTTGCTTGTTGAACACGCAAAAAAAAGGCTGAAGTTGGGACTGTTTTTTTTTCTTGCTGAGAAAAAAAAAGGAGCTGGAGTGAGATAGGAGAGAAAGAGGATGAAGGAGTAATGTTGATTGCAGAAGACTGGGCGTTTAATCTGAAAGGATGGCAGTCAGGGAGGCGTGGAAGAGTGATCTTTTTTCTGGTTTTTGAGTTTTTCTCCCTTTTTTACTCTCTGTTTTTTCCTTTTCTCTCTCTGTTTTTTTTTTGCTCTCTCTGGTTTGTAGGTTTCTTTTCCCACGATGATGGCTCTCTCTGTGTGTTTTTTTTTTCACGATGATGGCTCTCTCTTTTTTTTTTGATGGCTCTCTTCAACGAAAACCCAACCTCCCTCTTTTTTTTTTTAGCGCAGGGATGGATGACTGCATCTTAAGGGCTGCAGAAACTTTTTTGGCTGGATTGTCATTAATTTCTGCATTTAATGCTCCATTATGAAGGCAGCATTTTTAATTGTAGGTTTTGTATTTTGTCTGGTGGACAGCTTGTGTGGAAAATAGGGGAGCTCATGATTGCCTTTTTGAATTTGTATTTTAGCAGCACATGTGACTAACAGGTTGGTGAGAAATGATTCCTTGTCTGATGGCCAGCGCAGAAGACAGGTCTTGTGAAGCCAGTGAGGAAGCCAGGGAGAAAAATCAGCAAAGGCAAAAAAGGGTTGGAGGTTCGAAGTGTCGGCAGGTCGGAGCGTCGGCGGGTCGAAGTGTCGGCAGCAAGGCTTCGAGGGTCGAAGGGTCGGAGGTGGAAGGCGTACGGGTGCCGTGGGTCGAAGGCGTCGTAGCGAGGCTTTGAGGGTCGCGGGCGTCTTAAGTCGCGGGTCGAAGTGTCGACAGCGAGGCCAACGGGGCTTCGAGGCTTCGAGCTTCAGGACTTCGGGGCTTCGAGCTTCGAGGTTCCGAGGCTTCGAGCTTCGAGGCTTCGATCTTCGGGACTTCGGGGCTTCGAGCTTCGGGCTTCGAGGCTTCGGGGCTTCGAGGCTTCGAGCTTCGGGGCTTCGAGGCTTCGAGCTTCGGGGCTTCGGGGCTTCGAGCTTCGGGGCTTCAAGGCTTCGAGCTTCGGGGTCAATGGGTCGAAGTGTCGGCAGGTCAACGGTCAACGGTCAACCCCTTTTTTTTTAACCTTTTAATTACCTTTTTACCCCCACTAAAAATGCAAAAATGGATAGCCTTCCAGGGATTGTTTGGGGAGATCCGTATTCGCCTACATAGGCATTTTGAAGAGTTTCGCATGATCACTTTGACCAGGGCATTGACCGTCTTTTGGCAAGTTTGACTTTTTTCAACGAAAGTTGTTTTGGCCATAACTTCTTCATTTTAAGTCCGATTTGAGCTCGGTCAAGTGCGTTGGTCTCCAATTTTCATCCTCCATCACCTGGTGTTGGTCTTGGGGCGCTTCAAAGACTTGTAGCAAAAGTCATTAATTTTGAACTCCCCTATCCGTGTCAATTGTATCCATCTCGTGCAGATTGGGGTAGACCATTCCTTGGAAGTATGGGATCATTGTGGACCTGTTCAATAAGGTATATGGCATGGGCAGAAAGGTATATCAAATGGGGTTAGTATGTCCAACCCGGACAAAATAGGGTCCTACAATGACTCTCCTCTATCTTTTGTTTTTGTAAAATTGACCTTTGTCTCTTGCTTTGTTAGTATGGGGCCCTCGCTTTGCTTCATTAGGGCCTCATGAACCTTCAGTGGTGAGAGTAGCTCATCCGAACTAATGGTGGACAAGTCCTTTGATGTAATAATGGACGTTCTAACTTCGTCAAATTTTATCCCGAGAGTGAAGAGCATCCTCTTGTTAATGGTGAGATCGTCCATTGTTGCACCGTTCTTCTTCATTTCATTCACGATTGCGAGGATACGAGAATGGTAGTTCGTAATGGACTCTTCATCCTTCTTTTTCATTGCTTTAAACTCTATTTGTAGAGCATGAAGTCTAGTCTCATTACTTGTTCCTCACCTTTGAAAATTTTGGCTAGTATTTCCCAGGCCTTCTTGCTAGTACCGACTCCTGCTATTTGATGATAGATGCTATCATCAACTCCATGATATGAGAGGCAGAGCGCCGCTTGATCCTTCTTTCATTGTTTCCGTAACAACATTCGTTGCTATGTTCGTTCATGGCAGCTTCTTGCACCTCAGTTGGTTGTTCATACCCATTGGACACAATCTCCCAGAGATCTTGTGACCCAAACAAAGTTTTGAACAAGTTACTCCATTTCTCATAGTTGTCTTTTTATAAAACTAGGATTGGAGTTTGTTGCTTTGCAGCCTAAGATTGATAATGCTCTGATACCAATTTGTTGGTAAAAAAAATTAATGAAAAATATTCTCACAACACTTCCTTAGCATACAACACTTCCTTCTTTACTCTTTTTTCTTTAATCAATCTATTACAACACACTCTTATATAGAAATAAAACATATTCCCAAATTGTATGGGATTACAGATTGACAGTGTTTGACTTTTTCAACAAACCAAAACTTACTAATACAACTATTAAAATGTCAGGTCTTTGCATATGGCAACGACAACTCCCTTCAAGGAATTAATGTTCATGCATTAAAAATGGTGCCCCAGACAAATTAGCATTAAAGAGAATGCTTTATTCGGAATCCATCATTACGTAACTTGTGATAATTAATTCTGAAATTTGGAATTAACATTTGTTTCGATATTTAGAATCCACCATTATGTAACTTTATTTTTTTGCCCCCTTTTTATTCTTTCCTTTATATATTTTTATTATTTTTTAGTTACCATTTTTTAAAAATATTTTATTTTTTATTTTTCATTTTTATGCTTAATTATTTTATATTTATATTTACAATTTTCATAAGTATGCATTATTTCCTTAAGTGATAGAATTATCGTATGGGCCTATATGTTTTAAAAGTATAGGTTATAATTTTAAATTACATTTTTTTAAAAGTTTTATTTTATTCAAACATTTAAAAGATTTAAACTGTAAAGACCCGTATTTGGATATTGTTGAGAGATAGTCATTCTATGGGAATGCAACTATCTAGATGGTAGTGTAGTCGTCGATGTGAGGATTTTGATAGTACTTGAGCCCAATTTCGGGTTGGGGCCCCGAGTGGCCTGATTGTTGACTTTTTGGGGTTTATTGGTTGACATTGCATTTGAGCGGTCAATTGGGTTGGAAAATATCTGGATAGTGATATGCTCGTCATTTTGAGTGTTTTGACTGTACTTGGGCTCAATTTGGAGTTTGTGACCTTGGGAGGTCAATTAATATTTTTGGGTTTTATTAATAAAAGAAAATGCAGAAATATAAATAGGATGAGAGTAAGAGCTTCCACATTACATTTCTTTGTTTGTGCGTTGTAGAGAGAGAGAGAGAGAGAGAGAGAAGCTTGGATCCTTCGCTTTGGGGCGTTTTAAGCTTGTTCGATCATCAAAAATCATTCTAGGTAGGTGTTCCATTGATTATTCACCCTTTCTTTGCTATTTCATTGGATTAACATGTAAAAATTAGATGAAATCATGAAAATTCGTGATGAATCCTAGGAATTAGGGAAAAATGGAAATTGAGCATGAAACCTAGATGATTTAGGTTGTTTGGTAGCCTAATGTGGCTAGATGATGTTAGAAACCCTTAATAAGGATGAATTGTTGCTTAAAAATGGAGATTTAACGAGTATAATTGGGTTTTGGGACGAAATCGGGAAGAACACAGTCGGCAGTTCACGATTGGGGAACTGCTCAAGGCTAGCCTCGAGCAAGGAGCCTCATGCATGTTGGTCGAGCTTAGAGTGTTGAGCAGCGTCGAGAAGGAGCCTCGAGCATGATGCTCGAGCCTAGAGTGTCGAGCAACATCGATCAGAGCGTCGAGCAAGGTGTCTCGAGCAGGGTTTCTCGAGCAGTTAGACAGTGCAGTTGCCAGTGTATGTTGCCAGGGTGCCTGGACCCATTTACATTGTAACCATTATGTCTCTCCACATTTTCGTATTATACTTAAAGTTATATTGTAAATAACGAAATACCCCTCATTTGGATTCAAAAAAAAATACTAGAAAATTAAATTCTCACGCCTTCAAAATGTGAAAATTGGGATTTAGTGTAAAATCTCGGAAAAAATTCAGTTTTTCGTAGAGGTGAATTTTTGGAAAGTGGGGTTAGACATCTCAGAAAAATCCCCAAAAATCAGATTATCTTAGTTATGATATGGGAACCCAATGCCAGGACTTTTTATTTCAAGAAAACAACTCCTATGGGTATCTCCTTCCTTGATCAAGGAATGATGATCGATTTGTGAAGACTGGCTTTAGTTATAAAGGGAGTATGGTGAACCTTAATGCCATATTGGTGTCGGTATGTTGGTTTGAGGAATTGGGGCTTGGGCTCTATGACTTGTTGGGTTCTCACCATGAAGCACTGATGAACCCATTTTATATACATTTTTGGTATGTGTTTATTCCCTATTTTAATGGATTTTAGAGTATTTTATTGTGTTTGAGTTATGTTTTATTTGATTAATGTGTTTTTAGTTTTGTTGTTGTGTTTTGGTGTGTTTTGTGTATTTTGATGTGTTTTGTAGGTATTTGGAGCAATTTGGCCCAAACAGAGTTGAAAAAAGGCAAAATTGCCATCAGATAGTGTTGGACAACTAAAAATTACTTTACACAGGCCATGGCCGAACATGTGCCTGACCGTGGCAAGCGTCTTTTATTGTTCACGACGAAGTTCTCACCGTGGCCACAAAATTAATGGCCGCGGCCTTCACAAATATCCAGCATACCGTCGCTATGGCCGTGACTTTGGGTGGCCATGGCCTGTGTCGACGACATTTCCCCTTATCTTTTTATTTTATTTATTTTTCTTAATTATTTTAATGTAATAATTGGGGGAGTATATAAGGGTCATGTTTATGTTAGAGTTAGGGATTCTGAACCATTAGGGAGCCGTCCTTGGCGGCTCAAGAACTCTAGTTTTGATTTTAGATTTCTCTTTTGATTTTCGAGAATTTTATGTGATTTTGGATAGAGAACACTTTGGTTTTGGGAGAGGATCATTTGTATGCCTTCGTGACAGGTTGGTTCATCTTCTTTTCTCCCATTGTAATCCCAATTTCATGATTTTATATATAGATATGTTTATTCAAGTTCTCATGGGATAATCCGTTCTTCCTAGGGATTGGGGGTAGCCTAATCCCAATTTCTTGATTGTATGAGTTTTTATTTAATTATTTCTTATTTTTTCATAAACAATTTCATTCTATTAATTGAATCCATGTTTGGGCATCGCGAACCTATTACATGCCTTGGATAATTGGGGGAAGGACCGAAAGGTGAACCTCAATTATCGAAACTATAGAATGAGACCTAGGACTCGCGTGTCACGAGAGTAGTCCGTGATCCTAGGAGGAATCATAGTTGATCATCTATTAATGGGTTTGATCCTATTTCAGCGAGTAACGAGAGTAGGACGTCTTGGGGTTAGGCACGCGTATTTACGTGACGGTTAGCGATTACATTAGGATCGGCTACCTTCACATGTTAGAGAATTAATAGGAATAATTAATTAAACCATACAATTAAGGATTGGAAATTGTGGTGAACCTCAGCCCCTAGACCTTTATTCCCTTATTTTCCTTTTTCTCTAGGATTATTTTATTTTATTTATTTTAATTTATTTTAATTTATTTATTTTTATTATTTAATTTCTCTACTATTATTTGCTTAGACAATAGGAGCGCAATTAAATTATAGATTTCCAACCGTGTCTTTGTGGGATCGACCCTGACTTACCCTTCTACAGGTTAGTTAGGTTTATAAATATTATTTTGAGAGCGTTAGTGCGACAAAAACGCTTTATCAAATTGGCGTCGTTGCCGGGGACACGGCAATTCTTGGGAACTTTAGCCGAACATGTGAAAATTGGACTAAGCATGTATATATGTGTCTATTCCCTTTCACAATGAGGACATTATGTCTTTCAAGTGTGGGGGAGAGTCTGCATGATTGTTTATTCTTGTTTTATTTTGTGTGTGATTGCATGATTGGTTGTATGAGTCTAGAGATATTATGGGAATATTCTTAATATGCTGAGGAGGTAACAGTCGTTGAATATTATAAACCCTCCTCTCACTCCCTTTGTTTTTTATTTGTTTTACCTATTTCTTTTTCTTTTTCTAGTTATAGGTGTAGCTTTTGTTTTTGTTCTTCTTGCTTGTGTGTAGTCCCTCACCTGCAAGGCCTATGCTTACGGGACCTTCCTCTGCAACCCCGTCGGCTCATTAGAGGTTTCGTAGGAGTTCGTCTAATTCCGCACAGGTATGATCTCTCCTACACACCGCGGCCACCTGATAAAGCCGTGGTATTTGTTTTTATTATTTTTATTTATGATTTATCTTTCTCACCTAGGCCTCCTAATTGGGTCATTTTTTTTCTTTTTTTTTCTTGTCTTTGTTTTCTTTTTCATTTTTTTAAAATTTTCTAGTATGTTTGATTTTTGAAATAAAATCCTTTCACCCTCTATATGCCTTTCTTATGTTATTTTATTTTATTGTTTGCTATGTGTTCTTACATGCTTTGTGTGGGTGTCTATTCCCTTTCACAATGAGGACATTGTGTCTTTCAAGTGTGGGGGAGAGTCTGCATGATTGTTTATTTTTGTTTTATTTTGTGTGTGATTGCATGATTGGTTGTATGAGTCTGGAGATATTATGGGAATATTCTTAATATGGTAGGATGAGATCATTGCATGTTTGAGCTAGGACTTAGGTTCTTTCTTTAGTTTTTCAACTCTAGGGTGAATATCTTATATTTTCTTGGAGTTGTGTGTTAAGAACGATATTGTCCATGCATCCTTTGTTCTTTTAAGCGTGATTAGCCTCCCGGTTGATGATCTTGGGCAAGTGCTTGCATAGCTGTGTTGTGGTGATGGGTTAGTGCTTGAATGTTGGGCTAGAGTCACATGTTGCTTTGATGTTAGTTGCCTAGATTGGTGCTCTTTAAGGTGTAGCTCAAATTTCAGGAAAAAAAGAGAGAGAAAGAAATCTGAAAAAAAAAGAAAAAAATCTGAAAAAAAGAAAAAAAGAAAGAAATCTAAAGAAAAAAAGAGAAAGAATAAGAGCTTTCTTGTTTGCCATTTGTAAGTGACTTGGCCAACCATGTATATTTGGCTATTTTATGTTTTATTTCTCTTAGTCGTGGCATTTTATGTAAATGGGGTACTTTTATTTGTAATCCTTGTGGCATAATCTTGATATTTAGGCCCAAGGGAATATTGATTTTGTAAACCCCGTGTTTGATTATTAACATATATATTTATGCCACTTAGTTTGACAAGAAAAAGAGTTGCAATTATTTGAATGTTTATTTCAACAAAAAAGATGAGATTGAGCCTTATGTTGTTAGTTTAGAGCATCATAATTGGTAGCTTACCTCTCATGGTGGCATGTTGGCAAAGGCATTTGGTTTGTGGTAAGAATTGTTGTGTCACCACAATGAGGGACTTGCTTTTACTTTCTTACGGTCTGAAAACCCATGGAGGTTTTAAGTGTTGAGTGATGTGAGACTACCACTTGAGTGAGGTATTTTTGGCTTCTATTGAGAGGACTCCAAGAATTTATGGTTATTTGCTCTATTATTTGATTAATTTGGTTGTTCCTTAGACCCTTAGCTAGGAAAATATGCAATTGTTGGACTAAGTGTGAGGAAGGTCATGTAAAAGCTTAGGGTTGCCTTTGTTCATTCCTTGCTAGCATTTCATTCTCTTTTATATGGTGCTTGTATATTTGGAATTACCCATATTCTCATTTGTGTTTTTGATTTTCTTATTTTCCGTTTTTGTGTGATTGTGTGTTTTATTTAGTTCTTGCTCGGGGACGAGCAAAAGGCAAGTATGGGGGATTTTGATGAACCCATTTTATATGCATTTTTGGTATGTGTTCATTCCCTATTTTAATGGATTTTAGAGTATTTTATTATGTTTGTTGGATCAAACCTAGAATTTGGATAATGCGGAACAAACCCCATGTAATTTGACTCGAGATGTTTCATGTTTACTATTAAGTCTGTGCAGATGAGTTAACTCTAATCCGGACCTACTCGTGTGAGAACAAAGCTAAGGATAGGATACATAATCCTGATCCGGATCATCATGAGTATCGTCATTCACATGGTACATAACCGAGTCTTCATCCGGAGTAAGGACTTTTCGTGCGGACTAAATACTTGACAAAATGACTTGAGGAACCCGTGTCTAACTCTCAACTTGACTAAGTCAATTGATACGGAATAAGATTCCAAGTCTATCCTCGCACGGAATAAGAGAGACTTGTTGCGGAGAGAGAATCAAAATTGTCACTCCACTGGACTAAAGAAAAAGAAGACACGGACTAAGAAATCCGAATCTCATTCGAACGGAGTAAGGACTATTGTTGCGGACTAAGGACAACAAATGCGGAATAAGGAATCCGACCCATTACTCATGTGGAGTAAGGATTCACTGATACGGAGTAAGCATTCAGTACCTACTTTATGGGGAGTAAGGAAGCACTGATGCGGAATAAGCTCTCCGAGCCTATACTTCATGTGGAGTAAGAGGCGCTGACACGGAACAAGAATTCCAGGACTTCATTCATATGGAGTAAGCAACCACTGACACGGAGTAAGGATCCGAGCTTCGCTGATACGGAGTAAGGAACCTTATGACGGACTAAAAAGACGCTGCTTCATCATTTCCAAGCCGCTTTTATTGCAATCAGCTCGCTTCGTCCCGATGTAAAACAAACCCGTTGAAAACCTAAATTCTTACACGTGGATCATGCGGAGATGTGGACGCAATCTCAAATGCAATTGGAATCAAGCAAGAATTCACCACAACTTATGCTTCCAATATTTCGAGCTCCACATCCGCAGCAGTTAAAGCTTCAACATTTTCCGATGAAGAACTTCAATGCTTCACACTGCTCGGAAAATGCAGTTCCAAGAAAGATTCCTAGGATGTCTATATATATACCTGAAGCAATGTAACATATATACGCGTGCGCTCACTAATACTCATATACTCAAAAGCGTGTATTGTGTGAAAAAACATATACAGAGATTTACAGCCAAGTGTGTGTAACCAAGACAGAGTGTTGTGTTGTAATCAGCTAAAATGCTATTTTTGCTTCGTTGTAATTATCTTCAGATAATAAAGCAACATACTTCCACTACCTAGTTAATCTTCCGCATTGATTTTATCCGTTTAACCAGAGTGAGTGTCTAGCCATTAAGAGAGAGAAAGACTTTTCAAAAGAGCCTATTCACCCCTCCCCTCTAGGCTCTCCGGGACCAACAAGTGGTATCAGAGAAAGTTCTACCTGCTCGTAGAGATCCCTCACTCCCTCTCAACTTAACAATGGCCGAAGAAAACATCATGCTATTCAA
The DNA here is from genome assembly GCA_023512835.1 of Taxillus chinensis. Lineage (NCBI taxonomy): Eukaryota > Viridiplantae > Streptophyta > Magnoliopsida > Santalales > Loranthaceae > Taxillus > Taxillus chinensis. The sequence continues at coordinate 30,736,467 of CM042085.1, forward strand.
TACCCACCTTAACTCCGGGGGAGCTCAAGAGCCCCTTCCCAACCGAAGCAGTAGTGAAAATGTTGATCCACATTAACCTGCTGCTGCTGCTGCTCCTCAACCACGGAGTTCAGGCTACACTTTAAGCAAACCGCCAAAGTTCACACTAGAGCTTTTCTCCCAGTGGAAAGCTCGCATGAAGATGTTCATGACCTGTCATGATCATCTAATGTGGCCTTGTCTTCATCAGGAGCTTCCCATTCCGATGACCATCGGAGAAAATAGGGTCAGGAGGCCAAAGACTGATGCTGAACTCACTCACGATGAAAGAGCCTGGCAATACACCAGCGAAAAGGCTCTAGCTTACGTGACATCGTCCTTGGATTCAGAGGCTTTCACAGACGTCCAGGGCTGCATGACAGCAAAAGTTGTGTGGGACAAATTGACTATTCTATATGAAGGAAGTCAGTCCAAGATGCAGAACGTCATTTGCGCTCTCAGACAGAACTTTGAGAGCTTCAACCACAAACCTGGCGAATCCCTGGAGAGCATCTATCGGCGATTCGGCAAGCTCATCCTGGAATTGAAAGCTGTCAACGAGCACTACACTTAGTTCCAAATAAATGACAAGTTCTTTCGTTCCTTGCCGGATTGCTATTACTCCAAGCAGCTCCAGATGCAATCCAAAGACAATTGGCAGTATGCTCCCCTTGAAGAGCTATATGGAGAGCTACGGACTCGTGAGGTCAGATTCAAATACACTGACCAAGACGAGAAGATAGCTTGGAGAGAAAAGGGGGTAGCTCTTAAGGCTACGGCTGGACCAAGCATGCTGACGGAGGATGATATGGAAGAGTTAGAGAACTTTGACTCGGACATAGAAGAAGAAATAGCACTCCGGGTGAAATCCTTCACACGATTTCTGCGGAAAAGCATAAAAGGATTCAGAAGAGGCTCTTCCTCATCCTCGAGAAGGAAGGAGCGGTCGAAGTCGACATTCCAAGACTGCTACAACTGCGGGAAACCTGTTCATTGGGCCAAGGACTGTAGATCCAAACCCAAGATGGCCGACAAGGATGACAAGGTTAAACCCCAACGCTCCACCTCAGACAACAGCAAAATAAAGAGGAAGGCGTTCGTCTTAAAATACAACAGTGGTTCGGAAGAAGAAGAGGAATCTTCAGACGACGAACCAACGGAAAAGGCGAATGTCTGCCTCATGGCAAACACTGAGGTACCTTCTATCTCTGAGCTTTTGAGTAAATTAGAATCTCTTACTAAGGAACGTGATGATGAAAAGAATGAGAGATTAATAATTACTCAAATGTATCAAAATATGAGTGGTCAGACTAAACGCCTAGAACTTACTGTTTCTAAACTTGGAAAGGACATAGCTGACTATCGAAGCAGGGAGGTTTGGTATCACGACCTAAGAGCTGAAAATCACTTGCTGAATACCAACCTCACAGGCATGAATGTAAATCTTAAAAGACTCGAGATTGAACTTGAGAAGGAAAAGGAAATAAATCGTAAATGGCTAAAATCCGGAGAAATAGCCTCTACATTTAGAACTGATCCTGACAATATCCGAGTCAAACCTGGCCTAGGATCCGAATCCACTTCTACTGCTCCTGCTACTGAGTGCCCTCCGGACTACACTCCAAAATTAACCAACCTATATCCTGTTAGTACATCTAAACTGTTGGATGGTTTTGTTTCAGGTGGCACCGTAGTTTATGATTGTGGAAAAGAGGTTGTTACTGCTAATCCCGAAGTAGTAGCACCCGTTCCAAACGATGAAGGGAAGGTTGTTGTAGTTACAACCAAAACTACAGCACCCAGAAACAAAGAAAAGGTAAAGGTTGATGCTTCTAGGGCCAATAACGTGTCACCCATTCGCAAAGGATTAGGCCATAGGTAACAGAGTAGGAAACCTGTTAGGCCAAAGAAACCTGTTTCCCCCGCTGTAACTCCACATCATAGTGTCTGTTCGATATGTCGTGAAATAGGTCACTACTATTATGAATGTTGGAGTCTATCTGATGACTGGTTATGTAATCACTTTTCAATCAATAAATATCAGGTTGACAAAAAGGGTTCTTCTTGGAAATCTAAATCTAAAACTCCTTGGAGCATCTCACCTAAGAAAACCCAAGTTAAAGAAGCAACTAATACGGAAAAAGCTAAGTCAACTTGGAAAGTTAAAGTTCCTAGCAACGTAAAATCCGGAATAGTTGACACTGTTGTTGCTTCTCCTAACTGCCCGAAACAAGTTTGGGCACCAAAAGTGTCATATGTTATCTCACAGGAGCATCTATGGAATTCACTGACATCTCACTTGAAGTCAAAGATCAATCAAAGCAAATGGATACTCGATAGCTGATGCTCCGGACATATGACGGGTGATAAGTCTTTGCTCGTGGATGTTACTGACAAACGAGGCCCATCCGTAACATATGGTGACAACAGTAAAGGTAAGACTGTGGGGTATGACACTTTAACCAACGGCTGTGTATCAATAACTAATGTTGCATTAGTCGAAGGTTTGAAACATAATCTATTGAGTGTCAGTAATTTATGTGACAAAGGATTCACAGTTTCCTTTTTGTCAAACACCTGCACAGTTAGAGATAACTTATCCGGAGATATTAAGTTATCCGGATCAAGAGATGGGGACATATATTCTGTGGTCTTGAGAAACAATTCTTCTGACCCTGAATGCTTCCTCACTACAGCATCACATGAAGATAGTTGGCTATGGCAAAAGCGTTGCGCACATTTAAATTTTAAGACCTTGTCTAAATTAGCGTCGCTTGATTTGGTCACTGGCTTGCCTAAACACAAATACTCCAAAGACAGTCTCTGTCGAGAATGCCAACTTGGCAAACAGACCAAACATAGCTTTAAGAGCAAATCAGTTAATTCAATAACTTACAGCTACTTCATATAGATCTCTGTGGTCCCATTTCTGTTTCTTCACTAGCTGGTGCGAGATACACTCTTGTGGTTATCGATGACTTCACCAGGTACACATGGGTGTTGTTCCTGAAATCTAATGATCAAACCTTTGAACACCTTCTCGATCTCTTCAATTGGATAAGCAACTCACAAGGACTGAGCATTAAATGCATCAGGAGTGATCATGGTACAGAATTTGATTTTTCAGATATGAGGTCATATTGTTCTGAACAGGGCATTCAACACGACTTCTCTGCGCTCAGAACTCCACAACAAAATGGGGTAGCTGAGCGCAAGAATCGCACTTTAGTCGAGGCTGGCAGATCAATGTTAGCAGGGGTAAAGCTTCCTCTCTGTCTATGGGTGAAGCACGTGTCTACTGCCTGCTATGTTCGAACCGGAACTCTTATAAATAAATTTACCATGAAAATACCCTATGAGATGTGGAAAGGCCGAAAGCCTTCTATTTCACACTTCAGAACTTTTGGGTGTACTTGCTACGTACTGAACAATGGAAAAGAATCCCGGAATAAATTTGAACCAAAATCTGATGATGGGATACTCGATGGGTATTCATTTCATAGCAAGGCTTATCGGGTTTTCAATAGAAAACTCTTCAAAGTTGAAGAATTTATCCATGTGACCTTTGATGAAGCCAACCTGGATTCGTCGAAAGTTGGTTCTCCAAGTTCAAATGTGTAGGATCAAGACGACAACATTGACTACTCAAAGTTTATGAATGTTCCTGTTGCTCCTACTGACTAACCACGTGGCACCAGTGAAGAACGAAGAAATGATGCAGATGATGCTACGGATGAATCAGACTCGGGGCTTCCACTTAACTCCGGACATGTTCCTTCGGATATTCAAACTACCGAAGCACCTTCAAGTCCATCCGGACCAGCTAATACAGAAATGAATAGTAATGGAGAACCGCAAAACACTCCAGAACCTATTGGTATGGATAATGCTGGGCTGGAAGAAGCTCACACAGCAGACGAACAAGAACCACCTAATCTGACAGAGCTTCATATCATTGAGTATTCACCACCACTTGCACAAAACTATAGGTGGACTCGAAACCACCCTCAAGAACAAGTGATTGGTGATCCTACTGTTAGTGTTAGAACAAGGGCAGCCACCTCCAACATTTGCCTCTACTCTTGCTTTTTGTCGCAATAGAGCCAAAGGTGGTGGAAGAAGCACTTCAAGATTCAAATTGGATAGACGTCATGCAGCAAGAGTTAAATCAGTTAAGAGGAATGATGTGTGGATTCTTGTACCTAGGCCAAAGTCTCAACAAGTCATTGGAGTTAAATGGGTGTTCCGGAACAAACTTGATACAGACGGAATCGTAATCCGGAACAAAGCCCGACTGGTAGCCAAGGGTTATCGTCAAGAAGAAGGAATAGACTATGACGAAACATTTGCCCCAATAGCCAGACTTGAGGCAATCAGAATGTTCTTGGCATACGCTTCATAGGAAAACTTTAAAGTTTATCAAATGGATGTCAAGAGTGCATTTCTAAATAGAGATCTTCAAGAGGAGGTATATGTTGAACAACCTCCAGGTTTCATTGAACCAAAGGCTGGACATCTGGTCTACAAACTAAAGAAAGCCTTGTATGGATTGAAACAAGCTCCAAGAGCCTGGTACGACACACTTTCGGAATTCTTACTTGCTCACAACTTTCAAAAAGGAAATATTGACACCACGCTATTCTTACGGAAAGAGAAGGGACATACTCTGATCATACAGATCTACGTGGATGATATCATTTTCGGATCAACTAATCCGAAGCTTTATGATGAGTTCACCAAGTTAATGACTGGCAAGTTTGAGATGAGTATGATGGGAGAACTGTCCTACTTCCTTGGGATTAAAGTCAAACAACTGAAGGAAGGGACCTTCATAAACCAAGCTAAGTACACTCGCGACTTAATCAAGAAGTTTGGTATGGAAGGTTCATCTCCCGTCAAAACTCCAATGCCAGTCAGTGCCAAGTTAGACCCAGATGTTGATGGCAAATCAGTGAATGTGACTGAGTATAGAGGGATGATTGGATCCTTGCTGTATCTTACAGCAAGTCGCCCAGACATAATGTTTGCAACTTGCATCTGCGCAAGATATCAGGCGAATCCCAAAGAGTCACATATACTTCACGTAAAACGAATATTAAGGTATCTCAAAGGGACGATGAATTTGGGACTTTGGTACCCAAAAGAGTCCAACTTCGCCTTATCCGGATATTCTAATGCTGATTTTGCCGGGTGTCGCATAGACAGGAAAAGCACCAGTGGTATATGCCAATTCCTTGGAAACAGATTGATCTCTTGGTTCAGTAAGAAGCAAAATTCCGTATCAACCTCTACTGCTGAAGCGGAATATATAGTTGCTGGGAGTTGTTGTGCACAACTTCTTTGGATGCAAAGTCAACTTACTGACTACGGCTTCAACATGACATCTGTTCCACTCTACTGTGACAATACCAGTGCTATAGCTATCAGCAATAATCCCGTCATGCATCCAAAGACTAAACATATTGAGGTCAGGCATCATTTCATTCGCGACCATGTTCTTAAAAAGCACATATCCTTGGAACATGTTGCAACTAAAGATCAACTGGCGGATATACTTACAAAGCCCCTACCTGATGTAAGATTTTCTGAACTTCTTCTCAAATTAGGTATGCTTGACTTTTCTGCATAGCTTCACCTGTTATCCATCAGTAGTTATTCTCAGAACATGCATTGTTGTACTTCATGGTTAGTGATAGATACTGAACTTCATGTTTAACTATCTTACTTTAGTCGTGTAAATGTTCTGATATTTCTCACTAAATAGTGAATCAAGCAAACATAATTAAATATATATGAAACAAATCCTCTTTTGATGTCATGAATTTTACTCCACCTTCCATCTCATGTCTTATGATTTCCTGACTGACTGACAAATCTAAGATGCATGGTTGAGGAATGATTTGGGATAGCTCAGATTGAAAGTAGAAATTCACTATGTCTGCTGATCAGCTGCTTGAGTGGAGTAAATCAAGGATAGGCAGCAGTTTCTCATGATTCATGTTAAACAGGAAACGTCTTAACGGCTCTAAAAGTCCACGGGGGAGAAATTGCTCTCTCTATTATCTAAGTAATACCCCCTGATTCACATTTCATGACCTCTTTCCTGGCTGTCTATCTGAGGGGGAGTCATCCTCGAGAAAATCGCATCAAAATGATTCGCTGATCTCAGGGGGAGAGAATACTTCATTGAATCTTAAGTAAGGCCCCCTGTTTCAGCAAAAGGCATGACTACAGGGCGAGAGAATGTTTATTATTAAGTAATGCCTCTCTGATATGTCTCAGATGTTCCGCCTTATAACTCTCACTCATGAAGCTGATTGGATTTGCATTGTTGAATCGGAATTGTGGATTGTTTGGCCATTATTTTCCTCTTCCTAGCATTTTAGGCATGACAGTCAGTTGTAAAATCATACATCATGTGCTCTTCTTTCCATTTTCACTCATACATTCTCTGATGGATGACGTCATATAAATCTAATTAATCTTTGCTCTCATTCTCAGTGTGAAGGATTGGCTATGTTGACCTATTGGATTTATGTGTTAATTATCTCACACATACATTGATTTTAGTATGATGGCTTTCACTTCTTATGTATGTGTCTAGCACTTAACTGTTTATGCATAAGTTCTGTTTCTTCTTTGTTCGGATTGTGTGTTATTCTCTTATATTGTTTATCTAGACTAACCCGAATCTGACGAGACTTGCTCTTCAAAGCATCTATTTGTTAAGTCACAGGTTCAGATTCTCTTTGCAATTCATCGCTCTATCTTGTCTGATGTCTTGGATTTTTGAGGTGTTGTGGTACTTCACACTTTCTCGACATCAAGACAGCAAAGGAATCATCTCTACTTAACACTTTGTTCATACGGATACAGCCAGTCTCATCCGGATATTCTTTATACGGATTATCCTTCTCCGGATGAAAGTCGTTTTATTTCCTCCTGACTCTTGGAATTCTCAATTCGCGATAAACCAAGTAATTATCTTACATCGCTTATTTTTGAGGAGGGATAATGATGGTTCATTTAATGCACGCCTCGAGCCCGGTATTTTATCTTTTCAAAAATCCGGAAGTATGCCTACAGCTGTCATCTTTGAATGGTTAGCACAACCGCCACGTCATAGGCCTATTCGACGGCGCTAATCCATCACTTCTAATGACATAAGGAAGTCGGGTGGCTCACTGTTCATTTCGCTTAAACTCGAGACCCACTTACTTCCACAGAAAGGATCCTATTTATACCGCACTATCAGCGTCGACCGAGGTTATCACTACCAACTCTCAAAACCCTAAACCCTCGCCACACCTTTTTCCTACAAAGATCTTCTCTCCTTCTCCATCAATCATTCACTCTCAATGGCATCCCAAGCACTTTATGGTGTTGTTCTTGGCCATCTTGTCAATTGGTCCGGAATCTCTGATCCTCCAGCATGGCTCCACGAGGTTCGCCAGCTACTCGAGCAAAGCAACCTTTTCGCGCTTGTCTCTGCCCCGGCCGATCTTCTAGTGTCGGACGTTCTGGCCTTCTATCAGCACTCTACCTCCACTGAGGAGTACATCTTTTCTGTGGTTCGAGGGGAACCTATCAAGATCACACCTCAGGTGATCCGGGACGTCTTCAACCTTCCTGCTGGCGATGACATCCGACCGAATGCTGCTGCCACGGCTGCTTCCATAGGGTGTCCTAATAAGGTGAAGGAGTACAAAATGAAGTCTTTCCATGGTCCTCACCGCTGTATGGCCACCATACTCAGCCGGTGTCTTCTGGCTTGCTCCACAGCTCTCGACACGGTTCCGTACGATCTCCTGCTGGCAATGTACGTGGTTTTTGAGTCACTGGCACTTGACTGGGGCAACTTTCTCTTCCGGGTGATGCGGAATGGGAAACGGAACTCGTCCTTCGGACGGATTCTGTCCCAAATTTTCCGACATCTTTATCCCGCGCACTTCCAGGGTGAACTGGTGATTCCCTCCCCGGCGACCTACTACTTCCGACATCTTACTGCCGACGGGACCCTCACCGTTTGCCGATCTCCAGTTTCCCGTGCCCTTGCTGTTGCTTCGGAACAGCAATCTAGTTCTGTTGGTGAACTTGTTGCAAGCTCGGGTCACGAAGTTAGTTCTACTCTACGGTCCGTCCACTCCCGCATCTGGTCCATTGCCACTCTGGCACGCTCCCGCAGTTCGCTGCACAGCGTTCGGGCTGACCCGTTTACTGCTGCAGGGCCCTCTCAGCCACACTTCCTTGAGGTCACCACCTCCGCCTCTCCTGCTGATGTCCCTGCATCTCTTGCTGCTGCTGCTGCTCCTGCTCCTGATGCTGCTGCTGATGCTCCCGCACCCATCTCTCCGGTCACAGCGGCTGTTGCTGCGGTTCTTCCGGATCTCCCATCTTCTCCTACGGAAGCCTCTCCCGCTCACTCTCCGGACCTCCAGGACTACCTCGACCATCTTCCCACCGACCTACTGAATGACTGCTGGCTGCGCTTCAGCCTCGCCATTACTGCCAACATCCCAGAACCTACCCTCTGGGTGTTTTATGCTCAACACACCCAGACCCCGGAGGAAATGCTTACTTGGAATTGCTACCATGGCTTTGTGACGCCGTCGCTCCTTCAGGCTACACCTCCTGCTGCTGCCTCTTCCGGCCCTGCCCATGACGCACGGACACCTGTCCCTGCTAAGACTGGTCCCTCTTATCCTGCGGATATCCCCACCATTGACCTCTCCGGTCAAAGTGGATCTGCCGCACCTACTGCTGCTGCTGCTGTACAACCACCGTCCTCTCCTGCTACCGCCGACTCTGCCCTGCCCACACCTGCCCCTCTTCATGCGGGCGAGTCCTCGAAAGCTCCCGCCTTTGGTCTTGGGCGGGCCTCTTTTGCCATGATTTTATCTGAGGCTGCTTTCTCCGCCCAACTCGATCGCCTTGCTGAGGATAGTCGTCTTCAGACCCAGGTCCTTTTCGATCATGTCCGGGCCATGGGTGCCGAGCTTTTGTCTGCCTTCTCCTCTACCTCTCTCTCAATGGATCAAAAGCTTGAGCGGCTTGCCACGTCTTTCTCTGACTTCTCTACCTCCATTGCGGACTTAACGCAAGTCGTGGCCAGTCCCTCCCGCTCTCGCCGATCTGCCAAACCGGGGGAGAAATCATCTGATTCTTCCCCTCCTTCCATTGCTGGCGTTGCCTCTCGCAAACGATCTACACCTGCTCTTCCTCCAGGACTTCTAGTGCCTAAACGCACCCGTTTCTCCACTGGCCAGACCAGCTCTCCCACTCTTGCTGTTCCATCTGGTGCCATCTTCTTCCTCCCATCATACGCGGAATTGCATCCGGATGATGCAGATAGGAGCATTCTTGCTGCGGCCAAGGCCTATGCCTCCTCCACCGCCGAGCGCCGATGTGTGTCTGCCTCGTCCCCCTTCGAACCTCAAGACATCCGGACCATACTATCTGAGGAGGGACAATTTTCCACTGACGACATCGACAACTATGCTCTGGCGGTAAAGATGGAGTTGAGGCTATTCCCCTCTTTACTTGAGGAAGGCCTTGATTTTGATGTTCTTCCTTGCTGGGTTGAAAACCAGTTTCCTAGTATGGACGTTATTCTATCCTACATCTCTGGTACAGCAGAAAACAGCCAACCATGGACCTCTCTGTCCATCGTTTTCATCCCTTTCCAGGTCGACTCCCCACATTTCATGCTGACTGTTTTTCTGATCAAAGAGAAGAAAATCTTGCTTCTAGATTCTCATCAGGTTGTTGACCGCCAGATTAGAAAGAATCAGATGCGGAGTCTCGTTCGAACCTTGTCTGATGCAATCAGACAGAGTTCTCTCTACGAAGACTTGGATTTACCGCCTCTTGGTTAGGATGAAGTACTTATGGGGACGATCCGGAACAAGAAGAATGTGCCCCAGCAACCCGAAGGAAACAGTTGTGGAGCCTTTGTCTGCTACTTCCTGAAATCGGTTATCTCCTTTGATGATAACTAGAAAAATATCATCGAGTTCACCAAGAAGCAGACAATGACACTACGAGAGCATGCAGCAAGGATGATCTTCAAATATAGTAAGCCGTATGTATCATAATTTATATCTGTACTGAGGCTTAATGTATTCCTGCTGCAACTTAGTGGAATTGTTCTCTTTAATCCTTACCTCTATGTTATTTCTTGCTGCCTTACCGGATCAGATTACAAAGGGTTTGGCATATCCATATTGGGGGAGATTGTTGGATCAAACCTAGAATATGGATAATGCGGAACAAATCCTATGTAATTTGACTCGAGATATTTCATGTTTACTATTAAGTCTGTGCAGATGAGTTAACTTTAATCTGGACCTACTCGTGTGAGAACAAAGCTAAGGACAGGATACATAATCCTGATCCGGATCATCATGAGTATCATCATTCACTTGGTACATAACCGAGTTTTCATCCGGAGTAAGGACTTTTCGTGCGGACTAAATACTTGACAAAACGACTTGAGGAACCCGTGTCTAACTCTCAAATTGACTAAGTCAATTGATACGGAATAAGATTCCAAGTCTATCCTCGCACGGAATAAGAGAGACTTGTTACGGAGAGAGAATCGAAATTGTCACTCCACTGGACTAAAGAAAAAGAAGACATGGACTAAGAAATCCGAATCTCATTCGAACGGAGTAAGGACTATTGTTGCGGAGTAAGGACAACAAATGCGGAATAAGGAATCCGACCCATTACTCATGTGGAGTAAGGATTCACTGATACGGAGTAAGCATTCAGTACCTACTTTATGCGGAGTAAGGAAGCACTGATGCGGAATAAGCTCTCCGAGCCTATACTTCATGTGGAGTAAGAGGCGCTGACACGGAACAAGAATTCCAGGACTTCATTCATATGGAGTAAGCAACCACTGACACGGAGTAAGGATCCGAGCTTCGCTGATACGGAGTAAGGAACCTTATGACGGACTAAAAAGACGCTGCTTCATCATTTCCAAGCCGCTTTTATTGCAATCAGCTCGCTTCGTCCCGATGTAAAACAAACCCGTTGAAAACCTAAATTCTTACACGTGGATCATGCGGAGATGTGGACGCAATCTCAAATGCAATTGGAATCAAGCAAGAATTCACCACAACTTATGCTTCCAATATTTTGAGCTCCACATTCGCAGTAGTTAAAGCTTCAGCATTTTCCGATGAATAACTTCAATTGTTCACACTGCTCGGAAAATGTAGTTCCAAGATAGATTCCTAGGATGTCTATATATATACCTGAAGCAATGTAACATATATACGCGTGCTCTCACTAATACTCATATACTCAAAAGCGTGTATTGTGTGAAAAAACATATACAGAGATTTACAGCCAAGTGTGTGTAACCAAGACAGAGTGTTGTGTTGTAATCAGCTAAAATGTTGTTTTTTGCTTCGTTATAATTATCTTCAGATAATAAAGTAACATACTTCCACTACCTGGTTAATCTTCCGCACTGATTTTATCCGTTTAACCAGAGTGAGTGTCTAGCCATTAAGAGAGAGAAAGAATTTTCAAAAGAGCCTATTCACCCCTCCCCTCTAGGCTCTCTGGGACCAACAGTGTTTGAGTTATATTTTATTTGATTAATTTGTGTTTTTAGTTTTTTTGTTGTGTTTTGGTGTGTTTTGTGTATTTTGATGTGTTTTGTAGGTATTTGGAGCAATTTGGCCCGAACAGAGTTGAAAAAGGGCAAATTTAGCATTAGATAATGTTGGACAGCTAAAAAGTACTTTACACAGGCCATGGCCGTGCAGTGCCTGACCATGGCAGGCGTCTTTTACTGTTCACGACGAAGTTCTCGCCGTGGCCGCAAAATTAATGGCCGCCGGCCTTCACAAATATCCAGCATACCGTCGCCATGGCCGTGAGTTTGGGTGGCCATGGCCTGTGTCGACGACATTTCCCCTTATCTTTTTATTTTATTTATTTTTCTTAATTATTTTAATGTAATAATTGGGGGAGTATATAAGGGCCATGTTTATGTTAGAGTTAGGGATTCTGAACCATTGGGGAGTCGTCCTTGGCAGCTCAAGAACTCTAGTTTTGATTTTAAATTTCTCTTTTGATTTTGGAGAATTTTATGTGATTTTGGATAGAGAACACTTTGGTTTTGGGAGAGGATCATTTGTATGGCTTCGTGACAGGTTGGTTCATCTTCTTTTCTCCCATTATAATCCCAATTTCATGATTTTATATATAGATATGTTTATTCAAATTCTCATGGGATAATCTGTTCTTCCTAGGGATTGTGGGTAGCCTAATCCCAATTTCTTGATTGTTTGAGTTTTTATTTAATTATTTCTTATTTTTTCATAAATAATTTCATTCTATTAATTAAATCTATGTTTGGGCGTCGCGAACCTATTACATGTCTTGGATAATTGGGGGAAGGACCGAAAGGTGAACCTCGATTATCAGAACTATAGAATGAGACTTAGGACTTGCGTGTCACGAGAGTAGTCCGTGATCCTAGGAGGAATCATAGTTGATTATCTATTAATGGGTTTGATCCTATTTCAGCAAGCCACGAGAGTAGGCCGCTGCTGGGGTTAGGCACGCTGCTATTTGCGTGAAAGCGGTTGGCAGTTACATTAGGATCGGCTACCTTCACATGTTAGAAAAGTAATAGGAATAATTAATTAAACCATACAATTAAGGATTGGAAATTGTGGTGAACCTCAGCCCCTAGACCTTCATTCCCTTATTTTCTCTTTTCTCTAGGATTGTTTTATTTTATTTATTTTAATTTATTTTAATTTATTTTTTTCTTTATTTAATTTCTCTACTATTATTTGCTTAGACAATAGGAGCGCAATTAAGTTATAGATTTCCAACCGTGTCTATGTGGGATCGACCTTGACTTACCCTTCTACAAGTTAGTTAGGTTTATAAATATTATTTTGAGAGCGTTAGTGCGACAAAAATGCTTTATCAAGCACAAATAATGCTATGTGGTTAACGGGGCAGGCATATGCGCCGATGGCGGGCCTGTGTGGCACTGTGGCCGGGCATATTGCATTGTGGCTGTGGCAGGCATATGCGCCGATGGCAGGCCTGTGTGGCACTGTGTCCGGCCATATAGCGTTGTGGTAGGGCTGAGTGCCTTGAGCTGGGATCCTGTTGAGGATCGTGTTGAGCCGTTGAGCTCGGGAGCCGTTGATCTCGTGGAGCTAGGGCTGAGTACCCTGAGCTGAGATCCTGTTGAGGATCGTGGACAAGCTGTCTTGTGTGGGCAGGCTGAGTCTTAATATTGTGCATACTACACGGTGCACGAGTACACTGAGCATATAGTATATAGACTTGTACGTTTGCATGATGTGTAGTTTTGGGGTCACCTACTGAGCTTATCGCTCACCCCTACTTGTTGTTTACCTTTTTCAGGTGTGACCCAAGACTAGTGGAGGACTTTCTTCCAGGAGGACATGCCCACTACTCTGATGTATGATACAGTACTGTATTCTGTATTGTTTTGTATTGTATCCCGGACATGGGTTCGTGGACAGTTGTATTTGCATACTGTTTGTGGTGTGATGTTTGTATGATTGTTTGACTTATTGTATGCATGATGATTTATAGGAAAGTACAGAATTACCCTTGATGTATGACTATACAGGGTTACATGATTGAGATAACACCCGCGGTGTAGTCTTTATTGGTGCTAGTCACCAACCCCTTGACCTTTTGGATGCAGGCAAGGGAAAGTCATGTTCCTGGTTCCGGGTTCCTTGGAATTTGGGGGCATGACATAAACTGCAAAGGAATCCTACTTTATCCAAGTGATAAAATATTAATAAAAGTAAAAGTTACACCATATAATAAATATGTGTCACCACTCGGTGTCGTCCGAGCTCGTGACCGGCTTGAGATTACTTCTTTGGATGGAGATTTGGTCATTGAGCTATCATTGCCATAGCTCGCATAGAACCAAAAAAAGATAGAAAAACAGAGTCACCACCAAACAAAAATGAAGGTATGCTTGGCCACCTAGAGGGGTCTACGGTTCCAGAGAATAGGTTCGGGAGTCGGTTACGTGTGGGAAAGGAAGAAGAATTCTTGCACCCCCACAATGCCCAAAATTGGTACCTAGTCTTTGTCTATGGGTGCTTGCTTATTTTAATTTTCCTTTTCTTTCCTTTTTATTTCATTGAAAAAAATGGGGTGGTTTTATTTAGAAAAATAGAATGTTATTCTTTTGTTTTATCTAGGAAAACAGAAAGAAAGCCAGTAGTATGAAGAGCACAGCACGGAGCTCGGATTCATTACCATAGTTGATGTCGGCTTGGCAGCGAAGATATAAGCATAGGGCTTAATCCCACAGCCACCGATGCCTAGATTTGTTTAAAAAGAACCTAGGGTTTTATCTTAGAAAACGAAAAAACCAGGGTCTGGTGACGTGAAGAGCATTCTGTGAAGCTCAGATTCACTGCCAGACACAATGTTGGCCAAGTGGCGAGGATATGAGCATAAAAGCTCAATCCCATGGCCACCGGGCCTCTGAAACGATTCTTGTATTTTTGAATAAAAAAGTTGAGATTCTTGATGTAGTTTACGATGAAGAATGTGAGAGAGAAGAGAATAAAAACCTGGAAATTGGAGTTGATGTTCCTGCTAGTGCCTTACTCCCTCCTTTGAACGTTTGAAGAATGTGAGCATAAAATCCCGCAAAGGTGGCGAGAGATATCTATTTGTTAGCTCTTGTCAACAAGAATTTGTTCCAAGAACAGCACCACGTTTTCCTCTTTTCAGAAATGGGAACCCAGAATTTGCAAGCTGCTTTTTGGGATTTCACCCGCCGGATTCTTGAACTCCATGCTAAACTCTCTATATGGCCAGAAGTTAACCTCTAATTATCCCCCACTTTTTCTCTTCTTTCCGTTGAGCAGATGACCATTTTATAGAGGTTTTTGGAGGGGACAAACGGCTACTTGGGAACTTAGAGAATTAAATGACGGGATTTTTGGAGTTTCCAGGCGTTAATAGCAGGTCCCAAAAATGACATATGCATTTACAAGGTGAAAACGAGTCCCCATGCGTTGAATAATGCATTTCCGAGAGTCCAGCCTTTAAAACACGTGTTTTGAGCCATTAAATTCAATTCCAAGAAAACAGCGCTTACTTTACTGTGCACTTAAAAAAGGAGTAAAACGGCATCGTTTTGGAGTTTCCAGCCGAAGCCTGCAGGGTCGAAGGTCGTAGGTTGCCTCGCAGAGTCGAAGGTCGTAGGTTGCCGCGCAGAGTCGAAGGTCGAAGGTCGTAGGTTGCCTCGTAGGGTCTAAGGTCGTAGGTTGCCTCACAGAGTCAAAGATCATAGGTTACCTCGCAGGGTCGAAGGTCGTAGGTTGCCTCACCGGGTAAAAGGTCGTAGTTTGCCTCGCAAGGACTTTGAAACTATGACTACGAGGCGTCGAGGCTGCGACTGCAAGGCTTCGAGGCAGCGACTGCGAGGCTGCGTCTGCGAGGCTTTGAGGTTGCGACTGTGAGGCTTTGAGGCTGCGACTGCGAGGCTTTGTGGCTACGACTGTGAGGCTTCGAGGCTGCGTCTGCGAGGCTTTGAGGCTGCGACTGCGAAGCTTCGAGGCTACGACTGCGAGGGCATTGACCATCTTTTCACAAGCTTGACTTTTCATGCTCAAAACCATTTTGGCCATAACTTTCTCGTTTCAAGCCGGATTTGGGCACGGTCAAGTGCGTTAGGCTCCAAATTCCGTCCTCTATCCTTTGGTGCTAATCTTGAGGCCTTTCGAGGTCTCTAGGAAATGGCTCTCATTCTTGGGCTTCTCTGCTGAGTTCGGTCGCAATCTGGCTCGGTCAAAATGGGGTCCAACAATATGTACTTCTAATTATTAATTTAATTTAATTATTATACTTAATTGCTTTAATCTAATTACTTACACCATCAACAATCATTGAATATCACTAAATCTAATTATTATGCTTAATTAAACATGTAAATGATTATTTAAACCACATTATAAAACTTAATTATTAAACCAAATTATTTAATCTAATTACTATTTATTTAAATCTCATTACAAAATTTAATTACTAAATATAAATATTTAATCTAATTTGTTAATCATGTGCTAATTATTGAAATCTAATTATTTACTCTAATTGTTAATTACATACTAATTATTCAATTTAATTACTATTTTTAGTTACAAATCATGCACTAAATTATTTACTAAATATAATTAGGAAATTTAATTACTAAATATATTTTTTAATCTAATAATTAATTGCTAAATCTATTTACTAATTATGCATTAATTACTTTAATGTAAAAAATTAATTAATCTAATTACTAACTATTTAAATTTAATTATTTACTATAATTTTTAACTATTTTTATCTAATTATAAAATTTAATTACTAAATCTAATTACTAGATCAACAAGTAAACGCAACAAAAGAATAACATCTAATTAAAACAAAATTTAAATGCAAAACTATTTTATATCTAACTATTAAAATAATTACTATTTTAGCAAACAAAATTACTTCTAAAATTAAAGAAAGAAAAGAAGGAAAAGAAAGAAAAGAAGGATCATTAAGTAATGGGTTTTTGTCAAAGAGTCCTCACTAGCTGAGGGAGGTAGTAGTTGGGAGTTGGAGTCGGAGTCAAACGGGGTAGTTGTATCCTCCCTTTACGCGAGGACTTCTCGGACATTACTGCCCGGACCAAGCGCAGATGCTTCCTTTTCGTGTACTTTTCTCTTCTTATAGTGTCAAAGATACTTTATTTTAACTTGCCCTAAACGTCTAATAGGGAATTGTGAACCATCCGATAAAAGATGGTATAATACTGGTCTTCGGCTGAAAGTGGACAACAATTTATGTGATTGATTAGTAAAGAATGATTTTTACGTTGGGAGGAATTAAGCCCCAAGTCATGCTAGATTTTAATGATGCCGTTTTCCTGGACTCAAACCAAGATGTTGGACGACCCGATCTTTCTTTTTATAGAAGTCGTAAAAGAGGCAAATCAAATCTCCATAAAAACCAAAAAAAAAAAAAACAGGAAAGAAAAAACCTCTGAAGTGCAAAACAAATGACGCATGAAAAGATTTTTTTGTTGCTTGCACGGCTCTCGGTTGCATGGGGGGTATTCATCCTCCCTCCATGCAGGGGCGAGTTAGAGCCAAAAACAGAAGCTGAAGCTCTTCTAAAATGGAAAGAAAGTATGGGGTACAAGCCTATTCTTTCATCCTGGATGGTGCGAGGAGTTGTCAATTCTTCTGACTCAAGTCCATGCAGATGGCAAGGAATTAGGTGCAACCAGGCCGGAAGGGTCACTGAAATAAGCCTTCCAAACACAGGGCTAACTGGCACCCTGGACAGCTTGCATTTGTCGCTCTTTCCAAGCCTGCTTCGCCTCAACCTGAGGGAAAACCAACTCACTGGATCTATACCCACCAACGTTGGCATCCTTTCCAAGCTCCAGCTTCTTGATCTTGCTGCTAACTCTCTCACAGGTTCTCTCCCTCCCTCTCTTTCTAACCTTACACAACTAGATGAGCTTGATGTTTCTCGAAACAATGTGAGTGGTGAGCTAGATCGCGGTTTGTTCCCGGTCCGACCAAGTTTGCCCACAGCAGGCCGTGTAGGCCTGGTAAGCCTGAAAAGATTGGTACTCCAGGACACTCAAATTGGTGGCCAGCTACCCCCTGAAATAGGAAATTCCAGAAAACTGACACTGATAGCTCTAGATGCTAATAATTTCTTTGGTCGCATTCCTCCTAGCTTGGGTAATTTAACTGAGCTAACTGTTTTGCGCCTCAATGAAAATCGGTTCTCTGGACAGATTCCCCAGGGCATTGGGAATTTGAAGTTGACCGATTTGAGATTGTTTGACAATAACTTGTCTGGTCGTGTACCAGAACAAATTGGAAATCTCTCTCTCTTGATGATTCTTTATTTGTCTATGAACAACTTTACTGGTCAGTTACCCCACCAGATATGTCAAGGTGGGAGGCTGATGAATTTCACTGCCTTTTCTAACAAGTTCACGGGTCCAATCCCAATAAGCTTGAGAAATTGCAGCACTCTGTATAGAGTCCGGCTTCAAAATAACCAACTTAGCGGCAGGATAGACCGGGATTTGGGAGTGTACCCAAACCTCACCCTGATGGACTTGAGCAACAATCAACTGCAAGGGGAACTCTCCCCGTCCTGGGCAAAGTACAAGAATTTGACCTCACTGAAAATTGCTGGGAATAAGATTACTGGAAAGATTCCAGATGAAATTGGTCAGCTGAGCAAACTCGTAGAATTGGACCTCTCTTCTAATAAACTCACAGGAGAACTGCCGCTTCAACTATTTAGATTGTCCAGTCTCTCTTCCCTGCTCTTACGAGACAATGAGCTCTCCGGCAATTTTCCTGCAGAAATTAGACAGCTATCCAATCTGGAAAAACTAGACTTATCAATCAACAAGTTGACAGGACCCATTCCACCTCAAATTGGGGAATGCTTTAAACTGCGAAAGCTGTCCTTGAGCAAAAACCACTTGAACGGATCAATGCCGTTTCAGCTTGGCCTTCTTGTATACCTGCAAGAGTTACTGGACTTAAGCTATAACTTCCTGACGGGGAAGATTTCTCCACGGCTTGGGAGTTTAGTACGGTTAGAAAATATGGACCTTTCTCATAACAATTTCACTGGAACAATCCCCGCTTCTCTTAACTACATGTTCAGCTTATCAGCTTTGAACCTATCGTACAACAAATTAGAGGGTCCTGTTCCGAATGGGGATGCCTTTGTACGTGCTTCTCCTGACGGTTTCATGAACAACACAGATTTGTGTGGCACGGGAAAGATCAAAGGTTTGCGCCCCTGCAACGGAATTTACACGGAAAGAGCAGACTCCAATAAAGATGACAAACTTGTGATCATCATCAGTACTACATTCGCCTTATTTGGTGCATTGCTTATCGTGCTTGTCACTGCAGGAATTTTAGCTCGGCGCCACAAGAAGAAGCAAGCAATTGTGGTGCAAAACAGAAGAGCGAATTCCCCTACGGAGGGCTATGATGGGATTATTTCGTACGATGATATTATAATGGCCACGAATAATTTCGACAGCAAAAGCTGCATTGGAACGGGAGGATCTGGGAAAGTTTACAAAGTAGAGTTGGAAAGTGGTCAAGTACTAGCAGCCAAGCAGTTGAGTTCCGAGATAGAGGGCATGAAGTGTGAGGAGCAAGTGAGGAGCTTTGGGAGGGAAGTGGCTGCTTTGACCGAGATACGTCATCGGAACATCATCAAATTTTATGGCTTCTGCTCGCAGGAAAGGCATGCATTGTTAGTTTATGAGTTCATGGAACGGGGAAGCTTGGCAAGAATCTTGAGCGGTGAAGAAGCAAAGGAATTGAATTGGGCCAAGAGGGTGCAAATAATTAAAGGGGTAGCCAATGCTTTGACATACATGCACCATGATCTTGTACCACCAGTTATTCACAGAGACATATCAAGCAAAAACATATTGTTGAACTCGGAATGGGAGGCTCGTGTTTCAGACTTTGGCACAGCAAAGTTTCTAAAGCCAGAATCCTCTAACTGGACCGGGATAGCAGGCACCTATGGATACATTGCTCCAGGTAAGCTCTTTGATATTTTATTTCTCCATTCTCCTGCGGTCAATGGAAAAACAAACCATTTAATTATTTTGTTTATGCCTGTTTCTAATTCCAATTTTGAAGAGCTGGCTTACACAATGGCTGTGACTGAGAAGTGTGACGTCTATAGCTTTGGAATTTTAACACTTGAAGTCATGCTGGGAAGACATCCGGCAGACCTAATTGCAAGTCTGCACTCCTCGTCGAATGAAAGCATTGCTGTGAAGAACATGCTGGATCATCGTCTCTCACATCCAAAAAATCCCGAGGTGGTTGATGAATTAGGTTCCATCATCAATGTAGCAATCTCATGCATTTTGGAAAACCCTAAATCTCGACCAACCATGCAACAAGTGTCTAGAATGCTAGAATTTCAGCCAAAAGCCATTCGTTGATTAGATAATCGACCGGTGATATTATTGCAGATACAATATATTTGGAGTTCAAGCTTCACGACGGTGGAGTCTCTCCCTCCACCTATGTAGTTTCCCACTTTCTGTTTATATACTATTTTCGATTTCTTAGTCTATCAATCTACATATATATAAGATGTACTTGTAATATTGAAGCTCAGTTTATCAATAAATTTAATCGCTTTTATGCTCGAGATCTGCGAGATACAAAGATAGTCATCCGCAAGGCTGATACAGCCTCAGAGTTGAATCTTTCTTTACACGTTTTTCTGTTTCAAATCCCCACCAATTTCTGGCGTATATATTAATTTGAACCTTAATTAACACGATCACATGGATGGTTGAATTTGGATCGACCTCTGGTTAAATTATCAAGGGTGTGTTAGATGAGATTATATTATTACGTAATAGTGCGTGGGAATGCAATGTGTGCCATAAGGCCCATAACTCGCATCAGTAAAAGGTAAAAGTTAATAATAATACTCCAAGGAAAATGTGGAAAACAAGAAAAGAAAAAAAACATCTATGAGTTATATTTAGAATAATAACTCAGAAAGCTTTGAGTAGACTCCTAGGCCTTAGAAATATCTTACTTGGAATGGATTGGGAAAGAGGATTCGGGAACCTCGGGCTTGTCTTAGGTTTTTTTTTTCTCTTATAAATAAGAGGGTTGTGATCTCAATAGGGTAGTCATTGTTTAGCTGATATATATTGAGTTGTATGAATTGTTAGATTATTATTTTATTTTTAATAATAGCTCATATAATTAAAAGCTTACATGCTATTAATGGATCGCATGTAATTAAAAGACTGTTTCTATATTAATGAAGGCTCAATATAATAGTTGTTGGACCGAATAGAAATTGAAAACAGTAGGGTTATATATATAGATGTATCTCTTCACTTTCTCTTCAATTAGGTTTTAACGCAACACAGAACGTGCGTGTGGCGGTAGTTCTTCTCCATCACAGAACGTCATTAGAGAGAAGCAGAAAGGTGATAAAACTCATTCCTTTAATTCGTTCATGGATCCAGGTACGCTTCCAATTAAGGTTATAGTTTCTATTAAATAATTCTAGGCATAAACAATCCTGCCGTAAATTCTTATATGAATCTGCGAATTTGTAGAGGTAGGTTGTGATCAATATCATTCTATTAGGAAACCATTTTTATGCGGCTGGATCACCCTGGTAGGATTTATCTGTGGTTGTAATCCCTGACCTCTCTCTCTTTATGCTATAAAATCTCCATCCCTATTTTCATTTTAGTTCTTTTTCAGTTTTTGTTTATTTTTTACCCTATTTCTTTATTTCAATTTTTGCCCATCAAAAAAGTCCTATCCTCTCATTCGCTTGTATCATTTTTAAAGAAAACAAAAACAATGATTCACTGTTATGTGCTTCTCCATAAGGAAAGGAAGAAAAACAAGACATTTCTTTGTTGTTGATGAGGAAAGCAGAAAGTAACAAGGAAAAAAAATACTTCTTTGACTTTTTGCCTGCCCATTGCTGTTGACGACTGCCACGAGATGTCACGTATCCCAGCCCTCCTCGGTCGCTGCTCATCATTCGGCGACCACCACGTGTCTTGAGTCGTCCAATCTCCGATACCCAGATGCTGCTGTTTATCCTCTCCCATGCCAGCACTGTTGCCAGTTGCCGCTGCTCAGCTAATGCCAAAGCTAGCCGTCAGTCCCCATTGCTGACTTCGGCAAGCATCACCTCGACTTTAGTTGCCTCATTGGTCCAACCCAAAAAGCCAGACCTTGCTGATGTTGCCGGATCTTGCTGCCAGAACCTTCAGGCACCGCCACTAGGATAGGCGTTGCCCTTGTTCTGCCAGAAATGAAGGGGGTATATGCCTTAGATGTTACTTTCACCCTGATTTTCGGCTGGAGAACAATTCGGCCATTAGAAGTGTATGTTCTTTGGGCATGGAGTCAAATGAATCTGTGTCTGCTACTTTAATTCATTTTCTAAAATTTTGAATTCAAATATGGGATCTTAAATTCTTTTATGAATTTGAAACATTTTGAATATGGATTATTTTAGTTTCTTGTAGGTTTTGATAGCCCCTTATAGTTGCTAAGATGTATTGCTCTAAATTACATTGTGTACTGGATAAAATTTTCTGATTAAACTCCATTTTTATCTGTTTTACTCAACCTTTTTATTTTCCTGCATTACTTAGTATTCACATGTTTGCATATGACATGTAATCTTGCATAACCCCATTTACGGGAGTATGAAGGTAAAATGTAGGAAAAGGGTGAGGCGCCTGTCATGTTCAGGTAAACAAGCCTTTCGGTCTTGCCTTTCCGTGCGAAAGAAAAAGAGATGAAATTTGTGCTTGTTTTGATTGATGAAGTTTTTTGTTGCAGTCATTTGGAACTCCTCGAAGGAGAGAGTCAAACACCCAAAAACCTGAAGTAAGTTTGATTGCATTTCAATTTCAACAATATTATATTGTGAATCCATTGGTTATATGAAGTTAGGTCTTCCTATTTAATGTTACAGGACTCTGTTTATTATCACCCTACACTAAATCCTACAGGAGCTCCACCACCTGGAAAGCCTCCTTTGTTTAAACCACCTGGAAACCCTACACTCCCCCTATGTTTGTTGTTCATTCTTCTATTTCTGAAATATTATTGTTGGTTATTATTGGATTTTCTGTTAAGTTTACTGTATTACTATCTTGTTAGGAAATTACACAAAATTTCCGTATTGCTAGATTTGTAAATATCGGAAATGCAAAGAAAATGACACACAAAATTGATAACGGAGTTCGGCTAATTTTGTCTACGTCTCCGGGCTGCTACAAATCTTTTACTAGGAAAGAAAAAATTACAAACTTACAATCCACATCCAAGAATTCTCACACCGAATTCTCTTAATCTCTCAATTTCTCTCTACAACAATGCATAAGATTATTTTAATGTTTAAGTCATGCCCTTTTTATAGGTTTCAAGATTCTCACTCTTCCACACATTTATTTCCTTTAAAAAGAGAGATCAATATCTATTTTTGATTATAGCCGTCATTTCCTTTTCTTTTCCTGAAATAGTATGCGGTAACATATCTCTCATATGTTTACCGTTTATTTCTCTCTCGCCAATTGTTGCAGGACTGAGAATCCCCTTGTCAGCAGCCATTCATCAAGCGATGCTGCATCAACTTCAAATGCTGAGTTAGAAACTAGTGCTTTAACTGTGCCACCTCCCCCTCCGCCACCTCCTCTACCTAGTGCTGATGACTTGGATTGTGGAGATGGCTCTGATGTACCAGTATCTTTGCCTCTGCCTCCTCCACCTCCAATGCCTCCAAAATCGGCTGACTTGGGTGCATCATTGCCTCATCCACCTCTGCCACCACACCCTCCTGGCCCTCCACCTAAGGACAAAGTTGATACACAAAATCTTCATATCCCCTTCACTCACCAACAGCGTGTGCAGCCTCCTCTGCCTGGCACTGGTGGAAATTAGAGGGCTAAAAATCAAACTACAGATGACCCATCTACCAGAGAAACTCTGCAAGTTAGCTTCTTTCACTTGATTTTGAAAGTGAGCAGAACTATGCTTGATCATACAGCACTCGCGGTTGTTTAAATGGGATGGATGCTTGCTTTGTCATATAGTAGTCAGGGTTATTGTCCAGACGGGATATTTTGGGCGGTTACCATGTGCTTTTGGACAAAGTGAAAATTATTTTGGCCACCTTGGAATGCTCCAACAATTTCTTAATATTCTTAATATTCTTAACAAGTTCAAGTACGTCTATTTTAAAAGTTAATGTATGAAATTTTAAATGTATTCTTAATATTCCCCTGTGGCCCGAGGGATGAGGTTTTTCTAGGTATACAAACAAAATCATCCTCAACAAGCCATCTACAAATAAGTGACTCTTTAAAATTTTGTATTCCATAATTACAAAATTATGTTTGATAGTTATTGCACTCTGAATATTTTAGTAAAATTTCAAACTTTTGTTTGATGGGTATTCTTCACATGATATGGATATAATATTGTATTTTAAACTCTTGTTTGTTTGATTGGGCGAATTAATCATATTGTTCTCAATTTGTGAAAATACAATTGATTTTATATATTATCGGCATAAATATTTCATATGGCTGAAAATACATAAAAATAATCATTTTCAGCATTTTTTGAAACGCTAACAAATATGGTTTTATAAAAACCCGAAATAGAACTAAGCCGCTTTTTTAGGCATGTCGGTACAAAAGGGACCTAGGGTGTAGTATGAATGTCAGAACAAATATTGTCTATGCTATGTTGGTATTTTTGTGTTGAAATTAAAATATAGAGAGATAACAAACATATTACAAGAGACGTTTTCACAACTCTCAGATTTACAAGGGACCTTGGACTGATATATATATTTCTGCTTTTTCCCGAGCTCACATATTACAAGAGACGTTTTTACAACTCTCAGATTTTGCTTTTTTCTTATCCCTCTCAATTTTGCTTTTTTTCTTAACGTACACGGCCATACCATACCCATGCATATATATATATATATATACACATGCAGCTGACTCCACACACATTTAATGCTCATTTATTAAATGAAGCCACTTCTTTCACGTTGCACACAATCCCACACAAATAATGAAACACAGTCTACTATTACTGCATTTAATAAATATACTTGCTGATTCATTAAAAGTTAAATATTTACTATTTAGTTACAGTAATTGTATTTCTCCTCTTGCAACGAGTCTTCGGCTTCACGTTGTTGCAGAAATAATGCCCGCTTGTGGGGTGGGGGGATGACACCGGGAGATATGGGAGACGATGTTGGGAGAGAGGGGGACAAAGCTGGGGTGGGGTGGGTCGATGCCGGGAGAAGGGGTTTGAGCGTTGCCGGTAGAGGGGGTGGGCGCTGGAGGTGGCCGTTGCCGGTAGATGGGGTGGGTGGGCACTGCGGGGGGGGGGGGGGGGGGGGGGGTTGGGCGCTGCCAGTAGAGGGGGTGGGCGCTGGAGATGCCCATTGCCAGTAGAGGGGGTGGGTCATTGCCAGGAGAGGAGGGTTGGGCGTTAGATGAATCGGATGTGTGTATTTTGGAGCAAATCATCAAATTTATAAAAAAAAAATCTTCTTCATCAAAATTTGGCATTGGCTTGATGAAGCTAATGCCAGTGCTCTTATAATATCACTCATCATTTGGTGGCTCCATGAATAGATGTACAGTGTGATTGGCTCGTTCGGTGCCTCCACAAAATGACTACTTTGACAACTATTCGGCGCCTCCAGGGATATGACAGATTTGCAAGTTTGTACACTTTTAAGTCAGCGTTCAAATATTTCCTGCATGTCTATCAATATCTTCGGCGCATGCAAATATTAATATTTTTATTTTAATTTGCATAAATTAATACACCTCCTCAAATTAAAATATTTTTATCCTGAAAGATGCAAATGACAACGCCTTTATAAGAATATCAGCTAACTAATTACGAGTATTACAATACTCCAACTCAATTGTTTTCACCTCCACGTGACTGCGCAAAAATTGAAATCGCATATTAATATGATTGCTCCTTTCATGTTGAACTAGGTTCTTCGATAATTCAATTGTTGATTGATTATCCACCCGAATTACTATAGTCTTCTCCTGGGAATTGTTTAATGACTCCAATAAATTTTTCAACCAGATTGCTTCACACACGACTTAAGTAATTGCAACATATTCTGCTTCACAAGATGACACAGCTACAATACTCTGTTTCTTTGATGTCCATGAGAATGCCGTCGACCCGAGATAGAACACATGGCCAATTGTGTTCTTTGTTTCATCTTGGTCTCCGCCCCAATCACTATTTGAATATCCAGTAAGTTCTGCAACTTCACCAAATTTATAAAAAAAATCCAAAATTCAGTGTACCTTTAAAGTACCTGATAATTCTCTTTGCAACTTGCCAATGTGATTCTCGTGGCGTCTCCATATATCGGCTTACCAATCCAACTCCATAAGAGTATATCTGGTCTAGTTATGGTTAAATACCTCAATCTTCCTATGAGGCTCTTGTACAGGATAGCATCCACCATTTTTCCTTTTCCTTCCTTTGTCAATTTTAATCCTGTTATGACAGGAGTACTCACGGCTTTACAGTCTTCCATTCTAAATTTCTTTAGAATATCCGCCATATATTTTTCTTGGGAAATAAAAATCCTACCAGCTTTTTGCTTCACTTCGATGCCAAGAAAATATGACATAAGACCATTATCTATGATGTCAAATTCTTTAAACATGAACTGCTTGAATTTGGCTTTTCACAACTCCCTGTAAACAACAATTCATCAACATATAAACACAAAATCAAGTATTCGCCATTCTTAGTCTTTATGTAGACTAAGTGCTCATATGAGCATTTCATAAATCCATTCTCTTGTAAATAACCATTGATCCTAGCATTCCACACACGGGGTGCTTGTTTTAGGCCATACGAGGCCTTTTTCAAATGGAGCACTTGATTTTCTGCTCCTTTAACCACAAAGCCCTCAGGCTATTCAACATACAATTCCTCTTCCAAAATGTCATTCAAAAATGCAAACTTCACATCAAGTTGGTAGAGTTTCCAACTATGATGAGCTACCAACCAAATTAACAGTCTTACCATATCCATTCGTGCAACAGGAGTAAAAACTTCATCATAATCAATTCCATGCTTCTGCTTGTAGCCTTTTACTACAAGTCTCACCTCGTACCGATCAACCTCTCCATCTACTTTACGCTTGATCCGGTATACCCATTTGACTCCTATGGCTGTCTTCTTTGGTGGAAAAGTTGACAACTCCCATGTATCATTCTTTTCAATGGCTTGGATCTCCTCCTCCATAGCGATTCTCCAACACTCTTCTTGAGCAACTTCTTCAAAGTTTATTGGCTCATAATCTGCATACAAACAAAACAAGTTTACCTCTTCTGTTTATGTATAAATGTCATCCAAACTCCTTATTCTGACTGGAGTGACATTGAATCTTTTGGTTCTAACACTTGATGCAGATGAGCTTGATACTCCATTGCTTTGGTGTGCCGAAGGTGGGTGATAATATGGTTGTAATAACTCGTGTTTGGGGTTCTGGAGTTAACCATGTGATGGAGTGCACATCGAGGGATATGAAGATCAGTATGGCGATGTAGGCATCGAATAAAGAGTTTTGACTGTGAGTGGGCCCGATTTGGAGTCGAAACCCCAAAAAGGTAATTTTGGAATTTTTATGCTGTGGTCAGGTGACTTTGTATTTGTTTGTCAAACGGAGTATTTTAATAGTAATTGGGCTTGATTTGGAGTCCAATTGGCGTTTGGGCCCTCTGAGGGTAATTTGGATATTCGTAGAAATAAAAGCAAGGAGGTATAGATAGAGAAAAGAGGGGAGGAACCCTTATCTTGCTTTTGTGGTGTGTGAGACGTGAAGAGAGAAGAGAGCATGAAGAGAGAGAGAGAGAGAGAGTTGGAGGAAGAACCAAGAGCTAAGGGGATTGGACGATCCAGACTCAAATCGCCCAAATTCGAGGTACGGATTCATTCTTTTCACTATTATATCATTGAGTATGCTTGATTATGCTTTCTAGATTTGTGAATTAACCCCAAATTCGTGGAATTTAGATGGAAACTCTAAGCTTTGGGGAAAACCCACTTTTGGGTTAAATCTGGTGATTTTGGTGCATAATATGTGATGAAAACCAAATAGATAGTATTTAGTATGAGTTTTATAAACTTATGACGGGTTTTTAGGGTTCCTAGGTTGACTTCAGATGAGAAATAGGCTAAAAACACCAATGAACTATGTGGTCGGGGACTCAAGGAGTCCAGATAAATGAACAGCGCTTAATGACTAATCCAGACTAAAGGTCAATCCGAATCAGTGGGAGCTTATTCCGTGCTAAGGATCGCTCGGATGTCTTACTCTATATCAAGGAGCTTAGTCCAGATAAGTGTGATGTTTCGAATCAGTGTGAAGTGTGATGTTCCGGATGAGTGTGTGATGTTCCGGACTAGTGTGATGTTCCGGATCAGTGTTGTTGGACCCCATTTTGTCCGGGTTGGACATACACATTTATTTTTCACTTTAAGCTTTGCTCCTATTTGTTAATCACTTTGTACAAATAAATAAAGAGACGTGACCGTCAATTCGAAATGTATTTCGATGACTTTTTGAAAAAGGCCACCAAACGTCAAAGATCCAGTTCCGGATGATAGAAAATCAAATTTGAGGATCGACGCCTTTGACGGCGATGAACTGAAGGCCAATGTTCAAAACGATACCCCAGATCAGGTTACAAACATCATTTTTGCATTCTACTCGCTTTCCTGAGAATTTTGATGTATATATTGCATATATTCGCTCACAGAGCTTATTTTCAAAAAAAAAAACATTTTTCGATAATAAAGCGGTTTAGGGACGTGCAGTACAGTTTTGACTCCAAAATAAACTAATTTTCAAGAAACATGGATACGGGGTCGCTCGTTGTGATGCCCCGAGTCCAAAAATAATTGTTTCATATTTTATTGAAAGCCATATTATTTTGTTGATTCCAAAAACCCAAAACATCAGTTGAAAATTACAAAATGGAGCAGTAAAAATTTGTTTATCTCTTTTCTCTTTCAAATTTCCCACTTACCGTTGCCACATGTCAATATTTCGTTGGCTCACAATAATAAAACAAAAATTAACAAAAGCAAAAAAATCACAACCACACATTCATTCATCCTTATCCCTTCTCTTCTTCGTTACCTCCCTCAACGAAGACGACGCAGTCGTCACTTCCCCCCTCGCCGCGCCACACCAGCCGGAGGACCACCGCATCTCCAGCCCGGCCATCACAGCCCACCATCCTTTATACTTCTCCTCTCTTCTCTCCCTTGGACCTAGTCCACTTGAGCCTAACCGCTCAAACCTCACCCAACCATCTCAACTATGGTCAAGTCGTCCATGGCCGGCCACCTCTACCGAACCTACCATGGTTAAACTATACCTCCCCGCCCCAAGCCGCTTCAAACCCTAATCCCATCCTCTATTTAAACTCTCAAAGTCATCAAACCAAGGGGGGTTCTCTGAAACCAAAATAAACCCACCGTAATTTCTTACCTCTTTCAATACCAGAATCCATAGAGAGTTCCCCCGATGGCCGGAATCCCTCCGCCGGCCATTGTCGCTCCGTTTTCTATGATCCCGACCAACCTAGTCCAAACCTCCGTCAACAAGTCTGACCAACCATTGTTCGTCCCTCATTCGATCTAATAATAATAATAACCAAACTCCTCTCCCTGGATAGGAATCGCTACCAGTCTGCCACACCAATCCGCTGACTCCAACATCTCCTGCCGACGTCGACTACCTCAGCCGCGATGCACCTCAACCCTCCAACGATGAACGTAGCACTAGTCCCCAATCTTTCCTCCTCGACGATGTCTCCAACCACAGCTAGAGTTGCCACTCCCCACCGACGCTACCCTTGACAGCGGAGTCCCCTCGCCGCGGCCCTGTTGTCCTACCGCGCCTTCACTGCTCTGCAACCCTCAGCATCACCATCCACTGGCCGCCCGAGGGAGATACAAGAAGGTGACTTGTCCGTGGACGGGAAGAGAGGAGTTCCCTTGCCTTTGAGTGACTTTGGTCCTTGCACGGTTGGCTTCGTTTTGTCTGTGGTCATTTCGTCGTTGCTTTGCCTCTTTTTTGTGTTTTATTTTGTTGTTATTTTGCCTAGTTTGTTTGTTTTAGTTATTGCTATCATTGTTCATTTCCACGAATGGTCCTCTTGAGGTTTGGTTTTTGACATGTTTGGTTCTTCATGCGACTGATCTTCATATCATTGATAGGTTACTGGTTTAGCGACTGCTTCGTGATTTCTTTAGTGACTGTTTTATGGTGAGACCTGTGTATTCATGGTATAGGCTGGATTTGCTCACGGTTGGTGTGTTCTTTATGTTTTACACTACGATTTGATGCAGATTTGGTGTTTGACTAAAACTTGTGTTCTCTTTGCTTTCTTCGTGTATTTTTTAAGAGATGTTCTTGCACACTCTACCACTCCACCACTCCACCATACACTAATGGTTGACTAGGATTAATTTAGGGATTTCATCATGATTTCTGGTATGTTTTTATTATTATTACTATTATTATTCCATACTATTGTCTGGTTCGAGTAGTGTTCTGTTTTGGCCTTGAATTCCTCTTTTTCACTGTCCCATGGGTCGGCTTCAATTTGGGATCACCTCTATCATCATGTGCGTCTATGTCTTTTGTGCGTCTGTGTTCTATTTTATTTTTGTATACCAACACGTGTTAAACGAAATTATTGTCAATCTATTTGTGCGCCCATGTTTGAGAAATGGTTTTGGTTTATGCTTTTGTGATTTTTCTAACGTTGGTCTTGCAGGACGTCAAGCGGTCCCCCTTTTCTTAGTTTTTATTTATTTATTTATTTATTTTATTGTTCCTATTTTTTTTGAGGGCGTATGTGACCTCTCGTTCATTGTACCTTGTAAACACAACAAAAAGATAGTAAAACAAAAAACAAAAACACAAAAAAAAAAAAAAAGAAAAAAAAAAAGAAAAAAGAAAAAGAAAAAGAGAGGGAGTTATGTTTTGTTTTGTGAATGTCACTTTCACACACAAACACCTTTATTTATGTTTTCTTAATATTTGTTTCAAAAATATTTTAAAGTTAGAAATGTTTTTATTTTTATGTTTAAAAAAAAGTTTTCTTTAATAAAAACCCAAAAATTGAAAAAACATTTTTTTAAAACACGCAAGGTATCCCTCTTTAACAACAAAAAAAACATTTTTAAACACACAAGATATCACTTTTAAAAAGGGCCTTTTTGTTTAATTTCATTTCTTTCCAAACAACCATCACTTGTGTATTTTTCATCGATTCCCAAAGCCAAATGAATATATTTTCCTCATTCGAATTAAAGTTAGAGTTTTCTTACCATTTAGGACTATCCCTTGATTGTTAGATAATTCTTTTAGGATCACTCCTTAAATTGCTTAGGCAAATTGAATTAAAAATTAATTTAGGAGAATTTGTAGATAATTTATGATTTAAGTATTTTAGAATTGTATTTTAGGTTTTTTTTTCCCTAAACGTTTCATTTTCATTTTAAATATTTTAGAATAATTATTGATAAGCAAAATTAAAACAAAAGACCTCTAAAATCTTAGGATAGGTACTGAAAGGGCGTCGTGGGGGTGTTAGTCCTTCCCAACGCGTAATCAAACTCCCAAACCTAGCTCCGGCAACGTAGATCATTTTAGGTGACCAACTGCACCCCAAAAACAGTTAGTGGTGACTTTGTTCTTTTTCATCACCATTCGGGTGAAGGGTGGGAGAACCGCATCCCTAAAAGCGGGTTTCCTCCCGGACGAAATTCGGTGATGACAAGTGTGATGTTCTAGATTAGTGTGATTCAGATGAGTGTGATGTTCTGGATAAGTGTGATGTTTCGGATTAGTGAAGTGACGATGTTTCGGATTACTATTATTCCTTATTAAAATCTAGAGGGAGTGTTATGGACCTATGAGTTTATTTTGATAAGCTTGAGAAGCTACTGTTGAGGGCCTGAGAAGCGAGATTTGTATAGAGCCTGGGAGGCAATACTGTACTACTGTGCCTGAGAGGTAATACTGTATCTGAAAGGTACTATTATGCCTGAGAGGTAAGGCGGGGTTTGAGGTAATATTGTGCCTGCGTTAAGGCGGGGCCTGAAGTAAACAGAAATAGTGTCAAGAGGAAATATTTAGGATTACCTAGGATGCTTTCTTTGTTTTATATTTTAATGTGTGTATATAATTGAGTTGGTGATGCATTACATGAGTACATGCCTACACTAGTTTATAAGCTAGGATAGGTCAGGGAGACATGATTCCTACTGAGCTGTGGTTGCTCACCCTTCCTGTTGTGTTTGTTTTTATTTACTTTCAGGTGTTTACAAAAGCTAGGAGGTTCCCCTAAGGTGAAAACCTTGTGTGTTTATTTGCTCTGTTGGATTATGAAAACTATGATGTAACCCCGTGGGGGAAAGACTATGTATGTACGTGTGTTTGTACTGTGTTTTGAAATGAGATTTCTATGTATGTGTGAAATGGTTTAGGGACGGCACTCGTGCTAAGGTTTCTTTCTCGGTGTTCTCACCAACCCCTTGTTCCTTCGGGTACGGGCATGAGGATTCACTAATTGGTTTCTATGGGTCCGAAATCTAGGGCATGATAGATGGTATCAGAGCATAGTCTAGTTGGCTAAGGGTAGTGGGGTGATTGATTACTCTTGAGTCCTTTTGAGGGGTATGAAGGGATGTGTCTGATCAACACAGTCCTTTACGAGCCTCGGAGGTATACTTGGGGTAATCAGTTGTGGTGTAGGTGCATGCATGGATAGGCACTAGTGTGCACTAAGAATGTGAAACTGATTTGATGTGCTATATGTGATATGATGAGCTATGTGACAGTATAGCAAATAAGGCACTAGTGTGCACCAAGGGTGTCACAGCCCTCTACTCCTTGAGAAGGTGAATAGCAGATAAGGCTATTTGGTGATTGAATCCAGGAGGCTGCGAGGATGATCAAAGGCAGATCATGAGTTCGTTCTTGGAGGGAAAAGAAGAGGGTTCTAGCTTTATCGTTCTTTAGGTTGGTTTCTTCTTTTCGCTCTTTGCAAAATTAAACTAATTGATTCATGTTTAGATCCTGGTGTTTGTCTGCTGGAATTAAAATTTTAAAATCCGTTTCTGCTGCGGTTAATTGTTAACTCTATTCCAATATTCTAACAATTGGTATAAGAGCTTTAAACATGTTAATCAATTTGTTTAATTTGGCCCTGGATGTATGAATAGAAGTAGCAGCACTCTAGGGTTTATATGTTTATACATGAGATGTATATTACAGGTGGTGTATGGATTTATATATTTTGTTCATGTGATGAATGATTTAATATATATATATATATATATATATATATATATATATATTTAATTGTGATGGTTTGCCGGCCTTGGGATCTTAGATTTGATTGTATTTACATGTGATGTAATTTGCTAGAGGAGCAGTCTATCATCATCGTGTTTCCCTACTAGTTTTTTTTTTTTTTTGATTCCATCTTGTAAGCCAAAATTGGCATAGGATTATTTTATGTAATGTTCTATGTTCCACAAAGCCTAATGAATCTGTAGCAGTTCTCGCTTTGCCGAATTTTAAACCGAGTTCGATTGCAGGTTACCCAAAAAAAGGGCAGAGAGGCAGCTTTGATTTTCATCATTACACGTTGTAACATAAAGAAAAAAAAAGGTTGCCGAAAAGCAATGTTTGCTCCCTCGTTTAGCATGTGATGTTGACAATTTTTTTTTGGCATCATCATGGTTCAACAGAAGTCACCAAAGAAAAAAAAGGAAGAAAGCAAGTCTTCATTTTTGGGAATTCTTTAGCAAAAAAAAAAGGCTTGGGAGGAGGCTCCGCTGAAGGGTTAATAAAAAAAAAGGGGAGCCCACTTCATTCTTCATGCATGAGTCGTCAACACAAGAAAAGAAATAAAAAAAGGAGGGGGCAACTCTCTTTTGTTTTTGACATCCCATGAGTTAGGTGCTGAAGTTGGTTGTGCAGATTTTGGGCATGGAATATTTTGAATATTTTTAACAATCTGTCTTGATTCCCTAATTTTGTTTTTTTTAAATTTTATTTTATATTGATGGAATAATTTTTTTAGAAACTAAAGAAAATTGATATAGTTAATTTTAGAAGATTAGATCTTTTTATAATTTTTTATGTTAGACTTAAATGAAAAATAATTTTATAATTGGATAATTGTTATCCATGATTAAATTATTTAAATATTTAAGTGAGAAATAGTTTTAATGGATAATTGTTATCTATTAAATTTTATTCTATATTGATGGAATAATTTTTGAAAATTTAAAAAAAAAACTGACATAATTAATTTTAGAAGATTAGATCTTTCCATAATTATCTATGTCAGTATTAAATAAAAATAATTCTATAATTGGATAACGGTTGTCCATAATTGAATTATTTTAACATTTAAGTGTGAGGTAATTTTAATGGATAATTGTTATCTATTAAAATTATTCAGGTTGCATGCAAGATGAAAACAATGAAGATCAACCAAAAAGATGAAGATGAAGAGCCTGCAAGAGTGTATTGTTTTTTTTTTTTTGCTTATTTTTCTTCTTAGGATGGATCCCTTGGTATTACGACTGTAGTTTATTTAATGTTTGTTTTATAAATTGCGTATCACATGATCACATGCCATATATGATTAGAAGTGCCGTCTACATAATATGTTTCATGCATCATTTTTATTTAAGAGTTAAATAAAAATATTAAAACCCAAATTTTATGCATAATAAAAATATTATGTGAGAGGGTTTTATTGGGAATAAGATCCATGGTCTCCATTATTAAATAACTAAGGTATATGTCTTAATGTATCTCCAAAGAGATTTTATGGACTAGGCTAAAGTTATTTTCCTAAAAAGATAGTTTACTTATTATTTAAACCAGCTGATTGACACCTTGCCAAAGCTAGGCATGTCACGCCTCCGAATTCCAAGAAAACCCGAAACCAGGAACATGACTTCCCCTTGCCTGCACCCGAAAGGTCAAGGGGTTGGTGACTAGCACCAATAGAGACTACACCGCGGGTGCTATCTCAAATATGTTACCCTGTACAGTCATACATCAAGGGTAATCCTGTACTTTCCCATACATCATCATGCATATTGATGGTCCCATGGAGCCTAAAAGGGGGGGGGGTGAATAGGCTCTTACTCAAACTCTTTCCTTTCTCTCAAGACACAAACACTTATCTAGTTAAGTGATAGAATCATCAGGGAAGATAACCAGGATAGTGGAAGTATTTTGTTTTATTATCACGAGATGAATACAACAAAATAAAAGCAAGACTCTCTTACACTCTGTTTACAAATGAACTCACACACTAGCCAACTTCTATCTCCAAAGATGAAAAACACGCTTGTGCATACACAGAATTAGTCCTTTTTAACTGATGCACATTCGCTCTATTTTTCAACCTTACTTAATAATGTACAAGTATGAATATTTATACAAAACATTCCTAAGAGACAACCTTAGAACTTGTAGTTCCGGAATGCGTTCAGCACTAACTATCCCTCGGTAATCTCTCTGCCTTGACTGCTGCGGATTGTGGAGCTCAAGATCTTGGGTTTGAAGAGTATAAGTGTCTTTGTGAGTTCCCAGATACAATTAAGGTTGTGTCCACATATCCGGATGATCCACGTGTAAGATTCTTCAGGTTCTCAATAAATTCGTCTTACATCGGGATGCCACGAGCCGATAACTTTAAATGCGGTTGAGTTGAAGCGATCTTCTTGGTCCGGTGTAATTTTCCTTACTCCGTAGCTAATGAAGCTCGAACCTTACTCCGTGTCGGTGGTTGCTTACTCCGTATCTATTTAGTACTGGAATCCTTAGTCCATGTCAGCGCTTCCTTACTCCGCATGTAAGTTCCTTACTCCGTATGTAAGTTCCTTACTCCGTATGTAAGTTCCTTACTTCGGGCGAGTCTTGAAAAGTCTGATGACTTATTCTATGTCAGCGCTTTCTTACTCCGCATGTAAGTTCCTTACTCCGTATGTAAGTTCCTTACTCCGGGCGAGTCTTGAAAAGTCTGATGACTTATTCCGTGTCAGCGCTTTCTTACTCCGCATGTAAGTTCCTTACTCCGTATGTAATTTCCTTACTCCGGGCGAGTAACATATCCGGATTCCTTACTCCGCATCTGGTTTCCTTACTCCGCACTTATCTTTAAGTTCTTAGTCCGTACGAATGTTCCTTATTCCGTATGTATTTGTTACTTGGTTATTTACCAAGTGTTTGACGACACTCACTCTTGTCCGGATCAGGATTATGTATCCTGTCCTTAGCTTTGCTCTCACGAGTGCATCTCTGGATTAGTAACATATCTTCTGCAAGGATCAAATAAACACAAAAGATCTCAGATCAAATTACATAAGGCTTTATCAGCATTATCCAAATTCTGGTTTTGATCCAACACATATGATAAGTCAAACAGTCATACAGACATTACATCACAAACAGTATGCAAATACAACTGTCCACGAACCCATGTCCGGGATACAACACATAATAAAATACAGAATACAGTACTCTATCATACATCAGAATAGTGGGCACGTCCTCCTGGAAGAAAGTCCTCCACTAGTTTCGGGTCACACCTGAAAAGGGGTAAACAACAAGTAGGGGTGAGCGACAAACTCAGTAGGTGACCCCAAAACTCCACATCATGCAACACATATAAGTCTATATTATATGCTCAGTGTACTCGTGCACCGTGCAGAGTGCACAATCATCAGGACTCAGCCTGCAAACAAACATCAGGACTCAGCCTGCCCACACAAGACAACTTGTCCACGGTCCTCCATGGGATCCCAGCTCAGGGCAATCAGCCCTAGCTCCACGAGCTCAACGGCTCAATTCAGGCCTTAGCCTGTCTACAGCGCAATATGCCTGGCCACAGTCGCCACACAGGCCTGCCATCGGTGCATATGCCTGCCACGTCAACCACATAGCACCATTGGTGCATCACGGTGAGAACCCAAACAAGTCACGGAGTCCATGCCCCAATGCCTCACGCCAACATACTAACATTAGTATGACATGTCATTTCTCAACATTTCCTTTAGAACTGTAGCCAGTCTTCACAAGTAAATCCTCAATCCTTGATTTATGAAGGAAGTACCCATAGCAGCTATTTTCTTGAAATTAAAAGTCCCGGCATTGGGTTCCCATATCATCAATAAGATAATCTGATTTTTGGGGATTTTTCTGAGATGTCTAACCCCACTTTCCAAAAAGTCACCACTACGAACTTTTAGGTTTTTTTGAGATTTTACACTAAATCCCAATTTTCATATTTTGAAAGAGTGGGAATTAATTTTTCTAGTATTTTTCTTTGAATCCAAATGGGGGGTATTTCGTTATTTACATTGTAACTTAAGTATAATACTTAAGTATAATACTTAAAATGAGTAGATGGGTATAGGTTACAATGTAAATAGGTCCAGTCCAGTGCAGTCCAGTGTCCAGCTACACTGTTGGAGCTGCGACTCGTAGTGCGGAACTGCAGCGCACCTCGGAGACTCGTAGCTGGAGCTGCGACTCGTAGTTGCACAGCACGCCTCGAAGACTCGAAGCGGGTCTTCGATCTTCGACCTTCAGACTACGAACTTCGACCTTCGGACTATGAACTACGACCCTATGAACTACGAACCTTCGAGCTACGAACTACGGGTCTACGAACTACGACCCCACGAACTACGAACCTTCGAGCTACGAACTACGGGTCTATGAACTATGACCCTGGATCTTCGACCCTTCGACCCAGAACTTCGGATCTTCGTTATTTCGACCCAGTAATTCGCCCAGGGTACTGTTCACCATCGTTTTCACCTGTTCTTCGTCTGAAACGCGCCCAGAAACTCCCAGACACTCACTAACACCCCTGTTTCGCAAACAAACTACGATATCTACCTCAAAAAGCGTCCAGAATGCCTCTAAATCGCGCGAAACAACAGAAACACATATAAAATTTCGGATTTCCAGAAATCTATATCTAAACCCAGATTTCCATGGTTGACTTATCAACCCTCATGAAAAACACAGTTAATCAACCCCAAAATCACAGGAACATATATCCACAATGATATAAAACAGTTCTTAACCACAGATCTTATGCTAAACCATTAGATCTAACCCAAAATTGGTTTTCCCCAAATTCTAGGGTTCATGCTCAATTTCATAAATCATGATAAATTCATGCAGATCCAAAACAAGAGAGAGATAAGAAGTTCAAGGACACCTACTTGAAGTGAATCTTAAAGCTCCACGAACCCAAATCGCCCCAAATCGCCAAGGCCTCCAAGCTCTCTCAAGCTCTCTCTCTCAAATGTACAAATGAGATAACGTAAAATGAAAGCTTCTTCTTTTTTTTTCTGCTATTTATATTTTTGCCAGTCATTGACCAATAATTGACCTAGTCAATCATTGACTTAGTCAATAATTGACCTTTAAGGTCCCGAACTCCAAATTGAGTCAAATTACAGTCCAAACGCTCGAAATGACGAGCACAACACTAAACAGATATTATTACACCCAAATGACTGCCCAAATGCAAAGTCAACCAGTAAACCCCGAAAAGTCAATAATCGGGTCAAACGGGGCCCCGACTCGGAATTGGGCCCAAGTACAGTCAAAATGCTCACATCGACGACTACACTATCATCCAGATAGTTACATTCCCATAGAATGACTATCTCTCAAAATTACCCAAATACGAGTCTTTACAAGGCAATTCAAAAGGTTTAGATAATAATACACGAAATAATGGTCAAACACTCAACATGATCTCTTGCATAAATCTTCCAAAGAGGCGTTGTTGCAAGGGATGTGGGCCAAATATAAACGAAAATTGAATTGGTTGAATATGCGATATTTAGGAAAGCCAAATCAATTGCGAGGGTCCCGACAAAGTAAGGAAAAAGTTTATTCTCCCAAAGGAGGTTTACTAATTCTGGATATTTTGTTATTCGTAGTAAGAGTATTGATTTAGGGTTTTATTAATACTTGTGCATTTATGCATTCATTAATGTATATGCATTTTACTAAATTTAGTTATGATGTATGTCGTTCTAAAACATTTTATATTTTATATTTTTCAGAAAAATGTCTTTTAACCCGCTAGCTATTTTATTAAGCAAAAACAATTTAACCGGTGAAAATTTCAATGATTGAAAGCATAATTTGAATATTGTGTTAACTGCTGAAAAGCACAAGTTTGTGCTATCAGAGCTTTGTCCACCTGAACCTCCGACTAATGCTTCTAAAACTGGAAAAGATGCCTACGATAGGTGGATTGCGTTCGATGATATGACACATTGTTACATGTTGGCATCCATGTCCAATGTGTTGCAACAACAACATCAAGGGATGCGAACCGCCAAGGATATCATAGATTCTTCACAGGCCATGTTTAGGGAGATCTCAATTCGTGCACAGTTTGAGGCCATGAGAGCTATTATGAATAGTCGCATGAAAGTGGGAATTCCTATCAGGGAGCATCTCTTAGAGATCATGGCTCATTTTAATGAGGCCGAGATCCATGGACCTTGTATAGATCAACTGACTCAGGTTGGTATGATACTAGAGACTCTCCCCAATAGCTTCATTTCTTTTAAGACAAATTATGTCTTGAATAAAATGGATCTAAACCTCACTGCTCTTATGACTGAATTGCAAACCTATGAAGGAATGATTAAGTCTAAGAAAGGTGAGGTGAACATGGTTGTTGTTGGTTCTTCTCTTAAGAAGAAAAAGAAGAAGCTAAGTAACAAGAAGAAGGCATCTTTAAAAGCCAAAAAGAAGGTGAACAAGAAAGAGAAGACTCCTAAAGCTAGAAAGTGTTTCCATTGCGGCAAAGAAGGGCACTGGAAGAGGAACTGTAAAGAGTACCTCCAAACAGTGAAGCCAAAGGAAGGTATTATACTTGTCCTTGAAACTGGTTTAGTGAAAAAATCAAATAATCTTTGGATTATAGATTCCGGTGCCACTAACAGTGTTTGTACTTCTTTGTAGGGACTTCAGGTCCAAAGGCAGCTTAGGGAAGGGGAATTCACTTTTAGAGTTGGCACTAGGGATTCAGTTTCAGCAATGGCAGTGGGAGTGCTAAAGTTATATTTTAGAAATAAATTTATTTTGTTAAAGGATTGTTTTTATGTACCTGAGTTAAACAAGAATTTGATTTCAGTTACTTCTTTGGTTGAACATGGTTATTCTGTTAGTTTTGCTGAAAATGTTTCAGTTTATAAGAATAATATTTTGATATGTTCTGGTATAAAGGAAAACAATCTTTACAAAATTAATCCTAGCATTCATACATTGTTGAACACTGAAATAATTGATGATGAACCCATTCCAAAACGAGTTAAGTTAGATACAAATGAAACATATCTATGACACGTGAGACTTGGACATATTAACCAAACTAGGATTCAAAGGTTAGTAAAGGATGGACTTCT
Source organism: Taxillus chinensis (assembly GCA_023512835.1). Taxonomy (NCBI): domain Eukaryota; kingdom Viridiplantae; phylum Streptophyta; class Magnoliopsida; order Santalales; family Loranthaceae; genus Taxillus; species Taxillus chinensis. Next base: position 30,776,663 of record CM042085.1, read on the forward strand.
AAATGGTTTAGAGGTTACTCCTTTACCACATGTGAATCATGTTTGGAGGGTAAAATGACCAAGAGGTCTTTTCCTTCGAAAGGACATAGTGTTAATGATCTTCTAGAGCTAGTACATACAGATGTTTATAGACCATTTAATGTACAAGCAAGAGGAGGTTATGAGTATTTCATCACTTTTATTGATGATTTCTCTAGATATGGATATGTTTACCTAATACACCGTAAGTCAGAGACTTTTGAAAAGTTCAAAGAATTTTGGACTGAGACGAAAAAGTAATAAGGTAAATCTATCAAGATACTTCAATCAGATCAAGGTGGAGAGTACCTGATAATGAGTTCAGGTCATATATAACTGATAATGGGATATTGTCTCAACTCTTTGCACCTGGCACACCACAACAAAATGGTGTTGCAAAGAGAAGGAATAGGACAATGCTTGAGATGATGAGATCAATGTTAAGTAATTCATCATTGCCCAAATCATTTTGGGGGTATGCACTACAAATGTCTGTTTATTTGATAAACAGAGTTCCTTCTAAATCCATACCTAAGACACCATTTGAATTATGGACAGGCCATAAATCAAGTTTAAGGCATATCCAAATTTGGGGGTGTAGGGCCCATGTCAAAAGGGCTAAGGTGGATAAGTTGGATGCACGTACTGAGTTGTGCATTTTTGTAAGATATCCAAAAGAAATGAAAGGTGGTTTATTTTATAGTCAGAAAGATAATAAAGTCTTTGTATCGACAAATGCTAAATATCTTGAAGATAACCATATTAAAAATCACAAATCAGATCATCGAATAGAGTTGGATGAGATACCAGTTGATGAGATCAGTGGCCCAACTCAGGATCAACATGATGAGATCATTATTGATCAACCAATCATAAGAAATGAGACCACACCATTGGAACAACATCCAATTACTTTGTATCGCAGTGGGAGGGTTGTTAGACAACCGGACCGTTACATGAGAGTTGGAGATGCTCTGGTAGCTATCTTTGATGATCATAAAGATGATCCCTTGACCCTAAGTGATGCACTAAATGATGTAGATTCCAAAGCATGGCAACAAGCAGTGGATGCTGAAATGAATTCAATGTATTCAAACCAAGTTTGGGAACTTGTGGATTTACCCGAAGGGGTGAAACCAATTGGATGCAAATGGATTTATAAAAGGAAAAGTCGCGCGGATGGAAAAGTAGAGACTTTAAAGCTAAGCTAGTAGCCAAGGGCTACACCCAGAAAGAAGGTATCGATTATGAGGAAACCATCTCTCCGGTTGCTATGCTCAAATCCATTCGCATCCTCCTGTCTATAGCTGCACATCTCGATTATGAGATTTGGCAAATGGATGTGAAAACAACATTCTTGAATGGTCGTTTGGAGGAGAGTATCTATATGATACTGCCTAAAGGATTCATTGCTAAAGGGCAACAACATAAAGTATGCAAGTTACAGAGATCCATTTATGGACTCAAGCAAGCCTCTAGGTCTTGGAACATTAGATTTGACGAAGTAGTCAAATCATTTGATTTCAAGCAGAGCATAGATGAGTCATGCGTATATAGCAAGATAAAGGATGGAAATATGGTCTTCCTTATTCTTTATGTTGATGATATTCTTATCATTGGGAATGATATAGTATCATTAGAATCGGTCAAATAATGGTTGACTAAACAATTCCAGATAAAAGACTTGGGAGAAGCAAGATATGTTCTTGGAATCCGTATTTACCATGATAGGAAGAACAAGATACTTGCATTATCCCAAATCTCGTACATAGATAAAATACTTGAGAAGAATTTTATGCAAAATTCCAAAAAGGGTCAACAACCCATGAGAAATGGAATTTCGTTGTCTAAGGAAATGTCTCCTATGACACAAGCAGGGATTGATAGCATGCGAAAGATACCTTATGCTTCAGCAGTTGGTAGTCTAATATATGTTATGTTATGTACAAGACCGAATATTTGTTATGCAGTGGGAATTGTTAGTAAATATTAATAGAACCCAAAATCGAAGGACAACCCAGCTGATCCTTTTACAAAGACTCTTCCTTCTAGAGTTTTGATGGACACCTTGAGAGGTTGAGAATTCGGGATATGACACGGTTGATTTAATACAAGTGGGAGATTGTTGGGATAGTGCTATATAAAGCAACATGTAATCATAATTATTTAACGACTATTTCTGATTACGTAAAATATATTTTGTTTAAGTATTTATTAGATTGCATTCTTTTGCTTTCTTATGTGGCTGAGCATCCTAACATCCCATTACTTACTAAAGTCTATTACTGGGTATGTGTGGAACACATACAATAGATCCACTAATTAGACAAAGTACGAAATTGGTTCACAATCGGTGAATAGAGTTTGGGATGCTCTATTCTGATAAGATTGTGGTGCAGACTATTTCCATAGTGGGAGTGATCTAATCTAGGATCATTGTAAAGAGTTTACAAATAGTAGTGCCAGTATGTAATTATACATATTGAACAGAACCATGATAGAATAAGTTTTTCAACTAATATCCATTGCATTATATGAAGAACTTTAGATTCTATCGCAGGATGACTGATTTATGAATTGATCTTAATCCAGACCATTTGATTAACTCATGTCTATAATTTATGTCTTTTGACTTATCAATGAGTGAGAGGCTTAGTGCTTCAAATACCTCGATATCTTGGAGATATAATATTATAAATAGTAGGAGCGTCAAGTCAGGTGCATGGAATCCACTGCTTCACTGTACGAAGAGTAATGATATTCTCATGTTGTTTAATTCGGGATTCTTGGGTGAATCAAGCGCTTGTAATTATATTGGATATAATTTATTATAAATCCTAATTCATGATTGGATCATGTATAGGTCGCCTATTGGAGAATTAATGGTAACACATGAAAAAGATATAATTAGAGAGGTTGAACGGAATCTATTGATACCTGTCTCTAATTATGAATATCATAGTGGAGGATTATATCACATAACAATCAATTATATCAATGGACAAATCCTTTATTGTGGATTCTTCTAATTATATCTGCTTAATCTTAGAGTGCAGTTTTAGTCCTTGATCGTGGCTCGGACTAAAACTAATAAATAATGATTTAATTGATTAATGAGATTAATTAATTAAATATTATTTATTGGAGCTTCGATTAAGTGAGTCCATTTGGTCCCTCTAGCTAGCACTGTTTATTCTTGTATAAAGTACTGGATCGATATAAGATAATTTTCTGGCTGTGTAAGAGCTAATTAATTAAAGTGTGCTAATATATATTTAAGAGTTAAATATATATTACATGGTTATTTTTTTAATTAGATTAAATAAATAATAATAAATATTTTATTCATTTAATGTGATTAAGTGAATAATTATATTATTTATTTATTTGATGAATAAATAATATTAGATATTTATTTAATTAGCTTTGTCACGTAATAATTATATTATTTAAAGAGTTTAAATAATATGTATTATTATTATTTAACTAAAGGGGCGTATGCGTAATAGCACAGGGGTAACCCTAGGTCTATAAATAAATGCATAGTCTCCTAGGTTAAAGGGTGTGTGTGTTCAATCGTTAACAGCCAAGAGAAAGAGAGAGGCAGGTGACGGCCAACCCTAGCAGAGGTGGTGTTCCTGTTCTTTGATCCAAGGGTGCCACAGCCCTATACTCCTTGAGAAGGTGAATAGCAGAGAAGGCTATTTGGTGATTGAATCCAGGAGGCTACGAGGACGATCAAAGGCAGATCATGGAGTTCGTTCTTGGAGGAAAAAGAAGAGGGTTTTAGCTTTACCGTTCTTTAGGTTGGTTTCTTCTTTTCGCTCTTTGCAAAATTAAACTAATTGATTCATGTTTAGATCCTGGTGTTTGTCTGCTGGAATTAAATTTTTAAAATCCATTTTCGCTGCGGTTAATTGTTAACCCTATTCCAGTATTCCAACAGCTCCAAAGATAGGGTTTAGGCCCCAGTGATGCCAGTAAGGGCCCACCTTAGTCGGAGACAAGGGGGTTCGACTGGCAATCCACCGGGAGGTTGTTTGTGTTGTTGGGATCCAGGACACTGGAAACGGGAGTGTCCCCGGAGACATTTGACATGTTGCATTTGTGGTAGAGAGGGGCACATAAGCAGAGTGTGTCGTAGCAGAGGTAGTACGAGTGATGCTAGAGGGGCAGCACAGAGTGTCTGAGGTGACACCCAGTTTTGAGCTCCAGGGGAGAGACTAGCTCGTCACTGGCAGGGTGGTCAGGAAGGTTCCAGTTAGTCTAGACCTCAGGGGATGCCAGAGAGGCAGCCATAGGGAGGTGGAGGGGACCAGAGTAGGACCCGTATAGAGAGGATAAAGGATAAAGGACAGAGGAGCGAGGTTACTGGTAGTGCAGTTCAGGGCAGAGTGTTTGCCTTAACCCCGACACCGCAGGAGGAGGTAGAGGTTCCATCCGCAACCACCGAGGGCGTGGCAGAACTTTCAGTTGTATGAGGTACGATTTTGATTTCTCGCACGCTTGTATCTGTTTTATTTGATACGGGTGATTCATGTTCCTTTGTTCGATTGGCTGAGAGCCTTTCAGGCTACTATTGATTGTTATAGATGACGGATATCTTTTGTGTCACCGACAGGGCTTCCTTGCACCTTGTTGGGTGAGTGTGTTCGTGAGGCGAGTCGAGTTGGACCGATGCTAGAGCAGGCGCCATTACCCATAGATTGGCAGCACTCATATTCACCAAGGGGAATGTAGAGAAGACAGTATGGCCAGTGGTCATGGACCAATTCCAGAATGTGTTTCCAGAGGAGTTGTGGAGTCTACCACCTGAGAGGGGTATAGAGTTTTGTATTGAGCTACTATCGGGGATAGGACCTATCTCACAGGTAGCCTATCAGATGGGGCTTGCGGGGTTAAGGGAGTTGTATAAACAGCTAGAGGACCTAGAGGGAAAGAGCTTTATTCGGCCGAGTACTTCGCCTTGGGGTGCTCCAGTGCTTTTTGCCAAGAAAGCAAATGGGACGATACGGTTGTGTATTGATTATAGAAAACTGAACCAAGTAAAGGTAAAAAACAAGTACCCATTGCCTTGGATAGATGATTTGTTTGATCAGTTGAGCGGGGCTCAGTGGTTTTCAAAGATAGATTTGAGATCAATGTATCATCAGTTAAGAGTTAGGAAGGAAGATATCCCCAAGACTACTTTTCGGTGTCGATATGGGCATTATGAGTGGTTGGTGATGCCTTTTGGGCTCACTAATGCCCCAATAGGGTCTTTAAGCAGTTAATAAACCAGGTGTTTGCTCCTTACTTGGATTCCTTTGTAGTGGTGTTGATTGATGATATCCTTGTGTACTCCAAAACCAGATTGGAGAATGAGGAGCATTTGCCTACGGCATTGTAGACCCTGAGGGAGCATCAGCTGTATGCCAAATTTTGCAAGTGTGACTTTTGGACGCAAGAGGTGCATTTTCTTGGCCATATGGTCTCAGCTGGAGGAGTCCGAGTGGACCCAGTTAAGATTGAGGCAGTGTCATCGTGGAGGAGCCCAGTGAATGTGTTTGAAATCAAGAGCTTTTTGGGTCTTAGCAGGGTATTATCGGCGCTTTGTAGAGGGATTCTCCCGTTTGTCGGCGCCTCTGATAGCATTGACTCAGAAGGGGGTCAAGTTTGAGTGGACTGAGAAGTGTCAGCTGGCTTTTGAGACCTTGAAAGCCCAGTTGACCACCGCGCTAGTGTTGAGGCTACTACGAGAGGGGGTGCCTTATGAGGTGTATTGTGATACGTCCATAGTAGGTTTGGGGTGTGTGTTGATACAGAAACGCAATGTGATTGCCTATGGTTCGAGGTAGTTGAAACCTCATGAGTTGAACTACCATACGCATGATTTAGAGTTGCCGGTAGTGATCTTTACCTTAAAGAGTTGGCAGCATTATCTTTTGAGGGACACATTCGTGGTGTATACAGACCAACGGAGTCTTTAGTTTATCTTTACCCAGAAAGATTTGAGTATCGATGGATACAGACCAACGGTGGATAGAGTATCTACAGACATTTGATTTTACCCTTATATATACCCCTGATAAGGAGAATGTGGTGGCCCTATAGGTATGCCTATTTTCGAAAAGCTGAAATTGAAAAACAAGTTCAAAACATGCTCAAATTGGGACTTGTAAAACCAAGTACTAGTCCTTTCTCGTCTCCTATTTTGTTGGTAAAGAAAAAGGATGGGTCATGGCGATTTTGCACTGATTATCGGGCTTTAAATGCAGTAACCATAAAAGATAGATTCCTTATTCCAACTGTAAAGGACATGCTTGATGAGCTCCATGGAGCCACCTATTTCACCAAGCTTGACCTACGGGCAAGCTATCACCAAGTGAGAGTAAATCCTGATGATGTCCACAAAATTGCCTTCTGCACCCATAATGACCATTACGAATATTTGGTCATGCCTTTTGGCCTTTGCAATGCCCCATCAACATTCCAAGCCATTATGAATTCAATTTTCAGCCCTTATCTTTATCAATTCATTTTGGTTTTCTTTGATGATATTTTAATTTATAGTCCCAATTGGAATGTGTATATTGAACATGTTAAGATAGCTTTTGAAATATTAAGGCAACACCATTTTTGTGTCAAACTCAAATGTGTCTTTGGATCACAAGAGCTGGAATATTTGGGTCACATTGTTACTCCTCAAAGGGTTAAGGTTAATCAACAAAAAATTGATGTCATGGTGAATTGTCCTAAACCCACTAATGTCTCTGAATTGCGTGGTTTTCTAGGCTTAACTGGCTATTACAGGAAATTTGTCTGCAATTATGGCATCATTGCATGACCCCTTACTAATTTACTTAAAAAGGGGTCGTTTGGGTGGGATGTCGCAGCAGAAGCTGCCTTTGAACAGCTCAAAACAGCCATGATGACTACAATAACACTTGCATTGCCCAATTTTAAAGCTCCATTTATTATCGAGATCAATGCATCTAGTGGAGGAATAGGAGCAGTCTTGTGCCATCAAGGACAACCCATTGCCTATATGAGTAGAGCCTTGGGTACCAACAAACTCACTTTATCAATTTATGAAAAGGAAATGCTGGCCATTATTCATGTAATTCAAACATGGCATCCATACTTGCAAGGCAACAAAATTTATATACACATAAATCAAAAGAGTCTTAAGTTTTTAATGGAATAGCGCATTACAATGCCTGAGCAGCAAAAATGGGTGTCAAAATTACTGGGATATGATTATGAAATTCGCTACAAGCCTGGTAAAGAGAACGGGGCAGCATATGCACTTTCTAGGGTGGCGGGCAGTCCTAGCCTAAATGCTTTGTTTATACCCCACTCTTATATTTGGGATGCCATTAAAAATGCAGCTAAGACAGATCCATTTATGTAGAAAATTCATCAATTCACCAACAGCCACGTAAATGGTGCTTCTTCCTTCCTTGGGTAGAATATTGGTACAATACCACTTTCCATGCCTCCACCACAATGACTCCATTTCAGGCCTTATATGGGAGACTACTTCCATCAATTCCAACTTACCATGCAGGGGATTGTCTCGTTAATGAAGTTTACTAGAGTTTGGTAACCAAAGATGCCTTGTTACAATGCCTCAAGGACAACTTGAATACAATGACAAACAGAATGAAACAACAAGCAGATGCCATGTGAAGGGATGTGGAATATAAGGTTGGCGACTTTGTTTTTCTTAAACTGTAACCTTATCGCCAACAGTCCATATTTAAAAGAGCCTACCATAAGTTGGCATGTTGTTTCTATGGACCTTTCCAAATTGAAGAGCATATAGGCAAGGTGGCTTACAAACTCAAGTTGCCACCGACTTCTCTTATTCATCCTATTTTTCACGTCTCTTTACTTAAGAAAAAAAATAAGTGAGGTGGCCTTAGTCAACTTGCCCCTCATGACGGATGATAGGCACTTGGTGCTAGAACTAGAGGCCGTGCTGGACAACCGTTGGATCCAACGAGGGTCAACATTTGTTGACGAGAGCTTAATCAAGTGGCGCAACCTGCCCAAAGAAGACGCTACTTGGGAAAACACTTCTGCAATTCATGACAGGTACCTTAATCTCAACCTTGGGGACAAGGTCGAAGTGCCTGGGAGGGGTGATAATACATCTACTGCACAGTCACATCGATCCAAAAGAGTGCCCAAACAAAACCCGAGATACATGGATTCATGATAAAGGGATTGGTGTACAAGAATTGGTCCAAGTTTGCATGAAGGAAATGCTACAAAATAATAAGAGTTTGTTAATATTTGCATTTTGTTGTTCCGTTGAGAAAGGAGCAATTATTGAGGAAAGATGTAGCTAAAAAATTGGAGTGATGGTAATCTACTGTGAGGTGTCGTAAAGTAAAAAGAAAGTAAAGACCGAATTTCAGAGAGTAAAAGAAAAAGGAAAGTGGGTTAATTGGAAAGCTGCGCTGAATGTTTTGTTTTTTTAGGTATATAAGCAGCGCCGAACCCTACTCTGCTTTTTCTCTCTTTTCAGTGAGCACAGCACCGTACTCCTCTCCCCTCTGTGTAAGCTGCAGCGTGCGACGGGGTCTCCCGTGGGATCTGGATCTGTAACATCTAAAGCTGTCTGTCTCCCACGCCTAGATCTGATCTGTGTACCATCTGTGCTGCTCTGGCTTTTTGCAGAAATCTGTTTTCAGGGTACTTGTTCTGTTCTGTTCTGCAATCTGTCGGGTTGTGCAGTAATCTATCTCTCTCCGTCATCTGTTCTGATTTTCCATAATCTGTTCTGTGCTATCTGAATATCTGTAATCTGTACTCCTTCTTTGATATAGTGAATTATTTTGTTGCTGCCCGTGGACGTAACTCTATTCTGGGGTGAACCACGTAAATCAGGTGTTCCTGTTTGTGGTGTGATTTTTTGTTTCTGTTTTCTTTGCTTAATATTCCTAACAAATTGGTATCAGAGCTGTTGGTTCGTCTGTGGGAATTTGTTTTTGAGCAAAGATGGAATCACACACTATGAAGATCGATAAATTCACTGGCAAAAATAATTTTAGTCTGTGGCATATTAAGATGCATGCGTTGTTGAAACAGCAAGGGATCTGGGCTTTGCTTGCTGAGAAACAATCTGTTACCGTAGAAGAATCTGTTTTGGCTGTCATGGAGGAGAAAGCTCATTCTATAATTCTGCTCTGTTTGTCAGATGAAATTATTTGTGAAGTCACAGATGAAGAATCTGCAGCAGGTCTGTGGCTGAAGTTGGAGAGTCTTTACATGACAAAATCTCTGACAAATAAGTTGCTTTTAAAGCAACGTCTGTTTTCTCTCCGAATGGATAAACGTAAATCCTTAAAAGACCACCTTGATGATTTGAATTCAATTTTGATGGATTTGCGCAATGTGGATGTCAAAATTGATGATGAGGATGCAACCCTTATATTACTTGTTTCTTTATCTCCTTCATATGAGAATTTTGTGAATTCATTTGTTGTTGGAAAAGAAACAATCAGTCTGGAAGAAGTCAAGTCAGCACTCCATACACGTGAGCTTCGTCACAAGGCATCAGGAACTAGTTCTGATAATTCTAGTGGCCTGGTTGTAAAGAATTCTGAGAAGTTCAGGGGTCATCAATCATATAAGAATAACAACAGAAGCAGAGGTAATATTAATCAGACAGATATTTGCAACTACTATAAGGAACATGGACATTGGAAAAATCAGTGTCCGAAGAAGCAGGCAAGAGAGAACAATGCAAAAGAAAAGGTTGCAGCTATATCAGAGATGGATACCTCATTTGAATCTGATTTGGTTTTGATTGCTGCTAATCAGTCTCACCCGATAGATACTTGGGTGATGGACTTAGGTTGTTCTTATCATATGACCCCAAACAGGGAGTGGTTCTCAACATATGAGAAAATCGATGGTGGAAACGTCATTATGGGTAATGATACCGTGTGCAGAGCAATAGGTATTGGTTCAGTCCAGATTCAGATGCATGATGGTGTCATCAGAACACTCACCAATGTTCGACATGTTCCACAGTTGAAGAAGAATCTCATATCCTTGGGTACTCTAGATCAGTTGGGCTGCAAAGGTTCATTTGAAGGTGGAGTCTTGAAGGTAATTAGAGGTTCCTTGGTAGTAATGATAGGAGTTAAGCGAAATACTCTCTATATCCTACAAGGAACTACAGTTTCTGGTTCTATAGCTGTATCATCCTTCGATTTATCAGATCAGACCAAATTATGGCATATGCGTCTTGGACATATCAGTGAAAAGGGGATAGTAATTCTGAGTAAGCAAGGTCTTCTTGAAGGCCATCGACTATTGTTTTGGATTTCTATAAGCATTGTGTATTTGAAAAGCTTAAGCAGACTCAGTTTAAAGCTGTTTTGAATGGACGGAGGTCCATGACTGGTTATGTCTTCACTGTAGGCGATTCTGTTGTCAGTTGTAAGGCTATTTTACAGCCATCAATAGCTCTGTCAACAACTGAAGTTGAATATATGGCGTTGACAAAAGCAGCAAAAGAAGACATCTGGGTGAAGGGATTGGTTAATGATTTTGGGTTGCAGCAGGACCAAGCAACTGTGTTTTGTGATAGCTTAAATGCTATCTGCTTGGCAAAAGATCAGGTGCATCATGAGAGAATTAAACACATTGATGTCAAATATCACTTCATTCGTAATGAAAGAAGAATCAGTGTGAAGAAAGTCGGCACCAAGGATAACCCAGCTGATATGTTTATTGAATCAGTTCCACCGGGCAAGTTTAAGCATTGTCTTGACTTGCTCAATGTCTATAGTCTGATTTAGCCCGTGGCGGGCTGGTAGCGGCAGATATAGGTTTATCACTATGCTGTCTTTTGTTGAGGAGTTGTTTTTGGGTTTTACGTCAAGGTGGAGATTTGTGAGGTGTCGTATAGTAAAAAGAAAGTAGAGACCGAATTTCAGAGAGTAAAAGAAAAAGGAAAGTGGGTTAATTGGAAAGCTGCACTGAATGTTTTGTTTTTTTGGGTATATATGTCACGCCCCCGAATTCCAAGAAAACCCAAAACCAAGAACATGACTTCCCCTTGCCCGCACCCGAAAGGTCAAGGGGTTGGTGACTAACACCAATAGAGACTACACCGCGGGTGCTGTCTCAAATATGCAACCCTATACAGTCATACATCAAGGGTAATCCTGTACTTTCCCATACATCATCATGCATACAATAAGTCAAACAGTCATACAGACATCACATCACAAACAAGATATGCAAATACAATGTCCACCTGGACTCATGTCCGGGATACAAACATAATACAATACACAATACAAAATACAGTACTGTATCATACATCAGAGTAGTGGGTGTCCTCCTGGAAGAAAGTCCTCCACTAGTCTCGGGTCACACCTAAAAAAGGTAAACAACAAGTAGGGGTGAGCGACAAGCTCAGTAGGTGACCCCAACAGTCCACATCATGCAGACATATAAATCTATACTACATGCTCTATGTACTTGTACACTGTGTAGTGTGCACAATCATCAGGACTCAGCCTGCAAACAAACATCAGGACCTAGCCTGCCCACACAGGACAGCTTGTCCACGATCCTCAACAGGATTCCAGCTCAGGGCACTCAGCCCTACCACAGCGCTATATGCCCGGACACGGTCGCCACACCGGCTCGCCATCGGCGCATATAGCTGCCACGAAGACACGCGTAATATGCCCAGCCACGATCGTCACACACGCTCGCCATCGGCGCATATGCCTGCCCCGTCAACCACATCGCACCATCGGTGCATCACGGTGAGAACCCAAACAAGTCACGGAGTCCATGCCCCAATACCTCACACCAACATACTAACATTAGTATGGCATGTCATTCTCAACATTTCCTTTAAAACTGTAGCCAGTCTTCACAAGTAAATCCTCAATCCTTGATTTATGAAGGAAGTACACATAGCAGCTATTTTCTTGAAATCAAAAGTCCCGGCATTGGGTTCCCATATCATAAATAAGATAATCTGATTTTTTGGGGATTTTTCCGAGATGTCTAACCCCACTTTCCAAAAATTCACCACTACGAACTTTTGGGTTTTTCCGAAATTTTACACTAAATCCCAATTTTCACATTTTGAAAGAGTGGGAATTAATTTTTCTAGTATTTTTTCTTTGAATCCAAATGGGAGGTATTTCGTTATTTACATTGTAACTTAAGTATAAATACTTAGGCATAATGGTTTACAATGTAAATGTCCAGGTGCGATGCGGTTATCTCTTGCGGAACACATCTGAGGATGGATGCTGCGGATACACCTGCTGCGAGCGAAGCTACGGATCACTCGTGCTGATCCGGACTAACCGCTCAGGACTAATCGCTCTGGACTACTAATCCAGGACTAATCTGCTAACTCCACAACTGCGACTACGAACTTCGACACTGCAGTTCGCCAAGTTATCGTTCATCATCGTTTTTGGCCAAATTTCGTCTGGAATCAACCCAACGAACCCCCCAGGCACTCACAACACGCGTTTTACTAAACAGAGTACAAAATTATGTACCCAAACCGATATAAATCGGTTCTTAACTACGATTTTATGCTAAATCATCATATCTAACCCCAAAATTGGGTTTTCCCCAAAACTTAGGGGTCATGCTCAAATTCATAAATCATGATAAATTCACATATATTCCAAGGCGAAATCGAGATTGGAGGTTCAAGGACACCTACCTGGAATATTATTTGCGATCTACGAGCTCCAACCGCCCCAAAATTACCAAGTGAAGCTCTTCACCTTCTCTCTTTCTCTCTTTTTGCTCAAACACGCACGCACCAAGCAAAATTAAAGGGATAATGCGGTTTCTTAATTATTTATCTGCTGCCAATAATTGGCCTCCCAAAGCAATAATTGATCTCCCGAACGCAAAGTCAACCAATAAACCCCAAAAGTCAACAATCGGGTCAAATGGGGCCCCGACTCGAAATCAGGCCCAAGTACGGTCAAAATGCTCACATCGACGACTACACTCATGGTCCAGGATAGTTGCATTCCCATAGAATGGCTATCTCTCAAAACTACCCAAATACGAGTCTTTACATCCTCTCCACCTTAGGACTTTTCGTCCTCGAAAATAAAACACATGCCCAAAAGACATAGCAAAATCCAAGCTCAAGCACTGCACAACAACAAGACACAAACACATGATCATCAACATGATCACCAACCACACAGGTGCAATGCAACTCACAACAAGCCAAAAAGGCTCACACGATGCCAGGATGCCAACAATCAACAAGCTACACAATATCTCAAGCAACATATGTAAAACAAATGCATTAAACATAACTCATACCTCAGGGAAGGTCCTCACATCCTCCCCACCCCAGGATCGATCGTCCTCGAACAGACTCGGGATGAAGAACCCGCATCCTGGCTCTCTTTCTCCCAAGTCTGCTCCTCCATGCCTCGGTGTCACCATAACACCCGAACTAGTGGGATCGTCTTGCCTCACAAGACCTGGTCCCACCTGTCCAAAATCTGTGCTGGCAACTCAACAATGGCACTATCATCAGCCAAGCCTATCTCGCGATAGTCCAACACATGAGAAGGATCAGGGTGATACCGCCTCAACTGAGACACATGAAACACATCATGTACTCGTGTCAACTCCGGTGGCAAAGCTAACCGATAAGCCACTGCGCCCACGGTGGCAACAATCTCAAACGGCCCCACAAAACGAGGGGAAAGTTTGGATCCACGTCCAAACCTCTGATGCCCTCGACGCGGTAAATCCCGCAAAAATACACGGCCCCCCACCTCAAACCTGTAAGGGTCGACGCCTTTGGTCCGCGTAGGACTTTTACCTACTTGTCTTTGTCGGCATACGCCGTCTAATCAATCGCACTATCTCCGTGGTTTCTCGAACCATATCGGGACCGAGAACCGTTGTCTCTCCCATCTGTGCCCAACACAAGGGTGATCTACAAGGCCGCCCATACAGCGCCTCATACGGAGCCATCCCAATCGTGGCCTGATAACTGTTGTTGTAAGAGAACTCCACCAAAGGAAGGTGAGTCTCCCAACAACCTCCAAAATCTAGGACACAGGCACGCAACATATCCTCGAGCGTCTGAATCGTCCGCTCCCGACCGACCATCCGTCTGCGGATGAAAGGGTCATCTTGAGGTTCACCCTAGTACCCAAAGCTCGCGCTGACTGTCTCCAAAACCGAGAGGTGAACCTAGCATCCCGATCGGATATAATAGACAATGGGACTCCATGCAACCGCACAATATCATCAAGGTACCTCTGTCCCAAAGTCCTCACTTGGTCTGTCTCCCGAATCGCGATAAAATGCGCCGATTTGGTTAATCGATCCCACAATAACCCATATAGTGTCGTGTCCCCTGGAACGAGGAAGTCCAAGTGACAAAATCCATGGTCACGTGGTCCCATTTCCACTCCTGGCACTAGCAATGACCGCAACTCACCAGCTGATCTCGGGTGCTCGCTTTGACCTGGCCGACAGGTCAAACACCTCCTCACAAAATTAGCAACGGCCTTCTTCAGGCCTGGCCACCAAAACCCTCCTCACGGCATGGTACATCTTGGTCCCACCAGGATGTACGACTAACCTCGACCGGTGAAATTCCCGAAGAACCTCCTCCCGAAGAGAAGTGGGAACTATCAATATACCCCTATACCGCAAAGACATGCTCTGCATCCTCGATCCAATCGAAAGGTGCCTGCCCGGTCCGATCCTGTCGTGGATGACCTCACAATCAACATCCCCACTGATCCTCTATGATCCTACGCTGCATCTCTTGGGACCGTTACTAACAACACCGAGGGTCCCTCGCCCCTCGCTGGTCACCATCTCTGTAACCTCATCACCGCTAACCGACCCATCATCTCCCATTCCTTAATGGCACAATGGGCCACCACGGCCCCGCTCTTCCTACTCGGAGCATCTCGCCACCACATTACCCTTCCCAGGTGTATACATCATATCAAACTGAAACTGCTGCAGGTACTCCACCCACCGTCTCTGCCTAAGGTTCAAGTCTCGCTGAGAGAAGATATACTGCAAGCTCTTGTGGTCCGTATACACCACAAATTTCTCCCCAAGGAGATAATACTGCCGGCTCTTTAAAGCAAAGATCACTGGAGCCAACTCCAAATCATGCGTGGGATAGTTCTGCTCATGTGGTCTCAACTGCCTAGATCTATAAGTAATCACCTGCCGAGTCTACATCAACACACAACCAAGTCCCACCCTGGAAGCATCACAATACACCTCGAAAGGCACACCCTCCTGTGGGAGAATCAAAATAGGCGCTGAGGTCAATCGTGCCTTCAGCTCCATGAAAGCACTCTCACACACATCAGACCAAATGAAAGGAACTCCCTTCCTGGTCAGGTTCGTCATAGGAGCTGCCAACTTGGAAAAATCCTCCACGAACCTCTGATAGTAGCCTGCCAAACCAAGGAAGCTACGAATCTCAAACACATTCGTGGGCCTCTTCCACGATATAACTGCCTCGATCTTCTCAGGATCCACTGTGATACCCTCCGAAGATACCACATGCCCCAAGAAGTGCACTGTTGCAACCAGGAAGTCACATTTCGTGAACTTCGCGTACAATTGATGCTCCCGCAAGGTCTACAACACAACCTGCAAATGCTCCTCATGCTCCCTCTTGGTCGCTGAATAAACCAAAATATTGTCGATAAACACCACAACGAACATATCTAAATATGGAGCAAACACCTGGTTCATCAATCCCATAAACACTGCTGGAGCATTCATGAGCCCAAACGGCATCACAAGCCACTCATAATGTCCGTAGCGACAACTAAATGCGGTCTTAGGGATATCTGCCTCCCTAACCCTCAATCGATGGTATCCAAATCTCAAGTCTATCTTGGAAAACCATCTCGCACCTCGAAACTGATCGAACAGGTCATCAATCCTCGGCAATAGATACCTGTTCTTCACAGTCACTTGGTTCAGCTTCCGGTAGTCTATACACAGCCGAAGTGAACCATCCGCCTTCTTGGCGAACAAAACTGGAGTGCCCCACGGTGAGCTACTCCGCCTGATAAAGCCTCGTGCCAATAGGTCATCTATCTGTCTCTTGAGCTCTCTAAGCTCTGTCGGTGCCATCCTGTAGGCCGCTAACCTAATCAGTGTTGTCCCTGGCAACAACTCGATCGAAAACTCTACCTCCCTCATGGGTGGCAACCGACCAAGTCCTCGGGAAACACATCCGAGAACTGATCTACAATGGGTGGCAAAACAGCCTTCCCCTCTCTCCTCCTGTCAACCAACGTCAAGCTGGCTAACTGGTGGGTCACATCACCCCACTCATGCCTCAAAGGTCCCAACCTGCATGCCTCCTCGGTCCACTCACCCACAAAGACACCCCGCGTGCCCTCTGGTGTGAGAAACGTCACACGCCGTCGAAAACAAATAATCTTGGCCTCCACAGACCAATCAATCCATACCCAGGATAACATCAAAATCATCTAACTCCATGACATACAAATCACACAACAAGTTAACACCCCCAAGTGTTACCTAACAAGCACGACGGATACTCTCAAGTATCACAATTCCACCCAAAGGTGAAGCAACCATCGGAGCCACTAACTGTCTCCTGGTCTAACTCCAATCCAACCACCGTGGCATACGAAATAAAAGAATGGGTAGCACCAGGTATCAATCAAAACTCGAACAGATAGTATGAGAAATGATAATGGTACCTCTCACCACCGAAGGTCCTGCTCTGCCTCGTCCACCGGTGGGACCTCTCGCCTCTCGCTGGTGAGGGCAAAAGTCCTCCCTCGTGGCCCACTGCCACTAGCCTGGCCCATTGGGGCCTTGCCCCGCCGATCAACATGACCCTGTGCCTCCCGCCGAGGCCGCCGCACCGCAGTCGCATCTGCGTGCTCTGTGCCGGCGGCACTGACCTCTGAGACGGAGCCCCACTCCTCTGTCCCTGCTCTCTCGGACGAGGGCCTACACTGCTGGTTGAGCTAAGGGTAACACATTCCCTAGCTCCATGCCCCACTTTCCCGCATCGAAAATAGGTCATCTTTTTCCTTGGGCAGTCTCTCGATACATGCCCAGTCAAACCACAACTCCAACAGGCCCTTCGCCTCCTGGCCGGCCGAACTCTCATGGGGTCCCACCACCTGGCGGAAACCCTCTGCACCTGCCTCCTCTCAGCCGAGCAAAGATCGCTCTCCCCACTCTGTCTCTTCTTGCCCGGGCTTGCCAAACCGCCCGGCCTCTGGGCTCTCGCCTGATCCTGACCTCGCTCAATAATGAGCGCCTTGTCGACTGCCTCCTGATAGCTGGTCAACTGCATCGGTTCCAGCTGTCTTTTCAGAGATGGCCTCAAGCCCTGAATGAAGTCCTGTGTCTTCCGGCCTTCCTTCTCCCAAGCCTCAAGAGCAAACCGCCCTAAATCTGTGAAGGCATGCACATACTCCCCCACAGTCATGCTACCCTGCACAAGCTCATAATACTCTCTACGTCGAACATACTGCAACGAGCTGGGAAAATATTCCCCAAAGAAGCGCTTAACAAACTCTCTCCAGCTCATCTGGCTGCCATGGACAGCTCTCGTGGATTCCCACCACCTGCGTGGGATACCCAACAGATAGTGCGTTGCCACTCGCACCCGCTCCTCATCTGGCACCCCAATCATATCAAAGATATCCTCTGTCCACCTAATCCAGTCCTCGGCTACCTCTGGCCGCGAACGATCCTCAAAAGTCCTGGTGCATGTTTCAAAAACTGTGCAGCCCAGTCCACTCCTCGTCGTGCTGGCTCTATCATGACCTCCTGCTGCTGCACATCCTGCACCACCCTCGCCTCCTGCTGCTGAGGCTGTGGTGGCTGCTGAGGCTGCTGTTGCCTCTTCGGCTCATCCACCTCTCTAGCCATATCCCTTATCGAGCCTTGCATACCCTGCATGGCCTCCTGCAACTGAATCAACACCTGAGCCAAATCAGGTCCCACAATGGGAGCTGACGATCTCTGTTGTGGGCTCTGCTGCCCCTAGTGCCCCGACTCTATCGTGGGCTCCTCTGCCGGGCCTTGGCCTCGGACAACCCTCCTCGGTGGTGCCATTACACTAGCCACAACAACAAACAATGAAACGATCAATACTAGCACTGCTAGCACAAACAGCCATCAAAGGCACAACCGACTTGTAGGTTCTCACCACATGACCCGTAGGTCCATACCATGCATATAGCATCGTGTCCCCCATCAGGGTACACCACACGACTCGTAGGTCCACAACCATGCATATAGCATCGTGTCACCCCTCAGGGTACACCACAATCAAGTCCTGGCTCTCACGGCCACGTGCCATCCTCGCACCACATACGAGCACATCACACACACAAAGACAATCTAGTGCCCTACATGCACACAATCATACCACTAGCAATGCACCCCATCCCCATGTATGCTCCTAGGATGATCTAACTGACACCAAAATAACCTAGAATACATGTAAGGACTGCGTTGATCAGGCGCCCTCCCTATAGTTTTCCAAGTCACATGGAATCAATTAACCATCCCTCACTAACCTAGGTCCACTAGACCATGCTCTGATACCAACTTGTCACGCCCCCGAATTCCAAGAAAACCCAGAACCAGGAACATGACTTCCCCTTGCCCGCACCCGAAAGATCAAGGGGTTGGTGACTAGCACCAATAGAGACTACACCGCGGGTGCTGTCTCAAATATGTAACCCTATACAGTCATATATCAAGGGTAATCCTGTACTTTCCCATACATCATCATGCATACAATAAGCCAAACAGTCATACAGACATCACATCATAAATAGTATGTAAATACAACTGTCCACGGATCCATGTCCGGGATACAAACATAATACAATACACAATACAGAATACAGTACTGTATCATACATCAGAGTAGTGGGCGTCCTCCTGGAAGAAAGTCCTCCACTAGTCTCGGGTCACACCTAAAAAAGGTAAACAACAAGTAGGGGTGAGCGACAAGCTCAGTAGGTAACCCCAACACTCCACATCATGCCATACAAGTCTATACTACATGCTCTATGTACTCATGCACCGTGTAGTGTGCACAATCATCGAGGACTCGACCTGCAAACAAACGTCGGCACCTAGCTGCCCACACAGACGGCTTGTCCACGATCCTCAGGCAGGATCCCACTCGGGGCACTCGGCCCTACCACGGCGCTTATATGCCCGGGACACGGTCGCCACACCGGCCTGCCATCGGCGCATATGCTGCCACGGCACGTAGATATATGCCCGGCCCACGCCGCCACACAGGCCTACCATCGCGCATATACCTGCCCCGTCAACCACATCGCACCATCGGTGCATCACGGTGAGAACCCAAACAAGTCACGGAGTCCATGCCCCAATACCTCACACCAACATACTAACATTAGTATGGCATGTCATTCTCAACATTTCTTTTAAAATTGTAGCCATCTTCACAAGTAAATCTTTAATCCTTGATTTATGAAGGAAGTACTCATAGCAACTTATTTTCTTGAAATCAAAAGTCCCGGCATTGGGTTTCCATATCATAAATAAGCTAATCTGATTTTTGGGGATTTTTCTGAGATGTCTAACCCCACTTTCTAAAAATTCAACACTACGAACTTTTGGGTTTTTCTGAGATTTTACACTAAATCTCAATTTTCACATTTTGAAAGAGTGGGAATTAATTTTTCTAGTATTTTTCTTTGAATCCAAATGGGGGGTATTTCGTTATTTACATTGTAACTTAAGTATATACTTAGGCATAATGGTTTACAATGTAAATGTCCAGGTCGATGCGGTTTGCTGGCTTGCGGAACACTTCTTTCGGATTGATGTTGCGGAATGGATGCTGCGGATACACTGCTGCGAAGCGAAGCTACGGATCACTGCTGCTGATCCGGACTAACTGCTCCGGACTACTGATTCGGACTAACTGCTCCGGACTACTGATCCGGACTAACTGCTCCGGACTACTGATCCGGACTAACTGCTTGGACTACTGATCCGGACTAACCGTGACTCCACATGCTAACTACAAACTTCGACATCATAGGTTCGCCAAGTTCTTGTTTCATCATCGTTTTTGGTCAAATTTCGTCTAGAATCAACCCAAAGAACCCCCATGCACTCATAACACGCGTTTTACTAAACAGAGTATAAAATTACGTACCCAAACTGATATAAATCAGTTCTTAACTACAGATTTTATGCTAAATCATCATATCTAACCCCAAAATTGGGTTTTCCCCAAAACTTAGGGTTCATGCTCAAATTCATAAATCATGATAAATTCACGCATATTCCAAGGCAGAATCGAGATAGAAGGTTCAAGGACACCTACTTGGAAGATTATTTGCAATCTACGAGCTCCAATCGCCCCAAAATCGCCAAGTGAAGCTCTTCACTTTCTTTCTTTCTCTCTCTTGCTCAAACACGCACGCACCAAGCAAAATTAAAGGGATAATGCAGTTTCATAATTATTTATACTGCTGCCAATAATTGGCCTCCCAGCAATAATTGATCTCCCGAACGCAAAGTCAACCAATAAACCCCAAAAGTCAACAATCGGGTCAAATGAAGCCCCGACTCGAAATCGGGCCCAAGTACAGTCAAAATGCTCACATCGACGACTACACAACTGTCCAGATAGTTGCATTCCCATAGAATGCTATCTCTCAAAACTACCCAAATACGAGTCTTTACAATATAAGTGGCGCCGAACCCTACTATGCTTTTTCTCTCTTTTTTCAGTGAGCACAGTGCCGTACTTCTCTCCCCTCTGTGTAAGCTGCAGCTTGCGACGGGGTCTCCCGTGGGATCTAGATCTGTAACATCTGAAGCTGTCTGTCTCTCACGCCTGGATCCGATCTTGTGTACCATCTGTGCCGCTTTGGCTTTCTGCAACAATCTGTTTTTAGGGTACTTGTTCTATTCTGTTCTGCAATCTGTCTGGTTGTGCAGTAATCTGTCTCTCTCCGTCATCTGTTCTGATTTTCTGTAATCTGTTCTGTGCTATCTGAATATTTGGCAATCTGAATATTTGTAATTTGTACTCCTTCTTTGATATAGTGAATTATTCTGCACTGCCCATGGACCTAACTCTATTCCGGGGTGAACCACGTAAATCTAATGTTCCTATTTGTGGTTTGATTTTTTATTTATGTTTTCTTTAATATTCCTAACAGGTCACGTTATCGCCAAGGCCCATGCTCGTCTAAAAGAGGAAACGGACAATGTTTGGCCACCAAATCCCGAATTCAAGCAAAACCACGTGTGATGGGTGCGGCGCTACTCCTGCTGTCACTTTCATATTACCTACGTCAACATTAACTTCGAGAGCGATCACCTTCTTGGATCTTAAGGCCCGGCCATCATTTATGGCGCCGCAGACTATACCAACCAAGGCATCACCTCCCTCGTCAAGGCCACTTACTATGGACACCTGAAAAGTATATAAATATGGTCTCAAATTAAGGAGTTATACCTATCAACTAGTAAGTAATTATCTTAAACAGAAAGTAGAATTTATGGACTTCTAGTTTAAGCACTCATATAAAATATGACAATAAAAAAAGTCGAAGAATTTGTGGTAATCAATAATGGCAAATTTGAAAATAATTAAGTTGCTATTGAAAACATTCTCCTAATACTACTCTAAGCACCAAATAATACTTGGTTTCATATACATAGGTTTCATGTGCTCACGAGCGAATTCGGACACCCTCAGAAAAGGTTAGGAGAGTTATGGTTTTAAGTCTCAATCTTTTTAAACAAAATTTCTTTGGATTTACACTTTGTCCTAAAAGCAATTTATGCAAGATTAACGGGAAAAGGAAAAATGAAAAACACTAGAAATTAAGTGGAAAACCCTTCCGGTCGGGAAACCAGAGCACAAAATTGATACAAACTTATCATGCTCGTAATTGAAAACCTCAAATATAATGATTGGTCTCGATCATAGATGAGGAAAGAAGAGAAACATTCTGCCTTGGGTGAGAACAAGCCGCAGGTTTGTTTTATAAAAAATGCTCTACTTTTTTATTTCATGACAATCAATTTATAATGTAAGAAAACAATTGTAGATGTTAGGATCTGGGTCAAGGCGCAAGCTCACTCACATGTCACAATATTGTTCGTTTTAGGCTCGCCACATCGGCGTGCACGACTTTAAAACGCGTTGTGATATTTTTTGGGCCTGCTTCACTATATAAGCTTCTTGACTTCTCCTTTTTTTTCCGATATGGGATATAATTTTCCAACAATCTCTCCCTTGTCATATATCGAACTACAGCATAGGCTAGAGATGTACCTATGAAACTGATGAGCTACCACCATGTGGGCCGTCATGGGAGCTCTCCCTCAATGTACATTCTGATTGAGAGCAGACCGATTCGATCACCTGAAGACAAGGATTTGTATTCCATAATCGACATCTTGGCGCACACTATGGGACACGCCGCTCGGCACAGATTACACCGAGAAGACTTTTGATATAATGGAACACCAAACGGAGACAACCAGGCTCGATACCAATTTGTTAGGATCCGATCAAGGCGCAAGTCCACCCGCATGTCACAATATTGTCCGCTTTGGACTGTCACATCGGCTCGCACGGCTTTAAAACGTGTTGTGATATTTTTGGGCCTACTTCACCATATAAGCTTTCGACTTTTTCTTTTTTTTTTTCGACATAATTTTCCAAGGCCCTTCAGTGATCGCATATTCTACGGTGGCACGAGTATAGCGACATTTACCATCTACCGAGTGTCATGTTGATGAGCCTGGAGGATGGTGTTATCTGAAACCATCAACCGTCCAAGTGATGAGATAAGGCGAGCCCATCAGAGCCTCTGACACACGTTTTTCATGGCCGCACTTTCTAATCAGTTCAATCCATCGTACGAAAAATATACCAATTACCAAATAAATAAATTATGGAATAGCGCAATTGTGGGTCTAGATAAAACATTACTACTTCGTAGTTGGCAGCGTGTGGCTAGTGGTGCCTCAGAAGATACATAGAAACGCAATATAGCAACCAAGCATCCCCGGAGAGATGAGTGATGCAAAGCAGCATGTGGTGTGCGTACCGTTCCCATTCCAAAGCCACTTGAAGGGGATGCTAATTCTAGCCAAGCTTCTCCACCACCACGGCTTTCATGTCACCTACGTCAACACTGACTTCAACCGCGACCGCATCCTCCGATCCCATGGCCCCGCCGCCCTGGATGGAGCCGCGGGCTTCCGGTTTGAAAGCATTCCGGACGCCCTCCCTCCCTCCGACCCGGACACCACCCAAGACTTCATTACCATCGTCAGGGCCACTCGAACTACCTTCCTGGCTCCCTTCCGACAGCTACTCACCAGGCTCGCGGCAGAGGCTCAATCCTCCAAGCTGGCCCCGCCGGTAACGTGTATCGTCTCCGATGGCTTCCTTCCATTCACTTATGCCGCCGGTATGGAATTTCGGCTCCCCGTTGTGGCCTTCTGGACTGTAGGTGCGTGCACCCTTCTGTGTGGCTTGCAATATCGCCCTCTCATGGAGAAAGGCAATGTGCCACTCAGAGGTAAAAATAATAATAAATTTATCACCTATCTTTTGTTACTGATTAAGATTAGTATTTTTTTTTGTTTTTGTTTTTGGTTTTTTATTTTAAATTCATGTTGTGTTGGTTTTTGTTATTTTTACTTCCAAATTTGAAGAAGAAAAATGTTTCTCAACAACTGCAAAATGTATTAATAATGTTAAATTGGTGGTATAAATAAAATATTTAAAAGATGCTTCACAGCACACTTTTGATATGGAAAACAATACAAGTTTGTTAAATGTTATATTTAAAAAAACAGAAAAACAATTATTAAAACATGAATCTGCTTTAGATAATAATATTACCATTTATTTTAAATTTAATAGCCGGAATTGGCATTAAATATTGAGGCTTTTCTTTATATGAAAATTCAGATAAACAATTCTCTGGATTAAACTGAAAATATCTAAAACGCAGAAACCAAAATGTAAATAAATTCCATTTTAAAAAACCCCAAGACCAGGTGCTAACTAATTATGAAAGAACATAGATATTTGGAATTTTCAAAAATTACAAATGGCCCTTTAGTTCCTACGTTTCAAAGAATTATAATATACATAAGGTAAATTACAATAAATGGTGAGAAGTTGAACTCACCTAATCACATATTTGAATGTCGTTTTTGATAAATAGTTTTAAAGAATAAAGACTATCAAATTAAAATAGTTTTGATTAGAAGGTTCATTAACGTGATGAGATAAACTTTACTAACCCTTTTTTAATATATAGATTTTATCAAACTTTCAAAAAAATAATTAATGCTACAAAATTCTTAAGTTACTAAGTGCAGTCATTCATCAATATACAGATTTTTGAAGTGAAAAATTAGGTAATACCATATTCACCGACCTTGAAAATGTAATTTTGTTTTTGTAGTTGTTGCATGTTGCTGTTTTCTTTTCCTTAAAATGGGGAAATATATTAAATAGAAAACAGAAAAAATGCAGGCTTGATAATTGATATAACAAATTAATTGCTGTGTAAAACTGCAGAGTCGAGCTACCTAACAAACGGATACTTGGATACCGTGGTGGAGTGGATCCCTGGAATGAAAAATATGCGTTTGAGGGATCTCTGCGGCTTCATCAGAACCACCGATCCAAACGACACCATGTTCAGTGCCATGATGTTTGCAGTTGAGAGCGGCGCCAAAGCATCTGCAAACATCGTTAACACATTTTCAGAATTGGAGCCCGACGCACTGGAAGCTCTAAAAGGAGCGCTTCCTCGTCTCTATCCAATCGGACCCATCCACCTGCTCCTCAATCAGCTTCAGGTCCGACCAGAAAACCCAACACAGTTCTTCGATTTAAACTTCTGGAAAGAAGAACCCGAGTGCCTCCGCTGGCTTGACTCCAAGGCGCCCAACTCTGTGGTCTACGTCAACTTTGGTAGCATTACCGTCTTGACGGCAGAGCAACTGATGGAGTTCGCTTGGGGACTCGCCAACAGCCAGCGAGACTTCCTATGGGTGATCAGGCGGGACTTGGCTCCGGGTGAGTCAGTGGTTTTTTCACCGGAGTTTGAGGCGGCGACAAGGGGGCGGACGTGCATGGTGGGGTGGTGCCCGCAGGAGGAGGTGTTGCTGCACCCCGCGGTCGGAGGGTTCCTGACGCACTGCGGGTGGAATTCGATGGTGGAGAGCATGGCAGCTGGCGTGCCGATGATCTGTTGGCCATTTTTTGGGGACCAGCCTACCAACTGCCGTTATTGCTGCGTGGAATGGGGAGTTGGAATGGAGATTGGGGAGGATGTGAGGAGGGAGAGGGTGGAGAGAATGGTGAGGGAGCTCATGGACGGGGAGATGGGTAGGAAGTTAAAGAGCAGAGTTACTGAGTGGAAGTGTTTGGCTGAGGCGGCTGGCGCTCCCAACGGCTCTTCCTCGCTGAATTTGGATGAGCTAATTAAGAAAGTTTCCTGCTTGCCAATATAGCGAGATGACGGATTCATGAATTTTAATAAGTATACCCTTTCGACGGTACGGTCATTTGAGCAAATAAATCATACCAGTTTTAATTTTAATATAATAAAATCAGCTTATATGAATAAGACATAAAAGGTTTATATTTAATTCTAAATATGTTTTCTTTTTCAACCAAGTCATTATTCTTTCTTACAAATTTAATAATTTTAAATTTTTTGTTATCGGTTTCATTAAATTATTTTTGGTCTTTTCATCAATTTTTTAGTTCATTTGATATTAATTTTCTTCACCCGATACATTGACCTATATTTTAAATAGTTAAACTAACATATACAATTCTCTCTCATATTATCTCAACAACATGACGAGTATCCTCATTTTAAATTTTGTTCATCCTACTCTTAACATGCATTCGTCTTAATTTTTGCATCTTAACAACACCGAACTTTTGTGTATATTGATTCTTGTTAACCGAACACTCCATTTCATATAACAAAAAATGTTTAACATCTGTTTTATAAAATTTTCCTTTTAAATGCAATGGTATATTGTGGTCACAAAACTTCTATTACACTTCCTCACTCCACCTGGATTTAATCCTATGGAGTATGGTTGAACTCGATTTCGGATTTTTTAAATGATGTGAAATCTATGACAACGAAATTCGAACCGTGATATACCAAGACTTTGAAAGATTTAGATTCCTGGTGTGAGGACCCGTGTCCTAGTCCTGAGAATTAAAGGTTGGGAGGTGTCTTAGAGCATCTCCAATCTATTAGCAAAAGCAAAAACAAAATATATATTTAGCTAAAAACCATCTCCAATGCATTAAATAAATCATTAACAAATTAATGTTAAACAAAAGGTAAATATAACTTTAGCTTTTGCTTTAGAAAGATGTCATATTACCAAATAATATGAATTTTCATATTTACTCCTATTTTAAAAAATAGGGCATCGCCTAGCGCCCCTTGTTCTTCTTCTTCCCCTCATGTTGCCTTCCCCCTTCTTCCCCACGTCGTGACTTTCCCCTCTTTCCCCCATGGGCTCCCTCGCCCCACCCCGTGATCCTGGCCAAAACAATGCCCGCGAACGGCAATCTCGGCCCGATGCCTTCCCACCTAGTCTTCCCCGTTGCCCCCACTACGCGACCCCCTCCCTTCCTCCCTCCCCCATCGCATGACCGCAAACGGCGATCCCGGCCGAACGGCACCTTGTGTTGCTCGGGTCCGACCGTCCCCAACTCCGTAACCTCCAGGACTCCTCTTGGCGACAAGTACTCATCCTCCATAAATTTTCTTGTTCCCAAACCCTCTTTTAAACCACAATATGGGTTCTCCTCTCCCACCACCTTTGTCTCTGCAAAAAGCAAGCACCATGGCACCATCAAATTTCACCAAATTTAGACATCCATTTCAATGAAAAGAGTTAGTTAATTATGTAAGAACCATGAAATGTGTGAGGGAGAGAGTGGAATACTACAAGCATGAGAAATCATTGCACGCGCTTCTTGAAAACCCAACTACTTCTTCCCTTTGCTCACTCAAGTCTCAAAATCAAGCTCTAATTGGAAAACAAATTAATTAATTTTATATACACACACAATCTCCCTTTTGCGTGCCAGAGGATAGCCGTTGGATGCAAGATCGGGAAGGGTAGTTTGGTCGGTAAGACAAACTATTTGAGAGCGAGAATAGTTTGTAGAGTAATGTTCGAGCTTGCTGTTGATTGTGGTTGATCAACGAAGAACTTGACACGAGGACTGTGTTGGATCTTTTAAAACAAAGATTAAAAGGAGATTCTTCAAAGTATGATCTTTGATCTTTGATCTTGGTCTCACACGTGCACAACACTTAGAAAATTTTCTCAACACACTCTCTCTCTCGAACATTGAACTCTTGATTCAAATTCTCAAAAGTTTTTCATTCAATGCATGAAAATTGTTTATTTGTATTCCTTGGAGTTTCATGTATTGTTTTCCATGAGAGTGATTAATTTAATGCTTAGTGCACATGTGCGTGTATTCCCATCCCGACAATTTAACTTTCCACCATTAAATTGCGAAAAGTATAGGGGATGTATAGATCTGCCCATATCCTGCAGATCCATTGCCCATACTGCATATTGCATGCCCATACTAGTTCTTTTGATCTCATCCATTCATCTACTGTTGGTAGTTGGCAATCATTAATGTGACATTTAATGTCATAATAAATACACTTAACTGTGGAGAACGGCGTGACCTAGACACACAAACCTTAGCTTATAATTTTGCTAAGTCTTTACTCTATTGGCTTTAGTGTGTCTACCTCAAGCCGTGGTCTGACTCGAAGGCAATAATATGATACATTATCTACTCATTATAGATGCTTGCCTCGAAGGTTGGTGTCTCGAAGATCCCCCTCGAAGGATTCAAGTAGTCAATTGTGTTGAAGTCCTCTTGGCATTGCCTCAAAGATTCGTGCCTTAATGATGCAACCGACACTTTAGTTATCACATTCCTTCGTAGTTCCCAAGCCTTGAAGATTTGGGTTGAAGCTTACAAGTTGATACTCTGATAATGCTAGCTTCGACAACACGTTCTGGTTCTTACAAGTCTTCAACCCTTTGATTTTTCGAGTCTTCAAATAAGGGACTTGGGCGAGGCTCATATTTAACTAGGTTAAGACTTTTCTCTGTGACCCTTGAGTCTTCGATTCTTTGACTCTTCGGTTTTTCGAGTCTCCTCATGGAACGTTCGTTTAACCTACTTTAAGCCTATGGTCCTACGGGTCTTCAATCCTAACCCTTCGACTTTTCAAGTCTTAACCAACTCATTCATGATATGGTTAAGGATTTCATTCTTCGACCCTTTGAGTCTTCGAGTCTACAAATATTTGATGAGCTATTCACTTAACTCTTAGAATATATGTTGTGAATCGAGTCTTCGACTCTTCGAAGTTTTCAATCTTCGAATCTTCAACCTTCGAGTCTTCAAGTCTCAATTTTCTTTTTATGTATTGACAGCTTCCACCGCTCAATTGTCTTTAACCCTTCGAGTTTTCGGGTTTATCGACTTATATGTTTGTGATAGCTTAAATGCTATCTGCTTGGCAAAAGATCGGGTGCATCATGAGAGAATTAAACACATTGATGTCAAATATCACTTCATTCGTAATGAAAGAAGAATCGAGTGTGAAGAAAGTCGGCACCAAGGATAACCCAGTGATATGTTTATTGAATCGGTTCCACCGGGCAAGTTTAAGCATTGTCTTGACTTGCTCAATGTCTATAGTCCGATTTAGCCCGTGGCGGGCTGGTAGCGGCAGATATAGGTTTATCACTATCTTTGTCTTTTGTTGAGGAGTTGTTTTTTGGGTTTTACGTCAAGGTGGAGATTTGTGAGGTGTCGTATAGTAAAAAGAAAGTAGAGACCGAATTTCAGAGAGTAAAAGAAAAAGGAAAGTGGGTTAATTGGAAAGCTGCACTGAATGTTTTGTTTTTTTGGGTATATATGTCACGCCCCCGAATTCCAAGAAAACCCAAAACCAAGAACATGACTTCCCCTTGCCCGCACCCGAAAGGTCAAGGGGTTGGTGACTAACACCAATAGAGACTACACCATGGTCTTTGTCTCAAATATGCAACCCTATACAGATCATACATCAAGGGTAATCCTGTACTTTCCCATACATCATCATGCATACAATAAGTCAAACAGTCATACAGACATCACATCACAAACAGTATGCAAATACAACTGTCCACGGACTCATGTCCGGGATACAAACATAATACAATACACAATACAAAATACAGTACTGTATCATACATCAGAGTAGTGGGTGTCCTCCTGGAAGAAAGTCCTCCACTAGTCTCGGGTCACACCTAAAAAAGGTAAACAACAAGTAGGGGTGAGCGACAAGCTCGATAGGTGACCCCAACAGTCCACATCATGCGGACATATAAATCTATACTACATGCTCTATGTACTTGTACACTGTGTAGTGTGCACAATCATCAAGACTCGACCTGCAAACAAACATCGGGACCTAGCTTGCCCACACAGACAGCTTGTCCACGATCCTCAACAGATTCCGGCTCGGGGCACTCGGCCCTACCACAGCGCTATATGCCCGGGACACGGTCGCCACACCGGCCTGCCATCGGCGCATATATGCCTGCCACGAGCGCAATATGCCCAGCTACGGTCGTCACACACGGGCTGCCATCGGCGCATATGCCTGCCCCGTCAACCACATCGCACCATCGGTGCATCACGGTGAGAACCCAAACAAGTCACGGAGTCCATGCCCCAATACCTCACACCAACATACTAACATTAGTATGGCATGTCATTCTCAACATTTCCTTTAAAACTGTAGCCAGTCTTCACAAGTAAATCCTCAATCCTTGATTTATGAAGGAAGTACACATAGCAGCTATTTTCTTGAAATCAAAAGTCCCGGCATTGGGTTCCCATATCATAAATAAGATAATCTGATTTTTGGGGATTTTTCTGAGATGTCTAACCCCACTTTCCAAAAATTCACCACTACGAACTTTTGGGTTTTTCCGAAATTTTACACTAAATCCCAATTTTCACATTTTGAAAGAGTGGGAATTAATTTTTCTAGTATTTTTTCTTTGAATCCAAATGGGAGGTATTTCGTTATTTACATTGTAACTTAAGTATAAATACTTAGGCATAATGGTTTACAATGTAAATGTCCAGTGCAGTGCAGTTATACTGCTGCGGAACACATCTGCGGATGGATGCTGCGGATACACTGCTGCGAAGCGAAGCTACGGATCACTGCTGCTGATCCGGACTAACTGCTCAGGACTAACTGCTCTGGACTACTAATCCGGACTAACTGCTGCTAACTCCACAACTGCTGACTACGAACTTCGACACTGCAGTTCGCCCAAGTTACTGTTCATCATCGTTTTTGGCCAAATTTCGTCTGGAATCAACCCAGCAACCCCCAGGCACTCACAACACGCGTTTTACTAAACAGAGTACAAAATTATGTACCCAAACTGATATAAATCAGTTCTTAACTACAGATTTTATGCTAAATCATCATATCTAACCCCAAAATTGGGTTTTCCCCAAAACTTAGGGGTCATGCTCAAATTCATAAATCATGATAAATTCACATATATTCCAAGGCAGAATCGAGATTGGAGGTTCAAGGACACCTACCTGGAATATTATTTGCGATCTACGAGCTCCAACCGCCCCAAAATTACCAAGTGAAGCTCTTCACCTTCTCTCTTTCTCTCTTTTGCTCAAACACGCACGCACCAAGCAAAATTAAAGGGATAATGCAGTTTCTTAATTATTTATACTGCTGCCAATAATTGGCCTCCCAGCAATAATTGATCTCCCGAACGCAAAGTCAACCAATAAACCCCAAAAGTCAACAATCGGGTCAAATGGGGCCCCGACTCGAAATCAGGCCCAAGTACAGTCAAAATGCTCACATCGACGACTACACTACTGTCCAGATAGTTGCATTCCCATAGAATGGCTATCTCTCAAAACTACCCAAATACGAGTCTTTACATCCTCTCCACCTTAGGACTTTTCGTCCTCGAAAATAAAACACATGCCCAAAAGACATAGCAAAATCCAAGCTCAAGCACTGCACAACAACAAGACACAAACACATGATCATCAACATGATCACCAACCACACAGGTGCAATGCAACTCACAACAAGCCAAAAAGGCTCACACGATGCCAGGATGCCAACAATCAACAAGCTACACAATATCTCAAGCAACATATGTAAAACAAATGCATTAAACATAACTCATACCTCAGGGAAGGTCCTCACATCCTCCCCACCCCAGGACTGATCGTCCTCGAACAGCTCAGGATGAAGAACCCGCATCTGGCTCTCTTTCTCCCAAGTCTGCTCCTCCATGCCTCGGTGTCACCATAACACCCGAACTAGTGGGATCGTCTTGCCTCACAAGACCTGGTCCCACCTGTCCAAAATCTGTGCTGGCAACTCAACAATGGCACTATCATCAGCCAAGCCTATCTCGCGATAGTCCAACACATGAGAAGGATCAGGGTGATACCGCCTCAACTGAGACACATGAAACACATCATGTACTCGTGTCAACTCCGGTGGCAAAGCTAACCGATAAGCCACTGCGCCCACGGTGGCAACAATCTCAAACGGCCCCACAAAACGAGGGGAAAGTTTGGATCCACGTCCAAACCTCTGATGCCCTCGACGCGGTAAATCCCGCAAAAATACACGGCCCCCCACCTCAAACTGTAAGGGTCGACGCCTTTGGTCCGCGTAGGACTTTTACCTACTCTGTGCTGTCAGCATACGCTGTCTAATCAACTGCACTATCTCCGTGGTTTCTCGAACCATATCGGGACCGAGAACTGTTGTCTCTCCCATCTGTGCCCAACACAAGGGTGATCTACAAGGCCGCCCATACAGCGCCTCATACGGAGCCATCCCAATCGTGGCCTGATAACTGTTGTTGTAAGAGAACTCCACCAAAGGAAGGTGAGTCTCCCAACAACCTCCAAAATCTAGGACACAGGCACGCAACATATCCTCGAGCGTCTGAATCGTCCGCTCCGACTGACCATCCGTCTGCGGATGAAAGGCTGTACTGAGGTTCACCCTAGTACCCAAAGCTCGCTGCAACTGTCTCCAAAACTGAGAGGTGAACCTAGCATCCCGATCAGATATAATAGACAATGGGACTCCATGCAACCGCACAATATCATCAAGGTACCTCTGTCCCAAAGTCCTCACTGGGTCTGTCTCCCGAATCGCGATAAAATGCGCCGATTTGGTTAATCAGTCCACAATAACCCATATAGTGTCGTGTCCCCTGGAACGAGGAAGTCCAGTGACAAAATCCATGGTCACGTGGTCCCATTTCCACTCTGGCACTAGCAATGACTGCAACTCACCAGCTGATCTCAGGTGCTCTGCTTTGACCTGCTGACAGGTCAAACACCTCCTCACAAAATTAGCAACGGCCTTCTTCAGGCCTGGCCACCAAAACTGCCTCCTCACGGCATGGTACATCTTGGTCCCACCAGGATGTACAGCTAACCTCGACTGGTGAAATTCCCGAAGAACCTCCTCCTGAAGAGAAGTGGGAACTATCAATATACCCCTATACCGCAGCACATGCTCTGCATCCTCAGTCCAATCAGAAGGTGCCTGCCCAGTCTGAATCCTGTCGTGGATGACCTCACAATCAACATCCCCCAGCTGATCCTCTATGATCCTACGCTGCATCTCTGGGACTGCTACAACAACACTGAGGGTCCCTCGCCCCTCGCTGGTCACCATCTGTAACCTCATCACTGCCAACTGACCCATCATCTCCCATTCCTTAATGGCACAATGGGCCACCACGGCCCTGCTCTTCCTACTCAGAGCATCTGCCACCACATTACCCTTCCCAGGTGTATACATCATATCAAACTGAAACTGCTGCAGGTACTCCACCCACCGTCTCTGCCTAAGGTTCAAGTCTCGCTGAGAGAAGATATACTGCAAGCTCTTGTGGTCCGTATACACCACAAATTTCTCCCCAAGGAGATAATACTGCCGGCTCTTTAAAGCAAAGATCACTGGAGCCAACTCCAAATCATGCGTGGGATAGTTCTGCTCATGTGGTCTCAACTGCCTAGATCTATAAGTAATCACCTGCCGAGTCTACATCAACACACAACCAAGTCCCACCCTGGAAGCATCACAATACACCTCGAAAGGCACACCCTCCTGTGGGAGAATCAAAATAGGCGCTGAGGTCAATCGTGCCTTCAGCTCCATGAAAGCACTCTCACACACATCAGACCAAATGAAAGGAACTCCCTTCCTGGTCAGGTTCGTCATAGGAGCTGCCAACTTGGAAAAATCCTCCACGAACCTCTGATAGTAGCCTGCCAAACCAAGGAAGCTACGAATCTCAAACACATTCGTGGGCCTCTTCCACGATATAACTGCCTCGATCTTCTCAGGATCCACTGTGATACCCTCCGAAGATACCACATGCCCCAAGAAGTGCACCTGTTGCAACCAGAAGTCACATTTCGTGAACTTCGCGTACAATTGATGCTCCCGCAAGGTCTACAACACAACCTGCAAATGCTCCTCATGCTCCCTCTTGGTCGCTGAATAAACCAAAATATTGTCGATAAACACCACAACGAACATATCTAAATATGGAGCAAACACCTGGTTCATCAATCCCATAAACACTGCTGGAGCATTCATGAGCCCAAACGGCATCACAAGCCACTCATAATGTCCGTAGCGACAACTAAATGCGGTCTTAGGGATATCTGCCTCCCTAACCCTCAACTGATGGTATCCAAATCTCAAGTCTATCTTGGAAAACCATCTCGCACCTCGAAACTGATCGAACAGGTCATCAATCCTCGGCAATAGATACCTGTTCTTCACAGTCACTTGGTTCAGCTTCCGGTAGTCTATACACAGCCGAAGTGAACCATCCGCCTTCTTGGCGAACAAAACTGGAGTGCCCCACGGTGAGCTACTCCGCCTGATAAAGCCTCGTGCCAATAGGTCATCTATCTGTCTCTTGAGCTCTCTAAGCTCTGTCGGTGCCATCCTGTAGGCCGCTAACCTAATCAGTGTTGTCCCTGGCAACAACTCGATCGAAAACTCTACCTCCCTCATGGGTGGCAAACTGACCAAGTCCTCGGGAAACACATCCGAGAACTGATCTACAATGGGTGGCAAAACAGCCTTCCCCTCTCTCCTCCTGTCAACCAACGTCAAGCTGGCTAACTGGTGGGTCACATCACCCCACTCATGCCTCAAAGGTCCCAACCTGCATGCCTCCTCGGTCCACTCACCCACAAAGACACCCCGCGTGCCCTCTGGTGTGAGAAACGTCACACGCCGTCGAAAACAAATAATCTTGGCCTCCACAGAGACCAATCAATCCATACCCAGGATAACATCAAAATCATCTAACTCCATGACATACAAATCACACAACAGGTTAACACCCCCAAGTGTTACCTAACAAGCACGACAGATACTCTCAAGTATCACAATTCCACCCAAAGGTGAAGCAACCATCAGAGACTGACTAACTGTCTCCTGGTCTAACTCCAATCCAACCACCGTGGCATACGAAATAAAAGAATGGGTAGCACCAGTATCAATCAAAACTGAACAGATAGTATGAGAAATGATAATGGTACCTCTCACCACTGAAGGTCCTGCTCCTGCCTCGTCCACTGGTGGGACCTCTGCCTCTCTGCTGGTGAGGGCAAAAGTCCTCCCTCGTGGCCCACTGCCACTAGCCTGGCCCATTGGGGCCTTGCCCCGCTGATCAACATGACCCTGTGCCTCCCGCTGAGGCTGCTGCACTGCAGGTCGCATCTGCGTGCTCTGTGCCGGCGGCACTGACCTCTGAGACGGAGCCCCACTCCTCTGTCCCTGCTCTCTCGGACGAGGGCCTACACTGCTGGTTGAGCTAAGGGTAACACATTCCCTAGCTCCATGCCCCACTTTCCCGCATCGAAAATAGGTCATCTTTTTCCTTGGGCAGTCTCTCGATACATGCCCAGTCAAACCACAACTCCAACAGGCCCTTCGCCTCCTGCTGGCTGAACTCTCATGGGGTCCCACCACCTGGCTGGAAACCCTCTGCACCTGCCTCCTCTCAGGCTGAGCAGCACTGCTCTCCCCACTCTGTCTCTTCTTGCCCGGGCCTGCCAAACCGCCCGGCCTCTGGGCTCTCGCCTGATCCTGACCTCGCTCAATAATGAGCGCCTTGTCGACTGCCTCCTGATAGCTGGTCAACTGCATCGGTTCCAGCTGTCTTTTCAGAGATGGCCTCAAGCCCTGAATGAAGTCCTGTGTCTTCCGGCCTTCCTTCTCCCAAGCCTCAAGAGCAAACCGCCCTAAATCTGTGAAGGCATGCACATACTCCCCCACAGTCATGCTACCCTGCACAAGCTCATAATACTCTCTACGTCGAACATACTGCAACGAGCTGGGAAAATATTCCCCAAAGAAGCGCTTAACAAACTCTCTCCAGCTCATCTGGCTGCCATGGACAGCTCTCGTGGATTCCCACCACCTGCGTGGGATACCCAACAGATAGTGCGTTGCCACTCGCACCCGCTCCTCATCTGGCACCCCAATCATATCAAAGATATCCTCTGTCCACCTAATCCAGTCCTCGGCTACCTCTGGCCGCGAACGATCCTCAAAAGTCCTGGTGCATGTTTCAAAAACTGTGCAGCCCAGTCCACTCCTCGTCGTGCCGGCTCTATCATGACCTCCTGCTGCGCACATCCCGCACCACCCTCGCCTCCTGCTGCTGAGGCTGTGGTGGCTGCTGAGGCTGCTGTTGCCTCTTCGGCTCATCCACCTCTCTAGCCATATCCCTTATCGAGCCTTGCATACCCTGCATGGCCTCCTGCAACTGAATCAACACCTGAGCCAAATCGGGTCCCACAATGGGAGCCGACGATCTCTCGTTGTGGGCTCTGCTTGCCCCTAGTGCCCCGACTCTATCGTGGGCTCCTCTGCCGGGCCTTGGCCTCGGACAACCCTCCTCGGTGGTGCCATTACACTAGCCACAACAACAAACAATGAAACGATCAATACTAGCATCGCTAGACAAACGACCCATCAAAGGCACAACCGACTTGTAGGTTCTCACCACATGACCCGTAGGTCCATACCATGCATATAGCATCGTGTCCCCCCATCAGGGTACACCACACGACTCGTAGGTCCACAACCATGCATATAGCATCGTGTCACCCCTCAGGGTACACCACAATCAAGTCCTGGCTCTCACGGCCACGTGCCATCCTCGCACCACATACGAGCACATCACACACACAAAGACAATCTAGTGCCCTACATGCACACAATCATACCACTAGCAATGCACCCCATCCCCATGTATGCTCCTAGGATGATCTAACTGACACCAAAATAACCTAGAATACATGTAAGGACTGCGTTGATCAGGCGCCCTCCCTATAGTTTTCCAAGTCACATGGAATCAATTAACCATCCCTCACTAACCTAGGTCCACTAGACCATGCTCTGATACCAACTTGTCACGCCCCCGAATTCCAAGAAAACCCAGAACCAGGAACAT
The DNA here is from genome assembly GCA_023512835.1 of Taxillus chinensis. Classification (NCBI taxonomy): domain Eukaryota; kingdom Viridiplantae; phylum Streptophyta; class Magnoliopsida; order Santalales; family Loranthaceae; genus Taxillus; species Taxillus chinensis. Next base: position 30,813,371 of record CM042085.1, read on the forward strand.
GACTTCCCCTTGCCCGCACCCGAAAGATCAAGGGGTTGGTGACTAGCACCAATAGAGACTACACCGCGGGTGCTGTCTCAAATATGTAACCCTATACAGTCATATATCAAGGGTAATCCTGTACTTTCCCATACATCATCATGCATACAATAAGCCAAACAGTCATACAGACATCACATCATAAATAGTATGTAAATACAACTGTCCACGGATCCATGTCCGGGATACAAACATAATACAATACACAATACAGAATACAGTACTGTATCATACATCAGAGTAGTGGGCGTCCTCCTGGAAGAAAGTCCTCCACTAGTCTCGGGTCACACCTAAAAAAGGTAAACAACAAGTAGGGGTGAGCGACAAGCTCAGTAGGTAACCCCAACACTCCACATCATGCAGACATACAAGTCTATACTACATGCTCTATGTACTCATGCACTGTGTAGTGTGCACAATCATCAGGACTCAGCCTGCAAACAAACGTCAGCACCTAGCCTGCCCACACAGGACAGCTTGTCCACGATCCTCAGCAGGATCCCAGCTCAGGGCACTCAGCCCTACCACAGCGCTATATGCCCGGACACAGTCGCCACACCGGCCTGCCATCGGCGCATATGCCTGCCACGGCACAGCGCAATATGCCCGGCCACAGTCGCCACACAGGCCTACCATCAGCGCATATACCTGCCCCGTCAACCACATCGCACCATCGGTGCATCACGGTGAGAACCCAAACAAGTCACGGAGTCCATGCCCCAATACCTCACACCAACATACTAACATTAGTATGGCATGTCATTCTCAACATTTCTTTTAAAATTGTAGCCAGTCTTCACAAGTAAATCTTTAATCCTTGATTTATGAAGGAAGTACTCATAGCAGCTATTTTCTTGAAATCAAAAGTCCCGGCATTGGGTTTCCATATCATAAATAAGCTAATCTGATTTTTGGGGATTTTTCTGAGATGTCTAACCCCACTTTCTAAAAATTCAACACTACGAACTTTTGGGTTTTTCTGAGATTTTACACTAAATCTCAATTTTCACATTTTGAAAGAGTGGGAATTAATTTTTCTAGTATTTTTCTTTGAATCCAAATGGGGGGTATTTCGTTATTTACATTGTAACTTAAGTATATACTTAGGCATAATGGTTTACAATGTAAATGTCCAGTGCAGTGCAGTTGCACTGCTGCGGAACACTGCTGCGGATTGATGTTGCGGAATGGATGCTGCGGATACACTGCTGCGAAGCGAAGCTACGGATCACTTCGTCTGATCCGGACTAACGTCTCCGGACTATCGATTCGGACTAATCGCTCCGGACTACGATCCGGACTAACTGCTCCGGACTACTGATCCGGACTAACTGCTCTGGACTACTGATCCGGACTAACTGCTGCTGACTCCACAGCTGCTAACTACAAACTTCGACACTGCAGTTCGCCCAAGTTACTGTTCATCATCGTTTTTGGTCAAATTTCGTCTAGAATCAACCCAGCAACCCCCATGCACTCATAACACGCGTTTTACTAAACAGAGTATAAAATTACGTACCCAAACTGATATAAATCAGTTCTTAACTACAGATTTTATGCTAAATCATCATATCTAACCCCAAAATTGGGTTTTCCCCAAAACTTAGGGTTCATGCTCAAATTCATAAATCATGATAAATTCACGCATATTCCAAGGCAGAATCGAGATAGAAGGTTCAAGGACACCTACTTGGAAGATTATTTGCAATCTACGAGCTCCAATCGCCCCAAAATCGCCAAGTGAAGCTCTTCACTTTCTTTCTTTCTCTCTCTTGCTCAAACACGCACGCACCAAGCAAAATTAAAGGGATAATGCGGTTTCATAATTATTTATCTTGCGCCAATAATTGGCCTCCCAGCAATAATTGATCTCCCGAACGCAAAGTCAACCAATAAACCCCAAAAGTCAACAATCGGGTCAAATGAAGCCCCGACTCGAAATCGGGCCCAAGTACAGTCAAAATGCTCACATCGACGACTACACAACTGTCCAGATAGTTGCATTCCCATAGAATGCTATCTCTCAAAACTACCCAAATACGAGTCTTTACAATATAAGTGGCGCCGAACCCTACTATGCTTTTTCTCTCTTTTTTCAGTGAGCACAGTGCCGTACTTCTCTCCCCTCTGTGTAAGCTGCAGCTTGCGACGGGGTCTCCCGTGGGATCTAGATCTGTAACATCTGAAGCTGTCTGTCTCTCACGCCTGGATCTGATCTGTGTACCATCTGTGCTGCTTTGGCTTTCTGCAACAATCTGTTTTTAGGGTACTTGTTCTATTCTGTTCTGCAATCTGTCTGGTTGTGCAGTAATCTGTCTCTCTCCGTCATCTGTTCTGATTTTCTGTAATCTGTTCTGTGCTATCTGAATATTTGGCAATCTGAATATTTGTAATTTGTACTCCTTCTTTGATATAGTGAATTATTCTGCCACTGCCCATGGACCTAACTCTATTCTGGGGTGAACCACGTAAATCTAATGTTCCTATTTGTGGTTTGATTTTTTATTTATGTTTTCTTTAATATTCCTAACAGGTCACGTTACTGCCAAGGCCCATGCTCGTCTAAAAGAGGAAACGGACAATGTTTGGCCACCAAATCCCGAATTCAAGCAAAACCACGTGTGATGGGTGCGGCGCTACTCCTGCTGTCACTTTCATATTACCTACGTCAACATTAACTTCGAGAGCGATCACCTTCTTGGATCTTAAGGCCCGGCCATCATTTATGGCGCCGCAGACTATACCAACCAAGGCATCACCTCCCTCGTCAAGGCCACTTACTATGGACACTGAAAAGTATATAAATATGGTCTCAAATTAAGGAGTTATACCTATCAACTAGTAAGTAATTATCTTAAACAGAAAGTAGAATTTATGGACTTCTAGTTTAAGCACTCATATAAAATATGACAATAAAAAAAGTCAGTAATTTGTGGTAATCAATAATGGCAAATTTGAAAATAATTAAGTTGCTATTGAAAACATTCTCCTAATACTACTCTAAGCACCAAATAATACTTGGTTTCATATACATAGGTTTCATGTGCTCACGAGCGAATTCGGACACCCTCAGAAAAGGTTAGGAGAGTTATGGTTTTAAGTCTCAATCTTTTTAAACAAAATTTCTTTGGATTTACACTTTGTCCTAAAAGCAATTTATGCAAGATTAACGGGAAAAGGAAAAATGAAAAACACTAGAAATTAAGTGGAAAACCCTTCCGGTCGGGAAACCAGAGCACAAAATTGATACAAACTTATCATGCTCGTAATTGAAAACCTCAAATATAATGATTGGTCTCGATCATAGATGAGGAAAGAAGAGAAACATTCTGCCTTGGGTGAGAACAAGCCGCAGGTTTGTTTTATAAAAAATGCTCTACTTTTTTATTTCATGACAATCAATTTATAATGTAAGAAAACAATTGTAGATGTTAGGATCTGGGTCAAGGCGCAAGCTCACTCACATGTCACAATATTGTTCGTTTTAGGCTCGCCACATCGGCGTGCACGACTTTAAAACGCGTTGTGATATTTTTGGGCCTGCTTCACTATATAAGCTTCTTGACTTCTCCTTTTTTTCCGATATGGGATATAATTTTCCAACAATCTCTCCCTTGTCATATATCGAACTACAGCATAGGCTAGAGATGTACCTATGAAACTGATGAGCTACCACCATGTGGGCCGTCATGGGAGCTCTCCCTCAATGTACATTCTGATTGAGAGCAGACCGATTCGATCACCTGAAGACAAGGATTTGTATTCCATAATCAGATATTGGCGCACACTATGGGACACGCCGCTCGGCCACAGATTACACCGAGAAGACTTTTGATATAATGGAACACCAAACGGAGACAACCAGGCTCTGATACCAATTTGTTAGGATCTGATCAAGGCGCAAGTCCACCCGCATGTCACAATATTGTCCGCTTTGGACTCGTCACATCGGCTCGCACGGCTTTAAAACGTGTTGTGATATTTTTGAGCCTGCTTCACCATATAAGCTTCTTGACTTTTTCTTTTTTTTTCGACATAATTTTCCAAGGCCCTTCAGTGATCGCATATTCTACGGTGGCACGAGTATAGCGACATTTACCATCTACCGAGTGTCATGTTGATGAGCCTGGAGGATGGTGTTATCTGAAACCATCAACCGTCCAAGTGATGAGATAAGGCGAGCCCATCAGAGCCTCTGACACACGTTTTTCATGGCCGCACTTTCTAATCAGTTCAATCCATCGTACGAAAAATATACCAATTACCAAATAAATAAATTATGGAATAGCGCAATTGTGGGTCTAGATAAAACATTACTACTTCGTAGTTGGCAGCGTGTGGCTAGTGGTGCCTCAGAAGATACATAGAAACGCAATATAGCAACCAAGCATCCCCGGAGAGATGAGTGATGCAAAGCAGCATGTGGTGTGCGTACCGTTCCCATTCCAAAGCCACTTGAAGGGGATGCTAATTCTAGCCAAGCTTCTCCACCACCACGGCTTTCATGTCACCTACGTCAACACTGACTTCAACCGCGACCGCATCCTCCGATCCCATGGCCCCGCCGCCCTGGATGGAGCCGCGGGCTTCCGGTTTGAAAGCATTCCGGACGCCCTCCCTCCCTCCGACCCGGACACCACCCAAGACTTCATTACCATCGTCAGGGCCACTCGAACTACCTTCCTGGCTCCCTTCCGACAGCTACTCACCAGGCTCGCGGCAGAGGCTCAATCCTCCAAGCTGGCCCCGCCGGTAACGTGTATCGTCTCCGATGGCTTCCTTCCATTCACTTATGCCGCCGGTATGGAATTTCGGCTCCCCGTTGTGGCCTTCTGGACTGTAGGTGCGTGCACCCTTCTGTGTGGCTTGCAATATCGCCCTCTCATGGAGAAAGGCAATGTGCCACTCAGAGGTAAAAATAATAATAAATTTATCACCTATCTTTTGTTACTGATTAAGATTAGTATTTTTTTTTTGTTTTTGTTTTTGGTTTTTTATTTTAAATTCATGTTGTGTTGGTTTTTGTTATTTTTACTTCCAAATTTGAAGAAGAAAAATGTTTCTCAACAACTGCAAAATGTATTAATAATGTTAAATTGGTGGTATAAATAAAATATTTAAAAGATGCTTCACAGCACACTTTTGATATGGAAAACAATACAAGTTTGTTAAATGTTATATTTAAAAAAAACAGAAAAACAATTATTAAAACATGAATCTGCTTTAGATAATAATATTACCATTTATTTTAAATTTAATAGCCGGAATTGGCATTAAATATTGAGGCTTTTCTTTATATGAAAATTCAGATAAACAATTCTCTGGATTAAACTGAAAATATCTAAAACGCAGAAACCAAAATGTAAATAAATTCCATTTTAAAAAACCCCAAGACCAGGTGCTAACTAATTATGAAAGAACATAGATATTTGGAATTTTCAAAAATTACAAATGGCCCTTTAGTTCCTACGTTTCAAAGAATTATAATATACATAAGGTAAATTACAATAAATGGTGAGAAGTTGAACTCACCTAATCACATATTTGAATGTCGTTTTTGATAAATAGTTTTAAAGAATAAAGACTATCAAATTAAAATAGTTTTGATTAGAAGGTTCATTAACGTGATGAGATAAACTTTACTAACCCTTTTTTAATATATAGATTTTATCAAACTTTCAAAAAAAATAATTAATGCTACAAAATTCTTAAGTTACTAAGTGCAGTCATTCATCAATATACAGATTTTTGAAGTGAAAAATTAGGTAATACCATATTCACCGACCTTGAAAATGTAATTTTGTTTTTGTAGTTGTTGCATGTTGCTGTTTTCTTTTCCTTAAAATGGGGAAATATATTAAATAGAAAACAGAAAAAATGCAGGCTTGATAATTGATATAACAAATTAATTGCTGTGTAAAACTGCAGAGTCGAGCTACCTAACAAACGGATACTTGGATACCGTGGTGGAGTGGATCCCTGGAATGAAAAATATGCGTTTGAGGGATCTCTGCGGCTTCATCAGAACCACCGATCCAAACGACACCATGTTCAGTGCCATGATGTTTGCAGTTGAGAGCGGCGCCAAAGCATCTGCAAACATCGTTAACACATTTTCAGAATTGGAGCCCGACGCACTGGAAGCTCTAAAAGGAGCGCTTCCTCGTCTCTATCCAATCGGACCCATCCACCTGCTCCTCAATCAGCTTCAGGTCCGACCAGAAAACCCAACACAGTTCTTCGATTTAAACTTCTGGAAAGAAGAACCCGAGTGCCTCCGCTGGCTTGACTCCAAGGCGCCCAACTCTGTGGTCTACGTCAACTTTGGTAGCATTACCGTCTTGACGGCAGAGCAACTGATGGAGTTCGCTTGGGGACTCGCCAACAGCCAGCGAGACTTCCTATGGGTGATCAGGCGGGACTTGGCTCCGGGTGAGTCAGTGGTTTTTTCACCGGAGTTTGAGGCGGCGACAAGGGGGGCGGACGTGCATGGTGGGGTGGTGCCCGCAGGAGGAGGTGTTGCTGCACCCCGCGGTCGGAGGGTTCCTGACGCACTGCGGGTGGAATTCGATGGTGGAGAGCATGGCAGCTGGCGTGCCGATGATCTGTTGGCCATTTTTTGGGGACCAGCCTACCAACTGCCGTTATTGCTGCGTGGAATGGGGAGTTGGAATGGAGATTGGGGAGGATGTGAGGAGGGAGAGGGTGGAGAGAATGGTGAGGGAGCTCATGGACGGGGAGATGGGTAGGAAGTTAAAGAGCAGAGTTACTGAGTGGAAGTGTTTGGCTGAGGCGGCTGGCGCTCCCAACGGCTCTTCCTCGCTGAATTTGGATGAGCTAATTAAGAAAGTTTCCTGCTTGCCAATATAGCGAGATGACGGATTCATGAATTTTAATAAGTATACCCTTTCGACGGTACGGTCATTTGAGCAAATAAATCATACCAGTTTTAATTTTAATATAATAAAATCAGCTTATATGAATAAGACATAAAAGGTTTATATTTAATTCTAAATATGTTTTCTTTTTCAACCAAGTCATTATTCTTTCTTACAAATTTAATAATTTTAAATTTTTTGTTATCGGTTTCATTAAATTATTTTTGGTCTTTTCATCAATTTTTTTAGTTCATTTGATATTAATTTTCTTCACCCGATACATTGACCTATATTTTAAATAGTTAAACTAACATATACAATTCTCTCTCATATTATCTCAACAACATGACGAGTATCCTCATTTTAAATTTTGTTCATCCTACTCTTAACATGCATTCGTCTTAATTTTTGCATCTTAACAACACTGAACTTTTGTGTATATTGATTCTTGTTAACCGAACACTCCATTTCATATAACAAAAAATGTTTAACATCTGTTTTATAAAATTTTCCTTTTAAATGCAATGGTATATTGTGGTCACAAAACTTCTATTACACTTCCTCACTCCACCTGGATTTAATCCTATGGAGTATGGTTGAACTCGATTTCAGATTTTTTAAATGATGTGAAATCTATGACAACGAAATTCGAACCGTGATATACCAAGACTTTGAAAGATTTAGATTCCTGGTGTGAGGACCCGTGTCCTAGTCCTGAGAATTAAAGGTTGGGAGGTGTCTTAGAGCATCTCCAATCTATTAGCAAAAGCAAAAACAAAATATATATTTAGCTAAAAACCATCTCCAATGCATTAAATAAATCATTAACAAATTAATGTTAAACAAAAGGTAAATATAACTTTAGCTTTTGCTTTAGCTGAAGATGTCATATTACCAAATAATATGAATTTTCATATTTACTCCTATTTTAAAAAATAGGGCATCGCCCAGCGCCCCTTGTTCTTCTTCTTCCCTCATGTTGCCTTCCCCCTTCTTCCCCACGTCGTGACTTTCCCCTCTTTCCCCCAGTAGCTCCCTCGCCCCACCCTGTGATCCTGGCCAAAACAATGCCCGCGAACGGCAATCTCGGCCCGATGCCTTCCCACCTAGTCTTCCCCCGTTGCCCCCACTACGCGACCCCCTCCCTTCCTCCCTCCCCCATCGCATGACCGCAAACGGCGATCCCGGCCAGAACGGCACCTTGTGTTGCTCAGGTCCGAATCTGTCCCCAACTCCGTAACCTCCAGGACTCCTCTTGGCGACAAGTACTCATCCTCCATAAATTTTCTTGTTCCCAAACCCTCTTTTAAACCACAATATGGGTTCTCCTCTCCCACCACCTTTGTCTCTGCAAAAAGCAAGCACCATGGCACCATCAAATTTCACCAAATTTAGACATCCATTTCAATGAAAAGAGTTAGTTAATTATGTAAGAACCATGAAATGTGTGAGGGAGAGAGTGGAATACTACAAGCATGAGAAATCATTGCACGCGCGCTTCTTGAAAACCCAACTACTTCTTCCCTTTGCTCACTCAAGTCTCAAAATCAAGCTCTAATTGGAAAACAAATTAATTAATTTTATATACACACACAATCTCCCTTTTGCGTGCCAGAGGATAGCCGTTGGATGCAAGATCGGGAAGGGTAGTTTGGTCGGTAAGACAAACTATTTGAGAGCGAGAATAGTTTGTAGAGTAATGTTCGAGCTTGCTGTTGATTGTGGTTGATCAACGAAGAACTTGACACGAGGACTGTGTTGGATCTTTTAAAACAAAGATTAAAAGGAAATTCTTCAAAGTATGATCTTTGATCTTTGATCTTGGTCTCACACGTGCACAACACTTAGAAAATTTTCTCAACACACTCTCTCTCTCTGAACATTGAACTCTTGATTCAAATTCTCAAAAGTTTTTCATTCAATGCATGAAAATTGTTTATTTGTATTCCTTGGAGTTTCATGTATTGTTTTCCATGAGAGTGATTAATTTAATGCTTAGTGCACATGTGCGTGTATTCCCATCCCGACAATTTAACTTTCCACCATTAAATTGCGAAAAGTATAGGGGATGTATAGATCTGCCCATATCCTGCAGATCCATTGCCCATACTGCATATTGCATGCCCATACTAGTTCTTTTGATCTCATCCATTCATCTACTGTTGGTAGTTGGCAATCATTAATGTGACATTTAATGTCATAATAAATACACTTAACTGTGGAGAACGGCGTGACCTAGACACACAAACCTTAGCTTATAATTTTGCTAAGTCTTTACTCTATTGGCTTTAGTGTGTCTACCTCGAAGCCGTGGTCTGACTCGAAGGCAATAATATGATACATTATCTACTCATTATAGATGCTTGCCTCGAAGGTTGGTGTCTCGAAGATCCCCCTCGAAGGATTCAAGTAGTCAATTGTGTTGAAGTCCTCTTGGCATTGCCTCAAAGATTCGTGCCTTAATGATGCAACCGACACTTTAGTTATCACATTCCTTCGTAGTTCCCAAGCCTTGAAGATTTGGGTTGAAGCTTACAAGTTGATACTCGATAATGCTAGCTTCGACAACACGTTCTGGTTCTTACAAGTCTTCAACCCTTTGATTTTTCGAGTCTTCAAATAAGGGACTTGGGCGAGGCTCATATTTAACTAGGTTAAGACTTTTCTCTGTGACCCTTGAGTCTTCGATTCTTTGACTCTTCGGTTTTTCGAGTCTCCTCATGGAACGTTCGTTTAACCTACTTTAAGCCTATGGTCCTACGGGTCTTCAATCCTAACCCTTCGACTTTTCAAGTCTTAACCAACTCATTCATGATATGGTTAAGGATTTCATTCTTCGACCCTTTGAGTCTTCGAGTCTACAAATATTTGATGAGCTATTCACTTAACTCTTAGAATATATGTTGTGAACTGAGTCTTCGACTCTTCGAAGTTTTCAATCTTCGAATCTTCAACCTTCGAGTCTTCAAGTCTCAATTTTCTTTTTATGTATTGACAGCTTCCACTGCTCAATTGTCTTTAACCCTTCGAGTTTTCGGGTTTATCGACTTATATGCACACAGTGTCTGTTCTTTTGTTTTAAGGCTTCGAGTCTACGACCCTACGAACCTTCAGGTCATCGAGCTCCAAACTGAGATATATTCATGATAGTTTAAACAAATCATGTCTATAAATAACACACTATACATACGACCACTATTTACTCAACCATTATTCACTCAACCACTCACTTTGGTTCATCCCGTTTAGTTGACCGCCTCGGCTGGAATCCACCATTTCCATCCATTTCACCCAAAAATCCGACTGTTTCAGTCTCCAAATCATAAAAACTCATACCAAAACACTATATACCATGTTTTAACCTCAAGTCCTCAACTCTATAAGCATTAAAACGTAAAAATATGAATTTTCACACTTATAGTTCATAAACCAAATTCCACAAATTGGTGGGAGGGGGTAAATTCTATGTTTTAACTACCCTAACAATAAGAATTGAAGACATATGAATGAGGAGAACGAATCCCAACCTTAAATTTGGTTGAATTTGAGCTGAATCGTCAATCCCTTTGCAAAACCCTAGCTTCCTCCTCAAGCTCTCTCTCTCTCTCTCTCTCTCTCTCTCTCTCTCTCTCTTCACGCACATGTAGCAGAAATATGGGTTCGTCTCCTTTTTCCACTTCTATTTATATTTTCTCCATTTAATAAATTAAAAATATCATAATTACCCTCACAGGGGCCCGACTCCAAATCAAGCCCAGTTACTGTCAAAATGTTCCATTTGACGAGTATATACCCATCCAAATATTTTTATTCTTAAATGATACCTTAAACACAAAGTCGCCCAACCACACCACAATAAATTCTAAAATTAGCCTTTCAGGCTCCGATTCCAAATCGCGTGTACTCACAATCAAAACTCTGTAACGGCTCATATGTTGTCACAACGATATTCGCATCCTACGGTACGTATTCCATCACATGTTATCTTCATAACCTCGAAACACGAGTTTGTACGTGAATCATAAGTCAAAGTTAAGATATCAAATCTATGTTTGAAATATGAATGACTTGAAAGAGTTGGTTGCTTTGGGCAATGGGAGACAAGGACTGCAGGAGTACGAAGGCGACGACCGGCGGGGGTAGCCTACGGGTGACGGGAGTGCTCACTCTGGGGCTATATGGACTCTAGAGTTTGGACGGCAACAATCGACCGTGTTGATGACGGCGGGAGCGGTATAACCTTTGGGAGAATAAGATAGATTTAAGGGTTTAAACGGTCATTTGGTTACATGAGATGATATAGCGAGGATCGAGCAAAGGGTCGATGTAGGGATCAATCTATGGCAGTAGTGATAGGGCTCTTACTCTGGTTTTAGATAGCAAAAGGATTGAACAATGACGTGAGAAAGAGTATGGATCGATTAACGATAGCTATATTGTATGTGAGAGACAGAGGAGAAGAGGCACTAGAGGAAGGGGAAGTGGATTGGAGTCACTAGACTAGACTTTGGAGACGTAAACTCAAGGTTCTTGGAGTGCGGATCGAAGTGGAGGCGTGAGATGCGAGTTGATGAAAAACGAAAATAATTGTGATTAATCTTGGGCTATATATATGAAAACCCTAAATGTATATTGGGGGCGGGCGGGATGGGTCAAACAATATCCCGATGCAAATCTAAGTCTTGTTGGGGCAAGTAAAACACGAGAGCGGGTCAAGGTAAGATTAGGGCACATGCGGCTTGTGGAGAGAGAGTAGTGAAGGACAACTTTCCAAATATTGGAGCATAATAGAGGTAGATGCAAAGTTGAGCGAGAGTGTTGGATCAGGCAATGGTGTTCGAAACAAAGATGCAGATCTGAAGCAAGCTTAAGGGTGATGAACGATGGTGATCTCGGTCGTGGTGGGATTTGAGATGTTTGACACGCGACGAGGTGAAATAACCGTGCGAGACCTACGCTGAGAATTACTGCTATGAGCTACAGTGTGATACGGGATCTGTTGTTCTATTAATCTATCTAATCGGTTTCGTTTTATGTTAGTGTTGTTTTCTTTTATGGTGGATTTGTTTGTAGTACGATAGTAAGGCATGGCAAAACAAGAAAGAAAGTAAATCTCTCCAATGACACGAGGCTAAAGGTTTATTGGTTTGCATGGTGTGCTAAAAGGTGCAATTTTAATGTGTGGGACTTTTTTAATAGGTCATACTCTTTTTTTATTTACTTATTTTCAAATGGTCAATTCAAACCAAATCAATCCAAATTGAATTAGTTTGGTCCTATTTGATTTGGTCCAAGTAAGAAGTTGGTTTGATTTTGTCTAAACCAAAAAATATCAATTGGTTTAAAAATGATTTAAAGCAAGTCAATCCAACCAATTTTACCCCTAATGGATATGGCGTCATTGTGGGAGATAGTTGTTATCACGGATTTTGTCCGAGGGAAATTGCTTTTTGGAGATGCCGTTTCCCTCGGATGAAATCCAGCGCTTTAACAAGAGAACTATAGAGGTTAGAGAGAATGAACAAGTTTTGAGAGATAGAGTGTAAATCACTTATTTATTGATAAATAAATGTGTGGTGTTTTTAAAGATAGCAATAACATTGTTCAAATGACTTGGCTGCATCCAATTAATAAGAACTTTGGATCTCTTGTTGTTGGTCGTTGGTGGTTTGAGAATCTTCCTTTTTTGGGGAAAGATTGTCGTATTTATATGATAAGGGGATGGACATCCGAGACTTTGAGTGGTGGTGCTAGCTTAATAGGACTATTTTCATAGATGCGGTATAAAAATCTGAATTTTTTGTGTTGATAGATTTAGATATAACGGGAGGTTAATGAATGTATTTTGGGCGGACCACCGTAGTAGAGCAGCCTACCAATATTTGTTGATGTGGTGACATTCACACGACTTACCTCGATAAGTATGGGATGCCATGTGTAATTTATTATTGTAAACCACCATGGGTAATCAATTTTGCGAGGGCCCATTTGATATCTAGTGAGGACACCAAGACCTTTGTGTAAGGTTATTTCGGATTTGGTTGTAGTGTATGGATGGTACAAGCTCAAAAGCCATTATCACTTGATCAGGATAGAGCAATGAAAAATGCAATTGCTATTGTTTTCCAGAGACCAAATACGCATTTTGTCTACGGTATATAATGAAGAAAGTTCCGGAGAAAACTCAGCTTTATAGGTTCATACAATGCAGATGAAAAATGAATTGATAAGATGTGTGTTGACAGCCAAAGTGTTGAAAGTTTGAGAAGTCTTGGGTTGAATTAATTGCCACTTATAACTTAGAAGAGAACGCGTGGTTGAAAAAGCTTCTAAATTGATCGTTTGTATTGGGTTCGGATATTTAAAGATGTATTTTGGGGTCGAATAGTACTACCAGAATTAACCCATGAATGCATTTTTTGATGGTTATGTTCATGTAATACAAACTTGAAAGAGTTACATTGACTTTGATAACGCTTTGAAAAAACAATTAAGAAGGAAATTCTTTAGACTTTTACTCATTTACTACCACGATTCCATGTATATCTAGATCACCAATCGAGAAGAGATTTAGGAGTTGTACACACATGCAAAAATTCAAAAAAGTTCAAAAGCAATTCATTGGCATGATTGATTTGAATCCAAAGTTACACATCTGTGATGGTGCGTATAATTCTATCTCGCTCATGATGAAATTCTTTTGAAGAATTTAGTAAGCTAGCGACATTTTTTATAAATTTTAGTGGGGTCGACGAAACGCAAAATGTTCTTGTGGATTATTTGAGATGAGGGGGAATCTTTTTTCATCACATTTTTGTAGTTTATAGATGTAACGAGATTAAAGAATTGCCGATAAATATATTTTTACTAGGGACGGCCCTTGGCTTTTTGCACCTAAAAGCACGGCCCGAGGCCCCCAAATTTTGGGGGCCCCCGGAAATTTTTGAAGGAAAGTGTAGAGACCGCAAACTAGTGTAACGTGGATGAAGGAGTTTAAAGGGAAAATTTACCAAATAGGTGGAATGCATAACAAGAATTAGATAGAGTCATAACATTTCACGATCAACCAAAGTTGAAAATAGACCACTTACAAGCACCAAACCATAAAATAGACTACCTGCAAGCACCAAACCCAACTTTTATCGCCAGCCATGGGACAAATCAAGCCGCAATGTCGGATGGCCCACCGGATGATGCATGAAGAGGGAGATGGCAGAGGGGCGATGGACACCGAGAGGGAGGACGGGCAAACTGGAAACCAGAGCGAGAGACAGGGGGGAATCGATGTTGCCTTCCTCACCTTGCAAGCCTCACGCCACCGCAAAAGGGAGCCGATGTATGGACGGAAAGCACATCGCAATGGAAAATCACCGATCCCAATTTGGTATATTTGTAGAGGGCCTCATCATAGAATTCGCTTAAGGCCCCTCAAACTTCGGGGCCGGCCCCGATTTTTACATCGATGGACGAAGGATATTAAAAGACAATACAAATTAATTCATGTTAGCTATGATGCGAATCAATAACGTCCGCATTGTAATGGATATTTTGAATTATTACATATTTGTTATCGATGATTACTCATGCGGCAATATAGAGGCATCGGGGATACCAAATGTAAGTTGCATGCAATGATCAATTTGTATGATACCAACCAAGAACTCCCATTAATGCCACAAATAGTTTCAAATGTATGTCACTGAAAAATGACATACGAAGTCCACATCTCTTGTGAGGGAAAGGTAGATCGACATCTTCACGTAGAGTACCAAGGATGGAGGTAGAAATGTGAAAAGTTAGGGCAAAAACAAAGAAAGCAGCATCTAAAGGGAAACATATAGAGGTATGCCCAATGTTTTATTGTGTTGTATTGTGTTTTAAGGTGTTTTATTGTGTTCTAATGTGTTTCTTGATTATTAGTTTGATGGGAGCACAAACCACTCGTGGGTCGTGGTTTTATTCCCTAATACTAACATGGATATGTACAATGTTGAAACTACCGGATTTCAACCTAGCGAGACCTTCATTCACAAATAAGAAAGTGTAAGTTGATAAATTTAATATATCCAAAAATTTACTTCGTGTTCTAATTGTTTGCACTAATTGTAGATATCCTCTAAGATTCCTCATGTCGCAAGCAATCCCCGGTGTGCACCCATACCATCTCAAACATTACAAATCATACGAGGCAAGAACATTAAATTTAACTTTTCGTAAAGTTTGATTTTCCCAAACTAACGTGATTCTCATTCTTTCCGTTAAGTGTAGATATCCTCTCACACTCCCCATGTCGCTAGCAGCTTCTGTTGTGCACCCATACTATCTCCACATATGCCTGTTAGTAATGATTTCAATCACCCAATGGAGGCAATGCCTCACCATATGACTTAACCATTCCAAAGCTTTGCAAAACTTTTACGACAAACTCATCGCAATGCATTGTGATTAGGCAATCGGATTTTGTACTTTGCTTGTATCTCGTTATCAAATGGAGTTATTAAAGATACATTTGGGAACAAATGTTCACTTCATTGTAGTAAGATATGATGTTGGATTCACATATTCTTGTTTGAAATATTATTATGATTAACAAATGTTGTTGGATTAAAAGAGGGAGCAAAAATAAAGACAAATAGAGTTATTTCTCTTCATGGTGATTTTGAGGCATGATACCATTCTCAATTTTTGAAATAGGTACAAATATTATTGCAACCAAAGACAAAACAAATGCCAGGAAAGGAAGTAGTGCTCGACACATGTGCTCGAGTCGCAATTAGTGGGCCTCGAGCACCAGATCGAGCACAAGGCTTGAGCGCTCATTAGTTGTGACTCGCTCGAGGCTAGTGCTCAAGGCACACTAAGGGTGCTCGAGTCCCGCTGACTGAGACTCGAGCACCATTAGTGTGACGGCTCGAGACTTGTGCTTGAGTCTCACTATGCGAGCCTGATCGTGAGGCTCGAGCACAAGGCTCAAGCAAGACAACCAGGACTACTGAGCCTATTGCTCGAGTCTCACTACGTGAGCCTCGAGCGTGAGCCTCGAGCACAAAGCTCAAGCAATCACGAATCCTGTATATTAAGATGTTAACTTAATGCATGAGATTTATACACGAGATTGTATATGTTGTGCTTTATTTTGTTATATTTTTTTGTATTTACTTTATTCCTTCTTGTTTCAATATGTTTTTATTGTTGTTGCTCCGTTTATCTAGGTTTTGGAAAATTTCGGTTTCAAAAAACACTTTTACAAATAAACAAATCGCCTAACCTGCGGGTTGTGTGCCACAAATTTCAAGATTATGTTGGAATTGAGATTAAACCAAATTCTATTATAATTGTTCAATATTTCTTCATTTGCGCACGAAACCAGCAATTTTCTTTTTTTAAAACCAAATCGGGACTCCATAAGCTAAATGAGGTCGAGTGGCGCCAAGATATTCATGCATTATGAACACGGCAACTTGCAATTAAGTATCAACCGATTCTAAAACATAAGAGAAAAAAATAAATGAAATGAAGAATTAAATGAGGAAATTGAAGAAAATAAATATAAATACAAGGGCAAAGAAGAAAGTGCGTGGTTACAAAAAAACAAAGAACAATTGAAGGAACAATTATGCCATAGCACAATGTGTCAAAGTACCAAAAATATGAAATAACCCAAACGCAACCATCCTCCAATGCCTCCAAGCGGATAATGCAGACAAGCCTTCTCCCCCTGAGCATGAGATCAAAAGCCTTCTCCCCAAATGTTATTGTATAATGTAAGCCTTACTTTGACAAAACGCAATTCTTTTCCCGTTTCAATCATTCTATTACTCCATGAAATGAGTGTTTTAAAATCTTTATCTTTAAATGCTAAAGCTCGTTACGCATCATAATAGTAACTTATCAAGCTATAAAAAATGTAGTTTCATCTTACCAACCCCACTTTCACCACTAACTAGAATGGAATTGCTTCTCCCTTCATTGACCGTTGCCTCTGATTAAAATATTATGCAATGAAACAGCCTAAGAACACATTCCATCAAACAAGACATACTACTGAGTTATTATGGGTGAAAAAAATGTATATTTTCCCCCAATCTGGCAGTAAGATCAAGAGAATTGTCTGAACTTTCCTTACATCCTTAACTCGCCTGCAAAACCAGTTGAAAAAATGAAATTACATAACAGAGAATCATCACTACATTTATAAAATGAGAATGGCTAAAGAAGTGAGCACGTTTGATAAGGAACCGAATAGCTTACTTTCATGATAGATTTGCTCTCGGCCTCTACGCATAACATATACGTGTAGTCTTCATCCCCAAAATCGAGATTGGCTTAGCTTTCTTGTCCCACGAGATCCAAACCACCGCAAAGGAAAAATTATGCATATAATCGGTTGGTCCAATTCATCGACACTTTCTTTTTCCATGAACCCATTTCTTTCACCGACCACAATACAACAACACTCAAACGGAAGGATAAGTCATTCACCTAGGTCTACAGGTAGATATATATATATATATATATATATATATATATATATATATATATATAAACACACACAATAGATGGAATTTTGAAAGTTCAGTCCATGGTTTAGCATCGTCCACACTCCCATAAATGTAATTTTGAAAGTCCTCAATAGGTGGAATGTGGTTGATCGTGGTGAAAGGGATGACATCAGATTGCGGGGCATTAGGAAATAAGGCCAGGTCAACAATCACACTCAACGTAGGGTACAAATAAACATAAGAACGTCAAAACCTAAAAATCATTCATTACTCGTGATATGCTCAAGAGTGGCGGAGTGAAGTTCAAGAGATAACCCGACTTCCGCTCCAACGATGAAGAGGAAGTTTTGTAATAAATATAGTCGGCCTTCGCAGCGGGGTCATCAATGCCCGGTGGTAACGTAACATCAAGACCAGTAGTGGAGGTGAGATCAATGACCTCCGGTCGGGCGGGGGCGGCCTTTTGCGCCTTCCGCGTCTTCCTTTGCACAAAAGCCTTTTTCGAAGGGCTTGTGGCGGCTCTAGTGAAATGAACACAAGGGGCTAGTGTCACCTCTACTACAGGAATAGGGTCATCTGCGGTAATAGAATATGGTTGCTGCGGAATAAATAGATACTCATCTGGTATAGGGGCAGGTTCCCTATGTGGATGGAGCGGAGACGACAGGCCAAAATCATGAGGGGAGGAGACTGGATACGTGGTGTGAAATAAAGACATCATCTCGTCGTGTTGACAACGGTTCTCAATCTGCTCAGCCTCCATTATACGGCATATAGCTTGTAAGTCATCCTCTAACCGAGTAACTCTAGGATCCACATAGGATGGCTCAGGTTGTCATACGGCAGCCTTGTCGTGCCGGGGTCCACTCCATGGTGTCTTAGCGCTTTATCACGCTGATAATCCAAAATATGTTTCCTGGAGAAGCCCAACTAATAACATCTACTCTGCTAATAATATGTCTGCCGTAATACAACCATACCCTCTCGGTAGCCTCGGCTCCAAACTGCTCATGGCCATAAGCAACCCAAAGGGCATCTATTACTGCCTCGGATACATCACCATGTGACGGAACTGAAGTCTCATCAGGGGGGTGCCACATTAGAATCATGCTCTAAAACGTGGGTAGGAGTGGTGGCACTATGGGAAAAAGTAGCCTGCTGAGTGGAAGAACGTGCTACCTCAGGCTGTCCTCATTGCCCAATACTACCAGTTGGACGAACAACAACACTACGATACTCTAAAATATACCGGAGTATGTGATGTTGAGGATAAGGCAGCTACGCCCTCTCACGGAAGACCTCTAGGTACTGATGCACTAGAATCTTTGTTAATAGTCGACCGAAGTGTAATGACCCGTGTGTAAGAAGTTAACCACAAACACCTTGGATGTTGGTGCACAAGTTTGAGGTAAGAGATGAGCCCAAGAGGGGACTTTTGGGAGGTGCATGTGACAAGTGATAATGTGCATTTATGCCCTAGGAAGATGCTATGCATATACAGGCGCTTTTAGGCTGTTTTGTCAGGTTTTGGAGATTTATTTTGACCTAGTAGATGGGCTCAGATGAATTGGCGTGCAGAGCAAAAGATTCTTAGAATGATGTCTTCTATCTACCACAGAAGTTTCAGGCCAAAAGGACGTGCACGCGAATTAGACCCATTTGGCGTGCAAGGTTATTTTTGCATGGATGTCCTTTACATGATGCAAGAAAGCTTGGGGTAAAGTTTGAGTACATTTGGAGCTGCATGCCAATTGGGGAATTGGCGTTCAAATTGGCGTGCAGGCATATTTTTGCATGGTTACCTTAGTTTTGTTATTCTAATCATCTTTTCCCAAAGGACCATGTTGGAATTGTGGATATTTTGGTGTGTATGGATGTGGGAAGGTCATAGCTTGTTCCATCAAAACTACGTCGTTTTGATGCTGGGATTCACTTAATCAAAACTATGTCGTTTTGATGTTGTGTTGTCTATATAAGGAGGAGAAGCCCCTCTGTTTTAGGTTTAGGGTTTGTTGCTCCACCAGCCGTCGCAGAGAGAGAGAGAGAGAGGGAAGGAGAGCTCCTGGTTGCTGCCGGGCGTCTTGTGTGGGTGGTCGGTGTCTCGTGGGCGGACGGCGTTCGGCGTGGGAACAGAATATTGCTGTGTTGTTGCATTTTACTTGAGGTAGGGGTTCTGTTTTTTACTAATCCCTCTCTGTCCTAGGGTTCTTAGGTAGAATTCGGTCTATACCTGCTATTATATATATATAAATCCATATAGGTGTGATCTCCTATATGGATGTTGGCCTTCAATGGCATTTTGGTGTGATTCTGTTGTTGGGTGGTCAATGCATGTTATATGTTCGATGAAATGCCTGTGTGAATATAGCTGTGTGTATATGCCTATTACATGTTTGATAATATGCCTGTGTGGCTGGACTTGTGATTTTGGTGTATGTATGCATGCTGGGTGTTTGTTCTATTGCCTGAACGGCTGGGTTTGTGCACTTGTGAACGGGTGCACACCAAGTGTTTGGTTTTATGCTTGAGTGACCGTGGTGTATGTTGTGTGCATGATCGTGGTATCCGGCCTGAAGAGGCGGTTAAATTACTTTGCCTGAGAGGCGTTAAACCAATGACCTGAAGAGGCGGTTAAATTACTTTGCCTGAGAGGCGGTTAAATCGATGGCCTGAAGAGGCGGTTAAATTACTTGCTTGAGATGTGGTTTGTTAGCCAGGTGTGGTTGGGGCTGAAGTTACGCTCGCTTGTGTGTAATGCTTTATTCTTCCTAATACCGTCACGTCACTACACCTGTGCATATGCATGTAGCCGCTAGGAGCATGGGAAGGGTTGGGGAGACTTGATCCCTCCTGAGGCGTGGTTGCTCACCCCTCCTACCGTGTTTGCTTGTTTTCCAGGAGACTTACGGGCGTTAGGTGGATACACCAAGGTGGAAGACCATCTTCATTTTATTGTTCACTTTAGTGATGTAATTTCATAATTTATGTAACCCCAAGGGGGGAAATGTACTAAGGGATTGAATTGTAGTAAGAAACATGGTTGGTTTGTGAACCTTTGATGTTTGAAATTAAATAAGGATGTGGCTTGTTTGATTTATTGTAATTGTTAGTCTTATTTGTGTGGCATCCAGTAATCCAACCCCGTTGCCCTCCGTGTGGGTGAATGGGGAGTCACGTACCGGTTTCCCCGAGTCGGAAATCCGGGGCGTGACACGAAGGCCCTATGTTCAAGATGAGTAGCCCACACTTCAAATATGACAACCCCCCAGTTAACTGTCATACTACCCTGAAAGCAATATATTAATTTCATATGCTCATTGGGGATGGAATCAGTCCCTGACATCTGACAGCATATACATTTTTCAACTATATTTGCCACAAAGCGTGTTCTCCCCTCAAAGCCCACTTTCTTATGATATATCCTTTTATGGAATTCTAGATCATTGTATCCTAATAGCCGGCCCATGTCCCACATTTTCATCTTTGGGGGAGGATTCATGCCAAATTCCAATTGAAAAGCATCATTAATGATAGAGGGGTTTACAATTACCTCTAAATCATGAACCATTGAAATTAGCATTTCCTCTCCATCTCTCACTTCCACTTGCACATGATCATAAAACTCTACAGGGTCATCTTTCAGAAGAGGGAAAGGGTCGGTTACAAGGTGGCGGAGTCCGGTACGCTCGAGCCGAGCACAAATGGCTTCCATCCATGGGATAATAGACTGAACAACGGCTTCCCAATCAAGGACTTGGTTGGCATAAACCTTGCGAGAACTAGTAGTAGATGTATTCAACTTGGACCGTCGAGCGGATCGAGCCTTGGAAGCCATGAGAGAAACGCGCCGGTGTTCGCATCGAGTAGGTGTTTTAGGGTTTGGGATGCTCGTCAATCGGCAGAGACGAAGACGCGAGCCAGTTAAGTGAAGCTACGGGCATGAATGTCGATGACGCTCGATGTCGTGCATGATGCCTCGCACGCGACTCCAAAAACATCCACGACACTACATTCAATCACACGCATCGGGAAAATATCCAATAAGTTTGCTCAATTCTAGGCTCAATTCTAATGTCAAGCAGAGAATCGAGCTTCGTCTCGAGCACGAGCATCGAGCACAACTCAAATAAGTTGTGCTCGATGCTAGTGCTCAAGCCTCAACTCGATGCTCCATGTTGAGCTCCATCTCGAGCATGAGCATTGAGCACAACTCATTCGAGTTGTGCTCAATGCTAGTGCTCAAGTCTATAATCGAGGTGACATGTCGAGTTGAGGCTCGAGCACTAACATCGAGCACAACTCATTTGAGTTCTGCTTGATTCTCGTGCTCAAGGCGGAGCTTGATTCTACATGTCGAGCTGAGTCTCAAGCACGAGCATCGAGCAGGTGCTTTGTTGCGCATTTTGTTTTTGTTGACGTGGAATGGGCCACGTCAGCTGGGGACGCAGCGATGCCGTGAGCGCAGTTGTACCTAACACATGCATTTTCTTCGACTTTGGACCCACAGTGCGAGATTAGAAGGGTTCTATTAAAAAATTGTAATAATGACCATGGTATTAGCCGTCATAGGTCACCAAAAAAATATTTACAATAGGCATTATGTTTCCGTTGTGTCTTTCGTTGATATAGCAATTGACATGTCAGCAAAAATATTTAAAATTTAAAGCGTAGCGCACCACATCAGAGAGAAAAAGAACGAGGGAGGGAGGGAGAGGCCTCGAGCCGTGGATCTGGACAGCAGGAGAAGATAGAAGCATGACATAAAATTAGGTTTTGAAAGCGAAAGAGTACTTTTTTTGAAAATCCAAGAGCGGTAAACTCCCTACGAAGGTTTGAGAGTCGTACATCTCATCAATACCTACAAATAAAGAAAATGGCTTAAATCGGATCACTTTGCGCAAAATTATGACCATTTAAAATTTTCATCAGAAATTACAGTTGACGGAACTCAGAAACCTGTATATCTGATCGTGGGAGAGATGATCGATACCTGTTCAACATGTCCTTGAGGCTTGCTCAATGCTCGAGCATGCCTCGAGCAGGGTGGCTCGGGCAGCATGCTCGAGTGCATATGCTCGAGCAGGTGTTGAGTGAGGTTTGAACACGAACTCGAGCAATAATCCGGGAGCACACCAAATCGTGAAAAAAATGACGAAAACTTAAAATCACCATATGATAAGGTGAGTGTATTTATAAAATTAATGGAGATAAATTCACACCAAATTGCTCTTTTTTTTAAACTATACGTCAAGTTTGAGCAGATAAATTCACAATAATCTTTAAAAAAAACATAGACGAATTTATATAATGTTGCTCTCTAAAGTCATCAATCCAGTGATGAGACGAGGCAAGCCCATAAGGCTCTGCCACACTTTATTGATGGCCACACTTTTGGTGTCCTTCGAACGAAAAGTATACCGAAGAAATAGCAAGGCAATAGCAAGCCTACACACTTTTTTGATGGTCACACTTTATTGAGCCGTTAATTCAAAATTTTGCATTCCTAGCATTGCCATTTCGTGGATGCATGCGTGACTATTTGCGCTTATAATGGAAAGGCAATAGCAATCTTATCCAGAGAAGATGGAAAGGCAATAGCAATTAAGCTCTACCCAGAGAGAGAGAGAGAGAGAGAGAGAGAGAGAGAAAGAAAGAAAGAGAGAGACATGAATGATGCACGGCAACATGTGGTGTGCCTGCCGTTCCCATTCCAGAGCCACATTAAGGGGATGCTAATCCTAGCCAAGCTCCTCCACCACCGCGGTTTTCAGGTCACCTACGTCAATACTGACTTCAACCGCGACCGCATCCTCCGATCCCATGGCCCCGCCGCCCTCGATGGAACCACGAACTTCCGGTTTGAGAGCATTCCGGACGGCCTCCCTCCCTCCGATTCGGACACCACACAAGACAACAACTCCCTCCTCATCAGGGCCACTCAGACCACCTTCCAGGCTCCCTTCCAACGGCTACTCACAAGGCTCGAGGCAGACGCTCAATCCTCCAAGGCGCCTCCGGTGACGTGCATCATCTGCGATGGCCTTCTTCCCTTCACTCATGCCGCCGCCCAGGAGTTTCAACTCCCCGTTGTGGCCTTCTGGACTCTCGGGGCGTGCACTCTTTTGGGATGCTTGCAGTATCGGCTGTTGATGGAGAAACCCGATGTGTCACTCCAAGGTAAAAGTAATAAACAAATTAGTGTTATTCCAATATGCTCCGATTAGGAATAAAAATTCTAATATTATAATTCTAATTTGAGTTCTACGAGGAACATAAAAATGTGGAAAAGTTTTAAATAAAAAAATTTACAGTATATATACGTACGTCTTCAAATATAAGAAATTTTCTGCCTCGTAAAGTGCAGATTCCAGCTACCTAATAAACGGATACTTGGATACCGCGGTGGGGTGGATCCCTGGAATGAAAAATATGCCTTTGAGGGATTTCATCGGCTTCCTTAGAACCACTGACCCAAATGCCGTCCCGTTCAGTGCCGCGATGGTTGCAGTTGAGAGCGCCCCCAAAGCATTCGCAAACATCGTTAACACATTTTCAGATTTGGAGCCTGACGCACTGGAAGCTCTAAAACAAGCATTTCCTCGTCTCTATCCAATCGGACCCATCCACCTACTCCTCAATCATGTCCCACCAGAAAATCCAACACGCCTCATTAACTTAAGCTTCTGGAAAGAAGAGGGCGAGTGCCTCCGCTGGCTTGACTCCAAGGAGCCCAACACTGTGGTCTACGTCAACTTCGGAAGCATTGCCATCCCGACAACAGAGCAACTGGTAGAGTTCGCGTGGGGACTCGCCAACAGCCAGCGAGACTTCCTTTGGGTGATCAGGCGGGACTTGGTTCGGGGCGAGTCGGTGGTTTTTTCACCGGAGTTTCAAGCGGCGACAAATGGGCGGACCTGCCTGGTGGGGTGGTGCCCGCAGGAGGAGGTGTTGCTTCACCCGGCTGTTGGAGGGTTCCTGACGCACTGCGGGTGGAATTCAATGATGGAGAGCCTGGCAGCAGGCGTGCCGATGATTTGTTGGCCATTGTTTGCGGACCAGCCGACCAACTGCCATTATTGCTGCATGGAATGGGGAATTGGAACGGAGATTGAGAAGGATGTGAGGAGAGAGAGGGTGGAAAGACTGGTGAGGGAGCTCATGGAGGGAGAGGGTCAGAGGTTAAAGAGCAGAATTACTGAGTGGAAGAGCTTGGCTGAGACGGCTGCTGCTTCGGACGGCTCTTCATATGCGAATTTGGATAAGCTAATTAAGGACGTTTCGTGCTTGCCAGTAATGAGTAAATGAATTTTAATTACTATGCCCTTCATCAATAATGTCACGTAAGATAGAATTATGAACGGTGTAGACAGTCTTGATTTCGTATTTTTTTTATGTGTGTGTGTGTGAACAAACTATCTTTTTCAATATTATGTTAATGAATTTTTGTAAAACACTTTTATGCCATAGCCCAAGTTATTGTTAAGCGTTGACGGGTTTTTTTTTCACTAGTATTGGGATACCTTTGCTTGTTACGTTTAGATCGTTTAAATATATGTTTTTATTTGACAGCTTTAAACTTATTAGGTAATTTATATCTGAGCTCAAATTTGATCATATTAGTTTTAATTAGCTCATCATAATTTAGGTTGCTAATTTGAATCGATCCAACGTTAATTCAGGCCCCAATGCGAGTAATTAATGGCCAGGGCATTAGGTTGCTTGTGAATGAAGGAAATGAGATGAGAATAAAGTACAAAATGTTGCGAGTTTTTAAAATTGTATCCACCGCATATAATTGAATTAAGTTACTGGGAGCAATGATATTTTTAGCTAAAATCTCCTTCCCAATGAATTAGTTAAACTTTTAGCAAAAATAAAAAAAATTAAATATAATTTTAGTTTTTACTTTAATTGATGATATCAGTTCAATAAATACGAATGAATTACAATTCTCTCTCTTTCTCTTTCTCTCTCTCTCGTTTTGATGGGCTTTTGAAATTTACCATTACAAGATCTATTGGTGATCTTTTCTCATTTTTTTACATTTAGTTATTGCAATAACAATTATTGGGGCTAAATTTTAAAAACGTTTCTTGTTTTGTTTTTGGGTCGCTGAAATTTATCAATCTTATCGATGAAGCATATGTATATCTTGTTTTTTTTCCTCCTCTATGCCGGAAAGTACTACTTTGGCCTGGGACGGATCCGAAAAGTTTGATTGGAGGGAACCAAAATATAGATTCAAAATATATAAAATAATATATAAAAATAAATTAACCTTCATTTCAGTTTTAACATAAAGATAACATTTAAATAAAAAAAATACATAGATAGTTATTTCACAATACATTTTAAACTTCAATTCAAAATCCTATCATAAGAAAACTTACAAATTCTCTTATAAATACTTGAAAACTCCTATATCAAGCACAAGAAACTTCACCCAAAAATATCCTGTCCAATGTTCGTCAAAATATATAAACTTGTTAGTTATGATATTTTACAAGTCAATAAAAAAACATGATAGTAACAAAAAAAAATGCATAACGGTATTTTTAAAGCACGTGAAATTATGTAAAATTTGAACTTTGTGGTCACATAGTTTTAAAGTGAATAAATTAAAGTTTATTTGATACCAATTGAAATTTAAAATTCTTTAACATCCTAACATTCATCTTCCGCTAGCCAAAAGAGTTTGGACTACAAGTTCCATTCCATTTAATTTACTACCAGTACCATTAGTGCCACTGAAATAAACATTAACTATCTCCTTTAAAGCTTTGGCTGTTTCTCTCCCATTTCACTCGAATCCAAATCCACAATTGGCGTGGAAACCACCAAGTATGACATATTATTGAATTCATTTGGTGTTTTGCTTTACTAAATTATATAATATATTATTGATAAATAATTTATTCAACTAAAATAAATTGATTGAAACAAATATTGATATATAATTTATAAATAAACCCATCAAAGTCTAAGCTTAACTATTGAAAGATATATAAATAAAACAAATAAAACAATCAGAAATTTACAATGTTATCTGGTGGCAACGGGTGTGAGTGTGTAAAGATTGCGTTTACAGTTCAGTTGGCTCAATCCCATAAACCCAATTCACAATGAAAAGCAAACAGATTGCTAAAGACATCACAAAAAAAATATCAATTACCGGAACTTTAGACTCTGGATTGGGTGTAGATTGCACAGTGTCTCGGTCGTTGGAGATCATAACATTCGCCGTCGGAGATTGCAGTCGCTGCCGAACTCGCAACGTTCAAGACTCCAAGTCTAGTTGCCGCCATTGGGAGAAAGAGTCTCTTTCTGCATAAGATGTAGGTCACGATGGAAAGAAGACCCATTTATTTTTTCCGAAGAAGAAAAGCAAAAAGCAATAATGATAGGTGTGTAAAAAATGAAGAAATAAAAACCCATCAAAACAGCGTCGTTTTGATGAGTTTTTTAATACCTGAATTCTTTTTCCCCAAAATCGAGGGGGGCCATGTGTTATACTTGGAGAATTTCTACCATACATGTAGTATGGGGACTTGTATACTATCAAACAGGATGTTTCCTAGTGCCATTTAGGGGATATACACATCATTAAGAATCTTATAATAGATTAGATGTTTTCTGATATGTGAGAGGCAGAGTTAGGCCATCGTGTATATTGGATCACTTTGTATGTCTTCCTGGTGGCGAAGATGAAATAGTGCTAACATCTATATGTAAAGTGTTGGACCTCGGCCAAGGCACTTACTATCACAATATTGTTCGCTTTGGCACTCGCACGCCCACCCATGGGCGTAGCCCGCACGGATTTGTTCCTAATGGGTCACGACCCGTTAAAACGCGTTGTGACAAGGTGCACATGAGCCTCCTCATTAGGACGACCTCAATGTTCACCCTAACCGATGTGGGATTGTTCTTTGGGACTCCCCACAGGAGGTTAGAGACCCAACAGTCTCCCCCCTAATCCCACCACCAGTCTAGAGGACGTGGCTCTGATACCACTTGTTGGACCTCGGCCAGGGCACTTACTATCACAATATTGTCTGCTTTGGCACTTGTGCGCCCACCCATGGGCCGCAGCCCGCATTGATTTGTTTCTAACGGGTCGCGACCCGTTATAACGCATTGTAACAAGGTGCACATGAGCCTCCTCATTAGGACGACCTCAATGTTCGCCCTGATTGATGTGGGATTGTTCTTTGGGACTACCTGTGGGAAGTTAGAGACCTAACATAAAGCAAGACTCTATAGGATAGTTTTAATACTGTAAACTTTCCTTACATCAATACAAGAGATCATATTCTCACAGAGCTTTCACGTGTGTCTTTTCTATTGTGTGTGTGATTGCTTACAGGTTCTAGGATCAAAGGAGACAATCCGGATGAAGATCCAAGATCGAAAGAGTTGATCCGATTAAGGACAGGCTAAACCTAGTGGAACAAGATACAAAGGAAACTAGGTGTCGCACGGGTGGTGTGATAAAGATAAATCCATCCCCGTAACAAGTGGTATTAGAGCCGTAATCGAACAAGAGGTGTCAAACCTTGTTTGAGCTCGTCATCCAAGAAACTATCCATTTTAAAGCGGCACGATGTCGAGCGCAGGTACAAGTTCGACAATCGTAGGTGGTGTCCACGATGGAAGAGAAAAGGAGCACATCACGAAGGAGTTAAAGAGAGACAAGTCATGTATGAGGGAAAAATACTCATTAGAAGGTCGACTGTTTAAATTGGAGTTGGCACTAACGGACCAAATGGAGACCGTCAAGTAGCACAGTGAAGTAATAGAACGAATCTAGTCAGGAGACTGTGATATGTTTGGGAAGATGCAAGGGCTACTCGACTCGTTGTAGACGACCTCAAACCTCAATTCAATAACTTGATGGTGAATCTCTCAGTGCAGATCCTAGCGATGCAGGAGGAAATCAAAGAGGTTAAAGCAGATTGGTCTCTTTGTAAAATGGCAGTTACTCGAGGTGAAGTTAGCGGCCAATCCTTTTCCAAGGAGGAAGTTCTAAAACCGAAGACTTATGGTGGGTCATGGAGTGCAAGGGAATTATACAATTTCCTTTGGACACTGGAGAAGTACTTCGATGCGGTGAATATCATTGAAGATTCCGGGAAGATCAAGACTATGCCTTTGTACCTAG
This sequence comes from Taxillus chinensis, assembly GCA_023512835.1. Lineage (NCBI taxonomy): Eukaryota > Viridiplantae > Streptophyta > Magnoliopsida > Santalales > Loranthaceae > Taxillus > Taxillus chinensis. The sequence goes on from CM042085.1 coordinate 30,841,951, forward strand.
TAGATTCAGTTACGGTATGGTGGCGGCGAAGGCGTGCCGACATGGAGTGCAGTACGTGTGTTATTTCTTGTTGGATAGATTTCAAGAAGGAAATCAAAGCCCAATTCTATCCCAAGAATGCAAAGGATGAATCCAAAGCGAAGCTTAGGCGTCTTGCTCAGAAAGGCACGGTGCGTGAATACGTTTGGGAGTTCTCTGAGTTGATGTTGGAGATCCAAGATATATCCTCGAAGGACTCCCTTTTTGCCTTTATGGATGGATTGTAGACATGGGCGAAGCTTGAGTTAAGACAAAGAAATGTACAAGACCTTGCTTCGGCTATGGCAGAGGCCGAATCTCTAACTGAATATAAGTCCAAATGGAAAAAGACAGAGAGGGAGACCTCAACTTCATCACCAAAGAAGAACCAAAAGTTCGGCAAAGATAGACATGAGGGAGATACTCCGAACCGATGGAAGGAGAGAACCTCTAACTCATCTAAGGACTATCGGTACAAAACTAATCTGAATAGTTCCAAGGGTGGAGAGAGACCAAAATTCTCTTGCTTCCTTTATGAAGGACCCATAAGGCATTCAAGTGTCCGAAGAGGTCAAAGCTAACGACGATGATCAAGGAAGAAGATGAAAGAGAGCAAGTGATCCACGTCTTAATTCCTTGCAACTCTTGAATGCAATCAAGGCGAGGGTAAAAGTACCCTAGTCAGGAAGGAAAGCGAGAATGTACGTGATTGCTAAATCAGGTGGTTGCGAAACAAGAGCCTTGGTGAACACAGGGGCAACAAACAACTTTATCGAGCTGAAGGAAGCTCAACGCATGGGGATAGGTTTCAAGGAGGAGAAGGGCGGGTTGAAGACAGTGAAATCTAAGCCAAGTCTGATACATGGCATGGCTCAAAGTGTTAAAGTTTGCATTGGGGAATGGAGGGGCAAGGTGAATCTCTTTGTAGTCTCAATGGATGACTACCCAATGGTGTTTGGAATGGAGTTCCTTGATCACGTTCGAGCCATTCCAATTCCTAGTACCAATACCATATGCATCATGGATGAAGGGAAGACATGAATGGTGTCAATGATAAGGGAGGAAGAGTTGAAGGCAAAGACTCTCTCTACTATGCAACTATCGAAAAGGATAAAGTGACAGAAGCCAACCTTTGTTGTGACTTTCAAGGAGGAAGAGAGCGTGGAAGTTGGGAATGAGGCCCCAACTGAGGTGAAGATGGTCTTTAAAGAATTTAGGGATGTGATGCCTACTGAACTCCCTAAACAACTTCTGCCAAAGACGGAAATGGACCATGTGATAGAGCTGGAGAAATGTGTGAGACCTCCTGCAGCAGTGCCCTACCGCATAGCACAACCAGAGTTAGAGGAACTTCGGAAATAACTCAAAGAGCTCTTGGATGCTGGATTCATTTAGCCATCCAAAACACCTTTTAGAGCACCGGTTCAGAAGAAGCAAGAAGGGGCGTTGCAACTTCACATCGACTATCAAGCGTTGAACAAGCTCACGGTGAAAAACAAGTATCCAATTCCACTAATTTCAGACTTGTTTGACCAACTGGGAAATGCGAGATGGTTTTTGAAGCTGGACTTGTCATGGCGTTACCAGATCACAAGAAGTCGTATAAGGTAAATACAAATGCTTCTGATTTTGCCATTGGTGGTGTTCTTATGTAGAAAGGACATTCAATTACCTATGAGAGTCGGAAAGTCAATGACATCGAGCGAAGATACGCGGTACATAAGAAGGAAATGATGGCTGTCATGCATTGTCTGAGGACATGGAGACATTACTTGCTTGGTGTAAAGTTCGTGGTGAAGACGGACAACATTGCAATGAGTTACTTCCTTACTTAAAGGAACTTAACTCCAAAGTAAGTAAGGTTGCAAGGATTCCTGACGGAATTCAATTTTGTGCTAGAGTACAAACCAGGCACAATAAATGTGGTGCCAGATGCATTAAGTAGGAAGGCGAACTTGTGGACATCGGCTAACCACAATTTCCCTTACTTTCAAGGTTGAAGGAGGGGATGGAGCATGACTCATTGGCCAAATACTTGGTGGAGTGCGTCAATGCTGGGAAGACGTGCAGATTTTGGCTAAAGGATGAGTTGCTTTACACGTGAGGGGAGCCTGTTTTTGTTCTGAAGTGGGAAATCTTCAAAAGGAGATTCTAAAGGAGTGTCATGACTCGAAATGGGCGGGACATCCTGGAATCGATCGTACATTGGCGTTGGTGGAGAGAAACTATTACTAGCCTCAAATAGGTGAGGACGTCCAAGTGTATGTGAGGACTTGTCTTGTTTGCCAACAAGATAAGGTGGAAAATCGGCAACCAGCAGGGTTATTGGAACCACTGCCTACTCCAGAAAGACCATGGGAGAGTGTTTCAATGGATTTCATTGTATGTCTTCCAAAGTCAGAAGGTTACAGCACGATCATTGTGGTGGTCGATCAATTCTCGAAGTATGGAGTCTTTGTTGCGGCTCCAAAGGATTGTACAGCGGATGACATAGCCCGATTGTTTTTCAAGCATGTGGTGAAATATTGGGGTATTCCAAAGTCTATCGTGAGTGATAGAGACTCCCAATTCACATGAAGATTTTGGACTGAATTATTTTATGTTATGGGATCAAACTTGAACTTCTCAACAAGTTTTCACCCTCGGACGGATGGGCAGACAGAACATGTCAATGGGTCACTGGAGATATACCTGAGGCACTATATGAGTGCTAATCAGGGAGATTGGGCAAAGTTGTTGGACATAGCCCAATTCTCATATAATTTACAGAAAAGCGAGTCGACGAATATAAGTCTGTTTGAGCTTGCTACAGGACAACAACCGATGATGTCAACTTCCTTCACCATTGGTTATACGGGAAGGAATCCTATAACATACAAGTTTGCAAAGGGGTGGCATGAACAGATAAGAAAATGAAGAAGTTTGCGGATCAGAATTAGCGGTTTGTCGAGTTCGAGGAAGGTGACATGGTGATGTTGAAGAACCTTCCACCCCAAACTAGGATGCTCAAGAAGTTACACAAAGGTTTGGTGCATTGGTACGAAAGACCTTTTCAGGTACTCAAATGAGTAGGAAAGGTATCGTACAAGCTCGAGCTCCCAAAGATATTTGTAGAGACATCCAGGTGTTTCACGTGAGTCTACTCAAACCCTATCATGTTGATGAAGATACTAGTAGACAACAAGCGGTGAGAGCCCTGGTTACAACCGATAAGAGTCATGACAAGGATATTGAGATGATACATTCTAGAAGAGTCATGCCAAGAAGAGGTGTAGTACCAAGTTATGTGGAGTACTACATAAAGTGGAAATACGGACCCGACGAGGAGGCGAGTTGGGAAAAGGAAGAGGACTTGTGGCAATTTCCTGAAGAGATCAAGGCATATAATGCAAGTGTCGCATCAAGGGCGCTGCGAGTTAAGTGGGGGGGGAATGTCACATTTGGAGAATTTCTATCGCATTTGTAGTGTGGGGACTTGTATACTATCAAATAGGATGTTTCCTGGTGCCGGTTAGAGCATAGACACGTCATCAAGAATCTTGTAATAGATTAGATATTGCATGATGCGTGAGAGGCAAGTTAGGCCATCATGTATGTTAGATCACTTTGTATGTCTTCCGGTGGCGAAGACGAAATAGTGCTAACATCTATATGTAAAGCAAGGCTCTATAGGATAGTTTCAATATTGTAAAACTTTCCTTACATCAATACAAGAGATCATATTCTCACGAGCTTCGCGTGTGTTTTTCCATTGTGTGTGTAATTGCTTATAGGTTCCAAGATCGAAGGAGACGATCCGGTGAAGATCCAGGATCGAAAGAGTCTATTCGATATAGGACAAGCTGAACCTAGTGGAACGAGATACAAGGGAAACTAGGTGCCGTATGGGTGATGTGCCGAGGATAAATCCGGCCCCGTGACAAGGCTCTTGCTGGTCGCCCCCCCCCCAGTCTCTCGCTTGGCTTGAAACACCGCTCCAACGCTGAGAATATGTGTAAGGTGTTCGACAATCCTGAGTTTGGAGCTCAAAAAGGGTGGGGGTGTTGCCGGACAAACTTGGCTTATGGGGTGTTTTCTTGGATGGAGGAGTGGAATGTGCCCTCGTGGATGTCCATCACCGTGGGCTACACAAAGGAAAGGCATGCCTACGAAGTGCTTGAGTGTTATTTTGATTTGGAATTTGAGATATGGGATTTGGAGAGATGGGATAGATTGGGAAAATTAAAATTTAAGCAAAAATATAGATGATGTAGCATTAAAGTATCATCAGCTAAAATGATACTGTAGCAAGCTAAATATAACTTTAGCTAGTAATTTTTTTTACCCATCCCCCGCCCTCCCCTTGGTTTCCCCTCCTATTTGTTGGCGCTATCATTTCGTTGATAAGAGGCTCAGGTTGCATTATTATCCAATGGTATAGTCGTCCTGGAGGTCACTCATCCTAGTATTTATCTAGCTTATCTCTCTTTAACTTGTGGTTCTTTGTTGTCCTTCAACAATAAAGGTACCCCAAGGTTTAGCTAGTTAATTTAGCTTGCTAGAATTGGAAATGCTCTAATATATGTATACATACATAAATTAATAAGAAATTATTGAGTCAAACCTGCTTGGGATTTTAACAAGTGGGTTCATTATAACAATAAATAAAAAAATTAAGGTTTTGGGCTATTGAAAACATAGGCAACACTTTTTGGCTCAGGCGATGGTTTTTTTCCTTCACCTAATACCTAAGGTTTTTTTCTGTATTTTTTTAAGCTACTTTAATCAACACTTTTTTCGTAATCAAGATTTTATCATTTTACACAATACTATTCATGTTTTTGTTTTTGGTTCACTCATATTCTATATATTCTGATATAAATATACGTAAATGTGAAGTTTGTTGAACCCTATTTTCACCGGATTAGATCATAACTGTACTTGGTGAAGGGCCACAAGACCAAGGACCGCTTTGGGAGACCTTAACATGACCCAAGGCAAGCACTGAGTGATAAAGTATGAAATTTGGCGAATAACGCATTTAATCGTACTCGATTCTAAGGAAAAATGAAGAGATTATGACTAAAGTATTAAGTTTTGTGCGAATTTGAATTGGACAGCCGGTGTGCAATGCGCTGTTTTGTCAGTAACTTTTCCAATATTTGTCAGAATCAAACAAAGTTACTTTTATTGGTTATATAACATAATTATCTATCATTTCCAACTGGTTTGAGGTTATTCCAATCTCTATACATTTAATTATGATTTTTTGAAGTTAGTAATCGAGTTTGGGTGGGACAGTCGGTGCGTAGTGCATTGTTTTGCCAATAACTTGCTCAATACTTGTCATAATTGAACAACATCAATTGCGTTGGTTATATAACATCTTTATCTATCATCTCCAACTAATATAAGGATATTCCGAGCTGTGTGCAATTAGTTATGATTTTTTGAATCAGACGGGCAAAATGTTTACTTTGTCATTCACCCATGTGTGGTTTTTCATGATTTTCTCCCAAACGGCTGATCATTTTTGAGTCATTCCAATTTTAGAAGATAGCTAACAAAATTTTGAGCAAAAAAAAGAGACTAATTTGACCTTAATCGGAGCTCTATGGAAAAAGTTATGAAATTTTAAAATTACTCTAGAATTCTATCTTATTTTCCCCGAATTTTAGTTCTTCATATGCATGTTTATCCCACATTGATAGTTTTACTTCTCCTTGGTCCAGCATATATACAGAGACTCTTCTTATACAGCAAGTGAGAACAAGAAAGGCCTAGGGAAGCCCAATTAAAGTTGTTAGTTGGCGATTGAGACCAAAACCGAATTTTTTTGAGAAACGCGAAATCCAAAGGTCAAACTTGGTCAAAATCTAGAGTAAGCCCAATAATCCGAAATAAGCCCAAAAGATGCAGAATAAAGACCCAATAATACGGAATAAGAACCCAATGATCCGGAATAAACTTCCAATGGTCCAGAAATTATCCCTATGGCACGGAATAAGCTCCCAATAGTTCGAAAATCATCCCCATGATGTGGAATAAGCTCCAATGGTCCAAAAATCATCCCAGTGATCCGAAAAAACTCCAAAATAGCTCCTCTACAGGTTTGGGAGTAACTCTAAAGCATTGGGACTCTGAAAAATCCTTTTCTAAGTGCATTAAATGCTACCAGTATCTTGGAACTCCCTTTTCAAGCGTGGGAATTAAGGAGTCTCCGAGTATTAAATTGAAATGTCTTAGAACTCCATTTTTAAGCATAGGACCGGGAAGCATCTGCAATTAAATGCCATTTTAATGGATAAACTCCTCGGGACATTACAGTTGACCCATGGGGACTGTAGAATCATTAATACCCAACAATGCCAGTATCCAAAATTCATTTAGCCTTTACCCATTAAAGCATCCAGATACATCAGCATTTAAAAAGGGAATTTTAAATTTGTCTCGGGCAATACAAAAAATTAAATAAATCTAAATTAATTTGATTTATGCTACCTTAGGAAAGAGAAGTCTTATTTATGAGAGTCCTCTGGCCTTAGCCTATAAGTAGGCTGCTCCACAGGAAATGAAGAGAGGGCATCAAGTCTCAATGATGCAACATACACATGAAATCATAAAATGATGCAATGATGCATCATTTTTCTTTTATATACCTGATCCATGGTTTAACCCCACACGGGGGCAATTATTGGGAGATCAAATTTTTCTTAAGGACCCCTCATGGGGCAACCATTGCAATAAGATCTCACGTTGGGCCAATATATGTCAAAGACAATTGTTCATCTTATTACCCCATATTGGGACAGTGTTCGCAATAGAGTCCTCACTTTGGGTTTATCATAGTATCACATTGGGGCATTTCTTTTCAAAGAAAAAATAAAGCACTTTGAAAAAGACCCTATACTGGGGCAATATTAGAAAAAGAAAAAAGAAGTTTCCATACCTTGAGACATTTCTGTATCCTACTCCCGTGTCAAAACATGAGAGCACAAAAAAGGTAGTTTCAATTGTAAAAAGCCCAATTTGAGCAATGGATCAAGTCTAACCTAAAATAGGTTTGAGCCTTTTATATCATTTTTTTGACAAACCTAAAACCTTAAGCCTACATTACTGTCCTAACAAAGTCCTCTCAGATTAGATGACAAAGTTATTTCTCAAATGCTTAAACGAGGGTGAAGATGAAAACAAAGCGGACTTAATGTCAACCCAAGACTGCATCAAGGGTAAAATACAAAGCTAACTATAAGACAGAAATAACCCAGATATTGTCAGAGGCAAGCCCAACAAAATTAAGGCAAGCATGAATGAAAGACCAAGGCCAAAACCTTAATGTCATCCAGCTTAATTTCAAAATCATCAGGCCTTCCAATAGGTGCAAGATCCCTAGAGTAACTAAGGCTTCCCCACGGAGGAAATCAAGCAAACTAGCCGGCCCCTGCAACCACAAGGAAAGCTAAGGCTAAATCTTATATACGTTCAGATGACTATGTAAAAGCATGCTCTTAGAAGCTCTTGCCTCTGCCATGAGAGTGAAACAAGTTGTGATTATATCATAAATCTATTTTCAAAATCAAAATTATCTTCTTTCGAAAATCTTCTTCTAAAAAAAAGATTTCAATAAACTTTTTTCAATTGCTTACCTCAATAAATTAGTCTACCATTAATATTTCTCATAAAAGGTATTATATTCTCTAAAGAAGTTATTGCCAAATCAGTAGAGGAGCTCCTCAAGTTGGGGCAAAAGAGCCTTATCATTTTCCCTAAAAGGTACCCTAGAAGCATCTATGCTCAAGAAGCAGTTACACCAAAGTAGTTGCGCCCTAAAAGCCTTTTTTCAGAAAATCAACCATGATGGTCAAGTCACCAACCTTGTGATATTGGAAGGTAACCATGTAAAACGATCTCTTAACTTGTAAAGGGAGCCTGGATCAAGCTACCAAATTTGACCCTAGAAATCATCTCCTCAATGTTCATCCACTTTGACCCTCAATGTCACTTTCCATCAGCCCTAGATGCCACATCCAAATATTCCCAACATACCCAATATGCAAGTGAAGATCACCCAACTTCTTCTTCCCTAGAAGAAAATTAGTTCACCTTTGGGGGTGCCAATGCAAAGTGATACCAGAGTCCCAATCTCTTGCAGCAAAGAGAACAAAAGGCACAAGACACATACTGGCCTCATTCCCTAGCAAAGGAAGAAAACTTCATAAAATTTAATCACAAATTCACATACATTCATTCATCATTCTCAAAGGAAGTAGCATCTCCATGGATCATTAGCATAAATCCTAGCATATTTGTTCTTCTTATTTGCAGGACTGACTACATTTCATAATGGCGTGAGGGTTTATCTAATGATCCACCAATAGTTAAGCTTCAAAGACCAACCCTAAAGATAGATGAGGACTCACCCTTGACAAACAGAATGCCTTTTCAAGACCAGGCTCGGCTGACCTAGATTGTAAACCAAAACATGACTCTTAAGTGGTAACCTCGTAGAGCGATCTTTTTTGAGGTTAGTGTCTTGGATAGTTTAACAGCAAAAGTTAATTCCCTTTCATACAAGATAGATAAGATGAGTTGTAAAGCAGTGGAGCACGCTTCAGTTTGTAGTGTTTGTGGGGTTGTAGATCATGACACAAGCTCTTGCTATATTGTTGGGAGTTCCACACAATAGGAAGAGGTGCAGTATGTAGGTGACCAATAGCCTTTCCAAAACACGTACAACCCCAACTGGCGAAACCATCCCAATTTGTCTTAGAGGAACCAGAATGTTTTGAGTCCTAACCCTACCCAAGCACCACCACAACCTCCTGGTTTTAATCCACAAACTAATTTCTGCCCAACCAACCCACGACCAAATTCTAGCTTTGAACAAGAGCCTCAACAACCTCCTCCTCAGGAATCTCAATTAACCAAGTTGGAAAGTCTTGTCACCACATTCGTGACAGCTCAAGTGACTCAAAATCAAAATGTGATAGAGTCTTTTAAAAAGTTTAATACTTCAATCGAATCCCTAGCCATGCAAAATAAGCTTCTAGAGACACAAATGGCACAGTTAGCCCAACAAGTAAATAAGTTGACAGTTTCTTCATCTAGTTCGATGCCCGGGCAGCCTCTCAACCCAAGGGAACATATCAATGCCATTACATTGAGGAGTGTGAAGGAGTTAGAGGGCCCAGTTAAACCTCAAAATGAAGCTGCAAATAATTGGCTTGAGGAGTCGGGCAATGCTTATGGAAGTTCCCTAGAAATTTGGGAAGAGAAGGAAAAGGCTATCGAGCCTGTTTGTGTACCGCCACCTCCGTATCAGCCTCCTATACCATTTCCTCATAGGCTACTCCCCGTCAAATAAGAAAGAGACTTTAAGAGTTTTTTTGGTAATGTTAGACAAACTTTACCTCAACATCCCATTTCTTGAGGCTTTGGACAAGATGCCGTCATATGGTAAATTTATTAAGGAAATAATATCCAAAAAACGGAAGCTTGAGGACTACGAAATTGTGACCCTAGTGGAGGGATGCAATGCAGTACTTACAAACTCAAGTCCTCGAAAATTGAAAGATCCCGAATGTTTTTCTATCCCCTGCATGGTTTGTGAGCAATGTTTTTGCAAGGCCTTGTGTGATTTGGGGGCTAGTGTAAGCCTTATGCCCTTTTCAGTTTTTGAGCAGCTAGGTCTTGGGAAACTATCTCCCACCACCGTGACACTTCAGTTAGCCGATCAATTGATCAAACATCCAGTTGGGATTGTGGAAGATGTCCCACTTCGAGTCAGGAAATTCTATATCCCTACCGATTTTGTGATTCTGGAAATGGAGGAGGATACCAGGATACCTTTAATCCTAGGTAGACCCTTTTTGGCTACAGCTGGAGTGGTGATTAATTGCCGCAAGGGAGAGCTTACTTTGAATATCGACGGTGAGAAAATCGAATTCAATTTGACTGACGCATTACAAAAGCCAAATATGCATGCAGAGTGCTATCATTTGGGGCTTCTCGAAGCAATCTTAGAGGAGGAAAATTCGATGTCACATTTTGACGATCCCTTGATGGAGTGCCTAGTTTGTGATGACACTCCCAATTCTTCCAATCGAGCTGTCGCAATAGTGGCTCAACAACTTGATGCTAATCCCCCACTGTTGCGATGGAGAATTCATATCCAGCACTTCAAACTCAAGTTGTGGAAGAGAAACCAATTCGAGGTAAGAACTTGGAACTAAAACCTCTTCCATCACATCTAAGGTATGAATTTTTAGTTCCTGATAATGTTTGTTTTCTTATTATAAGTTCTAATTTGGCAATGCATGAGGTTAAAAAGTTATTGAGTGTGTTGAGACAATATTATAATGTTAAAGGATACTCAATTGATAACTTATAGGGGATAAGTCCAGGATTTTGCATGCATAGGATATTTCTACAGGACAATATGGGAGCCAATAGGGAGCCTCAGAGGAAGCTAAACCCAAAAATGAGAGAAGTGGTAGAAAAAGAAATAACAAAATTATTGGCAGTCGGTGTTATCTATGCTGTGTCAGACAGTGAATGGGTTAGTCCTGTTCACGTCGTTCCTAAGAAAGAGGGGGCGACAATCATAAAAAATGAAGTAGGGGAGTCTATTTCTACTAGGACTATCACAGGTTGCCGAATGTGTATTAATTATAGAAAATTAAACAACGCCACCTATAAAGACCATTTTCCATTACCCTTTATTAACCAAATGTTGGAATGATTGGCCCTGCATTCTCATTTTGTTTTCTTGATGGTTATTCGGAATTTTTCGAAATCCCTATCCACTTGGATGACCAACAAAAAACCACTTTTACATGTCCCCATGGCACCTATTGTCACACCCCAATTTCCTTTCACGGTGATCAGGCGTGTCCTACACTGCCTCCCAAGGGTCTCAAAAGCAGTCATCCCTCCCCACTACCCTAGGTCCACTAGACCATGAACTATCGCTCTGATACCATACTGTCACACCCCAATTTCCTTTCACTTGGAAACGGGTAGTGACTGCCCATGCCCGCACCCGAAGGGTTAAAGGGTTGGTGCAAACACCTAAAAGGACTTATGACACGGGTGCTGTCCCAAACCTGTACAACCAAGCTAACATGCCACGGGCATGCTCCTGCTCCCAAACCATGCACACAAACAATAATTAAATAACAACCACAACCCAGTTCATTACATTTAAAAGGGCTCAAAGTTCAATACAACTCAATGGGGAAAAGTTCCCATTTAAACCAGAATATACTATTTACAAATAATCTCACACATAAAATAAAAATCCATAACAAAACAATGAAAACCAACATATTCTTCAACCTCAGTGGCCTATCCTCCAGCCCTTTCACCTACCGCCTGCCAAACCCTGCAAAGGAACAGTTTATGGGAAGGGGTGAGCAAACCATAGCTCAGTAGGGATCCAGTCTCCCCGGACCCGTCCCACTCAACAGTATGCATGACAAGTGTATGCTTATGCTCGTGTCGTGCCTAAAGCTAAAACAGCAAACATCACCCAGTAACACAACTTTTACCTGAGCCCACACTGGAGGGCAGAGGACACCCCGCCACCATGGCGACATGACATACCACATCCAGGCGAATGTTGCATGGACACCAATGCAACATTTTTCACCCGAGTCAAGTATGGTCGACCACCTCCTCGGGCGCCATACCTACCCTCAGGAATGGGTGTAGACTTAGCCCACCGTCGTGAGTGCTACACCGAGACTCAGGACCGCAGTCCTGGCCAAATCTCAAGGGGTCTAGCTATCATGCCTGGCCCATAACTCAGCTCAATCCCATCACATTTGGGTGATAAATCTCAAACAACAATATAATCAGCTACAAAAGTACGGCTTAGTAACACATCTCAACTTAATGCAAAACAACTGTATTGCTCAACAGAGTATATCACAAACAAGGTTCACACGGCCGACATGGTCGATTACAAACAACAACTACCAGCCTCATAGGCTTAAAACCAAATAGGCAACACACAACAGCCACACAGAAATATTATCAAACACGTAGTGAGCGTAGTCACACAAACATTTTATCAAACACCCAGTGGGCATGGACAACCCAACGATTTCCAGTCCACTCCCAAGCATCAAAACAACCAATATGCCATTGAAGGCCAACATCCATATAGGAGATCACACCTATATGGATTTACATATATATATATAAGCATGTATAGGACAGATACCCTAGGACAGAGAAAAACTGAGAAGAACGGAGTCCCTACCTTGCAAACGTCCTCTGCTCTAGCCTCTACGATACACCGACCACCCACGCGAAACTCTATGGCCAAGATCCGAAGGTTCCCTCTCTCTCTCTCTCTCTCTCTCTCTCTCTCTCTCTCTCTCTCTCTCTCTCTCTCTCTCTCTCTCTCTCTCTCTCTCTCTCTCTCTCTCTCTCTGCGGCGGCTGCAACAGCAAATAGAAAACCCTAAACCCTAAACCTAAGCCTCAACACCATTATATAGACACCACACACATCAAAACGACGTAGTTTTGATTTAGTGAAACCCAAGATCAAAATGATGTAATTTTGATCACACAAACTACCACCTTCCCGCTTCTATACAGGGCAAAATACTCATAATTTCAACATGGTCCTTTAGGGAAAAATCATTAAAATGACAAAACCAAGGTAACCATGCAAAAATATGTCTACATGCCAATTTGCACGCTAATTCCCCAATTGGCGTGCAGCCCCAAATGCACTCAAACTTTACCCCAAACCTCCTTGCATCTTGTAGAGGCCTGAGAAGCAAAAATATACTTGCACGTGAAATGGGTGAATTCACGTGCAGCTCCAAATGCTCTGAAATTTCTGTGGTAGGTAGAGGACCTCATTCTAAGCAACTTTTATTCTTGCACGCCAATTGTTTGAGGCCATCTACTAGGTCTAAAATCTAGAAAGTTCCCATTCAGAAGGCAAGACTGCAACTAACTCAAAATACGGGTCCTTACACCTATGCTTATAGGAGGATGCCGTTTGGGTTATGTAATGCACCGGCCACCTTCTAGCGATATATGATGGCCATTTTCTCTAGATTCACCGAATATATTATGGAAGTGTTTATGGATGATTTTTCGGTTTTTGGCACCTCATTTCAGAACGAGGTATACATGTTGACAGAGCCAAAGTGGACATTATTGAGCGGTTGCAGCCTCCTTCCTCAGTTATCGGCACTCGTAGTTTTCTGGGGCATGCAAGTTTTTATAGAAGAATTATTCAAAATTTCTCTAGCATCACCCGAACACTCATGACATTGCTAGCCAAAGATAGTTTGTTCCATTATTATAAGGCTTGTATGAAGGCTTTCAATACGATCAAGCAAGCTCTTATTTTGGCACCATTATTCAGCCGCCGAATTGGGAGCTCCCGTTTGAAATAATGTGCAATGCTAGTGACTTTGCTGCTGGGGCGGTATTGGGTCAACGGAAAGACAGGAAGGTTCATGCCATTTATTATGCGGGGAAGACTCTTGATGCAACCCAAGTCAACTACACTACTACTGAAAAAGAGTTCCTCACTGTTGTGTTTTTTGTGGACAAATTTAGATCATATTTGGTTGGGTCTAAAGTGACCATTTTTACTGATCATGCCACCATTCGCTATCTAATGGCGAAGAAGGACGCCAAGCCTTGATTAATCCGATGGGTCCTTCTCCTCTAAGAATTTGATTTAGAAATCCGGGACTGGAAGGGTGCAGAGAACGTAGTGGTTGACCACCTTTCACATATTGTTTAAGAACCTGTACCAGAGTCCGATTCCTGTGCCATTGATGATTCATTTCTGGGTGAGCAATTATCTGGGGTCACCAATGCCCCTTGGTATGCGAATTATGTTAATTTTATTTCCAACAATATTATTCCGGATGACCTTTCCTATCAACAAAAGAAAGAAATTCTTTTATGATGTTAAACATTATTATTGGAATGATATCTTATTATTTAAAAGGGGTGTTAATGGTATTTTCCGACGATGTGTACCACGCGAGGAGGTACAGTCCATTCTCGTTCATTACCACTCTTTTCCCAGTGGCGGACACATGAGCCATGACAAGACAGCTACAAAGATACTCCAAAGTGGGTTTTATTGGCCCACACTATTCCGGGATTGTTATGCCTTTGTTCGCACATGCCCTCAATGCCAGCATTCGGGCAATATTTCTAAGCGCCGAGAGTTACCACAACATGGTATACTCAAGGTAGAGCTGTTTGATGTGTGGGGGATCGACTTCATGGGTCCCTTTTCTACCTTCAAATGGGCACCGTTATATCCTCATCGCCGTTGATTATGTATCCAAATGGGTAAAGGCAATTGCAGCCCCAACCAATGATGCTAAAGTTGTACAAAAGATGTTTTAACAGGTGATATTTCCATGTTTTGGTATCCCATGAGTTATCATAAGCGATGGTGGTTCACATTTCACATGTTGCCAAACTGAGGCACTCTTACGAAATTATTTTGTCCAACACCGAGTTGCTCTTGCCTATCACCCACAAACTAGTGGGCAAGTTGAGGTATCTAGCAATATTGGAGAAAATTGGCTCTCACTCTCGAAAGGATTGGTCTCAGAAGCTGTATGACGCTCTATGGGCGTACCGTATAGCTTTCAAGACTCCATTGGGTATGTCTCCCTACTAGCTCGTTTATGGGAAGTCTTGCCACCTTCCAATAGAGTTAGAATATCGAGCATATTGGGCGGTCAAAGCCCTCAATTTTGATTGTAACACTGCAGGTGCGCAGAGGCTCCTACAGCTTCATGAGCTTGATGAGATCCATCTTGACTCATATGAACATGCGTGGATATATAAGGAACGTACCAAGAGGTGGCATGATCGGCATATTCAGTAGCAGGAGATTTATGTTGGTGATTTGGTATTGTTATATAATTCCCGACTGAAATTATTTCCCGGAAAGCTCCGTTCTCGATGGTCCGGTCTATACCATGTCATTTCTGTCTCTCCTCATGGTGTCGTTGAGATATGGAGCGAGGCCTCTGGCGCCTTTAAAGTGAATGGGAAGCGTGTTAAAATATATCATTATGGTGCGCCCATTAATCGTGATAAAATTCACTGCATCACCGCCCTTATATCATTTGGCTATGGGCCAATGCAGCATCATCAAGCTCATGACGTTAAACGAGTCCTTCATGGGAGGTGTCCCATGGTATCCTTTTTCTATTATTTTATCAGGTTAACATTATTTGTTTATTTATTCATTTTTCTATTTATTTTATTGGTAACTTGTCGGCATTTTATTGATTATTGTGTGTTGTTTTACAATTTATTTATGCATAGATGTTTTTATGAAAATGTGTTATTTCTTTAATTTTATGTTGCAATATCAAATTTTTGTATGTATATTGATTATTTGTTGTTGTGGTTTTGTGGCTTTATTTATTTATTTATTTCTCTCGAACTATTTTCATGTTAGCGACGTAGGGTTTTCATGTTTTTACGATCTGTGTTTTTGTTGTCTCTAATTATTTATTTATTTGTGTTTATTGTTATTTTATTTTTGTAAACCCTCATTCCACATGTCGCTAGTTGTTGGCAACATTTATTTTGTATTTTCTCGTAATCCAGCTCGTTCGCCTATCACTGGCTATCGTGGCAAGAAAAAAAACCTTATTTGTTTTCGATTTTGAGCTCTCCCGCCTGTTGCCCCTTGTCGGCAACAGGCATATTGCAGCACTTTTCCAAAAATAAATAAATAAATAAATAAAACAATAAACAACACATACTATCACAGCCGACGCTAGGGTTTTCTTCCCCCTCATTCTGTCGTTCTCTCTCTCCTCAACTAGTCTGTTGGAGCGCTTCGCACCCATGCACAGCCTGCACCACCATCCACGATGACAGCCACCATCGCGTCATCAATGCCGAGCTGCACCATTGTCCGACCCCTCCTCCAGGCACCTCCACCCATTCGATCTACTATGTTTCTACATCGCCCGAGTGCACCGTTGCCCACGCTCTGCGTACTCGACCAACCGTTTTTCTTGACGTGCATCCAATTTGCATCTTCCTTCTGATGTTATTTTCTTTTATTTTCTGTTTTTTTATTTTTTTGTGTTCTTCTGTGTATCAGTGGGTCTACTAGTTTACATGGGTTTGCTTACTATTGTTTACCGTTGTGGTATTCACTTGGAAAAAACAAACAAACCCACAAACACAAACCAACCACAACCCATTCAAACCTGGCTATTTTTCTCTGTTGTGATCTTTTTGCTAAAATGGTTTTCCTATTTGCTTTTGTTTTGTTTGTGTATATTATTTGATGTTTATTTGTGGCACCCTTATCTTTGTGTTATTCTCTTTGTCTCCACTCTTGTGCCTTTGTCATGCATATATTATGGTTCGGCCCAAGCGACTACGAGTTTTTCCACGACACTTTGTGGATGAGGCTGTTACGAGGGCCTTCGTCGGACTTCAACGCAAAGGCTTTATTGCTGAATTAGGCCTGCAGCTCGTTTCTTTCTAGGAGATGGCCGCTACTCTTTCTATTCTTGGTTGGACTGATTTTGCTCAGCGCACATGGGAGCTTATTGTCCTTTCAGTGCGCAAATTTTATGCCAACATGTTTTCATCTGACCATCCTAATCCATTTTCCGTCCGAGTTTTTGTTCGTGGCATCTATGTTGATATTAGCCTAGCTCTTATCATAGCTGCTTATTCACTCCCGGATTTTTCTAATGAGGATGTTGTTACTTACCAAAACCGGCCCCAAAATGCTAAGTCTATCCTTCGCACCATAGCGGCCCCTTGGACTCGCTAGATAGTTGACTCCTTTAGTC
Organism: Taxillus chinensis; assembly: GCA_023512835.1. Lineage (NCBI taxonomy): Eukaryota > Viridiplantae > Streptophyta > Magnoliopsida > Santalales > Loranthaceae > Taxillus > Taxillus chinensis. The sequence continues at coordinate 30,858,782 of CM042085.1, forward strand.
AACCTATGCGCCTCTCCCACAGTGTCTTGATAACGTACATTTATGCCGTTATTCTAGTGTATATTTAGGGCATTAAAGAGCATGACTAGAGCTTAATGTACCCATATTTCATAGATATTTGCTCTAACCCCTTAGGAAAATACTACTTGTTCTAAATGTGTGTTTTTGAGTTATTTTGGCAGGTTTTTAGGTGATTCATTCTCAAACAAGTCATCTAGATCATCTTATCTACTAAAGAGGAAGCTAGTGACAAAATATGAGCTCCAAAGGAGGCATTTTGAAGGCTACAAGCAACAAGGTTGCAAGAGGCCTCTTCACACACTCAGTGCTGAGCAAGCACGTTTTGATTTATTTAACCATGAAGATGACATTACCAATATCATGTGCAGAAGGTAAAGTTGCTCCAAATGAGGCCCTCTATCTCCCATAAAAATTTCAGAGCAAAAGGACAACAAAAGATTTTGCACGTGATATTGGGATTTAATTTTTTTTGACCTAGTAGGAGGCTTCATATGATATCACATGCAAAATAAAAGTTTATCCAAATGATGTCATATACCTCTCATAAAAATTCAGAGCATTTGGAGGTGCATGTGATATAGCCATTGTCACGTGCATTATCACGTGCAGCCATATTTTTGCACAGTGGCCTTTGTTTTGTTATGCTGATGACTTTTCCCTAAAGACCCTTGTCCAAATTATGCTTGGTTTGAGTGCTATTAAGGTTGGAAGGAAGAATGGATGTCACTTACCAAAACTACGCCATTTTGATAAGTGACAATAACTGGCACTTAGAGCACACCTTATGCATGACCTGCAGCCCTATATATAGGGGGAAACACATCTTTTCTAGAGGATTGAACATCTAGGAGGATCTAGGGTTCTTCCTCCACTTTGGAGGAGAGAAGACCAAGGCTGATGGCTGAAGAAGGGATTTGAAGGGCAGAACGTGTTCTGCAAGAGCTGGACTTGAAAAGATCAAGCACTGCTGCATACTTTGGAGATTAGGGCTGGAGGCAGTGACCATCTATCTCTTCACCCCTTCTGTTCATGGGTTTGTGGATTATTATTGAGATTATTTTGATTATTATGGGTGTGTAATTCTCTTTTCTAGGGGAGCAATATAGCCCCTTTATGCTGTTGTGACGATTTTATGAATCCTGGGTTTGTTAATTGATAATTTCATGTTTTTGATGAATCTATTCTTCAACTTTTAATATCTGGGGTGTACACCTGGGTTTTCTTAGCCCTAGTCTGGGGTAGACATGAGATTCATGACATGCTTGTGATTGGTGTGACTATTTATCCTCTTGTATGTGTGATATATTAGCTGTGTAAGCTGCTGTTATGATGACCATTCAAGCAGTCAGCACTTAGAAGGTCTGGCAATGACCATTTGCAGTGCCTTGGTTAATATATAGCATGATGTCATCAAAACAACTCCAAAGAACCATAAAATCAGTAGCAGCAGCATAGGGAGGTGAACTTGTGACCCTAGAACCTCAATCCCTTGGTATCAATTCTGAATTTCTACTGTCTAAAAATTACAAAAAACAAAATAAAAATTAGTTCTTAGTTTAAAAGTTTACTGATTTACCAAAACAATTTAGAAAGCATTAGTAAATTAGTGATTTGATCAGACTTTTATCCAAGCAATCTCTGTGGGTTCAACCCCTTACTTGCTACTACACTGTGGAAAGCATTTAGGGATTAAAAATATTATTTGGCATGGATTTAAACGACATTAGCTAAACTCTGTTAGAGAGAGGTTAAAAATCTATCTGTCATGTCTCCCTCGTGAGCTCCATGTGTGGCAGGCCTTTATTTGTACCCGTCTCACTCCGACCGCTCACTTGACCACTTTGACCTTTTTCGGTGATCAAATATGTATGTAACATCCATGCCATCTAGGTCATACCAACACACACACACACACACACACACACACACACACACACACACACACACACACACACAATATATATATATATATATCAACACACACACGTCAACACCTTTTTTTATAGTATTTAGGCTTAAGACTATGTTGGAAATATGATTCCCTACCTCAAAAATGCTTAAAACCATAGTCTTGATTACTCAATTTCAAAAGGTCAACTTTTCACTGTGTTCTGGCACCTCTACCACTCTCTAACTCTCTCTCAATTGGGAAAAATGAGAGAAAAATGCTTTAGGATGCCTTTTATAAAGTAAGAGTCCTAGTCATACTCAAACATATCCTAAAAAGGCTTACTTATCACATAAGCAACCAATCATCATCAAAGTTCTACATCAATCAGGACACTACTAACTTATCCTTTAATAAACCACTTTTAATCCAATGAAAATATCCAAAGGGTCTATTTAAAGTCAAATCCCGTTTTCCTTTTTCCATAATAAAATATTTTAATTAAATGAACAAAAAACACCATCTGAAGAAATGAAAATGCCCTCGAGGGCTCCGAACTCCAAATTGGGCCTAAACACAATCAAAATTCTCCATTTAACATATACATTATCATACTAATATCCATTAACACGCAGAACTCACAAACATAAGTCCTTACAATAATTGCTTATAAAGTTGTGCCAAAAAAAGTCGTAATTCCAAGTTATGTGGAATACTATGTAAAATGGAAGGATAAACCCGATGAAGAAGCAAGTTGGGAATGAGGAGATGACTTGTGGCAATTCCATGAGGAGATCAAGGCATTTCATGCAAGACTCTTATCAAGGGTGCTGCGAGATTGAGTGGGGATACCACATAATCTATGTACAACTCCAAGCGAGAGATAGAGTTAGTTAGTGTTATGATATAAAATATATTGCTTTGTATGTTTTCAGGTGGGAAAGACCAAATAGAGTTAATATTTATATGTAAAGCAAAGCTCTATATGATAGTTTTAATAATTGTAAAGCTTTTCATTCAATCGATACAAGAAAATGTATTTCTCACATTGCTTTCGCGTGTATGTTTACTATAATGTGTATGGTTGATTTATAGGTTATAGGATTGAAGGTAAACAATCCGAACAGAGGACGGCTAAATCTAGCGATCTGAGATATAATGAAAGTTAGGTGTTGCATGAGTGAGAGCTACAAAAAATAGCCCTTTAACACCAGAGATTGGCTGAGAGTAATGACATGGTAGGTGCTTGGCAAATCAACAACATATCACAGGAAGGACTAAAGATACTTGAGACTAAGCCCAGGGTGTTAACATGGCAATGACATATCTAACAAGCAATAAACTAGAGCCTTTTAATGATGCCTGTTGATATCTATAACTATTGTTGATGTATGCAGAGCATGTTGAATCAAAATCTCTATTCATAGTTATTATTGATGATGTCCTATACAACAAACCAAAGCTTTTTGTTCAAGATTTCTAATTATTGACCATTATTATTCATATGTTAACTTTTTTCCTATACAAACTAATACAAAGATATATACATATATATATATATATATTAAAAGGAGTAAAATTTGAAAATGCATATGACAATCTTATTTGAAGTGGCCCCCAGGCATCGACCTTCATTAGCTATTGTTGACATTAACTATCATAGGTAAAACACTGTTTTCAACATAGCTTTTTTGTTTCTTTATGAAAGCGAGTACAGTCAGCTGTGTTAATCTTCAAATTTGATTCCTCAGGGACATACTTTTTGGCATTTGAAAGCATTTTTAAAAAAATTATTGAAGTTGTACCCTTTTGAATAGCAATCACGACTCTTTACTTACATATACAATGCAAGCAACAAACAAAAAGACAAATAAAGAAAGAGTTCAAAATTGTAAATGAATGCATATGTCTAACTCAGACAAAATGAGAACAGTGAGCACTATATTGATCCATGTAAATTGAACATATAGAATCTAAATTTTAATTAGATTATATGATGATGTGAAGTTGTAGGTCATCTATTGAACATTTTGCTACCCTACGTTATTGATTATTTTTCAAGTGCAATGAGAGATTAGCGAAATTATTGCTATACAAGAAGAACTTATCTTACTGATGCATTGTTTTAAACTATATAACATATTAAGTTTTTATTTCTTTATTTATCCTAGACACGAGTTTGTGGAAAATTGCACTAATTGAAACATTTGATGAATGATTTAATGTTATATTTATTGGGTTTTTGTGAATGTGATGCATGTCATTGATTTTTTATTCATTAAGAAAGTATAAAATTATTCGTGATGTATGATTGTATGAGTTTTGTGTAGTATCTATAGGTGCTAGTCACCAATATATTGATCATTTAGATGCAGGGCCGGCTCCGAGATTTAGGGGACTCAAGACGATTATTAAGTTGGGGGCCCTTATCTGTCGGATGGTCGGAGTCATTGAGTCAGACGTATCGCTGGTCGCTAGAGGCTTGAATCGAGGAAAGGACGGCCGTCGGAGGCCTAAATGTCATGAATTGCTATTGCCATAGCAACGGGCCAGTTGCACTGCAACAGGGTTATGGGAGTTGTGAGGGAGGATTTGCGGGCTTGCGGTGGGGCAGTGGGCAGGAGGGCGATTCTGTGAAGCGTGTTTTCGATGTTGGCAATTGGCTGGAGCGTGACGGAGATAGAAGTGTTCACGTCGCATTAGGCGTAGAGGTTGGAGCATAGGCTACATTAGAGGAAGATGAATGTTGTGTGTTATCTTCCGCGTTATGTAAATAAATATAAAATAGAGCCTCACTAGGGCCCCCTAATTTTGATATATTAAAATATACTTGCGGCATCAAATTTTAATTTAAGTAATAAAAAATTAATTTATAAAGCACGTAATTTTCAGTTAACCATTTATAAATTAAAAATTTCAAATCATTATTAATCAATCATCTATAATTCAATTTATACAATAACAAATTAAAAATTATATCTAGACAAGCAGACGAATTAATTACATTTTATAAATCAAAAGTACAATATATTGTGTATTTGGTATGATCAGGTATATAATTAATTTGATAATTACATATTTTTTTGACATAATGGATATATATATATATATATATATATATAATTGATTTGGGGGTTCTAATTTATTGACCCTCAAGATACAAGCAAAGTGGCGCCGGCACAGAGAGTTATTCACTTATTTTATAATTTATATGAAATTTGAGGAGGAAATAATTAGACCTCCTATTAAATAATTGAAAACCGTAAACACAAGAAAAAATTTGTCATTTGTTTACTTATTATTTAATTAAATATTAATTATATTGAGTCCTCCTACCTGATTTTTCCTAATTAATTTCTTATATATTCAACATTCATTTTTTATATATTTACGTAAGAAAATAAATTCACCATTTTGTTTTGAATACATGTGATATTCTGTAACAGCAACTCGTATATCCCCACAATAAATGTGGACTCTCGTAGCCTTTGTAATTCGACACGCATAATAAACCGTCCACCCATTTTCAGGTTGAGCACAGCACACCGTTTCCTGCACCCTGTCACATACAATAACCTCCACTGCGCACAATTGCACAAATACTTTTTTTATAAATCTTTATTCCTTGGCGTCGCGGACTCTCTCGACTCGTCCCTTCCCTTTTCCACTTCCTCTCTGCTTTGTCGCCTTCGTCTTCAACCTTTCGATCTGCGCCGGCCGAGCTCTGTGTCCCCAAAATTCGCACTGCCGTGAGAAAATCTCACCATGGTGGTTTCCTTCTCTGCGCTCGTTTCCAAGCAGATTCGATTCCTCCTTCAGAGCCTCACCGACTCCAACTTCGACAACGTTCTCCGCGAGCTCTGTCAGGCACGACTTCCCACTCCTCTCTCATATTTTCGTTCTCAATGTTCCTCTCCTCGGTTCCGTTTGGTTTCAGTTCGTTTGCTTGGATTTGATTTCTGTTGATCTTTAATTCGCTATAAACCCTAACTATCGTAGGTTTTATACTATATTTCATTCATTTGTGTTTTGTTTTGTTTTGTTTAGTGTGCAAAGTTCTTCTCTTGTTTGAGTTGCATGTGTTTATTTATTTATTTTTCACGCAAGTATGAATGCAACCTTGCTCCTTAGAATTTTAGTCAACAAGTGAAGTGATCCTGGTGTATTTGGGCTGTTCGAATCATTAAATATGGCTAGATTCCTCAGATATTGTTCTTGTTATAAATGTTTTGCTCATCCAGCTATTTTATAGTTACTGGTTTAGCTTTTTGTAACGAGAGGAAATGTAAGATCCTGTTAAGCTTGAATTGAGTCCAAAGTGGTAACTGTTAGCTGGTTACCTGCATTTTGGCGCATTTGGACGCATTATCATTTTTTTTTTCAGTCATGCTGGCAGTTTGCCATTCACAGTTTTGCTATGTGTTAGGTAATTTACTTTCATGTGTGACATCACATCAAACATGATATCTGACTTACAGGCATCACAAGGATGTGAATAGGATGGCGGGAAATGTAATACTAGTGGGTACTTATTATTTGCTCGAAAGAAATTTTAGGCCATTTTTCTCTGTGAAAGGAGTGTATAAAGTTTTGAGGCAAGTTGGTCATTTTGGGCATGGTATTGAAGAGGATTCACTTTGAGAGAATGATTTGGAGTTCTTAATGAGATCTTGGTTTGGGTTTGCATGCTATTCAATTTTCAGATTCTAGACATAATCATTAGTTAAATTAGAATCTTTTCGTGAATTGGAAATCCTTGAGAAGACTTATGGGAGTTATAAAGTTGGATTATATTTTGTATTTTTGAAATAAGTTGCTAAGTCATGATACTATTAGTAGTAGGTATGTGCCAGTAAAAAGATATGGCTAGCTTTGCGGATGAGCATTTTTTTTCCCAAGGCAAGGAAGATTACTATGATGAAGAGTAAATCTCTCTTGATTGAATTTTAAGAATGGTAATTTGTTTTTTGTTTTTTTTGTTTCAAATTGTAGTGTTTCTATTAATTTCGCAAAAACAGTGAGGTATTTTGGAATTATGTTTTTTTATTAAATTTATTTTTGTGGGTAGGGAGAATGGCATGCTTCCCCCCCCCCCCCCGGTGTTGTTTTTAGCAGATACATTGATAGTGCCACATGGCTGGGTTTGTCAGAGTTTGCAACTTCATAACCTGCAGGTTATACAAGGCATTTTCAAATTTGGATTGTTTTTTGTTTTTGTAGCTTTTCTCTCATGCGTGTCATGATGTAAACAGTAGATGGGGGTAATGATGTTAGGATGTTTTGGTAGGTGAGGTCTCTTTTCTTTCTATATTATTACATTTTATTGCGATTGACAATCTGCAGTTCTCTTAGACTTTATTGTTGCACACATTTGATTAGAGTAAAATCAATAATAAACTGAGCTGAGATTGTGTACTTGCAGCCTTTATGTTTTAGTTTCAGAATTCTATATGCCAATTGCATTTATTCTAGTTGGTAAAATGAATTTGGAATCTCTCTGAATGCTGTATATTTGTGTTGTACTACATATTCTGTAAGATTGACATTGAAAACTAATTATTTGGGTTTTACTTTTTCAAGTTTATTAAACTCAAGCAGTGATTTAATATGCATGGATAAGAAGAAGTCAGTGCCAATTGGTTAAATTTTGTTTCTTTCTTTTTATGTTGATCAGTTCGCCAGTATGGTGGTGATGGAAGCATTTTGCTGCTACAGAGTTGCTTGGATCACATGAATTTTCGTGAAGGAGACATACATAACATGCAGCTGAAGCCTGATATTCTGGCAGCTGTTTTTCGATATTTATTGGTTCGGCCAAATTTTACTACTGTTTTCTGCGAAGCATTAAAAAACATGACAATTAGTGAAACATTTCTTGCAGACTTCTGCAATGCTTTACAGTTGTCAGTTTCTGAGAAAGTAACCATTGGTCTTGCTTTGGCAGACTCCGAGAACCTTGACATAAAGACATCTGGTAAGCTGATTCTTAAAGGTCTATATTATGTGGAATTTCGCTTTAAAATTTTCTTAGATCTTTATTGGTGAATACTGCAATGTTTGGTTTGGCTTACATTCTTAGACATCTGCAATGTTTATTTGGCTTAAATGTCTATATTATGTATCAGGGCAACATTTTTGCATGGATCAGATTGAAGAGTTGTGTAGAAATCCTGCTTCATTTAATTCTGTTGAACAAATTCAGAATATTATCTTGTTCTTGTTTCGATCGGATAGTCTTGCCAGGCAGTTGGACTCATTCATGCAGATGTTATCTTTGATGGACTCCAATGAAATTAGTCCAAGAATATTAGCCCCATTGCTTTCAGATGATTTGTGTGAGGCCAAGTTTTCAAGGTTCTTGATTTTTCCTTCCATACTTGTTTATGATACTTATGTAGCTGATAAGATCTTGTGCTATGAACTTATTTATCTATTATTATTGAACTCAATTGTTTTTATCTTCTTGCCATGTGGTTTCTCTATTTTCTACAGGAACGTGGATTTATTTCATAGCTGTAGAGAAAATGAATTTGATGCCATTTTAGTGGAGATTGAAAATGAAACAAGCATGGCAGATATTATGCGGGAACTTGGATATGGATGCACACTTAACGCTTGCCACTGCAAAGAGGTGCTATCACTTTTCCTACCTCTAACAGAGGCCACCCTTTCGAGAATACTTGGCACAATTGTCCGCACTTATACAGGTCTTGAGGAAAACCAAAATTCCTATTCAACTTTCTGCTCTGCTATTGGTAGTAATACCGTAACAGATTCATCATGCTTGAGCTCATGGAATACCGATGTTCTCATAGATTCAATCAAGCAACTTGTAAGTTTCATAATCCGTTTTAGTTCCATTGTATATTGTTCGTGCTTTAATTTTGTAAAAAGCAAAGCTATGTTTTCATTTGAAAATGATATTTGAATTGTAGGCTCCTGGAACTGATTGGAAACTTGTTATGGAAAAATTGGACCATGAGGGATTCTACATTCCTAATCAGGAGGCGTTTTCCTTTTTTATGTCTATTTATGCTCGTGCATGTCAGGTAAAATTCTTTAGTATTTGAATCTTAAAGCATGGAGCTCAAATGTGTTGGTTAAATTTGATTTTGATTTTGATTTTAGGATCCATTCCCTCTCAGTGTCATTTGTGGCTCTGTTTGGAAGAACATTGATGGGCAGCTATCTTTTCTAAGATATGCTGTAGCAGCTCCACCAGAAATATTTACATTTGCTCATTCGGACAAGCAACTGGTACATTGTAATGGATTACAGTCTCCCTCTTTATACTGCATTTTTTCTTTCTGCCTAAATATGTATGTTTATTTGTTAGCAGGGATACATTGATGCACTGGGCAATCACGAGTTTCCACATCAGCAATCAAATCGGGCATGGTTTTCCCTTGATCTTCTGGAAGTTTTATGTCAACTAGCTGAGAGGGGTCATGCTGGTTCTGTTCGACTGATGCTTGATTACCCTCTTAAACACTGTCCTGAAACCTTACTTCTTGGGATTGCCCAAATTAATGTATATTTATATTAAATATTGGACATTTAATGAAAAATTGTGCAGCTGATGTCTTTAGTGAAGAAGTTTGACAGCCACTAAATTTTGCAATCTTGCAGACTGCATATAACCTCCTCCAGGGCGAAGTATCTTCCACAATCTTTCCCTTGGTTGCTGGGAGCATGACCAATAGTATAATTCTTAACCTTTGGCATTATAATCCAAAGATTGTATTGCATGGATTCATAAATATGATTAGAGCAGACCAAGGTTGCATGTTCAGAATTTTGGACATTTGTCAAGATATAAAGGTAAACCTCAAATTTTCCCTCTGGCACCTTTAGACAATGCCTCTTTATAGTCCCTTTTCCCATTATATTTCTTTGTTGTCCGATTATTATCATGATTAATAAATGTTCGTATGATTGTTTTATGACCCATATAAACTACTATTAATATAGGACTAATTGAATTTCATTGTGCTACTTTTTTTTCTTCATATCATTGTCAATTTCGATACTCCCAGCAATTTGTCAAACCATGCTAAACACGGGCATGGTTGTGTGTGGGGTTGGATTGGAATGTTCATCATTACTTTACATGTGCTAGAAGTTTTCTCTTGTTATGGACCTATGGTTAAAGTAGTGGTGTTCTTTGTACAGTTCAAACGAGTGTCTTGGAAATTTTTATGAGTTGTTCAATAATGAAAAGCAACATCATAACTACAGTAAGACGACGCGATTTATTTGATTTTTTGTGATGCACATTAACTGTAGATTACTAAATTGTGTGGTCAAGAGATCCAGAACATCTAAAAATCTTTAAGAAGATGAACAATGAACATAAACAAGTTGTCAGATTGATTTACATCATGGTTTTGTCATTCACCTTGGAAACTTACACTAGCTGTTCAGTAACTGAAAATCAATTGCATAATCACGCCAAGGCTACATATGTTTCTATTTATGTTTCATAATAATTGAACACATGTTTCAATTTGTAATCACAGTGGTACGTTTTTATTCATGTGTCTTGATGCCTGCTAGCAATAGCCAATAGATTACAAATTTGCAAGGCCAAAAATTCAAATTCGTTTAAAATCTCTTAGATGAACAACTTGTATAACATACCATAGAAAAAGCAAGTGGCTTAGTTCTCATCATGTTATGATCTTGCACCTTAATTATTTACAAGTATCTTGCAAAACTACCATTAACTGTTCATAAATTACCACAACTACATAATCAAAGTGAGGCTAAATATATTTTTATTTGCTTTTGTTTGAGGCACATTAATTAAGGAAAGTTTAACAAAAAGTTAAATGTATTTTTCCAAATGGATTGTGATAGATTGTGTTATTTACCCCCGCACTAAAGTGAATAACTCCTTGTATTTGTTTTTGTATTTCAGACATACACATCCTATGCTACCCATCTATTTTTTTAGTGTTAAAAAGATTACTTTCTTGTACATGTGGCTAGGGCTGCTATGGGCGAACAGTTTGATTTATTACTTGTTTTAGGCAAGCCAAAGTGGGGGTGATAAAATGGGCCCTGGACCATGGGCTAATGTGGGCTGGGTCAGTAAAAACTTGACCCATTTAGTTATGAGCCTTTGTGGTCTGCTTTACTATTCAGACCGTCCTCATGCCCAAGTTCCTCCAATGACTTTTCTACCACCCTTGCCTCACCTCCATCAAGAGCAACTTGTGGTCCTTGTCTCACATCCCTTTGCAGTGCCATGTATACCACCCATGTCCTATGATGCACCAATACGCTATTTCGCCCAACGAGTCGGTGTCGCATATGAGTCCGACACTGACACGCTCACGACATGCGTGCGATGCGTCCGCGACACGCTAGTCAACGTGTCATGACTTTTTCCGATCGCAGACGCATCCGACACGAGCTAGCGCTGGGCCGATCGAACCCATGCCAGCGTCCAGCTTCTCCAACTTTCCTGCCCAACTCCCTGCCTGTCAGCTGCCGCTGTGCCTGCCAGAGCTCATCATCGCATCGCCTCACGCCCCTTGCCTGCTAATTTATTTATTTGACTTTGCTTTGTTGTGTTGTCACTTTCCCACTTGCCGTGCTGTGTGATGGATTTGTAATTTTGTACGGTGGTTTGATGTCAATCATGCTTATGGATTATCTTCATAGGTGCCATTATTGCCTGCTCGTAAATAATAATATACGTATAAATTTATATAATTTGTAACATATAAATCAAATAATAAATAATATATAATTTTGATAGTAATATATTATATATTAATTTATTGGTTATTTGTAATATTGAGTAAATATGTTAAATTATTTATTTAGTTGTTAAAGCTAAGACTATAATATTTATTTAACTAATAATTATGTGTTTCATTATAAATTTAATTATATATTATTTATTAAAAATATATATTAATTTACGTATCGAAATATCGATACTTTGAAGAAATGCATATCACGTGTCGTGTCGTATCGCGTGTTGCGTATTCGTGCAACATAGCCCATGTCCCCATCACCGCCCCCGAGATCAATGTCAGTGCCTACTTTGACAAGCGCTAGTGAGCTTATGGATGCATGGAATCGTGGATTGTTGAAGGGTGTGTGTACTCGCTCACTGTCTGGCTGCTAGTCCCCTACACCCACACCAACTTGACTTGGACGCAATGTGCCTTTAATGAGCAAATGGGCTAGGTTTTGTGGGTGGCCAAGGAGGCATTTTGGAGGAATGGGGGGTACATGCAAAAAATTGAGTCAGCCGGCTGGCACGTCAAAAACTATTCCTTGCCCTTGCGGGCTTGATTTGACCGTTTAACACCCCTAAGCCAAAGTCTATTATAAAACTTACGAGCTTACTGTGCTTGAGCTCATGCCCTGCAAGCGTTATATTGATTAATTTATGTTTGTCGATCAATTTATATTAATATTTTTATATGATGAAATTATTATATTAATGTATTAATGTTAGATTTAATAATTTTATATTAAATAAATTAATATTATATTTTTTAGATAATTTGAGCGAAATAAGTTAATTGTTTAACTTTAAAATGAGCTTAGATGAGCCGAGCCTAAATGAAGCTCAAACGAGCTTGTTACAACTCACAAGCTTGCATGCCTGAGCCTGATTTAAAGTTTGCCTTAAAGCTTGGCTTGGTTCATTAACCAATTTTTGTACCATCGTTGCTTGAAGTAACCCACTGAATATCAAACAAGGTGTAAACAAACCCCCCACATGAGATGGCCAGCTGCAGTGAAGAAGCGGGTGGTCATTCTGCTCTCTTGTGCTGATGTATGGTGGGCAGCAACTTTGAAATTGGAACCCTTGCCTTTGTAGCTGATCCAAAGGACCTTGCACCACACCGCTTTCCAAGCAGAGAAGCTGAATTGGGTGGGAAATTCTAGCCTACTAGATGGCATCCCACCAAGGCTCAGCATGATCCCTTGCTGTCCCCCTTCCAGTCTGGATTTCAAAGTAGCTCTTTACTGAGGCAACACTTGACTTGTTGCCTGCCCACACCACCGAGACTTGTTGTCCTCATGCTGTTTGGCCCTTGTACAGCGTCTAAAGAAAGCTAAGGATTCCTTTGCCTCCCAATCTTGAGCATGACCTAAATTGAACATTCCAGCAAATGAGCAGATGGTAGTGGAGACCCTCTCCCTCGATTTCTAAACTGCCAACCAGAAGAAATTGGTGTTCTAAAAGATGGCCTGGACTGCTGTCTAGACAAAAAAATGGCTCAAGATGGTGCCATCCAAGCCAAAAAATGTCCTGCACTTTTTTCTTCCCAAAACAGTCCAGATGGCTGTCTGGCCATCCAGATGGTGTTTGACTGTCTAAATAGTTGGTTTGACCGTTTGGAGATATTTTTTTAAATGAACCCTTGCTGTTTTGCTGAGTGGAAAAATTAGAGATCAGGGGGAATGGGAATGAGTCATGGACGATGGGAGGAAAAAAACCTTGATCCCTGAATCCCCAAATTGCATGCAGCAGCTAATGGCTGAGGCATCTCTCACCAGCAGCAGTGTCACCCTCTCTCCTTACCAGGCAGTTCCCTCACTCTTACCAGCGCAATGGCTTTGCCCCCTAAGTGTCAGCTCCCTGTAGCAGTACAGCAAGCAGTGCAGTCATTGCTCTGTTTCCCTTCTACCATTACAGCAGGTGGTAGGCAGCAGTTCAACTGATTGAAACCCTTGCTGTACAAAAGGGATGGAAAATTCTCTCCCTAGGAGATTTTTGTGGGAAAAAAAGAAGCAAAAAAGTGCCATGTGGCGGAGAAAGAAATAAAAGAAGAAAAAAAGATGGAATGTGTGTGAAGGAAAAGAAAAAGAAAAAGAAACCTTTGGTAACCCATAACCAACCGTGCAGTTTCTTTTCTTTCCTTTCCTTTATTGCTGCATGTAATAAATGGATAGGAATGATTTGTTGCAAGTAATCCTTTCTTTCCCTGTTGAGCATGTGCTTGGTACGTGTAAAAATGGGATAGAAATAAACTCTAGTGAGTGATTCTCTTTTTTTTATTTTCCTCACTGCCTGCTGTTGCTGTGCTGTATGGCTTCGTGATGTAACTGAACATATAAAAATATGTATGTTTGGTGATAGATGACTGTATTTAGCGCTATGTGCTTGAATTAATAATTTGTGAATCATAAAGTTTCTTATTTTTGTTGAATTTGGTGATATTATCATATATTTGTACTTATATTTATTTAAAATATATGAAAATGTCTTTTTACTGCTTATACCATCTTTCTACGGTCTAGATTGTAGATGGTTCTCGATTGTCATGGACCGTCTTGTCTATTACAACCTTGGAAAAAATCAGCCCATCCCAACCCTAATCCTTTCCATTCATGAACACCCTATTCGGATTCCATGAACACTTAATCCTACTACCAAATTGATCCATCCCAACAATGGAACAAACCACCCTCTAATAACCCTCTTCCGTTAAGAAATGCCACTTCCATCAAGCTAACAAAGCCTCATTTATATAATAATTTATTTCAAAATCATTTTTATAATATATAACATATTACTAAAAATCCATAATAATAATTTGTTGCTAACTATATTTATGACATTTTGTTTTCATAAAGTCATTATTATTAAATTTTATATTTGTTAATTATCAATTATATTTTTGTAACATTTTATTTTAATAATTTTTTATTAAATAATGACAATAGTATTATTGTTATTAGTTGTTAGCTATATAATATAATGTTTTTATTATTTAAAATAAGAAAGAAATTTGCATTGTCTAAATTTAGTTTTGAGCTTGTTGTCTATCTGTTCTTCTTGCACTTCTTGTGTGCTATTTTTTTCTAATAAAATTTTCTTACTTTTTTTTTTAAAAGTTTTGAGCTTGATTTCAATATGGGAACCAAGCACACCCTAACTCCGGTATCTCAATTTTCTCCTTGTCTCAGATTCTTTCACCTCTGTTGGAGCAGATTCCTGCCTCTTTTAGCATTCGACTGGCTGCCCTTGCAGCTCAGAAAGACTACATAAGTCTCGAGAAGTGGTTGAATGATAATTTAATCACTTACAAGGATCTTTTCTTTGAGGTTGGTTTACTTTTCTTCCTGCCAAAGCTTATCAGTCATTCACGATAGGTTTGATACTTTAAATTTAATGAACCATGTAGAGATAGTTAATAATTTGTGATCATATTTTTTTTTTTCAGGAGTGCCTTAAGTTTTTGAAGGAGATATCTTTCGATGCAGATGATGCATCTGCAAATCCATTTCAACAATCTGGTGCTGGTGGAAATATATATTCTGATACTAGTTCAACCTTTCTCAAGGTTCTCCTCATCACTTGATCTTTTAGTAACTATTTTGCCATATCTTTATTCTGTTTTATAATGTATTTCATAATTATCAGGTTCTTCAAGCTAATGTTGGGCATGTAACTTCTGCTGAGCTCTCTGATGATTTGAAAAGATTGCATGGTGGATCTCTGCGTATCAGTCCCAGAATACAAAAAGTGGGGCCTTCAGATTCACAATCAACTGATGGATATGCAGATGACATAGAGACAGAAGCAAATTCATATTTCCATCAAATATTTTCTGGCCAATTGACTATTGATGCGATGATTCAAATGCTTGCTCGTTTTAAGGAGTCTTCAGAGAAAAGGTTGAGTGCATGGCCTACTCATTTTATGTTATTTAGTGGAGTCTCCGGATTTAGCTAGGGTATTCTGTATTTCTCATGTTCTACAATTTTGATTTTGGTTTCTACTAACTAGCATATGAAATTCTGCCCTTTTGATTTATTTCCTATTAATAAGTTAGTTGTTTTTTAATCTCAACCGTCTTTTTTGCATTATCTGCTGTTTTTCTGAGAATCAAGTCAACATGGTTCTAACTTGACTCACTGTAAACTGGCAGGGAACAATCAATTTATGAGTGCATGATACAAAATTTATTTGAGGAGTGCAGGTTCTTCCCTAGGTACCCCGAAAAACAGCTTAAGATTGCAGCTGTTCTATTAGGTATGAATTACTTTGGATTTTGTTCTACTTTTGTTAATTCTAGGTATATTTTGTTTCTATTACTTTGAGGTTCAAAATTTGCAAATCACTGAATTAATGTTTCCTGCTTCAGCTTGTCTTCAGTTATTTATGCTTTAATGGTAGTGTGATCTTGGAATGTTCCTTTGCCTTTCCTGTGCTACATTTCAATTTATTAATTGATTGGTAGAGAAATAGCTTTCTCATGCTTGTTGAACACTTGGATTCACTTTCCCCTTGTGTTTGGTATTCTAAATATAATGTAAATTATCATTACACACAACGGTCCATATGGAGCTGAAATGCGGTATTACAATTCAGTGGAAAGATGAACTCTTGTATGAGAAGAATGGCGGCTACCATGCAGTGAATAGTGACTGGTTTGATTTTTGATTGTGGAAAGATAAGCTCTCGTATAGTCCTCATCTTGCCAGTGATAGGCGTTTGCTGTGGGATGAGCATTCTGGTTTGTAGTGCTGGTAGGAGGTGCTATGGCGTGGGGGGTGGGGTGAGGGGTGTTTCCTTCTGTGCATTTGGGTTTGACGGGGTTTCTTCCTTTGATGGTTGAGTTCTCTGCATTTATCGATGCTTTGTGCTTATTGATCTTTCGCTGGTTGGTGGGGTGTTCACGTGGCCTAATAACTGCGTTGTGCTATCCTTCTCAGCTTGGATTTCTACGTTCTTTTATTATTTATCTCTTCCCGGATCTCCTTTGCTAATGATATTTGCTTCGGGCGTGTTTCGTTTCTGATCTTATTTTTGGTTACTCCTTTTGAACATGTTCTTGTACTACTTTTTGCACACTCCTTGTGTTGAACTTTTTTCTAATAAAATTTTCTTATAAAATAAAAGATAAGCTCTGATAAAAAAAAATTAGAACAGCAATGCAATCTAAAAAATAAGTTCTCTAAGGAGTAGTGACTGACTAGTCGTAGTGTAGATTGTGTGCCCCTATTGTCTTTTGCCTACGTATCATTTGCATATGATGATTACTACTTTTCGCCGTTGTCAATCTGACCTGACACAATTTTGGAGCAAAATATAAGTATTGCAGGGTGTGAATTCTAAAATAAGATGTAAAACAGACAGTTTTGTGAGCCTTGATCTTGAGAACCTGTGGTGTGTGCTGTGTATACCTATTTAAACCAACATAAATGTGTCCACATGTATTTGTGCTTCTTTTGTGGCCTGTATACCACTTTTATTGATTTATGTTCTATTGTGGTGCTTACACTAGAAAAATCCTAATGTGCTTGTCATTTTGCTTTTGTTTATTTTCTAGGTTCCCTAATAAGGCATCAACTTGTAACACATCTTACACTTGGTATTGCTTTGCGGAGTGTCTTGGATGCATTGCGGAAACCAACAGATTCAAAAGTCAGTATACATTTTGAAAACCTTTTTTGCACTTCATTATTCTCACAAATACTCTATTTTTTTCTTTAAAGATCTTTGCTTTTGGAACCAAGGCTTTGGAGCAGTTTTTGGATCGTTTAGTGGAGTGGCCACAGTATTGTAATCATATTTTGCAAATATCTCATCTGCGTAGTACTCATCCGGAGCTTGTTACTTTCATTGAGCGTGCTCTTGCTAGAATATCGTCAGGCCATTCCGAGGCAAATGGAAGCAACAATGGTACTGATGCACAGGCTGGTTCTAATCTAGCCACCATGGAAAATGTGGAGGTACCCAAACTGTTGTTATTTTTTGTGATTGGAATGTTTTCCTACTTGACTTGAGTACTACATATTGTTTTAATTAAAGGATATGAGATGATGGAATTGTTTTATTTTGGTAGTGTTTTTAAGGATGGAATGAAACACTGATAAGTGGGCATTTATTATTTCAGCAGTAGTATATGTTTTCTCAGGGCAAAGAGTAGTGCATTTTCCTAGTTGGTTTTTTTCTGTGTGAATATACCCCATAATTAGGATCAAACTTTACAAATCTTAAAGATAAAGATATTGTGCATATAAATACCTGTGAATTTCTGGGAGGGAGAAGTGTTGGTTGCTGCTAAGAATATTATTTGTGGTACTTCAAATGGCTTTGATGGTTGCTTGATGTTGGCCGATAATTTTATGCCGAAGGACCTACCACAATGATGAAGGAGGATGCTTTTGTAGGAAGCTACCTCACCATAAATTGAACAAGGCCATAAAATTTTTAAGTTTAGTGAAATATTTAACGCTATGG
Organism: Taxillus chinensis; assembly: GCA_023512835.1. Classification (NCBI taxonomy): domain Eukaryota; kingdom Viridiplantae; phylum Streptophyta; class Magnoliopsida; order Santalales; family Loranthaceae; genus Taxillus; species Taxillus chinensis. Next base: position 30,876,916 of record CM042085.1, read on the forward strand.
AGGAGGATGATTTTGTAGGAAGCTACTTCACCATATTATGTTCCCCTACATGCTTGATTGATTTTGCATGGACAGAAAAGAAAAACTATAATTTGATTTGTTAGTTGACAACATGTTTTATGATTGCATTATCAATTTTGTTATAAAATAGTGACCACACAAAAGTGTGGTTGAGATGCACATGTTGAGGTAGACATGTGGTAAGACTAGGAACTTGTACACAAAATGGGTGGTCGAGATGTGTGTGTTAATGTAGACATATGGTAAGACTTGGAAGGACAAAATTTAAACATGAGGGTCTTTGTTCATGGTTAGAAGTTTCTTTGTTGAGGATAGAGAGAATGTGGCTTAAGATGGGTTGGATATCTGTGACATCAGCCCATGAGTGATCTTGTCAAAATGAATGAGACTGATACCTTTTTAGTTAAAAAGGGTAGAAGAAGATGAAAAGAAAAGATGAGTGTTCTAAGATTAGATAAGAGTGAAATAATTGAGAGATGCCTTTGGCTTCAATTTTATTGTTCCATATAGCCTATCCTAAAACAGTAATGTTTTGGATTTTCCCGAGGAAAAGCAATAGGAAATAAAAATACCATCAAATCCCTAATCTCAATTGTTCATACGACCATCCCAAATCACAACATAGTCTATCTCATGTCAATCTCAATTGTTCATATGACCATTGTCTATCTCACCTCAATCTCCTCATTTTGATGGTATCATTCTCGAGTTGAAGTAGCCTCATGGGAACGCTTCCCATCTCCCTGCCTGCCAGTGTTGGTAGCCTCTTCTCCTCGATAACTTCCTCTTCCGTCCTGCCTCCATCCTGCCATCTGCGTTTGCATGTACGTCAGCCCTGCTCGCATCGAAGGTTGACTCCATCAGCATATGCCCTCCGTCAGCCACGGCTTAGCTTCTAGTCTCCTCTGTCTTTGCTTGTCTGGTCTCTCTTTTTTTTCCTTGTTTTAAAATCTCTTTCTTTAATATACTTTTTAATGATTCCTGTTTGTTTACATCCTTTTATAGATACCTGATTCCTCCTGGCAGTTATTGGGGTCTAGAACTGCACATCCTGTACAACAGCTCTCTTCCTCACTCCAAATGCAACATAGACATCAAGGGTTTCTTGGTGACAGGCACAAAACTTCTGCACCGTTGGTTTCTTATTCAAAGCCAGTTTTACAGTCCCCTGGACATTCACTAAATGTAACCTCTGCTGAATTATCTAGTAGTCAGAAGGTATTTGCCATTTCAATATAATATCTACTGTTCCAATCATAGCAGTCAATGCTACTGCCAAAGTTTTATTTTCAGTTGTCTGTGACTTCATTTTAATATTTTGCAGTCATCTGTTTCCCTGTCCTCGCAAACGGGGTCATCACAGAATGCCTCCACTGTTCCATCTGCTGTATCTTCAGCTACTAGTTTTCTCCATTCCTCCCGTGGAGTTTCTTCTACAAGTAAGTTCCTATGATTTTGTTGGATGACTGCTATGGTGGGTACTTCGGAATAATAAATAACCAGTTCAGTCTGAATCGCTTTCTTTGTTTTACTTCTGATTGTTAAATTTCTCATTTCTGTAGGCATGCATAGACAACACGCCTATAATACAGGGTTTGGTTCTGCTTTGAATATTGAAACATTAGTAGCTGCAGCTGAAAGAAGGGATACTCCTATAGAGGTATTTTTATTTTTTTAAATATTGTTTTTTTCCAGTGAAGTTGCACAACGTTTTGGAAAGCTCGACAGCTACCTGTTTATGAGTCATAATCAGTGCACTATACACTCCCTTAATTCTTCAAAGCTTATCTATAATAATAAGTTTGTTTATGTTTATACAACATCATGCAAATCGAACTTGCCTTGCTATATTATTTAGATGTATCATCTCAATATTATAATTCCTATTTTTCATTTTAAATTGATATTTTCATTGTTTATGCACTTGAGTTTGGATATGCATCATAATATGGACTTCTCTAAATATACCGTATGCTGAGATGGGTGCTTCGCTGTCATAAATGAATAAAACATAAATAAAATTTCAATATATTAGTACTAGAGCAAACACCACAAATTAATTACAGATTTTAAATTAATCAAGTGATTAAACACTATAAATTTAAATCACATAATTTAAATTAATTTAGTGATATCGAGAAATGGCAGATGATGTCATTGATGAGAGACGATAGAAGAGAGAGAGAGAGCCGGCATATGACCATGACGAAGCTCCTAGAGCAAACAAGAGAGATGCGACATCGACGACAGAGGAGAGAATCAATGACAGAGCAGATGAAGTGAAGAAAGAGGCTTTGGTGATGGTAGATGACGATCGACAAGGAGGCAGCTTCGACGACAAAGCACACAATGGAGAAAGAGGCTTCAGTGATGGAAGACAATAATCGACAAGAAGGCGGCTTTGATGATGGTAGACAATGATTGGCGAGGAGGAAGCTTCAAGAGTGAGCTGCCCTATTTTTTCAATAGCTATTTATGTGTTTGGGTTGGGATAGCGGCACCCAAAATGCTTATATTTTTTTCTTAGGTTTAAAAATACAGAACATGGAACGACATAAATCCTATACTGTATGTCGAGCGCACGGAGCGAAGGGGGGGGGGGTTGGATGTGAAATTTGGAATATTTGCTGAGTTGGTATCATCAGTCAAATCCAACACATAAGTTATATTTAGCTTTTATTATTGCTTTTGCTAATCGTTTAGCTAGACTATTAGAGAACAATTTAAGTTAAATTTTACTTTTGTTTTTGCTATTGCTAATAAGTTAGAAATGCTCTAAGTGAGGCTGCCGTCAGGGGATTGGTGGCTTGGATTGCAGACACGAGCTAGGTTCAGTGGACCGTCAGTGTTCTCGGCTGAAGGGGGGAGAGGCTAAAATAGAGTAATGAGTGAAGATGATCTTAGCATATTTTTGGCGTACCGTGTATTGTTTTTTTCTCATTTATACAAATTGCATAGTAATATTTTAGTTTTTTTTATTAAATTAATGTTATCTTAATTAATATGAGAGGTTATTTTTTATGTATATAGATATAGTACGTAAAAATATTAACGAATACTAAAAATTTATTTTTTAATTTTTTAAATAATATATAAACAAGCTTATTTTAATTTGTATATTTGTATATTTTTATTTGTAAGTATAAATATTATATGAACATCGTTTATTACAATATATATGATGTATTGATTAATGAAAATACTTCGAGATATTTATTATAATTTAAATTATTGGTTTGAGATTTATTTTAGCTTTTTAATTATCTGTTATATTGATTTTATATTATAAAATATTAATTTTCTTTTTGAATTGTTCATTATCAGTTTCAAATTAGTTTATTGGTTTAATGTAAAATAAAATTACATAAATACATATATTTTTATTTTAAAATAACTTACTCGTAAATAAATACTTGGCAAAATATTAATACCATACTTTATTGTATGAAATATAACTTTAAAGGAGAAAATTTTTCTTAAAGGGTTTTTATGGTATTTAAAAAAGCTTTTACAAATGACATTATTGGATAATTTGATTTTGTAAGTTTTTGTCTTTTATATAGTAAGATATATTGTTTTTTCAACTTTGAAAATTTTTATTAAGGCCACTCAAAAAGTGTTAGAAAGTTAGAAAACTTGATAAAATATTGAAATCATACTTTATTCTATACTAAAGTACAATTTTTTTTAAACTTATCTTAAAGGGTTTTTATGGTATTTTAAAAAGTTTTTGCAAATGATATTATTGGATAATTTAATTTTGTAAAATTTTGTCTTATATAGTTAGATATATTGTTTTTTCAATCGATTTTTTAAGGCCGCTCAAAAAGTGTAAAAAGTTAGAAACATCTATGGGGAGATGATTCTTGATATCTCTTACTATATATCAAGAAATATAGTAAGATATATTGCTAAAAAGTTTGCCTGCTTTGAATTATTGGGCTAGACCCCTTAAAGTTTGCCTGTTAAGAAGAATTGTTGCATAAAAAAGAGAACTCAAATGGAAGTATGTGGGGGTTGATTCAAAAAAGATATACTGTTAACTTAATGACAAATTTTAAGATGTCAACACAAATTAAAATTTCTGAAATATTACGACCGAAACACAATATTGTTTTTTTGGCATTAGGTAATGTATCAAGTATGACGACATGATGTTGTAGGCTGCAGTAGTGAAAATTTGCTGTTGAAAACCTTTAGATTCGAACTTATTAAATCGTACACTTTCATAATGTATTTGAAAGGGGCAAAATAATAAATGTCTTCTTGTCCGTCCGCGAGCACCGGATCTAACGGTGAGCAGGAGCTTCGAAGGCTTGTCTCTTAGGTTAATTATGATGCTGGACTTTCTCAGACTTTTCGTCTGAGATAGTTGGCTCTGCGGTGGTCTTTTCTCATGCCTATTTTTAAGCTCTGCGGCTCTGCCAATTTGCTTGTTCTTTTTTTTTTTCGTTCATTTAACCTTTTTTACTTATAAAAAAAGGGCAAAATAATAATAAAAAGGTGCATATTGCATTTCCTGGTAGATTAGTTGTCACATCACAGGGCTCTACGGTTATAACTAAGAAAATACTACAATATATATAAATGAAAAACTAAGCTAAGATCTTTAAAGGAGATGTTGCATTTTGTTATCGGTTACATCCATCCTTAATTACATGCAGAAACACACACACACACTAACAATATGCAAATGCATCCCAAAACTTAAATGAAACTCAAGAATAAAATAAAATCAATCTAATGTCAACCTTTACATATTGGGTTGGGGGCTATATCGTTTCCGTAGAAAAGAGGAAATTAGCCAGAGTAAGATTTGTTCACAAATACTTTCAAAGACATACCTGTTTCAAAGAAGGATGTAGATCCACTGAATGTCATACTTGATTTGTCCACTCTGTTCCTATGATGATCTTCCAATGTTCTTCGGTTCTGCCCAGATCCCAGATGATCCATTAATTCCAGGTATCTGATCTCCCCCTTAAGGTCCAGCTCTTCCTTTTTTAATTCCCTCTCTCCCATTATCTTTTTCCCTTAAACAGCTGCTACATCATAATCAGCTATTATTATTGTCCATCATTCTAGTCTGTCTCGTTAAGCTATTCATGCCAAATAAGGAGTGAACAAAGAAAAGATGCATGCATAAGTGGAATGGCGTTGTGTCGCCAATGAAACAACTTGCATGTGGCGATGCTTGCCACGCGCACACATCATGCTGGTCAGGTCTTTCCTTTGTGCAGATGCATATCCCCACTGCATGTGCACGTGGAGAGTACACCGCAACATGCACATCTTCGACATCACGTGCAGGACTTCTTGCCGTGACGTGCATGTTTGCACTGCTATGTTCTGACCTTCTTTATATGTGGAGGCTATAATAACCTTGGACGTGGCAAGATTTAACACCAACTGGAATTCTTCTCTGATACATGCATGGTGTTGTTGCTCCCTACCTGCTCATCCTTGTTCTTGCTTCCACAACATCCCGTAAAAGCTTAAACAAAACCCCAAAACATGCAATACTCGACACAAACACTAGGATAACACAAACGTGAATGAAACTATGAGAAAATGACACAAAGAGCATACATACATACTATATGCATAAGGTGAGCACTAGAGTTCCACATGTCACTATGCCCTTTTGTTATAAAATTCCTCGTTCTGACAACATTGTTGGCTTTCTTACTTTGTGCTGTTTTTGTAATTTTTTGCCACCTCCTTGTTGGCCTTGATAAAACTTATTTTTTCTGATAAAAAAAATCAGTAGACGTATATTGGCTGCCAAGTAACAAATCAACTTTCCAATAGCTCACCAAGGAGGAACCATCAGGTGTTTTGAAACATAAATTTCATTGAACTACTTCTTTTGAAACATCACGTGCAGGACTTCTTGAAGACAAGATGTTTTATTGTTGCTTCATGTGGCGATTTGTTGTACTGTTCCTGCCCTTGATGGGGTGCTGGACCTTCTTTTTCCCTAGTGTTTTCTCTCTTTTCCACCTTCTTGGTCTTTATGTTAATAAATTTATTGTTGACCATCAAAAGAAGGTAGCATTTATATAATTGTGTTCTTTATGAGACGTTTATATATGTACACGTTTCTGTTAATTGTTTCAAAGCCTTTTGGCTGGCATTTAAGAAGATGTAATTTGATTGATTGGCATGCTATATGTCAGGTTATATTTCTCATTAATGTTATCCCTGTTTTATATTAACCGTTCTATATACACTGTTATATGCAAAAATGTCTCCTGGATGCAGACTCCTGCGTCAGATACTCAAGACAAGATACTATTTATGATAAATAATATTTCATCCTCAAATATTGAAGCCAAAGCCAAAGAATTCGGTGATGTTTTAAATGAACAATACTATTCATGGTTTGCACAATACATGGTGATGAAGAGGTCAGATTTCATGTTTATTTCTTAAAGTATGCCGTTCTTCTGACATCGTGTTACTACCCCTAGTCTCCGCTTAGTATCTTAACCAGAACATCTTATCAGGGCGAGCATTGAACCAAATTTCCATGATCTGTACTTGAAGTTTCTAGACAAAGTCAATTCTAAAACACTGAATAGGGAGATTGTCAAAGCAGCATATGAGAATTGCAAGGTTGGTATGCTAAAAGACTGACTGTCTTGTATTCAAAGTTATGTTTATTGGAAATGTTCCAATCAATATATGTATATGTTATTTCTAGGTTCTTTTGAGATCAGAACTTATAAAGTCTAGTTCAGAAGAGCGTTCGTTACTAAAAAATTTGGGAAGCTGGCTTGGGAAGTTCACCATTGGTAGAAACCAAGTCCTCAGAGCACGAGAAATAGATCCAAAATCTTTGATTATTGAGGTGATTGTTTCATTGATTTGTGTCATGAACATTGCATGATTCCTGCCTATGGTTTTTTTGGGTGGTTTGTGATTGGATTTTCCTAATCTATTTTTGCATGTATTTTTTCCAGGCATATGAAAAGGGATTGATGATTGCAGTGATTCCATTTACCTCAAAGGTGGATGTGATTTAAGGTGTCATTTGTCTGCTTTTTTATTTGAAATTGTGTTGACTGTTTTTGTTTCCAGGTTTTAGAGCCATGCCAAAGCAGTCTTGCTTATCGACCTCCCAATCCTTGGACAATGGCAATTCTTGGTTTACTTGCAGAGATTTATGCATTGCCAAGCCTGAAGATGAATCTTAAGTTTGACATTGAGGTGCAAAAGAACCGTCTTGCTCAGTTATGACACTTCTTTGGTATTGGTATATCCTTCATGGTATTTTGTATTTTCAGGTCCTTTTTAAAAACCTTGGTGTGGATATGAAGGAAGTAAAACCAACTTCTCTTCTAAAAGATCGAGTCCGGGAAGTGGAAGGAAATCCTGATTTTTCAAATAAAGATATTGGGGCATCTCAATCCCAAGTTGTGCCTGAAATAAATTCTGGAATCATGCCAACACTAAACCAGGTTGATCTACAGAGTGACATTGTCAGTCCGTCCCATCAGGTCGGTGGCCACTTAAATGTTTTATCTCAGGTTTGTAATTCTCTATTATGTGCTCTGGAAGGTTCTATTTTCAGTTCCTTTATGTTGAAAGTTGGTTTATGTGATGTGATGGCTTCAGTATCCTGGTGGCCTTCATCTGGCATCCAGTCAATTGGCAGAAGAAGAAAAAATGTCAAATTTAAGCCTTTCTGATCGAATTCCTTCCGCTCAAGCGATGTCACAGGTTGCTCCATCTCAGTCACCTTTTTCTGTTGGCCAGGTGTGATCATTGCCTGTGTACCTTGTCATCCTAAGAATGTTATGATTTCCATGTTTACTAATAAGCTACTTTCTGTAATATGTGCAGCTCCCTGCATCAATCCCTAATATTGGAAACCAGATTATTTTTAATCAAAAACTAAATGCAATGGGTTTGCATTTGTTTCAGAGGTTTGGAAATTGGTTTGTAGTGTTAATTATTCATCTAATATTACAATTTTTTGTGCAAAGAGTTAACTAGCTTTACACAGAGTTGTTCCTGTTGCCATTGAGAGAGCCATCAAAGAGGTCACAGTGCCTGTTGTCCAACGGAGTGTTGCCATAGCTATTCAGACAACCAAAGAACTTGTTTTAAAGGTTTGAACCACTTCTTGGCACTTTCTTGGTTTCCCATAAGTTTGATATTCTCTAATGGTTATTTTACTTGACAATGTATTTATGTTTGTAGGATTATCTCATGGAGTCAGATGAGACCCGTATTTATAATGCGGCACATTTGATGGTATCAAGTTTGGCGGGCAGTCTAGCCCATGTCACATGCAAGGTTAGAGTTGAAAGTTTTTCTGCTATCTGTTATCATTTGGACATTGTGCTCTCTCTTTTTCTTAATCATATTTTGGATGTTGTTAAAATGCTGATGTTTTTTGTCATTTCCAGGAACCCCTTCGTACTTCTATATCAACTCAACTTAGGAATAATTTTCAAGGTTTAAATGTGGCCAGTGAACTTCTAGAACAAGCCGTGCCCCTTGTCATGAATGATAACCTCGATTTGGGTTGTGCCGCAATTGAAAAGGCTGCCACTGAGAAGGTTTCTTTCTTTCTCCTGTTTATGTTTTTGAGCTTTGCACATTTTAAATTGACATTCCCATGTAAGCCAACATTCTTTGTCATCGCATAATGATTGATGTGAGATTGGCTCAGCAAGCTTCAATGAAGGCTTGCATTGGGCTGTGTTTATGGGAGGTACTGCTGCGTATGTTTGGCATTTTCAGTGACCTTTCAGCATTTCATGGTATTGTTGAAAATATTGATTTTAAGATAGCTAGGATTTAGGTTTGTTTGTAACAAATTTTACAATTTGGACTACAACAGCGTTCTAAAATACGTCCGCCTCAGCTCCAACCGACGTGGAGGTGCTGCATCGAAATCCGCCTCCACCGACATCCGCCTTGTACGGGCGAAGCGGATTGAGGCGGCCTATGTTGCCGCCTCAAGCCGTATCCGTGATGAGGTGCTAGCGACATGGAATCTTCAACAATATAAATAGGTGTAAAAAAATGATGCGCTAACCTAATATCATCGCCTCCAGCGTCGTTGTCGTCCTTTGTCGTCGAAGGGAAGTTGCCTCTGTCATCGTCGTATGTAGTAGCGTTGTTGTCCCAGCGTCAGGTCATATCCAGCATCGTCGTCCGCCATCAATCGACGCCCAGCGTCATCCAACGACGTCGTCCGTTGTGGATCATTGTCCGACGTGCGTCCATCATTGTCGTGCATTCAGTGTCCGTTTGTCGTGCAGCTACTGACACAATTTCTTAAATTTAAGTCACGGTTATTTATTTATTTTGATCAATTTAATAAATAGTTAATTAATTAATTTATTTTATTTGATTTTAAATTATAATTATATTTATTCTTGTAGATTTAACTTTCTATCTAAGTAATAGCAAATAATCAAAGAAGGAATTCGGCTTGAAAATATGAAAATGTAATAGAGTTAGATAGAAAGAAAGGATATTAGTATATTTATTGCATCTTTTGTGAAATATATGGAAATAATTTTATATATTTTGTATATATTTAAAAAAATTTCATTGGAGATTGAGGCGCTTGCCTCAACTGCCTCAAAGCGCTCACCTCGCCGTAGACCTTTCATTCCGTACCGTACTGCGTTTCGTATTTTTGAACCTTGGACTACAATGAGACTCATATTAACAACAGGCGATTATAAGAAATATTGCTTGCTTCCGGGTGGCTTTTAATTTCATTACATACCAATCTCTAATCACCTGTTGTGTCAAGTGTCTGTTTGGAAAAGAGACCCACCACAGTAAGTATAAAAAATGTACTCACCCATGAGTATAGAAGACAAATTTCTACAATACCTTTACCTATGCTAGTTGTAGTATCAGCTCATGGGTGAACTGCAACATGGCCAAAATTTAGCTAGGCTGGAAATCCTAAATCCAAGCCGAGTAATAATTCGAATGAGCCAGAAATTATCAGCATGCATAGGTGACCAATTATCTCTTTTCTATTGGTAAAATCGCCATTGCCAAAATTTCACAGCTCAAGTTAGTTTATATTCTGGTTTATCTTTACTTTTTTTTTCCCCACTCGAACCTTTTACAACATGTTTGGTACAATGAGATAGAATTCTTATTCTGTTAGCATTCCAAAACAATATATATTCCAGCGTTTTGTTCATGTTGTATAATAGAATGGTATTGTCCAACTATAAAAGGTTTCTTTATATTAAGGGATTGTTATTTAAATAGCATCTGTAAAAAGGAGCAAAGATGTTATTTAATTTCTTTTATTAAGAGATTTAGTATTTAATTCTAATTCCCATGGATTGAGAGATTTGATACATAACCTTTTAGGAAACTGTATTTGTTAAAATCAGTTAGTTTTTTTTTGTTATTTCGTTTAATATCTTGTAATTCGATGAATAAGAGAATCATGTATGATCTAAGAAATTAAATGAATTAAAAGGGAGATTTTGTAACCGCATTTTGTTTCATGGTATTAGAGCCTTAGGGTTCTTCTATTGAGTGTTTTTTTGTTCTTTAACTTTCCTTACCTTTTCATTTTTCCCTTGCCACGACAACTTCTAAAAGTACCAATTCGTCATACCAAACACTAGAGTTTATACTTTATACTCTACAAAATCTTCCTGAATCTAAGAATGTTACAGAATCTAATAGGCATATACCTTAAATGGTTTGAACTCATTTGCATATACCTTAATGGAAAAAGATGGCTAGATCTTCTTGGAACAACATTATCAAAAACTGATTCGAAGTTTAGCGACAAGTGGATGTTCTTCACTACAACAAAGGAGATTTGGGATTATATTTGCAACACATACTTGAATGTTTGTGGTATTGCCCAAGCATATGAGATAAAGATCAAGATTGCGGCTCAGGGCTATCATGTGCGGACTTTTTATTTTGCTCAGTTTTCTGCTTTTTCAAGGTGCCTTCCTAGAAGAGTGTTTGGAAGGCTCCATTTTCTCCGCGGATGGCTTTGTTTGCTTCGATGGTGGCTTTGGGGAATATTTTGACTGCAGATACCTTGTGTAAGCATGGGATGTTGGTTATTAGTTGGTGCTACATGTGTAAGGCTGTTGAGGAGTTAGTGGACCACCTTCTTCTTCATTGTCCAATTGTCCGTCTTCTTTGGGACTTTGTTCTTGGGCTTTTTGGCCTGTCTTAGGTGATGCCTCACATTATTCATGGGCTCTTTTTGTCCTGGTGGGGGCGGGTGGGTAGGAAGTCTACAGTCGGGAGAGCTATTCCTCATTGTATCATCTGGTATCTCTAGCGGGAGCAGAATGCTTGTCTTTTCCGGGATTGTGAGTGCAGCTTGAATGCGCTTAAGCTTTGTTTTTTTTTTTTTTGGTGTCTTTGAAATTGTTTGGTTGGGTCGGGTCTGGGCATTTTTGTCTTTCTTGTCCTTTTGATGTTATTTCTGTTCGTTCTTTTTGAGTTGGGTTGGACTAGATTTGTTCGTATTCGAGCCTCAGTTGTCTTTTATTTCCTTGTGCATTTCTTGTGTATTTGTTTTTTTTTTAAATAAAATTTCACTTATAAAAGAAATCAATACTGCTAACCAGGAGGAAAGTGTATTGTGAAATATGCTAGTTTTCTTCAAAATTTGTGTTAGAAACTTTATACTATTGCGTCGTTGACATGAATTGCAATTACAATGTTACCATTTTGAAGAATTTCAATGAAAAAGGAATGAAATTTTGATTTTTTTTGGTAGGGTTAAATCTTGAATTTTATCAATTTAGGATTAAGATCCTTGGCAAAGAGGATGCACAACATTGGAGGAAATATTTTTTTTATTTGCACGGAAGAAAGTTCTGCTTGAGCTTCCAAAATCAATGACGTGGGAGAAAGTGAAAAACAATCAATCTCAACATTCTTCCGATAAATACAGATAAGGGAACGATCTGGGACAATTTCTGGGCTTCTTATTACAAGAAGCCAAGACAGATGAGGGAAAAATGTTGGAAGCTATCCGGTAAGCCATAAAGCTGTGAATGGGGGCCTCGTGGAGGACAATTCAGTCCCCACGCACATATGGCTTAGCAGCCCTCCTTCAGCAACAATATTAGTGTCACCAATAGATTCAACAATGAAGAGATAGGCAAGTTGGGAAGCTTCACGCTTGAGTTGCCTTCCGGTACATGCTCTAGCTTTTTTAGGTAAATCTCCAATTTTCTTTTTTTAATAACGCCTCAAAAATGCCACGAAAAAACTTTTGGATTATGTATTTTGGAGCCAGTGACCATGTGACCTTTACGTCTTAGCTATTTATACTTATACACCATGTCCAAGTACCAAGAAAATTGAAGTAGCCATTTGATCCATTTACTATGACAGGAGTTGAAGATATAAAAATAGCCAATCTTCCATATAAAAAAAATTCTTCCATATACCCAAACTGTCAGCCAATCTTGCCTCCATTAAAAAATTGTCTCAACCTTAAATGCTATGCTGTTTTTTCTTGTGTTTTTTAGAAACAGAGCACCGGGAGGATTCACTGACTTGTTAAGGAAAGATGTGGTACTTCGACACCAATCATAACTCTCTGCCACTTACTATCTTCTTTCCTTGCTTCCTCTAATAAGGATGCCATTGGTTGCATGATCAACACCTAGGTCATCCTTCATTTAGGGTGTTAAAAGTTATCTTTCCTCAATTATTCCAAGATTTTAGCATTTGAGGGTTTCATTGTGTCATCTGCCAGTGGGAAAGAATACTCGAATATCTTTTCCTTTTAGTAATAAGAGAAGCCCACATCTTTTTCATTTAATTCATAGTGAGATGGGCTCCTTTTCATTTCCCAAATGTTTCTCGAGCTGGGTGGTTTGTATCTAAGATTGGTAGTTGCACTCAAATCACTTGGCTATTCCTTCTCAGACACAATTCCAAAATTAGTAATGTCATCCCAAATTTTCATTCAATGATTCAATACTAATTTGGGGTCAATATCAAAAGTTTTAGAGTGGACAATGCTCGAGATTCTTTTAACCAATTCTTGTCATTATTGTTTCAATCTCATGGGATCATTCATAATTCATCATGTGTTATATTCAATAAAATGGGGTGTGTTTCTTAATCATATTGGGAGAAGCCGCTCTTAATATCACATATCGAATCAATAGACTCCCTTCTATTGTGTTGAACAACAAAAGCCCCATGGAAACGCTCAATAGTTTCTTTCTCCACTTTTGGTGCACGGTGCACCCATGGTCTCACTTCTAAGGTATTTGGGTGCACTGTATTTGTTCATATTCACAGTCCTCTTTGTGACAAACTTAACCCTTGAACCATCAAATTCATATTCCTAAGTTTTTTAACCAGTCAAAAGGGGTACACATGTTTTCATCTTCATCCACAAAATTCCCAAGTTATGCTATGCTTATGTTACTTTATTTTTCTCGCTGTCCACTCCGACTAAAATTATTGAAGAGTCGTCATCAATTTATTGAACCACTAAAAACCCTAGGCCTCCCAAGTTTTTCAATTTGTAGCATTAAGCTAGTGTTATCCAATCCGATAACTGCTGATCCATTATTTCCCAAACTAACAACCCCTACATTCACCAACTAGTATCACTCCTCATGAAGTCTTATCAATATCTTAGGTGTATTCTCCCGTGACACAAGTCCAAAAATCTGACTCAAGCTCGGGGAAAGAAACCACAGTAAGTCTTTACCTTCCTTTGAACACTAGTGGCAAGGTGTGTAAATTGAGGAAGACTTTGAATTAAAATAATCTCCTTGGACTTGATTTAGGAGATTTTTAAGTCATGAATAAAGCCAAAGCAATCATAATCTGTTCATTAAACATTCAGTAACAAGGGGAATCACATCTCTATTGGTTTATGTTGATGATATCATAGTAGTAAGAAATAATAAACAAGAAAAACAGTACTTGAAGAAACCGTTAATAATAGACGAATAAAAGAGCGGGAGGAGTTAAATACTTTCTTGGTATTGAAGTGGCCTACTCCAAACAAGAGATATCTCAACAAAAGTATGTAATTGATTTGTTAATTGAAACTGGAATGCTAGAGTGTAACCTAATATTCATTCTAATGGATTCTAATGGCTGAAGCAAATGAAAAGCTTGCCTTTGATGAGCAAAGATATCAAAGATTAGTTGGTAGACATATATCTTGCTCACACGTGGTCATACATTGCATATTTGGTGAGTGTAATCAATCAATTTATACATGATCTAGGAGAACCGCTCCTTCGGTGTCTACAAAATATTGCGTTAACTAAAAGGGTTTCCTGAGAAGGGCATCTTATTTGAGAAGGATCAGAATCTCACTTTGGAAGCCTACACTAACATTGTTTTTGTAGGTTCCTTTGTGAATAGAAGATCAAGTACGAGTTATTGCACTTTACCGGGGGTAACATAGTTACTTGGAGCAAAAAACAAAATGTGTTAGCTGGGTCATCTGTTGAATAAAAATTTAGAGCCATTGTCCAAAAATTATGTGAAGTGCTTTTGTTGAAAAGGATTCTAAATGACTTCGGAAAAGGTCCTATGAAGTTGTATAATGATAATAAATATGTTATCAATATTGCTCATAATTCTATACAGCATGAGAGGACCAAGTATATTGAATTGATGGAAGATGGAAAAGATGGAAGATGGAAGATGGATTAGTTTGTATGTCATATGCTCCATCTACATGTCAATTTGTTGATGTTCTTACAAAGAGGTTGAATGATTTAAATTTTTATGGTTTTATATGTAAGTTGGGAATGGAAAACATATTCCGTAGCTTGGGGGAGCATTGAATTGTAAAAGGATTTCTTAAATTAAGGGATTTTCTATTTAAATAGTAATTGCAAATGGAAGAGTAAATATTTTAGTTAATTTCTTTGATTAAGGAATTTATTATTTAATTTCAAATTCCATAGATTGAGGGATTTCATAGTTAAGGTCCTGTTTGTTATAAGGATTTTTTCCATTTTGGAAAACAAGTTTTTGTTTTTAAAAGTATAATTAGGAATTCAAAAGATGTTATGACTTGAATTTTCAATATGTTAGCTTTGTTTACTTAATTTATGTTTTTCAAAATTTGAACGAAATTTTTGGCTTTAAAAGTAATCAGAAGTTTTTTTTAAAGGCAAATTTGATGGGTGTTTCCATCCTTTTAATTAATTATTTTCTATTCTATCTATGGTTGTTACAACCAAAGCAATAGAATCATGTTATGAACCAAAAAAAAAACTTAGCTATTCTTTGTTAATTGTATTCCAGTGGAATAGATATTTTTATTCCATTCCGCAAGCCAAACATAGCATTAGTAATTGATGACTTAACCCAATGACCTAATCTGTGTTTTCCTGAGTTTTGGCTTCATATTTAACAAACATATTCTATTTTAAAATTTATTTATATTATTAGTTTTCTAATCTTCCAATGTTTCCTTCTGCATACCTGAATGGCTTCCAGGCATTACAAATTATTGATGGGGAAATAACTCAACAACTTGCTCTAAGAAGGAAGCATAGGGAGGGTGTTGGTCCTTCATTTTATGAGGCAAGTATGTATACACAAGGTCCAATGGGTGTGATACCCGAAGCACTTCGCCCCAGACCTGGTCACTTGTCTCACTCGCAGCAAAGAGTTTATGAGGTATCATTTTTAATATCTCATGTTGTACACTGTTCCATACATATCTTAACCTTTTCCCCCATACTGTTTCTATTAATCTGTTTTTTTTGTTTTATTTTGTTCTTTTAGGATTTTGTTAGGTTCCCCTGGCAAAATCAGCCTGGACAAAACTCAAATTTGTTGCCTACCAGTCCCGCTTCTAATGGTTCTATTAGTTCTGGTATATCTCGTGGTTATGCTCCTTCAGCAGGACAGCTTAACCCAGGCTTCTTTTCATCTGGGATTGGGGTTAGTGGGTTGACTGCTGTTAGTCAGCCTGTAGATATTGGTTCTGAAGATCCAGATTCTAATTCTGGCCAACTTCTCAGGTGTTTTACCCCTATGAAAATATATCCTAAACCTTTGATTTCATTCTGTTTTGGAAACCTTACTTTCTAATTAATGGATAGTTCTTGCAGTGGTTCTGCTCGTATTGGTGCTGTTGAAGGTGTTAATCCTATTAAGCAGACACCTGTTACACCTTTTGGTTCAACAACTGGTTCCTCTGAAATGCTTGCTGCTGAAGCTGCTAGTGCTGTAAAAGTGGGTTTTTTTTTTGACCTTGTTCCACATTTTTTAAAAATAGAAATTTAAAATACTAAAAAATTTAAGTGAAAAAGTGTTATGATCGTAAATCATGAAATATTTGTGCTGATCTATTCTATTAATCCATGGAAGGAAACATTACCGCCAACTCCTGCCACTGAGCACCTTGCAAGTGCCATTTCAGAGCCAATGTTAAACATGGGAGAGTTGTTGGAGAAGTATCAAAACATTTCCCAGAAGGTATAGTTCCTTTTTTAATACCTTGTTTCATATTCTATTGTTTACTATTCTATTTACTTTGTATTTTTTGCTTAATTTTCTCTATTTTGTAGTTTTATTTTTGATATTTTTAATCTTCATATTTAATTAATAATTTGAGATCCCTTTGACTCAGTTGGAAACCATGATTAGCAAGGATTCTGGGGAGGCAGAGATTCAGGTACTTGATTGATTTTGTGCACTGTTTACCTTCGGATATGTTTCCCAAATATGTTCAATGACAACTACTTTTCTATGGAACTTACAATTTTATTATCACTTTGTTGATTGATGTTGAAATTTCATCCTTAATCTCTTTTTTGTTTGCTTTATTATGTTTTGATGTGAGAGGTTATACTTGTACTGTAATATTTGTTGATCTGCATTTTTAAAATACAGGGAGCTATTGTTCAGATTCCTGAAATTATACTTAAATGCGTCAGCAGAGATGAGGCTGCATTGGCTGTAGCCCAGAAGGTATTTAAAAGTTTATATGAGAATGTGTCAAACAATCTACACGTCAGTGCTCATTTAGCTATCCTGGCTGCTATTCGAGATGTTTGCAAGCTTGTGGTTAAGGAGCTCACTAGCTGGGTATGTTTCTGTGTGTCTCTCACTTTCTTATGGAGATTTTTGTTTTTCAGATTTCTGGTTTTTATTTTTATTTTTTAAAATTTTGTTTGCTTCAACTCTGTTAAGGTTTTCAAAATGACTTTGATGTTTATCTCCCACCAAACTAAACCAAACCAACCAGCCTTAATCCCAATAACGCGGGATTGGCTATATCAATCAAGACAAGAGGAAAGTTTATATTTGATCCAATACAAGATCCATCTCACCAAAAATAAATAAATATCCTGTGATACATTTTGTTTCTGTTGTTGCCTTAACTACCCATAGGTTACCTTTGAGCATTGCCAGGTGTGAGGATGTAGATCTCCCGCCGATTAGTCTCATGCTGCTAATTTTTTTCCTGTGGACTGTATGCCCATTTCTGGGATGCGTTTGGGTCTCCAATCTGAGCTGTAATTCCTGGTTACAATTTGCAATCTTATGCTACTTCATCTTCGTTTTTTCTGCTGTGATATCAAAGATGATTACCCTCACCCTCACGCAAGGCTCCTCTGCAAGCATCCACCACACAACCTCAATAAAAGTAGAGAATGCATGAACCATCCTTTGTATCCTCTTTCACATTATGTATGATTTCATAAAATTTAGCCTAAATATCATTTCTATACCTATTAACTTATCCAAAAGAAAATATAGACAGGCTATGGATGTAAAAATGGAGGCTTTGGAAGAAAACAAAACCTGGGAGCTAGTGTCATTGCTTCTCAAAGAGAAACCTATGATATGTAAATGGATATACACTCAAACCTATTGGATTGATTACTCATAAACTTTTGCTTTGGTTGCAAAAAATGAAGACGATGGTATTATTATTGTCTCTTGTGGTTTGATATGAAAAATGTATTTTTACATGACGAGTTGGAGGAAATCTACATAGAAGTTCTACCTATTTATGATGAAAAACTAATTGCTAACAGTGTGTGTAAATTCAAAAAGGTCTTGTATGGTCTTAAACAATTACTACGGGCTTGGCTTGGCAGGTTTGCAAAAGCTGTGTGCCTTGGATATAAACAAAACTAAGAGAACCATACATTGTCAACCTTCAAATATGAAAAAAAAAAATAGCATTAAAATGTGGGTAAAATTTCCTAATCTAGATTTAAGTACAAATGAAGTTCCACAATAATATTAGTAGTTATTGCTATTATCATTATTGTACAGTTCCATTCCTAAGTCTATTCCTTCAAGGAACCTAATCTGGGATGGTAAATGATAAAGCTGTCCTTGTTCTCGTTTTGTTTACATTACCTGGTTGATTCCATTCCCACCCACTTTTATTTCCATATTCCAAATGTGCGTTGGTTTAAGTAATAGACCTGTTTGACACAATGCCTTTTGTCATGATTTGACACTTTTTTTCTTCTTCTTTCATTTGAGCTTTTAGACTATCAGTAGAGGTTTAATATTTCTTACTAGTTTAAGAGAGCTATCAAATTGAAGTATGTTGTTTCACCTTTAGAAATTGAGTGGCTCTTTTAACCTTCTTTGCTTTATCTTTTTTTTTTTTTTTTGTTCATATTTTATTTCAAAAGCTTATTTGTTTATTGTGTTTTTCCGTTCTTTTGTTTTATTTTTTTGCTCCTCTCATTCTCGTAAGCTATAGACACATTTTATGTCCTTCATTTAAAGCAGCACCAGTTAGCCTCATGTTTAGTGAGTTCTTATTTTGACAGGGCTTTAATTATATTCTACTTATGAGGTGATTACATGGCTGATGATATTAAATGTTACATTAAGGGGAATTTATAAATATCTTGATGGATATGGATAGGTCAAATTTAAATTAAGTTTTTAAATTATATTTTTATTGGTATCCGTGGATACTTTTGTGGAGTTGATATTTTTGAAAATTTCATTCAGGTGATTTACTCTGATGAGGAAAGGAAGTTCAATAGAGAAATAGTTGTTGGTCTCATTCGCAAGGACTTACTAAACCTCGCGGAATACAACATGCACATGGCAAAGCTTATTGATGCAGGAAGAAATAGTATGCATTAAAAATGTTATTCTATTGACTTCTTTGCTTGAGTTTATGGTACTGCTAACTCATTGCATTTAATGTGCAGAATCTGCTACAGAATTTTCAATTTCTCTTCTTCAAGCCTTGTTGGTTCAAGAATCACGAGTCAGCGTGTCAGAACTTCCCAACCTAGTTGATGCTTTGGCAAAAGTATATGTTTCTTCAACAATTGTGGTGGTAGCATTCTCCAATTGGTCATTTTTTGACTTTACCTATTTATTCCAATCTGCAGCTCGCAGCAAGACCTGGATCACCTGAATCATTACAACAGTTAGTCGAAATTGCAAGAAATCCCACAGCCAATGCTGCTATTCTTTCTGGGTTTTCTCTTAACAAGGATGATAGGGCGAAGCAACCTGGAGAAAAGAAGGTTGAAAGTCCCAGTGATAGTAATTTGGCTAAAGTTTTTAGGACTCGAACATTATTGACAAGTTTAATATTTTTGTGATTGTGTGCTGTTGATTTAGGTTTCTGATCGTGCGATGGCAAACAAGGAGGATCATGGCAACGGTGAACCTCTAGGTGAACCTGTTGGTTTTCGTGAGCAGGTATATTTTTATAATCATATGATGAAACTATTTTGCAGTAGCAAAATGGTTCGCAACTCACATTTCCCTGTTGTGGTCCTGCATTCTGTCTCTTGGTTAGGAGGATCTTGTACGGTGCTGTGTCCAATTATATTTGCAGAATCTATTGTTCTCTAGGGTTCTTGTTTTCTTCTTTATTACGCTTCATTTGTAATATCAATGGTGATAACCAATAATGATGTTGTCACCATACTTAGTTCACAAAAACCATCATTTCTTTTTTCATATGTATATGATCTAATTATTTAGCTAGGAAGTCATTATTTATCTGCATTCTGATACCAGATTTTATTTTGGTACCTTCATTTATTAAATTATAGATTTGGCAACTTATCAGTTTAGAACTACTTAGTGAGTTTGCTTGAGTTCAGATAACTTTCCTTTTGGAGTTCAGAACTATTGGATGTTAGCGTAAAACATGGATGATACTTTATTTATTCCTATAGTTGGCCATAGAATTAGAACATTAAGCACCCGAAAAGTTTAAATAAAGCTGAGGGTTTTTTTAGTTTTTAAATTTTCCTGCAGTTTTTGTAGTTTCAGGCAACATGAGGAATTTATCGTTTTGATTTCTTCTTATATTTACCCAGTTCTGATTAAATGTGTATTTGCCGAATGATTAGCTGTAGCCTTGTAGATATTAATACCAGTGCCGTTATACTTTTTTTCTATCATCTGCGTAGTATATCATCTATCTCATTAGTTCTTCTATACTGATCTTATTGCTTGTTTTTGCCCTCCATGTCGCTATACTGTAGGTTACTATGCTCTTTAATGAATGGCAACAAACGTATGATCATCACAGCACAAATGATGCAGCTTGTACCCACTATATATCACAGTTGCAGCATGCTGGGTTTTTAAATGGAGATGATGTGTCAGATCGTTTTTTTCGCATTCTTACTGTAATATTTTTATCTTCTTATCTCCCTGTGATTATAGAGTTGTGAATAAATAAATCATTGCTGTAATAATTATCTTAGGAACTTTCTGTGGCACGTTGCTTTCAATCCGAGGGAGTTGGTTCTGGATCATTGCCTTTGCAAGCTGTCCAAACATCCCAGAATTTGTCATTTGTTGCCATTGATATGTATGCTAAACTCGTTGTGTTAATTCTTAAGGTAACGACTAAAGAACAATGGGTATTGGAAACTCTTCATATATTACATTTTCTTTTGTCACAATGTCTCTTCCATATACACACTTTAATTTGTTTTTCTTTGATTGTCAGTATTGTATTATGGAACATGGACCAAGTAAACTGCTACTTTTGCCAAAGGTGAGTCTGTGTTTCTTGGTGTTTGTACTATTCAAATTTACTTGGAAAATTGTTTTATGTGTTTGTGCTTTAAAATTGGCAGATATTAACAGTAACTGTAAAATCCATTCAAAAAGATGCAGAGGAGAAAAGGGTATCTTTTAATCCAAGGCCATACTTCAGGCTGTTTATCAATTGGTTATTAGAACTTGTTTCTTCAGATTCCATTCTTGATGGTGCTAACTTTCAGGTATTAGCTGTTCACTCCATTTATCATGTTTATGTATTAGTGCTTTTCAAATTAATTTCATTGGTTAATTTCAGGTTTCAGTTGCTTTTGCAAATGCCTTCCATGCGGTTCAGCCTCTTAAAGTTCCTGCTTTCAGGTTAGTGTTCCAAGCAGGGGGATGCATTGTATAGTAAATTTGAATTAGTATCATTAATTCTTGAATTTAAAGCATTGTCCCAGATTCCCAATGTTGCTTGTAATTTGCTTTATTTTAATTGTTTTTCCCAGGGTGTGGGGTCATGGTTATGTTTTGGTAGATTTACTTTTGAAGAAACGACTTTGCCTAATAATCTGGCTTTAATGTGGTTAACATGGATAACGAATTGCCACTTTTGATGTCAAATCATTCATGGAATATAACACAGATTAAATGAATTAACTCTCATTTATGGAATCCTATTATAATAGTTTCTAACGAATGTGGACAAGAATTGAACGTAGGGCCCGCCGATAACAATTACTTCTATATTGGTTGGGGAGAAACTTTCCTTAAGCCTTTAATTCTTGGATTATGGCAATACAATGTATACCAACTTTGTTACTAATATTTTCTGTGAGGTTGAAATGAAGCATATTGCTCAGCAGGCACTTGCAATGAAATTTGTTCATGCCCTCGCGTTAGCTTGGGATTGTTCATTGTTATTTTGCTTGTTGCAGCGCTAGGCACTATGCCATTGTTTGACTTGTCTAGAAATGTATGATTTGGAGGTTCCTTGAGGAAAAACCCGATGCGTCCTCACAATGACCTGTCCTAAAACATGTTAAAGACGTTTTTTTTTTTGGCGGTGAGTAATTAGATTACCCAAGCCAATGCCCTTAGGGTATGGTGACTAAGAGGAGTTCCATCCAGTCCCCCACCCATCTGCCTCATTATTTATATTGTGTTTTGGATAAGGTAAATATGCTTTGAAATTTGAATATTTATTTTATTAAATGACAAAATGTTTGATGGATTATGAAGATAATTAGTTTTTGTACTTCTTTCTGGGCCAATCAGACGAGAAGCTGTTTTGTTCATGTTTTAGTATTCTCCAAACATTGTGTTGTATCCCAATTTCTTGGTGGTTTTGTATTTTGGTTGGCTGCAGCTTTGCGTGGCTTGAGCTGGTTACTCATAGAAGTTTTATGCCTAAATTGCTGTTGGTTAACGCTCCAAAGGGCTGGGTTTATGTTCAGCGGTTGCTTGTTGATTTGTTCAAATTTATGGAACCTTATTTGAGGAATGCTGAATTAGGAGATCCGGTATGTATTTGTTTTTCTTTTGTTTTTTTTTTCTTCTCTTTCGGTTCTCTGTTTTTTGTTGCTTATGTTACTTTCCAATTTATTAAGCAGGTATAATCTTTCTTATTCTTATGCAGATACATTTTCTTTATAAAGGAACACTACGGGTGTTGCTTGTGCTTTTACATGATTTCCCAGAGTTTCTATGTGACTATCATTTCAGCTTCTGTGATGTGATCCCCTCCAGCTGCATCCAGATGCGAAATGTTATTCTCAGTGCTTACCCACGTAACATGAGGCTGCCTGATCCTTCTACTCCCAACCTCAAGGTTCCAAATACATTTTAATCTTTAATTTTGACTGTTGTGCACATTGCACTGGTTTTTTTCTTGTTTACTATTATTCTTTTTTCCAGATTGATTTGCTACCGGAGATCAATCAGTCACCACAAATATTCTCAGAGGTGGATGCTGCTCTTAAGGCCAGGCAGATGAAGTCTGATGTAGATGAGTATTTCAAGGTTTAACTTCTTTTACTGCATCTTGTGTTCTCTAATTCACCCCCATTTATCCTTGGAAGAGGTTACACTTTTTTCCTTTTCTTTTTAGTTATTTTATTTTATTTTCTAAAAACATGCCACGGTTTGTCAAACAAAATTAATTGTTAGATTTTTCTGCAGGCAAGGCATCAAGCATCTTCATTCTTATCAGAGCTAAAACCAAAGTTAATGCTACAACAAAGTGAGGCAGCACAAGCTGGAACTCGTTATAATGTGCCGTTGATAAACTCACTCGTGCTTTATGTAGGAATGCAGGTAAATTTACCTTTTTATCTCCATTACATTTGCAAATTTTTTCTATTAGAGCTACACAGATAGTATTTGAGTCATTCAATTTTCAAAATCCAATTGTTATGTCAACCATAAGGGTTTGGGTTCGCCAAAAAAAAAAAAAAGAAGACTATCCCTATAATATTTATACGATCTATAAATTAAAAAGATCAACTGAGTAATTCTTTTCCTTCCATTATATTTCTATCATCTGTCAAGAAGCTGACAATGGTATACTTGACAGTTTTATATCTAGCAAGTATTTAATGCCGGCTTTAAATATAATACTTTAAGGAAATGCCTGTTGTAGTAAATTTCTGTTTGAAAATTACGTCTTTTCTTAGGGACCCTTCACATTTTCTTGTCGTACTTGACATATTTGTTACATTTTACTTTGAGTGGCTTTTATATTACAGACAATTCAACAACTACAGACGAAAAGTCCTTCCCTTGCACAGCAGATGGCACACAATGGTCCGATGGAATTGTATTCTATGGGTGCTGCTTTGGATATTTTCCAGGCTCTGGTTGTAGACTTGGATACGGAAGGACGATACCTCTTCCTGAATGCAATTGCTAATCAGCTGCGCTATCCTAACAACCATACCCATTTCTTTTCCATTGTTCTCCTTCACTTGTTTGATGAAGCAACTCAAGTGATCTCTCTCTCTCTCTCTCTCTCTCTCTCTCTCTCTCTCTCTCTCTCTCTCTATGCATGCCTTCTTTATAGATTATTTTTAATACACTTTCATATTAGGTTTGTTAAGTATTGCCTGTGTTTATGTTTAGTTTAAGCTGATTTATTAAATATTTTAATATATTTTTTGAAGTCAAAGATTCATTTGGTACCGTTGTGGTCCCATTGGACCTTTTGTCATGGTATTGGCCTTGAATTTCAGTGAAGTATTCACTACCTTTTCTTGTGGTGTAAATCCTCATCAGCATGTCATAATTAAATTGAGCATGTTTTGGTTGGTTACGCAATGTAAATTGATTTTTCGTTGTTCCTGCATATTATTCGAATGTGCAATCCTGTTATGGTTATCCATACTCTCTTTTGTCATCCAGGAAATCATCCAGGAGCAGATAACAAGAGTTCTATTGGAGCGTCTGATTGTTAACAAACCTCATCCCTGGGGCCTTTTGATCACCATCATTGAGCTCATTAAGGTAAAATGTAGGACCATTGTCCGCCTCTAAATCCTTCATCTTTTGTTTATCGACTGTTTCTTTTTTCCTTTTGCATTAAATACCAGTTTGTTTTCTTGCTGCTGTCTTATGTGCTTCTGATCATTCAATGTCACCTCCCCTTTGTTTAGAATTCTAGGTACGAGTTTTGGAGCCGATCATTCACACGGTGTGCCCCAGAGATTGAAAAGCTTTTTGAATCTGTCTCAAGATCTTGCGGCGGGCCAAAACCTGTGGACGAGTCTATGTTGGCTGGTGGAATCTCGGATAGCATGCACTAAGTTCATCGAGATTTTTCTTTCTTTTTCTTTTTTCTTTTTTCTTTCTTGGTTGTGATATAAACCAGCTTGTACATACACCCAATGTATTATATTGTTCAATAGATCTGTTACAGGTTAGGTGCTCATTTTACATAATCAGATACCACCGATGCGCTGCATACATCAGATTCAGACATGTAGTCAACGTGTACATAATAGGACTGACTGTTCACATAAATTAACACTAATTCTAATCATCATCACATTTTGTTTTCAGATCATTACGTAACGTGAGGCTCTATCTTGTATTGGTTTTATTTCAATTATTATGTTTGATTTTGCATTCTTACTAGTGTCGTCAAAACGGCTACAAAAACGGCTACAATAATTTATTTGTTTTGAACTAGACTACATAGATATTAAATAGGTTCAATTTTGATCACGAAGTCTATTCTGTAACTTTTGCAATGAACTTTATTTCATGGCCAGTTTATTTAAATTTAGTGGCCTAAGTGGGAGAGCTGGGACTCATTTTATATGGGTTCACCTAATTTGTTGAACTTTTGCAATGAGTTTTTGTTTGAAAATGCTATTAACCATGAGTGATTGGACACTTATTTATGTGAGTATGCATGGGATTATATTTTCTTGATTTTACTTTCTTTGGTCACTGCAAGGACCGCACGAATTCAAACTTTTGCCTTAATAAACATGCCATACATTCCAAATGCCTACAAAAAAAATCAAAATAAATAAAAATAAATAACACCACATGTGAAACTGATTGACGGAAATAAAGACCGTACTCACTACCATTTAGGCATTTATTATCCATCGTCATTAGAAATTATTGGTTTTATATTAAAAAAAAGCTTTTAACCTACCTAAAATAAGTATAAACTTCTTGCTTTTAACATAGGTATCAATTTTAGGTATTGTGGTGTTAATCCTTTTCTATACATAATTGACTTCCGAATTTTACTCTAGACGTAAATTATGTCTAGGGTGATCTAATTGCACCTCATCTGGTTGGTAGTGGCTTTAAAAACTAAATAAAAATATGTATTACAATAAGAGAGGTTTGATCCCCTTATAAGGATAATTATACGATCATTAATGCTCTAAAGGGTCCAAGTGATGACATGGTATATTGCAAATGTTATCTTTCAAAAGAGTACATTACATAAGAGATGTACAAGGATAACAAATGCATACTTGTATTTTTGGCCTTTTTTTAGTAGAAAAGAGATAGGAATAAATGAATTTCCTTGATAATTATATTGAAGATTACAACCTCATTATATATAAATCACTCATAGTCTAATTTAAGTATAAAATCTAAGAGTAACAATAATGCTAATTACACAATCAATCAAATATTCTCTAAATATTTTACAACTCATGTCAACTCATTCCAACTCTCCCCCATCAAGTTGGTGCATAGATATTGCACATGCCCAACCTAGACAAGGATGTGTGGAATAAAACACCAAAAACTCCATATATCAGCAAGTTGATTTGCACGCTTAATAAGGAAACCTCTATCTATCTAGAATTAAGATTGTCTTTGATGTAATTACGGTCAAGCTCAATGTTGGACTGATTATTAGCAATTTCAATAACCGCAGTATTATCACAAAAGAGCATCATGGGCTTCTTGGGTTCATAATCGAGATTACGCAGAAGAATACATAACCATGTAAGCTCTTTAGTGGCATGATAAAGGGCTCGATATTCTGTTTCAGCACTGGATAACAAAACCACATTCTGTTTTTGCTTCTCCAAGTCACGAAATTACCACCAACATACAACACGTATCCAGAAGTAGACTTTCTGTCCAATTTGGACCCAACAAAGTTTGAATTAGTATAGCCCATAATACCAAACCAAACTCTAGGGGACTGCTTCAAACTATATAATGTCTTTTTCAACTTGTATACCTTTGCTTCTGTTGGTGTAAAACCAGGAGGAGGATCTATATCAACTCTTCCATCAAATCATGATGGAGAAAGGCATTCTTAACATCAAATTGACTGTACTCATTTTAGCCACAGGAGCAAAAGTGTCTTGATAGTCTATGCCATATGTCTGAGTGTATCCTTTGGCAACTAATCTAGATTTGTATCTTTTAACCATCTCGTTTGAATTATACTTCACTGTAAACACTCATTTGCATCCTATTATCTTCTTACCTCAGGGTAATTCAACCATTTCCCAAGTGGAGTTCTTCTCATGGGCATTCATTTCTTCTATCATAGCAGACTTCTATTTTGGGTCACCAAGAGCTTCCTGAAAATGAGTAGGAATAGGCACAGAAGATAACTGAAGAAAAAAAGATATGTGAGATTTGGACAAACAACGATAAGAAACAAAGTCAGAAATAGGATAGGCAACATTAGAAGATGATTTTGAAAATCCCAATCTATTTAGTTCTTTACGATCACGAAGAGGATACCTTCACTTTATAGGATTGTCTAAACCTGTAGGGTCAGAAGATAAGTCATCATTTGAATTTGAAACTATAGGTGAAGAGTTAAATACCTCAGTGAGAATTTGTGCATCATGATCAATCTTAGAAGAATCTTCCGATGGCATGATAGTGCCATTGAGAGGAGGATCAGACTTGAGAGTAGCATCTCATTTCGTATAATATTTCTTAAACATCCAAGCTGGGCACTCATTGTTACTTGATTCAATTACTACTGAATCGGGAGAAGGTAAAGACTCCCCCTCACTTAAACTAGGAGCTAAGGACCCCCCCTTACCACCTATACTAGCAGAATCCTTCTTCTCCCCTAAAGTCCACACCTTCTTTTCATCCAACCATAGTTGTTCCTCTTCCCTATTATGAAGCTCCTCCTGAAGAGGGACAACAGAGATGTCACCAGAAAAATAGAATACCTGCTCACAAAATTGAACATCAATAGACGCATAGTATTTTCCCGTAGGACGATAAAAACATTTATAGCCCTTCTGAGAATAGGAGTAACCCAAAAATACACACTTGAGAGCACGTGGGTCAAGTTTATCTCGATGGAGTTGGTGCACATGAACAAAGCACACACAACCAAAAACCTTAGGGCAAATGTTAAGAGCTGAAGGGATGTTGTGGAAGCGAGACAACACCTTCAAAGGAGTTTGATAATCAATGAGAACGAGTAGACATTCGATTGATAAGATAAACAGCAATCATGATGACATCCGCCCAAAAACATTTAGGAACTTTCATAGTAAAGCATAAAGCTCGAGCTACCTCAAGGAGATGTCGGTTTTTCCATTTTGCTACACCATTATATTGATGGGTGTGGACATATGTAGTCTAATGAAGGATACCATGTCATTTAAAGAAGTCAGCCAAAGGTTGATTAACAAACTCACGATTATTATCAGAATAAAACACTTGAACTAGCGTATGAAAGTGGGTAACAATCATTTGATAGAATTGAGGAATGACATGAACAACATCGCTTTTAGATTTCAGCAAATATATCCAGCTTACCCTACTACAATCATCAATAAAAGACACAAAATATTTATGTCCGGAAGCAAAAGAAGTAGAAAAAGGACCCTAAACATCAATGTGGACACAAGAGAAAGGAGTAGAACTTTTATTGACACTAATTTTAAATGGAACACGATGATTTTTAGCATAAATACATTGTTCACATTTTAAACTAAAGGCAGAGATATTTTTAAATAAGGAAGGAAATAATCATTCTAGATTGACAAAAGAAGAATGCCCTAAACGATAATGTCATAAAAGGATTTTTTTTATAATTAAGTGTCTCATGCCTTACTTGGAATCCTTGATTAGGCGCAGAGGGTAATATATGCGATTCCTCCCAATAGTACAAAACTCCTCTCTCTCTCTCTCTCTCTCTCTCTCTCTCTCTCTCTCTCTCTCTACCAATGTCAATCGTCTTCTTTGTGAGATTGTCCTGAAACACACAATGAGTAAAATAAAAGGTTACAGAACAATTAAGACATTTGGTAATTTGGCTAATGGAAAGAAAGTTATTAGAGAGATTAGGAGCAAGTCAAACAGATGACAAAGAAAGTGTAGGTGAAAGGGAGGCACTCCCAGCCCCAGTAATTGGCATGAGAGTTCCATTAGCAACCTAAATAGATTCAACCGACGAGGATTCAAAAGAAGTAATTAGAGAGATATTACTAGTCATATGATCAGTAGCTCCAGAATCAATAACCCAGGAATTGACAGTAGCGGAAAGTAAAGCCAATTGAGAGGCACCCTCCTAGAACATGCGGGTCACATGAGAAGAAGATACAGCCATTGAGTCTATTTGATCTCGCTAAACCGATGAATGCCACCCAAAGAAAATACACCAAAATAACACCAAGCCAGGATCTGAACATATGGTACACTGTTAGACAGGAGACCAAAGATACATGCACGCTCGTTGACCAGCTTACGCTAAATAACACCAACAGCGTCTTGTGAAGTCATTGTAGTAGGAGCATCCAACAACGAGGGTGGAGTCCGACGATGGTGACGAAGTCTGGTGACCGCAGTGATGGTTGTGTTAGCCGAAAGAGATGGCGTCAGCAGCAAGACTCGCACTCGATTGCTACCTCGGCCGAGAGTACGTCACTTTGTGGCGGAGGTCGACATCGACGGTGACGAATGATGGCGTCGATGGCGGCAACGGCGATGTACCATGGCTTCAACAACGGCATACGATGTCAGCGACAACTCGCTTGATTCAGATTTCGTTCACGCTACTTCATCCAACAGCATGTCACATGCACTGGTCGATGATGATGGTAGTGGTGACGGACAGCGGTGCAAAAGTGACAGACAAAGACGTCTACGACAGTGATGGTAGTGGTGCAACAACAGCAATAGCTAGAGAAGAAAAACAGCATCACGCAAGGGAAGAGCTTACGCTCTTGCAAGGGGTGATGACAGCAGCTTCTTCTAATTACGTAATTAGGGTTAGGCTCTGATACCAAGTAGAAAAGAGATAGTAATGAATGAATTTCCTTGATAATCATATTGAAGATTACAACCTCATTATATATAACTCACCCATAACCTAATTTAGGTATAAAATCTAAGAATAGCAACAACACTAATTACATAAATCAAATATTCTAACCTAATTACACAATCAATCAAATCTTAATCAAATATTCTCTAAATATTTTACAATTCATGCCAACTCATTCCAACTTTTATACCAACTTAATGTGATTTATGAACATGTCTATATTACATTATATTTTTTTATGTCCATGTACCTATTTAAATATGTTAATGCATATTACCTTTCCTATGTGGTATGCATGTGTTTGTTTGTAATTTTTTTATGGTTGCCTATGGTGAATAGGTATTCATCTGTTTTAGGTTCTCGTCTATCACATGTTCTAGCATGTGTCCTTATGGTCTTGTTTCACTGTCTTTTATCAACCTCGTCTACATACCCAAAAAGGGGAGTGAAGATGTGATTGAAGGTTGTGTACAAGAGTTTGGCATGATATAAGAAGTGTACATCAAGAAATTTGTGTACAAGAGTTTGGTCTTGTTTCACTGTCTTTTCTATGTGGTGTGCTTTTGAAATTTTGTTGGTTTTTATGGATCCATCAAGAAACTGCCTGGCCACAGAGGATTTGTGAAGACTTCAACTTAATTCTGAGGCAAAACTCATTTATCACTTTTTGAGAAGGAGTATATTGAAGATCTAGCAGACTATTCATGGTTAATGTCACACCACAGATTTCCAATTCAAGGAAACCGATTAGTGACTCTTCATGCTCGTACCTAAGGGTCAATGGATCGGTGAAAACACTTAGAAAGGGAACTATATCTCGAGTGTTCTCCCAACTTGATCATCAACTCATGTATACATAGCAAGAGATAAAATAAATTTTATTTAAAAGAAACGTCAGACAAAACTCTTCCCCTTAGGGATTACATTAGTAAACATCTCAAAACAATCTTAATACATCAAATTTATCTCAATATAACACATCAAAAGACCAAAAGAAAGCACCAAAATAGGGTCTTTATGTGAGGACCCGTGTTTATGGGTTATGAGTGTTAGTTATTTGTTAAAGGCTTTACGTTGGTTAATGAATGTCAGTACAATAATATATGCATTAAATGAAGCATTTTGACTGTATTTGGGCCTAATTTGGAGTTTGAGGCCTTAGAAGGTAATTTTGTCATTTTAAGTAGCATTTTGAGTTCCTTTTTATAAAAAGGAAAAAATGAGATTTATTTAATAAAGGACCTTTTTGATATTCTCATTAGTTTAAAGTGTTTTCTTGGAGGCTAAGTTAGTAGTGTTCTGCTAGGACTAGTATAAGGGGAAGGTAGGGTTTACTTGTGGGCAAGTAAACCTTCATTAATGAGTATTAAGGTGAGATTAGGACTCCTCACTTTATAAAAGGCATCCTAAAGTCTTTCTTTCACGTTTTTGGCAACTATGAGAGGATTTGAAAGTTGTGAAGGCACCAAAAAGTAGTAGGGGAATGACTTGTTGAACTTGGACAATCAAGCCTACAATTCTAAGTGTTTATGAGATAGGGAATCTTGTCTTCTAGCATATCTTAAGTCTATATACCACAAATCGAATGGCGTTAGTATGTGTGTGTGTTGATACATATATATATATATATATATATATATATATATATATAGAACTTATATATGTATATCTGTGTGGATAGGATGATAAGCTTATTTGTGTACTTGTAAATAATCGCTGGATTATACTATTTCTTCTTGCTTATGTCAAATTGGGTGGTTTCGAGTAGATGCTATGCAGGGTTGACTATGACGACAATAAGTAGAGAGGGCAGGGCCTCACACCCGTTCTAGTAGTTGGCACAGGGTGAGCTCGTGACTAGTGCCATATGCAAAGCCATGAGCCGTGGTGAGCCCGTGGCTAGTGCCAAGGGCCATCACGAGCCATGCCCGTGGCATGGGCTGCAGCTCTTTGCCTTGTGTGGTTAACTAAGGTACCTGGCTAGAGAATTTTGGAGACTTATTAAGTCTAAAATTGGTTTTTAAAAGTGGGAAGTTGACCCTAGAGACCAAAAAGGAAACTTATGATGTGTTTTGTGTACATTTGTATTTAACTGTTGAGTATTGCTTATGTGTTATTAATGAGCTCTTATATTGGGAATTGTGTTGTAAACCCTATTTTCACTTAAAGATGTTATGTCACACCCTGGATTTCCCAATACTAAGAAACCGGCAAGTGATGCCCCATGCCTTGTACCCAGGAGGACAAGGAGTTGGTGAATGGTCACCTAATAGGGCTCCCTCTAGGGTGCTTCCCTAAGCCTGCTATAATCTCACACCTGACATGCACAAACTATACAAGAAAAATACTCTATATAATTAAACAGTGTTACATGTTAAATAAGTCACCAGCCCCAAAACATAGTGTTCAAATACATACACCCAATCCCATATGAATATACATATATAAGTCCAAATCACAAACATTGCATATGATCTTAATTAAAGCAACCAATCAAGCACTCATGCACCCACAGTGGTGTAATCCTCCTAATGCTTGCTAGGTCCTGTAGAGAAAGACATCAAAGGTGGGTGAGCAAACCATAACTCAGTAGGGGTTACTCCTCCCTGGACCAACCCAACATATCTTTTACAATATGCTCAGTGCAAATATGTGCATTGTAGTGTAGTTAAAGTAATAGTAAACAACACACGTGGTTCCTTAAATGGAACCTCAAACTTGGGTCCACTCTTGGACTGTCCCCTCAATGGGACCTCAATAACTCCTGTCCATCCCATGGACTGTTTCCTCAATGGAACCTCAATATCTCATGTCCAATCCAAGACTATTCCCTTAATGGAACATTAATTTCACACATTCAAGCAAAACATCACAATACACAAGCACCTCATCACATATCACTATTACAGA
Organism: Taxillus chinensis; assembly: GCA_023512835.1. Lineage (NCBI taxonomy): Eukaryota > Viridiplantae > Streptophyta > Magnoliopsida > Santalales > Loranthaceae > Taxillus > Taxillus chinensis. The sequence continues at coordinate 30,909,614 of CM042085.1, forward strand.
ATAACAATTCTCACACATTTACCCCAAAAACACAATATATCTCAATATGATTTCCTACAACATCTCTGTTTTATACACATATATTACAACATAACACACACACACACACACACACACACACACACACACACACACACATATATATATATATATATATATATATCAGAATGTCACAATCACAATACAATCTCCCCAAAACTGTGATATCAACAGAGTTTGAAATTCCAATATTATAACTTTTCAAAATTATAGGAACTGACTCTAGAAGACAGAACCACCTACCTCAAATCTGGTTAAACTTGGTGTTTGCAATTGTAGAACTCCTCCCCTTCACTGGACGCCTTCTGCTTCCAAGAACGCAACTGCGATGATCAAACTGATTAAGATCTCTCTCTTTATCTCTCTGACGGTTTCCAAAAATAAAAGCCCAAAAACCCTAAAGTCATAGAAAAATACGACGTATATCAAAAATGTGCTACTACAAGGTCGACGTTGACTAAAAACACCGCGAAATCGACCACATCGATCACCTTTTTCGCGCGGCGACTAGACACAACGTCGATCAATTTCCACCTCGAACAAGGTCAATCTAAAGCTGGGTCGACCACATCGACCTCATGTCGACCACATTCCACGTTGAACAACACACATGGAAAAACACTCGGGAAACTACTCTAGTCGACCTCGACCACGTTGACCCCACATCAAAATTCATCTCATATCAATCAAACTCTCTAGAATCTACTCTAGTTGGCATCGAGCAACCACCCTACCAAGTCGACCACATCGACCACTCTCCCACATTGACCAAAGCTCAAATGATTTTAGCATCTCCAAAATAATTTGGCTTCTGGGACGCTGCCCCAGAATCCCCTTGCGGGGCGCTGCCCCCTTGACCCCTGTTTGCTGATCGAAAGAACTGTGTTGAGACCCCTGCCGAGGCGTTACGCCCTCGGACTTCCCCTAACCATTTGGACAAAAGTCCTTGCCTAAACACACAAAAGACTAACTCCTTAAATCCCCAAACACGGGTCCTCACATGTTATTTATGATAAACTTGTAAATTTGTGATTGGTGGTGATCTGTATTGATTATTGTATATGGACTTTTGAACCTTCAAGATGGCTAGTAGAATTACCACGCCTTGGGATATGGCTAGTAGAATTACTGCGCCCATGTGTATTGGCCAGCAGGACTGCTGAGCTCCTATGCGGAACAGTGTAGCACTCACAATGGTGGGCTAAGTCTACACCCAGTTCCAAGTGTGGGACATGATCCATGGACTCAGAATCATGATGTCTGACTTGGGTGGAAAATATTGGATAAGTGAACATGTAATATTCGCCTTGATAGAGTATGATAGTGTCGTCATAGTGGAAGAATGTCCTCTACATTCTAGTGCGGGGCAATAGAAGTGTATTTATTTGTTATGTGATTGTTTTGCTACATTGTTCATTACACGGGTACAAACATACACTTGATATGTAACATTATAGGAATTTTGGGATGGATTTGGGAGACTTAATCCTTATTGAGTTATGGTTTTCTCACCCTTTTTGTGAATTAAATCTATTTTAGGTACTAGTCGGCGATAAGTGATCGAGCTGAAGTGGAGAACACTGTGTATTGGACTATTTTTCCTTTATGGATTTGTTTTCTTATGATTTCAATTTAATACTTTAGATGATGTAATACCCAAAGTTAGGTTTGACTTGTTAAATAAGCTATGATTGTAATGAGTTTAGCCTGAAGAGATTTAGGTTATGATTATGATTTATGTTTGTGGTTTGTTGTATATGGTCATATATGGAGATGGTTGTAGTTATGTACAATCTATACAAGTGAACTTGGGATACCACCCATGTTACAGTCCCGTCTAGGTGTCTTACACCAACTTCTTTGACCCTTCCTATGTGGGCATGGGTAGGCATGAACAGATTTCGCAGTAGAGGGATTTTGGCTCGTGACACTTTACCTCGGGACTAACCCTCCTAACTCTGGTAGACACTTAATAGAAAAACAAAGATAACCAAGGGGTGAACAACCACAACTTTATAGGTATTGGAAAAACAATTAATACATATACCATATAGTGTGTTACCATATTTGGTTTTTGTAATACTATATGTATGGGTCCTTTGACATTATAGAATATATAAAAAATATCATTCAACCTATCTTTTCTCTCTTAACAGTAGGAATCTTGTCTCCCAAAACCCATCCGAAGGGTCCTAACCTCGACATGCAACGATTGTGATCATCATACTAATCATCATGATTATTTGTGTCACAACTCATAACTTACATAGTGCTCTCACAATCAGAGCCACACATGTTACCTTAATCATAGCTATGCAAGCTAACTCAATCACAACGATGTATGCTACATTAAGAGCAATAATCACATCTTAAATACTACACAATCAGTATAGCCTACATTCCAGGCTATAACTCATCACAATAGAAAAAATCTAAAGGCACATATCTCATTTAAGTATAAAACATATACATTTGATGCATATATCATCGTACTGATATTAGTTGTTCAAAATACTTACTTCATTACAATGCTAACTCCAAACCCCCAAATACAGGTTATTACAATTAAGGAATCCAAGTACTTTTAAAATGATAGGTGTGTCACATTCAAGGTAACAACGCACATGTCATGATAAAAGGCTACACTGATGATTATTGAAGTTTTGTTGGAGGGTTTAGAGATGACAATGGGTTGGGTCAATATCAGGTACCATACGACCCGAACTCGACCCGAACATACATAATGTAATAACCTGGGTTTGAGGTTCTAGGAGTTAGCCCTATGAGGGGATGCTTATTTGGAAAAACTAATATCAGTGCAGTGATGTACTCATCAAACGGAGCATTTTGATAGTAAGTGGGCCCGATTTGGAATCGATACCCCAAGAAGGTAATTTAATGATTTTTTGGTATTTTTGGGTAGGAAGTATAAAAGGGGCAGGGAAGAACCCTAATCCCCAAATTTAAATTCGTTTTTACCTTTCTAAGGAGAGAAAGAGAGGAGGAGGAGAGATAAAGTAAGAGAAAAGTGGATTTGGGGCATTTTAGACTCAAATCAACCGTAATTAAGGTAAGGATTCATGTTTTAGACCTTATTTTCCTTGTTTCTTAGCATGTGATAGTGATTAAACTCAAGAAATGTGGTTAATTGATGCATATGGGTGGAATAACCCATGTGTATGTGGAATGTTGATTTTGGTGATTTTAATGTGTTTTGAGGTATGGTAGAGTACCTAAAACGTATTAGGAAATGTTTGGAGGCTAATTATAGTGATTTTGGGCATAATATGCTGGGATTTTTGAGTTACAATGGTCTAATTCTTGGTTCGTCAGAGGCTGGTTGCGGCCGATTCTTGGTCGATCGTGGCTAACGAGAATTGCTAGTGGTGGCATTGATATGATCGGTTGCAACCAGTTTATAATCTGCTATGATCGGTGGGGTTCGGTTGAGGCCGATTTGGGTTGGTTGTGACTTACAGAGAGCAAAAAATGTAAAATGGGTTCTAATGAGATCGGTCGCGGCCGAGTTGGTGTGTGCCATGACCGGAGGGGTTCTGGTCAGTGTCGGTGAGAGGTCCGTCGTGGCCAATGTGTATTTTGGTTTGTATTGCGGTGTTGATCCGTCGCAGCTGGTCCTTTGTGTTGAGCCAGTTTGTTTAGGTTTGAGTACCGTTTGGCCTGGGTTGAGTCCCAAGGGCCCCTCGATGTGCCTAAGTGGCATTGAGTGCATGTTTTGGGGCTGATAGTCTATGGGATTGCAGTTTGTTGTCTTATGTGGTGGGTTAAGTTATGGGGGTGTGTTATTGTGATATGCATGTGATGTCATGATACGTTTCGATTGTTGTATGGGATACCATGTTTCTTTTGAGTGTTGCATGTAATGCCATGATTTACTTGAAGTGTTGCATGTGATGCCATGGTTTACTTGAAGTGTTGCATGTGATGTCATGATTTATTTTGATTATGATTTAGAATATGTTGCATGTGATACCAAGATTAATGCATGAGATGCCTTGTTATGAATGATGCATAAGATGCCTGACTATACTTGAGACTTAAGGGATAGAGGTATGCTTATGAGGCTGGTTCTAGAACGATCCTGTGAGGGTTAATAGTGCCTGAGAGGCCTGGTAAGTTGATGGCACCTAAAAGGCATGGTTTGAGTTGGAGCCTGAGAGGTTAGAGGATGATAACTGATGAGATGATATGAATGGTGATAAATAATAATGTAATTATGCGGGTGTTGGATCCCATTTTGTCCGGGTTGGACATAACATTCATTTTCCGTTTTAAACTTCTTTTCTTTTTGTTAATCACTTTGTACAGAAAATAAAGAAATGTGACCGTTGATTCGAGGGTGTATTTCGATGACTTATTTAAAAAGGCTTTTAAATGCCTAAGATCAACGCCTTTGATCGCGCTCAAATTCGAGGTCAAACGAAAAAGTTATGATCAAAACTGTATTTGGACCGCTAATAGCAATGAACTAGCGGCCAATATTCAAAATGGCACTCCGAATTAGGTCACAAATCTCATTTTCTTAATCTTTTTATCATTTTGAGAATTTTGATGTATATATTGAATATCTTTGCTCACAGAGCTTATTTTCGAAAAAATAAAAAATTCTTTTTCGGTAATAAAGTGGTTTAGGGACACACAATATAGTCTTGGCACAAAAATAAATCCATTTTCAAGAAAAAAGGATACGGGGTCACTCGTCGTGACGCTTCGAGTCCAAAAATAATTTTTTCACATTTCATTGAAAATCAGGTTGTTCCGCCGATCCCAAAAATCAAAAACATCAGTTAAAAATTATAAAATTAAGCAATAAAAACTTTTTTTCCTTTTTCTTTATTCTTTCCCGCCTACCCTTGGCCACGTGTCGCCTTTCCATTATTTCATAATAATAAAACAAAAAAACAAATAAACAAAGCAAAAACAAAAACAAAATAAAATTTAAAACAAAAAACTCACAACCACAAACACTCATTCTTATCCATCTCCACCGGCCATCTGCGTCGTTTTCCCCTCTCTCTCCTTCCCCACGCCTCATCGTCTTCCTCTCTTCCACGCCACAGCAGCTGTGGCGGCCGGACCACCGAAGACCATCCCCATGCCCGACCAACCTCCTCCATGCCTGCCCATGTTTTCCTGAGCCAAGTCGCCCCACCCGAGCCAGACGATCGGCCACACCGAAGCTATCTCCAAATCCCATTCCAGCCACTCCGATGCAAACCTAAAACACTAAATCTCATCACCTATAAAAACCCCAAGGTCGATCAATCATAGGGGGCTCTCTTTCTACAAAAAAATTCGAAAACAACACAAAAAACAAACCTTTTTTCTTCCTCCTCTTCAATCGAATTCGAGAACCTCCACTCCCCTCGGCCGGAGATCCTTTCATCGGTCGATGTGGAGTAATCACCCACCTAGTTACACATCCCGCAAAGGCCTCACCCTTACCACCATCGCTCACATCGGTTGAAGCCCTCACCAATCGTCCAGCGCGCCATCACGGTCCGTCCAAGGCATCACCAAAACCTGGCCTAAAGACTTACTGTTGTACCTGCGCGACTCCAAGCGGCCGAAGGACGCGATCTAGTGGGCTGTCGCAGCAAGGCAACATCCAAGAAGTAAAAAGGGGTCAGTGGAGGAGATGACCCCTTAGACCGCTGTCACTGTGTATTCCTTCGGCTTGGTAATAAACGCTATTTTTTCCCTTTTGTTTGTTTTGGTGCATTATGTCGCTTTATTCATGTATATCTAGTCATGTTTGTATTTTGTTTATTTGCATATTGATTGTTGATCTCATCCTCTGTTGAGAGCTTCGGTTTGGAATTCTTCCCTTTGTTATGCTCTTATGATCACTAAACGCATGTTTCTCAACAAAAACAAACAAAAAAACACTCGTGTAACATAGTTAAAGTTGACGTTTTTGTTGTGTTCTGGGTTGTGTACTGGCTTGCTGTCTAGGTCTTTGTTTGTTTAGTTTGCAGAGGTTTTTTTTTTGTTTGGTTCATGGCTCACGGGATAGATATGTGATCTATTTTGGGTCAGTAGTGCACGATTGGGGTTGGTGTCCTCTGGTTTTACCCATCTGTATTTGGTTTTTATGTATATTTGGGTTGGTGTTGATCTATATTTGGGCGTTTTAGGTTCTGGTAAAAAAAAAAAGTTTTCCTTTGGTTGGTTATCTTTCGTTCCTTTGTTTGATGTTTTCAGTTATTGGTTAATGTTTCTCATGTGATTTGTTTGTGTGATTATCTTGTTCATTCCTCTTTTTGGTTTGTCCAACCCCTACTCATCAGGATTGCTGCTTGGTTTGATATTTATGTGTTTCTTTTGATAGGTTATTTTCATTTGATGTTGGGTTATGATGGGTTTGCATTACTTGTTTTCCTATGTTGGGTTTTTTTTTATTGTTGGGTTATGCTTCTCACTTCCCTATCTGGTTCATCTTGGTTTTTGATTTAGTTATTGGGTTAGCTTTTATTCCTCATACTTACGTTTTATCTATTGGCATTTGTTTTGGCATGCATGGCAGTGGTTGGATGAGTCTCTTATTGTTGACGACTTGGTTGCATAATACAATTCTGTTTAGCCATGTAAAAAGTAATGTTAGCTTTATTTATTTCCTTATTTGGCCTTAAGCATATGTTAGGAGTGCCATTAAGAATTTTGGCTTCATAATCCACACAGTTGTAATGTTGTAAATCAGTACTTAGTGGAAGGAGTAAAAGAGAGAGAGAGAGGGAGGGAGAGGGAGAGGGAGAGAGAGAGAGAGAGAGAGAAGAAAACAAAAGGAGAGGTATTTTGTTTTTGTGGATGTCACTTTCACACAAGCACTTTTAATTTGTATTCTTATTTTTAAAATTATTTTTGAAAAAAAAACTTTCAAAGCACAAAAGGATTTTCTTTTCCTTAAAGATTTTTTTTCCAAAAAAGAAAAAGGTGTTTGAGACAAAAAAAATGATTTCTTTTCACTAATAGGATAAAATGAAATCAGTCAAACCTTAGGACTCCTTTGGCCTTTTAGGTCAATTGGCTTAAAAAAAAATTCAAAATAAACTTTCTTTTTTTCAAACACTTAAACTTTTTTTAATCCTTTTTATCTCATCTATATCATTGTAAACATGTATTTTAAATTTTTAACTTTGAACATAAAATTTAGATAATTTAACCCTTTGGATTCCTTTGACTTTTGAGTAAATTAGGCTTAATATCTGGCTTTAAATAAATAATTAATTAATTAGGATTTTCCTTTAGGTGCTTAGGACAAATTGAATTTAACTTTATTTCAACAAATGACTTAGGAAAATAAAAAGAGTAGATCTTTAGGTCATATGTGAATTCAATATTACTTTTAAACTAGTTATATTTGAGCAATAATTAAAACAATTTAGAAACCTTCAACTCTTAAGATAGGTACCGAAAGGGCATCGTGGGGGTGTTAGCCATTCCCCATGCGTAACAAACTCCTGAACCCAGCTATGGCGACGTAGATCATTTTAGGTGACCAACTGCACCCTAAAAACAGTTGGTAGTGACTCTGTCTGTATTTTTTCATCACCATTCGGGTGAAGGGTGGGTTAACCGCATCCCCAAAAGCTGATTTTTCTCCGGAAGAAATCCGGTGATGATAGTGGGTTAGATGTGACATGACAAGAGCACATGTCCACACTGTACTTATGGATAAAGTATGAGTTAGGGTAGGTTGGGAAGACATGATCCCTACTAAGTTGCTCACCCCTCCTGTTGTGTGTTTATCTGGTTTGTTCCAAATGCCTACAAGAGCTAGGAGGTTTACCCAATGTGGTGACTTTGTATTTGATTTTCTTGTTTGGACTGTGATTGTAATAACATGATGTAACCCCGTGGGGAAACTATGTATGTATTGTTTGGATTTAAATGAGATTTCTATTTGTGTGTTATGTTTGGTTGTATGGTATGATGAGCGAGCTGGGATGGCACCTGTGCCAAGGTCCCTTTGTAGTTGTTTTCACAAACTCCTTGTCCCTTCGGGTGCAAGCATGAGAATTCATTAAATGGTATTTACGGGTCGAAAATTTAGGGTGTGACACATAAACCCACCCTGGTGGTTCGTGCAGTTCGGGGCAGGTTGGATCGGGGCGGTTTTTTTACCTTAAATCTATTTAAAAATATAATAAAATACTGGGTTGGGGCATGGCAGGCAAGACCCCGGCCTGACCTGATACCTTGTGAAGGCGGGTCAAACCCGAGCGGGTTGAGTCAATATTGCCATCCTTTAGAGGGTTGTTGATTTAAATCAAATAAGGGTAGATTATTGGATTAAAGATATAATTAGCCAACTTATTTAGATACAATATTATTAGAAATTTACAAGTTATAGGATCAAACCATGAAATAACTTAAGAGTGGTGTTTACAGCTACCAAGGCTTGAAGAGACATATCAAGGAGTGATTTGGCCAAGTCAAGATTTTTCTAAGTATTGGTGAGAAATCAATCTTAATTGTTATATGATTGAAATAGATTTGAATGTTGATTGAATCATCAAACAATTAAAGTTACTCATTAAATAATTAATTTTAATCGTTAGATGAGCACAACTAATTGTTTGTAGAGCTCAATCATGAAACGATCAAAATTGATCCTTAGACAATTACGTTTAATCAACAAATGATCCATATCAATTGTAAGAAGATTACTAATCATATTCAATTGTGAGAAGATCAACATCACTTGTGAGACAATCAACTTCAATCGTAAGATGATTTAATTCACGCATAAGATGATCTAGTTAAGTCGTAAGATGATCCACTCATAAGTTAAGTTCTACTAATCATAAGATGAGTTATCTTTATTGACATAGAGTGGTAAAAGCTAAGCCTTGACATTTACATATGAAAAATAATTGATGAGACATGTCTATATTCATTGGAAAACGAATAATTTAAGTTTTCTTACTTAATCTGAAAACTGAGTGTGAGTGTTACTAATGAAGGTAAAAGTTCATGCTTGTCAAGAAATATCTATATACATATATATAGACTTAAGTGTACAAAAAATAGAAACATTTTGAAAAGAGATAGAATGTGTGTTGTAAAAGTACTTTTTAAGTGTCATGTTTGTTTTCCTATCTTATTCGTACTCTTCTGAGTTGATCTGTTAAAAGGGTGTAAATTGTATAATTGTAATATAGCATATCAAACAAATTGTTATATACAAGTTAGAAATAATATAATTTGTGTTTTATTTCTACTCTAATGTATTATTGTGTTGTCTAAATAATTTATTTTAGCCAAAAAAAATTATATAACCAATATATTCACACCCTCCCTGTGGTGTTTGAAACCTACAATCTCAACACATAAACATTAAAATATTAAATGTACGTACAATGAAATATTTTTATTTTCTTAGCACTTAAAACAAACCTAAAATAAATTTAAGTTTTTTTCTGTTATATTAGACAGGTATCTATAGAGTTGTTAACAAGTCGAAGAGTTTGTTAAAGTTTTGGTATCAAATTAAAAAACATGTCAACTCATTACTTATTTAGGCGAGTCCATGTATGAGCCCGATTCTCACAAGTTTATATAACAACTTATATCAATATTTCTATGTTATTAACTTATTGTATTAATATATTGATATTACATGTCATGACGATATTAAATAAATAAGTATAATATTTTTTTAGATAATAAGGTCAAACTAAATTTAATATTTTAAGTTAAACTTGAACTGAACTCAAATAAGTTTAGGTGAGCCAACCATAAACATGCTCAATGAACCAAGTTTTAATTATGAGATTGTGGGAAACTCGTGGGCCTTACCAAGCCTATGCTCGAATATGATCTAAAAAATATAGTCCAAGCTGTGGTTAGCAAAATTTTAAATTTAAGCCAAAGTTTTGCTCATTAAAAACCCTAGATACCCATCTCCTTCAAAGTTGTCTACACTCAAGGCACCATTAAGGTAAATCAGTTCAAGTATGTGCATTGACATTAAAATACACAATTGATTTTATTTACGGAATCAAATCCAATATCATAATGGGCTTGCAAATCGTCCACAAAGACGGAGAAACATGCCCCCCCCCCCCCCCCCCCAGCAAACCTGGTGAGTGCGCATACCAATATTTTGAGCATTGATTTATTTTTTAAGAAGTAAATCGAGAGCAAGGATATTAATATGCACACATATCAATTTATATTAAAAAAAATTATATATTAATATTATATGAATACTATTTTGAATTTTCATAAAAAAAAATTAGATGATATATTGACCCCTTAATCCAACATTCTGGCTTTGTCCTTACCATATACCATATGCCACGTACGTATTCTTTGGCCAAAGATTGGAGGTAGGGATACTGTTTCATATAAGTTGTATAATTTTGAATTAATCCTTATTTTTATTTTCTAAATTGACTTAAATTAAACTTAACGTCAATGGATATATTTAGTCTTTTAAGAACTCGCCGGCCCATATGACGGAATTTATTGAGATAGGGAAGACCTTAATATTTGATATGATCAATAATTAATTTAAGCCGTCACATCCTTAACTCAATTTTTTAATGGTTGGTGAAGTGTCTTTAATTAAAAAAATAAAGTAATGCTGCCTTTTCTCTTTGGCATTGTCTATATAAATAGGCGTTAACATTTCGGTTTGTTTGTGCACGGGAAGGAGATCTATTGCTATTGTAAAGGCTTTGCAGGGATAGCAAGAATAGAGAAAAGTGAGAATGGAAAACAGGACTGTAAGATTAAACTGTGGCACAACATTGCCTGTTTTGGGGTTGGGCACTTATTCTATGCAAAATGACACACAAACAGTTGAATTGGCAGTCCAAAAGGCAATCAAGGTACGTGCAACCCATACATGCCATGTTTTTCAATAACTTTTTTTTCCATTTTTTTGGTTTGGGGGTTCACGAAAACTTACAGTGTGTGTGTATATGTTGGTATTGCAGATGGGTTACAAGCATTTTGATACAGCAAAAATCTACGGTTCTGAGGTTGGGTTAGGGAAAGCTCTGAGGAAGGCAATTCGCAAACGGGTGGTCGACAGGGATGACTTTTTTGTTACCTCCAAGCTGTGGGGAAGCGATCACCATGATCCCGTTTCTGCGCTCAAACAAACTTTAAAGTATGTATATGCATGTGTGTATTATACTTTTCTCTATCCAAAAAACTCGTTACATTAATAAATAATGGTTATGATAATAATTTATCATGTGGTATTACGTACGATATACATGGATGGAGTTTGGAAGACTCATAAACCCCTCCAACCAATGGGGAAAATATGTAATAGTTTTTTTTAATAAAAAACTGAAAATCAAGGAAGTGACAATTTAGTATTAATTCTTAATAAACATCCATTTGGGCGACCCGATGTGTACGTTGGATTTAGGCTCAAGTGTGTTTGTCTGTTTTTGTCGGCTGAGTAGAGCTTAAGCGTATGTCCAACCAAGTACTGAACCGACAATCTATGTTGATCTTTCAAAGCAAAACACGGGAAACGGTCGCAGGTCCATTGCAATCTTGCTTGTAATAATATGTTAACAGTGCTCATATACAAAATTAATTAATCTGTAACTAAGTGCAATATTAGTCAACACGTACGTATGGTTATTTTATTGGCATTAAAACTAAGGATTAAAGAATACAATACAAGCATGACTCGTACTATCAAGATTTTGCTTACGTCCTTTATGGGATATTATATCTTAAACAAGGATATTTTAATATGTGTGTGTGTGTGTATGTATGCGTGTATGATGGTATATTAAAATGTGATGGAGAATTAATGCTGTATAATATTGTTGCCAATGCATACAGGAAGTTGGGGATGGAATATGTGGATATGTATCTGGTACACTGGCCAGTGAAGCTGAAGCCATGGACGTGTTATCCAATCCCCATGGAAGAGGACTTTGAGCCTACGCTGGACATGGAATCAACCTGGGCTGGTATGGAGAAATGTTTAGATATGGGCCTGTGTAGGTGCATCGGTGTCAGCAATTTCTCAACCGCCAAGACCCTACACCTCTTAGACTTTGCTTCCGTACCTCCCGCGGTTAATCAGGTACAGACTAGTTGGATGTCAAAGTTTTTATCTATTCTACTTATACACATATGCATGTTCTGCCATTTCAAATATGAATCCCTCTAGGCATGCATGCATGCATGTACAGACTAGTTAGTGTTCAGATTAATCGATGTCAATTTTTTATTATCTATAAATTACTCTAGGCATGCAAGTACAGACTAGGTAGTGTTCAGATTAACTCATGATGTCACTTTTTTTAATCTATCACTATATATATATATATATATATATATATATATATATATATAATTTTCGATAAAATGACAACTGTTCGTGAAAAAGGTTGAAATTGAATTAATAATTTGCTAATAAGGTTTTTCCTGTTTTTAATGTATATATATATTAAATTTAAAAAATTAAGGTTGAAATGCACCCGATGTGGAGGCAAGCAAAGCTGAGGGAGATTTGTGGAGACCACAATATCCATGTAAGTGCATATTCACCCCTTGGGGGGGCCAGGTAACTCGTGGGGCACAACAGCTGTGGTGACTCATCCCATCATACAATCCATAGCCCACAAGCACAGAGCAACCCCAGCTCAGGTGAGCCGACTCGCTCGAGTCTAAATAACTATTTTATTGTTTTTGCTTTTTATTATTTTTATATTCGTTTTCTTAAAAAAAACAAAAAACAAAAAAACAGGTTGCCTTGCGATGGGGTCTATCCAAGGGCTCGAGCGCGATAGCGAAGAGCTTCAACGGGAATAGGATGAGGGAGAACATGGCAGCCCTTGATCTGGAATTGGACGATCAGGATTTGTATGAAATCGAGATGTTGGAGGAGCGAAAGATCATGAGGGGAGATTGCTACGTTAATGAGACCACAAGCCCGTATAGGACCGTTGAAGCATTATGGGATGATGAGATTTAAAAACTCATACATACATATTTAGCGTGAATGGATCTGTCATCAAGTCATCTGTGCCCGGATGTAGTAATTAATCGAAATTTATTGTTTTTCATGATCGTTTATATATTTGCGCACTTCATACGTTTGGGTCAAGAATGCCAAACGACACTGTTATACAATGCTAGGAATAAAGATGACGAACCAATATTAATTATTATGAGTAATCACTATTTTCAGGCTAATTAATATTCTCACATTCAAATATATACACAATAATCCTACGCATGTTTTCAGTAGCACCCGTCGTCTATTTCTGTTAATAAAAATTAATTTTCGATTAAATTACACTTCATATATACTTATATAGTTATATTATATTGCGAACATGCAGTCTAATTTTTAACATGAAAATTAAGGGTGTTTAGTTGAGTGGTATTATTTTTAAAATGGTGTGTTTTATGAATTTAAAATTATTTATATAGTTATATTATATTGTGAATATGCAATCTAATTTTTAACATGAAAATTAAGAATGTTTGGTGGAATAGTATTATTTTTTAAAACGAAATTATTTAAAAAAATAATGAGTCTGGTGAATTTAAAACTATTTATAATTAATAAAAATTCATCTAGACTCACAATTTTTAAAAACAATCAAGTTTTATAAAAGCATAGGCTAACCAATTTACACTAAGCTCTTAAATATAAAATAATGGTGTATATTAGATTTTATTTTACTGTAACTCCGCTACAATAATTCACTGCAGCAAAACTACAATTAAAGTGTAATTCAGACAGTTGAAAGTTTAATCTAACAATTCAAGTTTGAGTTCTCGCGTTAAGCAATGAGAGTCATCCTTTATCATTCTTTTTCGAGAATACCATGATTCTCCCAAGCCACTACTATCACCATCAGTAATTGCGAAAACAAAGGTCAAAAAGTATATACAAATTAATAAAAAACGTGAACAATCATGTACAAATTTATGTGGTCCACCTATAATGTATTAACTATATCCATGGGGCACAAGAGAGTATATATTATTAATCTTAACAAATTAGGGTTAATTAAGGTCTATACAATAAGAGGACTGAGAACTATTGTAGAGTCGGAGGACTTTGCAAGTCCCGCATCAGCTGGAGAGAAGAATGAAGTATACCTCTTAAGAGGGCGTGAAGACCTCTCCTGGCACGAGGCCTTTTGGGGTGCGTGTTGCACTGCCAAGAACAAAACCGAGGATTAGGCTTGGGCCCTGAACCGGATAATATCGTGCCATAGGGGACTTGGGCTGTTACAGATGGTATCAAAGCTTGGAACCGGGTTGGTGTGCCATAGTCCCACAAGGACGTGGGCCTCCTAAGGGAGATGAATTGTAGAGTCTGAGGACTTTGCAAGTCCCACATCGACTGGGGAGGAGAACGAAGCGTGTCTCTTAAGAGGGCATGGAGACCTCTCCTGGCACGAGGCCTTTTGGGTGCTTGTGTGGCACTGCCAAGAACAAAACCAGAGATTGGACTTGGGCCCTGAACCGGACAATATCGTGCTACAGAGGACTTGAGTTATTACACAGGCTCCTATGATTACTTTTGATATAGGGCACCAAATTCAATGCATATTTTAACAAATGTCTACCTTGATTTAAATCCCCTCATAATAGGTATAGATGTACTAGATGCATTATTGGAGTACTAAATACCCACTCACTAAACTCCTCAGTCAACTTCTACAGCATCACACTCGTATAGGCTCTTGTGTAGGCACCATGTATTCTTTAGAATGTCAATCAATATATTAGGAGGCAAAGAGTACACCAGCGTAAACTAGGGGGATATGCAAGAAAAATGACTCTTCAAGAAGGTATATAAAAGGGAGAGGCAACCCATGAACCATCCAACTTTCATGATTTGGATGAAATATAGAGATCTGATAGTATCAACTAATATAGCTAAAATGGGATCTGCTCCTCCAATCACCTGCATTACTAGCTTAAATACTATTCCATCAATATAACCCATTACCCTTGGAATGAATACCAACCCATAAATGGCTAGGGTGATGAGTGAATGAATCTTGTCCTCTGATGCTTCTTGTATTTCCTCTTTAATGAATCCCCACAAGAATATTTCTTTTTTATCATATTTGATCATGACGTTTCCCCACAAGAATATTTCTTTTTTATCATATTTGATCATGACGTGATGTTAGGTGCTTTTTTACATAGACCTCTATATATCATAAAATGTGTTAAGCCCCTCTTACATGATTTTTGTGGGTTAGGATCAAATACAATCATGTTATCCTCCATTGGAAAGCCAAGTAGTGTAATAACCCAAGTCTGTATACAGATATTATTTTACTTTTAGCCGAGCCCATGTGGATTTTATTCTTGGCAGTACCCACTGACACCCAAAAATGTGTCTATTAGAGTAGCATAGCGGTCCCATCTACAAATACTATTCTATTTGGCTACAGGCTATAGGCAACATGCTTGGCCCTTGTCACGCCCCGGATTTCCAATCCGAGGAAACCGGTACGTGACTCCCCTTGTACCCACACGGAGGGCAAAGGAGTTAGGGTGCAAACCCCGAATATAACATTTTAAACATCCACAACACATTCAAGAAAGTAATGTTCATAAAAGCGATCCACAATCCAAACCAGTCTTTATTACAACAAAATCCTCTTTCCAATCCATCCCCACTGGGGTTACATCAATTCCCATAAAAATAACATAAATGGAAGACAGTAAAATCAATAAGGTCTTCCACCTTAGGGTCCCACCTAACGCCTGTATGTTCCTGAAAGAAAACACAACATAGAGGGAGGGGTGAGCAACCACAGCTCAGTAGGGATTATGTCTCCCCAATCCATCCCATGCCCCTAGCGTCTACATGAGTGTGTACAAGTGCAGTGTAGTGACAATAAAATATGAACAAGTTGTATTCCACATTCACATGGCACACACATATCCACAGCCATACAGGCTTAGCCATATAGGCTAACATATCCATGGCCACTCAGGCTTAGCCACACGGGCTAACATATCCACGGTCACTCAGGCTTAGCCACACGGGCTAACATATCCACAGCCATATAGGCTTAGCCACACAGGCTAACAGTTCCAGTCCCGGGCTTCCACAGCCACCGGGTTCCACAAACACAGCATACAAGGTCACACAGGCATTAAACCAAACACGTAGCATACACACTTTCACAGGCATATACCAAACACTAAGTTCGCACAGCCCATCAGGCATAAAATCAAACACTTGACATGCAGAGTCTCACAGGTATTTTACCAAACGCTTAACATGCATACATTCACAAACCCACAAACCCAGCCACACAGGCATATTATCAAACACATACTAGGCATATTCACACAGACATATTCACACAGGCATTTTATCGAACACTTAATATGCACTCACCATCCAACACCAGAATACATCAAAAACCGCCATTGAAGGCCAACATCCATATAGGAGATCACACCTATATGGATTACATATATATATAAACAAGTATAACTCCATAATCTGCCCTAGAACCCTAGGACAGAGGAGGATTTAGGAAGAACAGAACCCATACCTCAAGTAAAACGCAACAACACAGCAATATTCTGTTCCCACGCCGAACGCCGTCCGCCCACGAGACACCGATCACCCACGCAAGGCGCCCGGCAGCAACCAAGAGCTCTCCTTCCCTCTCTCTCTCTCTCTCTCTCTCTCTCTCTCTCTCTCTCTCTCTCTCCGCGACGGTGGTGGAGCAACAAACCCTAAACCTAAAACAGAGGGGCTTCTCCTCCTTATATAGACAACACAACATCAAAACGACGTAGTTTTGATTAAGTGAATCCCAGGCAAGATCAAAACGACGTAGTTTTGATGGAACAAGCTATGACCTTCCCACATCCATACACACCAAAATATTCACAATTCCAACATGGTCCTTTGGGAAAAGATGATTAGAATGACAAAACCAAGGTAACCATGCAAAAACATGCCTGCACGCCAATTTGAACGCCAATTCCCCAATTGGCGTGCAGCTCTAAATGCACTCAAACTTCACCCCAAGCCTCCTTGCATCTTGTAGAGGTCTGAGAAGCAAAAATATGCTTGCACGTGAAATGGGTGAATTCACGTGCAGCTCCAAATGCTCTGAAATTTCGGTGTAGATAGAGGACCTCATTCTAAGAAACTTTTTGTTCTTGCACGCCAATTGTTTGAGGCCATCTACTATACCAAAAGTGAGCTCCAAAATATGCCAAAACAGCTTAAAACCGCATGTATATGCATAGCATCTTCCTAGGGCATAAATGCACGTTATCACTTGTCACATGCACCTCCCAAAAGTCCCCGCTTAGGCTCATCTCTTACCTCAAACTTGTGCACCAACATCCAAGGTGTTTGTGGTTAACTTCTTACACACGGGTTACACACGGGTCATTACATGACTCCCTTAGGGTTTTAAACGTGTCTACATAGGAGAGGTATCCATATTCTCTTTTAAGGCATGCTTTGTTTTCCTCCTCATCCGATGTAAGACTTGCAAAGTCCAAGACTTCATAATCTACTCCCTTTAGGAGGCCCATGTCCCCATGGGACTGGCACACCGACCCGGGGCCTCAACTCTGATATCATCTATAATAGCCTAAGCCCTCGTATACATATATTGTTCCACTTTGGGCCGAACCCGCACGACTTTTGTTCTTGGCGGTACCAATTAGCACCCCAAAACGCATTTGTCAAAGTGGAGCAGCAATCCATTTACAGATACTGTCCCCTTTGGTTACAAACTGCAAGCCCCATGCTTGGCCCTTGGCCCCCTTAGGGTTTTAAATTAATGCATATACATATGAGAGATATCTACGCCTTCTTTTAAGGCATGTTTTGTTTTTCTCTTCAGCTAATGTGAGACTTGCAAAGTCTAATACTTTATAAGTAACCTTTGATATTCCTCCATGGTTAGCATTAGATTTATATTGTTGAAGCTAAAACATCTTCGCATTGAGCCTTAGAAATGGATTACGACTTTGATAATGTTTCCATCAATTGGGAGTTGCATTGAGTGTAGCAAATTCTTGAATTGCAAAGTTTAGATTGTCTACTTGCTATTGGGCCATTTCCTTCATATGACTTGAGTTCACCGATGTATTTCGCATGGGTATTCATGGAAACCTAATCGGCTGAGTGAAGTGTTTCCATTGAACAATCTGCCACCCCCATTGGATACTCATTAATACAAGCATCACTTCTCCAGCCTCTTTCTCATCCCTTGAGAAAGAACCCAAACTTGTCTTACTTCCTATATGAATGCATTAGGCAAATGTAATAAAATGATATTTAAAGCAAATACATGGGTTAAATCACACAAATATGAAAACTAATGACAAATAATGCCAAGCAAGGCAAAGATTAAGCCATTGGGATATATAATCAAGGTAATAAAATAATTATATCAAAATAAGGCTACATGTGAGGATCAAGTCTATTTTATTTGTTAGTTTACAAATCATCTCATAAGAAATGCTATGTACCCATAAGGCATTGACGGAAGGGATTCCTAAAAGGATTACCGCTTGAGTGAGATAAATCCCAAAGGATATCCTTGTTAGTGCTATCAAAAATAATGTCATTTTATTTATATAAAAATTATTTCTATTAATTAAAATATATTTATTTAAGTATTTATTAAATTATATTATTGTGTTTTCGCTGAGTGATAGACTAATTAATAAAATTAATTAATTAAATATTAATTATTAAAATTTTAATTAAATAAGTTCATTTGATTCCTTAGTACCATTTAGTGGTGCTAGTCATTGTAAAGTAATTTTAGGAGCCGATATATTAACGTTTCTATGTACGTATCTTTAACCGACGGGAACGCCCCATATCTCGAACAGACCAGTAACTGTGACGAAAATTAGCTAAAACTATAGTATGTATTTTATGATATTATCTAAGCGTATACATATCTTTTTATGATATTAAAAAGGAAACACTTACAAAAACAGTTATCATCATGAGTTTGTTTATATAACCCGATTTTTTCCTTTCGCGGTTCCTCCTTATATTTCTCCTTACGTTTACGTAACACACCCTTTGTCGGGGCATCCACCCAGCATATTCCATATGTTTCCAACCATGAGGCAAAAGGCTTCCCAAAAAGGTTTGTTTACTTTCTTACCGACAAAGCTTGTCTCATTTGGCGATGCTTACCATGGAAGATTGTCTCAGTTTCAATGCATAGACCACCAAACATCTCATTTCGCGATGCATTGACTCAGTGGGTTCAAAGAGCACAGCTGATTTGGAATCATATATATTATATATTGCCTATAAGATACAGACCTCGAGTGAGATACAGACCCGTTCATAAAGTAGGCCAAATACAGCACCAGAAATGCTACATAAATGTTGCATTACGTCACATAAGACCTTCTCGATCGGTACCACATATAAAATAAATATAGCCAGCCAGATGAATGAATCCGCAGGTCAGCCTCTTTAAATTATTAGTTACATTTGCTTATATGGACAATATGAGTCATAAATTATCTTCCGAGATCTGTATTTTCAATACAAACTTTATTAAAACCCAAACATCGAGACACTAACTATCTAAATTTGGTTAAATTTAAATAGCTGCTGTCTCAATATTTGGATTTTAATAAAGTTTGTATTGAAAATACATATCTCAACTATAATTTGTGACTCATATTGCTCCATAAATTTAATTAAAAATTTAAAGAGTGGAGCTGCATCAAAGCGCATTGAAATAGGCAGGCAGATATATATACTGGTGGTTCCTGGTTCGCGCATTAAAAAGAAACTAGCTACAAACTAGCTATAATAACAACTCAGCAACGGGTTTGAGCATTATCGATCACCTCCGTAAAAACTTACCACCACGCCTTCCCAAGCCTGTAGCCCTAAGGCTCAATGACGCAGCGGATTTCGATCCGGGCCTCCATATCAACTCTTTGAGAGAAGAAAACAAAGTTGAGAGCGCTGGGGAAACTTCACCAACCTTAATGTTTTTACATGACACGACTCTAAGCCTCTGAAGCTCCTTCCACGAGAGGATCACCTTATCCAGACCTTCAGCTGTCAGGAGCGAACATCCCTCTAAAGATAGAAAATTTATCCTTCTGCAATGAAAGTAAAACAAAAAACAAAAAAAAATCACGGATCAAAACTTTAAAAATGCATGACTCCTATTATTTTTAGTCTTAACATGAAACCTTTGTGAATAACATCTTATGCCGTCGGAGAAAAGTGGTGGGCCTTGTCTTTCTTATTTGATGCACCAATTTGGACTAGTTCTCTGTTTGAGAGAGCTCCACATCCCAATTCATGATACAGCGAGACAGAAATGATAATATGCAATAAATAATGATCTTATGCATCATTGTAAAGACCAACAAGTACCATTTGTCGTGACAATTCCATTCCAGAAGCCTTGTGATTTTAGGTCACCAAAAAAAATGATCAAAAGGTATCTGGGTATGTCATGTCACATTACTAGAAATTTTGGCCTCCAAGGCGAGGGGTATTATTACCAAAAATTTTACATGGGCAGATAAATAAACTAACGAATCCATCCATTAATCACATTTCTAGGAATATGTATGAGTGTGTCAGGATCTGCAAACCGAGCACAGATTTTTGTGTAAATACAAAAAATTCACTTCGAGAATTAGAATCACACAACAGGCACTACTAAACATGTATCAGTAGAAAAGTAGACTTAAGGTAGGGAGGGTGGGGGGGGGTGGGACGAAAATTTCAATACCTGCAAACACGGGCAATGGCGAATCTATCATTGTCCAAGCCCCAACAATCTTGAATGAAAATCTCCCTCGCAGTCCCACAAACAGCAAACAACGCCCGCAAGCTGGATCTATCCCGCAACTGGCACCGCTGCAAGTGCAGGTGCTCGAGAGCTCGGCAGGAGCCCAGATATTCCGGCGAAGAGTCGATGACCTTACACGACTGAAACCTCAACACCTTCAAATTCTCGCAAAACAAAAGCCCCGCCATCCACCCGCCTTCCATTCTGTGATCGCTCAGAGTCAGCTCCTCCAGCATTTGGCAGCACTGCCCGACGGCCTTGACGCCTTCGAAGCTCCCTTGGCAGCCTCCTCCGAGCTCCAGCTTCACCAGCCTGCGGCAACCGTTGGCCAAAATGGTCAACCCGACATCGGTAATGGAGCAGCAGCCCCGGGTGCTGACTTGTCCGATCAGCCTCAGCACCTGCAGGTTGCGGCACGCCGCGATCTCCCGCAGCGAGTCGTCGCTGCAGCGGTGGAGCTCCAGCTCCTGCAGGTTCGAACACACATCCCCGACGGTGAGCAGCCCAGCCTCGCCGCCTCGGACGGCCGCGAGCCTGCGGAGGTTGGGGTACCCTCTCGCCACCGCCTTCAGGGCTTCGTCCACCTTCTCGGCGCACAAGAACAGGTGGTCCGAGTCCAATAAAGCACGCCCCCCCAGGGGCTCCGAAACTCAAAGATGAGTCGGCGGCGCGAGCAGGGACCGAGACGGAGACGGAGAAGGTTCTGTGATTGAGCAAAATCCTAGGCGAGTGCTGGTGATTTGGGGGGAATCAGACAGGCGTGGACGATGTCGACGTGAGTGAGGTTGGGGAATCTGGACACAAGGCGACCGGAAACGAGGAATCTCCAATCGAGGACCTTGACGGATCGGACGAGGCGGCCATGGAGGGAGAGCCAGCGCTTGCACACCAGGGAGTTTGGGTTTCGCTGCGACTCGGGGAGGCGAGAGAGGATTCGAAGCAGGAGCTGGTCCGGGAGGAGGATGGTCCGATCGAGAGAGGGCGGCGGCGGCGATTTGGTGAGAGAGCAGTGCAGCCGCAAGGCGAAGAGGACATGGTTGATTACTTCCTGCTTCCTCAGAGGCCGCCACGGATCCGGCAAGTCTACGCATGCCGACATCAAAACCTCCGTCGATGTAATATTAACGTGGAATGATTGTTGAGGGTCGTTGTTGCGTTGCGGACTTGCGGTGCACCATAGCTCCTCCTCCTGGTTTTCAATTCCCTGCCCGCTATTTGAAATTTCAAATTTTCTTTTTGGTAAACGCCACCAACGGCTCTTTGGTGGTGGGTCCCGCCCCAACTTCTTCTATCCGCTTCCAGTCGACATAATGTGTGTGGTTTTTGACTCCCACTCCAACCCATCCTTTTCCCGCCTTTTTTTTTTTTTGGGTACTTTAATAATGAAAACTATTTAAAAAACAAAACAAAACAAAACAAAAACGTAATAAATGGTGTGAAATTCACGTGCAGTGTTTGGCAATGAAGAGTGAAAAATATATAATTAGATTTTTTTTCCGATATTGTTTTTTCGGTTTATGTTGTTTTTTAAAGAAGAAATATCTTGCGCATATTTTAAACGAAAAAAACAACATTAAATCGAAGTTTGATTAGTGACTCCATTTTAAAAAAAGTAAAACTTAGATGAAAAGAAAAACAGCTTACTAGAGGTAGTTTAAACAATGTTTTTAAAAAATTAATAATATGTAAATGTTACTCCCGTAAAATTTCAATATGCAATGTGCTTTTTGATGCGCTAATTCAAGATTAAAAATTATTTATTTTTTTCATTGTTCATTCTCTTAGCAACTTTGTTGGTCTCTTATGGTGTGCATTCACTTGCAACTGTGTAACCTGCTTGACCCTACTCGCCTCCAATATAAAAAAATATGTGATGATTTGGATGGATTGATTTTTCCTTCTATTGGAAAAATGAGAATTATTATACTTGCTCTCAATTAATCTGACTAGTGAGTTATGCCCCGTCTCCACAAGGTATGATTATATTTGTAAACTCAAAAGTTAAAATTTGGTCAAAATACTCAAGATTTTTAATTTTGTATAAATAAAAGAGCCTAAATTATGAAGGGAGATCTTATTTACAACAAATTCATTTCACCTGGACCTTTTTATTTCAATGGTAATTATGTGTGTGTTTGTGTCTATGAAATTATTTGGTTGTGTTCCCTCGTAATTGATGATCACATAAACATTTAATTACCTATATTATCTCATGTGAGTTTGTGTTTGATCTAATAAACTATAAATATTATTATTACTTTAGTTGAAACGTTTCTCTCATAATTTTCACCTTCACCAAAGAAAATTGGTGGTGCAAGCCATTTTGAATTTCTTAACCCCAATATTCTTTTAATTTCCATAATTTTTGTACCCCAACAATATTCTTATGTAATTCATATTGAGGAGCTATCTCTTGCAGACATACAATCATCTTCAATTATGATTACCT
Source organism: Taxillus chinensis (assembly GCA_023512835.1). NCBI lineage: Eukaryota > Viridiplantae > Streptophyta > Magnoliopsida > Santalales > Loranthaceae > Taxillus > Taxillus chinensis. Next base: position 30,932,918 of record CM042085.1, read on the forward strand.
CAATTAACTGACTTGGAAATATACAATATATTTGCGTGGCCTTTTGGTTTAGGTGTTTTATTTCTTATTATCTCTCTTTCACTTTTTCCTTTACTAAAGTTCTCACCTGTAATTTCATTAGCTTTAGTTTAGGCTACCCTGAACTTATTTTGGAAGATATATATATGTAGTTTGGAAATTTTAGAATTTATCTTTTATTTTGTAGCAGCCTATCAAGATCTGGTTCTTGGTTTTGTTTTTTCTCACTTATTCATTGGAGTTTAATTCCATTACAAGAGGCTCATTTGTGTGGATTTTGTCTCTCCTTGCAAATTCATAAGCACTCATTGATCAATATGAGAGTGACTTGCCCTCAGTTGTTCATTCTTGATGATGTCAAATAAAGAGATAGGCCTCCTTCCAATTAATTCAATCCAATGCAATGTTAGATGTATAACATCTTCCTTGGCAAATCTTATACAAATGTTGGGTTATGATTTTGTTGTATGTGTATCTCAATGGTAGGCAATTCTTTAAGGGTCAGCCTTTAGTATATCCTAAGTTTGTAAAAAAATTATTATTTATGAAGAAAAAACTTAATGAAATATTCAATTGAGGTTTTATTTTGAAGAAATCACAAAGATATTGATCATTTAGAAATCCAGTTAAATCATAGTTGGCTCTTGAGTCATCATAGCACAACGACTGACATAAAATAAAAAAATACAATAAAACATTTAATGAGTTGCCACCAAACAAAACGAAAGTGTGATTGGTTATCTAAAGTGGTTTATGATTCCAGAGAAAAGGTTTGAGATTCTTTAATCAACTTTTATTCTCCATTTTCACCAAACGTAGAACACAAAAAAACTTAAAAACACATACCATCTCTCTTCTTTGATTTCTTATTTATTTTCTTTTCTTTTCTCCAATAATAATATCCTTTTATTTAAAATACTAAAAATCCATTTAAATATACTAAAGTACCAAAAATCACCTTTCAGGGCTACAAACTCCAAGCTGGGTCTAATTATAGTCAAAACGCTCATATTGATAACTACATTGTCGTATAAATATTATGGACAACATCTAAAGACTATCTATCCACCTTACCCAAATACGGGTCTTTACAGGGAGTGTAGGTAGAAATTGTTATATAGAATTTAAGATTATATCAAGAGAATGTGTAACTACACTGCATAGACTTTTATTGTTAGATATTTGTCTTCAAAAACTGTATTGGAAACCATGATGTGTTCTCAAACATAGAATCAAATGTTGGAAGTTAGTAGAGGTTATTCAAATACCTTTTCTCAGTAGATTAACCAATGAGGCAAATTAGAAACATGATGTCGATTCTAGTGTGATGTGTAACAAATTGATAAATTATATTAAACGTGTGGCTAAAAAGGAACTTTATGAATCTAAAAGTTGGGTGTCACTGAATAAGGACACATCATGGTAGAACGAGGAAGTAAAGAGAACTATTAATAATAAACAATTATGTTATGAAATTATCAAAAAGGATAAAGATACAATGAATTTTTAGAAGTATAAATTAACTAGGAGAAACAAAAAGAGCTAAGAAAGCTTTAAAAGAGGCTCAAGCCATGGTATCAAGATTTGTATACGTTAACTACAGTGAAGAAAAAGATATTTATAAAATTGCTCAAATAAAGAAAAAAAAAGACTAGGGACTTAGGTGTAATTACAAAGTCATATTAAAAGATACTGATATTAAAGAAAAAAAGAATATTTTGACAAGTTTTGAATGACCACTGTGTCCAAGATGTTGTTGATGTGAATATATTGTCAAAAGAATTAAATCGTGATTTCTTATAACAGATAAAGCCAGGTGAAGTTAAAAATGCCTTGCACCATATGAAGACTAGAAAGACAATATGCCCAGATGTAATTCTTATTGAGGTTCGAAAATGTCATGGTAAGTTTGAGGTTAAGAAATTAACAAAATTGTTTTACAACATCTAACAAAGTAATAAATTTTCTGATGAATGAAGGAATAATTGCTTGATGTCTTCATATAAAAACAAATGTGACATACAATATTGCTTAAATTATAGAAGAATAAAATTAATAACTCATACTATGAAATTATTAGAAAAGATTCTTGCACATTATTTAAGAGAGAATGCTAAAATTGTAAAAAACCAACTTCATTCCTAGAATATCTACCATAGAAGTGATCCATATACTAAGAAAAGTTATTGAGATGTTTATAGTAGCTAAAAAAAAAATTACACATGATCTACATTAATTTAGAGAAAGCATATGACAGAGTACTTAGAGATGTGCTCTAGCTAGATTTGAAAAAGAAGATTGTTCCTACTAAATATTTGAGTTAAATAAGGAATATATATGAGCGACTTGTAATCAATGTAAAACCAGTAGTCGATTAACAAATAGGCTTTCAACTATAGTATGAGTACATTAAGGATCATCCTTAGTCCTTTCCTCTTTATAATAGTAATAAACGAGATAATTAAAAATATTCATAAGAATATACAATGTTGTATATTGTTTGTTAATGATATTATTTTGATTGATAAAACCAAAGAAGCAGTTAACCAAAAATTAAAATTATAAAGACAAACTCTAAAAGCTTAGAGATTTAAATTATACCAAAGAATAAATATATGAAATATAAGTTTAAGAATCGAAGGAATAATGAATAAAGCATTATTATACGACTAATAGATACCCACTATAAAATGATCGATAATTCGATAAAATCAAAAAAATTAATAGTGATGTCTTTATACGATTAACGTCAAGTAAACTAACAAGAAATAACATATACAAAAAATCAATGTCACTAAGAAACGAATGTTAAATTAAATATATAATAAGATTTAAATATGAGATAATCACTTATTTTAATTTATTCATTTAAAACATAAGCCATTGAATAAAAAATTAAGGAAAACATAAAAAAACTTAAAAAAGGATTGAAACAAAAATATAAAATTACTAATTTGTTTTTTAAATGAGTCCATAAGAACTCCATATTATTGAAATACCCCATATTATTTTTTAAAGAATAGATCAAATAAAAACCGTCCTTGTTTATAAAAGTACCCCATATTATGAATAAATATTTTTAGCCGGATGATTTTACCGGATTTAAAACCGGATCTACGTGTCTGTTCAGCGTCTTACTCCAGCGAGGCATCTAGCATGGCAAAAAAATATTACGCACTGCGTCAAAAAAATGGGCAGTCAAACGACAAAAACATAACAGCATTTAAATCGGTTCGATTTAGAAAATAATTGTATTACGAAAAACTGAAATACTATTTTTGCATTAAACATATGCTAAAAAGTTATAATAATATGCTAAAAATCAGGTTTTGAAAGTGATAGAGTGTTTTTTTTGAAAATCTAAGAGCGGAGAATCCCCTACGGGAACTTTTGGACTGTAGCTCTCGTCGATACCTACAAATCAAAAAAAAGACCTAATTCCGACCACTATGCGCAAAGTTATCACTGTTTGAAGTTTTCGTCAGAAATTACAGTCCACCGGAGATAGCTACAGTTCACGGAACACAAAAACCCGCAGATAAGAGATGATTAATTCGGTTTGACGATTCGGTTCGAGGAATAACAGCTTTTCCCGAACCGAAGACCTATTTTCCGAATGGAAATCTTATTTCTCGAACCGAAGTCCTTATTTCTCGAACCGAAGTCCTTATTTCCCGAACCGAAGTCCTTATTTCCCGAACCGAAGTCCTTATTTTCCGAACCGAAGTCCTATTTTCCGAACCGAAGTCCTTAATTGGACCTTCAGATTATATTATCTATCCAGACTACAGAAACAGGTCATTTTCGTCGTACAAAATACATACAGAATTAGTTTAAAAATGCATCTAAGCTTACATTAAGTATCAAAGCTCACACAAGGGCGCAGAAGGTGCAGTCAGGTGCACTCAACTCAAGAACGAGGAGCAGCCATCTGCTGTTTCTTGATTTTCCCCCCTGCTTTTACCACACTGCAACAAATACGACAAAATGTAATCACACCATCACAAGCAGTAAGAGGGCGAAAGCACACTTTTAGTTTATAAACCACCATTTATGGTGGTTGGTGCAAGTGTTAGGCGATTGTATAGTAGTAAAGTTCATTATTTATAAAGATAGCAAGATTATTAAAACTATAGTGGACAGTGTTGAGATGAGGTGTGAATCGTTAATGAAGCAGCATTCTGACAAATTGATCCTCGCTGCAATATGATTTGACATAGATGGTACCACAAGTAACTGGAAACAGGAATATTTTATTTGTCAATTGCCATGTTCTTGCACACGTTAAAATGCAGAGCTCTAACTATAACTAAATTTTCCAAAATTCTAACTCAATGAGAGGATGGATGAGGGCTATAGCAATCAAGTTTAGAAGTTGAAATAGAAGTGAGGGAAAAAATTAGCCCACAGCAAATCAACTGTTCAAAATTAGTATGTTGACCTTCCTAATGCGCTATTTGCGCTTTATCAGGGAAAATATAATTTCCTTAGGCAACTTGAAGGTGGGCGGTAGTCCATGGCTGAGAGCATAGTTATTTAAGGCACACAAGACGGGGTGACAAAAAAAATGGGCATGAAAAAGCGTAGCACACATTTTTATATAAATAATAATAATTTTTAAATATACTAATAAAATAAGAAAATCAATTTAATCATAAATAAGTGATTACTCTCAATAATTATAACTCAAAAGTTTCAAACATAAAAATTCAAAATAATAAAGCTTTAAATTTAATTTTCAATACTTAAAATAAATCTAAACATTATCCTCATCAAAACAAAACATCATCATCATTCTCACCATCACAAGACTTCATTGATTATAAATATTTAATAGCCTAAAAAACATTTTAAATTCCAATCCACCTAAAAATAGAGGCATATTATCTCATATATATATATATATATATATATATATATATATTACATACCACAAAAGACTATATATTATATTTTAATTTCTTAGATAATAATATATATATTATCTCATACACATATTACGCCAGCAGCAACATTAAAAATAACCAGAGGAAACTCATTGTCATAATATATTAAATGAGCACCACAAAAAACATATGCTAGAAATAAAAAAACCCTATGGCAGCAAAGAGCAGATAAAAAGAGTTAATGTCGTGCATTATATGTTATTTTGTTGAAGGACCTCTGTCCATTATATCTCTCAAAGCATTAATTAAACTCATTGAGTATCTTAACCATCTCTTCCCTTCAATGACGGGAGTTTTTACATAAGAATTGCCATATATATATTCAAAAACCATGTGCTAATCGATCTTAAGATGAGTACTGTGGCGTGAAATTTTAAGTACAGCCGTTCAAGACTGTTCCTTAGAACATTCTCTCTCTTTCTTCACAACCCCTAATTTATGGCAGCAAGGGGTTGTCTCGTTTAAGTAATCCAGTACCCAGAAAAACCATTGCATACAATCAGCTTTTATTGAGTGGAAACCTCCCAATATCCTTCTAAACATTTTAATTTCCTTATGACTGACACCTCGGAAATTCTTTTTACTTCGGAAATTCTCAATGTTAGATCAACTTAAAAGGACCCAGTGAACAAATCATTTGAGTGAGTGCATTTATAAAATTGTTCCTAAATTCCTTTAACATTTAACATCAACAACATGCATAGCCTTGAGCCTGCCAAACCTTTCCAGGTGATTATTTCTCCATCCCGCACTTTCCATCCTTTGTGAAGAAACCATTTTGCCTACCAGCTTAAAATATTAGGTTGTGGCAACAGAATGCATCCACTCACATGTAACCATTCAATAACACCACTTAATCGTGTGATTCCATGAAAGCACTAAACTAGCGCCAGACACAAAACTATTTTAGGTACTGTTGCATATGGAGTGAGAACGCTTTTAATATGCATGAATAAAGACTGAGTTATCTATCTTTATGTATGGTCCTGAAATTGAAGGTAAATGCAAAGATCGGATTAATTTGTTTAGCCTTAAACTTCAAATCATTCAAACTCAAGGGACGAGTTTAATATAAAGAAATTTGACAAAATATGGCCAACACGATATTGGAGTGATAGCAAAACGTTAAGAAGATAATGTGGGCGACATGAAAGAAGGATATTAGAGAAGCAACCAATCATCAAGGCAAGTAGATACCAAACAATCTGTGTATTGGAAGCAGTTGGTTAAAAAACAATGCCAAACTTCACCTGATATCGTGAGGAGTAATAAATATCCATTGGGAACCTTCTGCCAATGCAAACTCCACAAGTGTGTCTAAACTGATTTTCCGGCTAACTGCATCCTGGAAAAATAAACAGCAATGTGAGAACTGTCAAAATTAGCCGTTTGCTTCATGTTTCAGATAACAAGACATCAACCTTTCATTATGTTTCGTATCACATGGAAAATAACCTTACCATGAAAACATCAAATTCATCCATTGCTCGAAATGGAGCTTCTGTCATTTCATGTAATGCTAATGCAAAGCATAGCGTTGAGAAAGAGCGCTCCCCACCTAAAAATATTAATCCCCAAAAAAGTCACAAAGTTGCAGTAACTTTGAGAATGCTAATGCATCCTAATGTTGAATATAATTATGCAAGGTCTCCAACTTCCAACCATTCCCCACTAAACATGCATGGTTTACTGAAACACATTTCAATTTTTTTCTTAAAATAATCATAAAATACAATAGCAAACCTAATGCATGAAGCTCCCGCAAGTAGTGGGATCTAAGAAAGCCCCGCTATAAGGGCCAATATGAAAGCAGTTTTCTCCCACAATTAATTTAATTGTAAGAGGTTTGTTTACAACTCAATTTCCAAGTTACTAGACATTAACTCTAACATTACGCCAATATTCACAATTTAAAAAAATCATCCAACACTAATGTTATTGGAATAGAATAATTAGCAGATTATAATAAAATAATTAGTGGAATTATAATATTTAGTAATTAGTAGAAATTAAGAATATGATATAATTAGGATTAATTATACATTATCATAAATAGTTTTTTATTTTTTGTATAAATATGTAATCATACATTGTATTCTGTACGGAAAATAAATATGAATAGAAATATTTATAGTTTTCATTGTATTGGGGCTTTTGTTGTTGCCAATGCCTCTATCGTCCATGTTAAAGTAAAATTTTCTTTCTATCGTCATCTTCATCTGCGTCGAACCTCTGCTCAGTGTCAGTGATGGCGACCATGACGTTTCTATCCGACGTTGACTTCGACAACTTGGGCTTCAACATCTCTGTGTGATGTCCTCAATTTCTTTGACATTGTCAACAACAACCCCTATTCATTGACACCTCTGCCAACTTCGACGCCTTCGTCTCTGCCCGACATCAACGAGTTCGTCTCTACCTGACAATGACTTTGAGTTCCAACATCGACGCCTTCGTCTTTGCTCGACTTCGACTTCGTCCACCATCATTGCCTACGACTTCGAGTTCCATCATCATCGACATCCCTGATAGCACACACTTCAATATCATTGCTTTGTGTTGTCTCATCTTTGACCTCAGTCTCGGTGTTTCCGTTATCCTAACATCAACGTTCTATTGGTTGTTTTATTCGTGTTTGACCCTACCTTAGCTGTGACCTTTGTCTCGTCTTCTACCTTGGTGAATTATGGATGCTAAGCCTGTAGTGGATATGATAGCCATCATATCTAAAATCACGGACCATAAATTAAGCGGTTCCAATTATAAGGATTGAAACAAAACTATTTGCCTTTATCTCTAGTGTATTGATAAAGATGATCATTTAACTAATTATTCTCCTAAAAATGCTCGCCTCATTATAAATTTGTCAAAGAACTGGTGGATTACTTGGATTTCTTATATTCTGGTAAAGGGAATCTAACCCGCATGTATGAGGCCTGTAAAACATTCTATCGAGCCGACGAATAAGATCAATCTCTAATGACTTATTTTATGTCTTTTAAGAAGACTTATAAAGAGCTCAACGTGTTATTACCTTTTAGCCCTGATGTACAACTTCAACAACACCAACGCAAGCAAATGATTATTATGAGTTTCTTAGCTGACCTTCCCTCTGACTTTGAGACTGCTAAGTCACAAGTTCTCTCTAGTTCTAAGCTCTCCTCTTTACATGAAGTTTTTAGTCGAGTATTCCGCACAGAACGTCCTCCACCATGTCAATCCAAAAGTGCTTTAGTGAGCCAACGCCATGCCTATGAGCCTCAATGATCATTCCATCATCCTACAAATCGAGAAAGAGGACTACCAGGATTTGAAGCACAACCATATAACTATGAAGAAGTTGTGTGTCATTACTAATGAAAAACAAGCCATATGAAGCATGAATGTTGGAAGCTTCAATATAAAAATTAGAAAACTTTTTCAGCCAACCTTGCATCTAATTTTGATCCTTCAGCACCATTAGTTCATATCTCCATAATACGTGCCAATTAAGAATCAAGAATTCCTAAAGCCTGCATCTTCTTCTGTTACTATTATTGCCAATTCAAGTACTCCAAATATGTACCTTCTTTCTTCATCTTCTAAATAGATCATTGATTTTGGTGCTACAAATCATATGACAGGTAATTCTAGTCTATTTTTTAGTTTTCAATGTCACACTTGTAGCTTTACTGTTACCTTAGCTGATGGGTCATCATTTTGTGTCCGTAGGTCTGAAAATATTACAACAACCCCTTTGCTACCGTTATCATCTGTCTTACATTTACCTAATCTCTCTTTTAATTTAATTTCTGTGAGTCAGCTTACTCGTCATTTTAACTATTGTATCACTCTTTTTTCAAACCATTGCTTATTTTAGGATTTTGTGACGAAGAAGATTATTGGTAAAGAACATGAATCTGTGAGCCTCTACCCTCCTGATACTCCATTACCTTCATCGGTTGCTTGCTCTAGTGTCACTTCTCCAGTTGTGGAGCATTGTAAGTTGGGTCATTTGTCACTTCTCATGCTTAATAAACTTTATTCACTGTTTAGTCATGCATTTTCTTTAAATTATGAGTCATATCAGTATGCTAAATACCATTGCCTTAGTTCCAGTATAAGAATCAATAAACATGCAGGTGTTCCTTTTGAATTAGTTCATTCTGATATTTGGGGTTCTTATTCTATTATGTTAAAATTTGGATTTAAATACCCACTTGCAGCTGATAGTGCATTTCCCTGAAGGTAATTGAACTAAGTCCCAAATACCATTTTAATCTAAAGCCTGCATTTTATCAATCATTGTTTGGCACCAACCAAGGTGAGAAAGGACTTCATAAACAGTTTTAGGCACACTAGTAGAATCAAGAGAGGCAACAAAAGAATGAAAAGAAGAAGACAAATAATTGTACGAAACAAAAGAGGAAATAGAAAAAGTGCAGCTCCATATATCTTTGCATAAGGCAATAAGAAGATAACCACTTGAAACTGGATTTGATGGCGAAGAAGTAGGTATGGAACATGAATTAAGGGGTCGGCACCTAGAGTACACTTGAATAATAGGATATTTGTGAGCAGCAGGAGGAACGAGACTCGTGACCGGTGCAAAAGGTGTGATAGAATACACCAAGACATCATCATCAGTAGCATCCTCCCCCTAATATGGGGGAAGTGAAGAAGACAAAAATAAGTTGTATCTTCTATGAAAATAACATCAATAAAAACAAGATATTTGTTAAGACTAGAAAAATAACAGTGTTACCCTTTTTGAAGACGAGGATATCCAAGAAATACACATTTCAAGGACTTAAAATCTAATTTAGTAACATGTGGGCGAACATCACGAACAAAACAAGTACTACCAAATATTTTAAGATCAATTAGAAACATGGACTTATAGGAAAAGAGAGTTTGATAAGGAATTTCACCATGAAGAATAGATTAAGGTATATGGTCAATTAAGAAACATACAGTAGAAACTGCATCATCCCAAAAAAAAATTGGCACATTCATTTGAAATAAAAGGGCACGTGCAGTTTCAAGAAGATGTTTATTCTTTTGTTCGTCCACACCATTTTAAGATGGAGTATCAACACAGGAAGTTTCATGAAACATGCCATGTTGAATCATAAAAGTTTGAAACAATAATTGGGTATACTCTTTGGCATTATCACTACAAAAACGATGAATGAAAACATTAAATTGAGTTTGAATTTCAGCACAGAAAGCACTAAATAGAGAAAACAGTTTAGAGCAATTTTTCATTAAATACAATCAAGTGACACGAGAATACTCATCCACAAAGATAACAAAATAATTAAATCCAGATTTAGATATAATAAGACAAGGACCCCAAACATCAAAATGAATTAATTCGAAAGGAACACTAGCACGTTTATTGATTCTCGGATTAGAACTAAGGCATACTGACATGACTCACAATTTAAAGAAGACACATGACTAAACTATGGACAAAATTTCTTAAGCATGAAAAGTGATAGATGACCCAACTTACAATGTTCTTTGAAGGGAGATGTAACACCAGAGCAAGCAACAGATGGAGTGAGTGGGATATCAAGGGTGTAGAGGCCTCTAGATTCATGTCCTTTACCAATAATCTGCTTAGTCTTAAGAAATAAACAATGATTAGAAAAAAAGATAATGAAACAATTAAGATCACGAATAAGCTGATTTACTTAAAGTAAATTAAAAGATAAATTATGTAAATATAAGACTGATGACAATGGTAGTAGAGGAGCTAGTGTAATTGTGCCAGTCCCACGAACACAAGATGATGTCCCATCAGCTAAGGTAACTGTAGATCGAGAGGCGTGATGTTGGTAATTAGAAAAAAGACTAAAATTACCTGTCATATGATCTGTGGCACCAGAATCAATGATCCATTTAGAAGATGAGGAAAGAAGACACTTATTTAAAATACTTAAATCAGCAATAATAGTAAAAAAAGGAGATGAAGACTTTAGTGCTTCTTGATATCGGGAAAACTTGGAAAATCCATCAGCAGAGATACAAACTATCGGGTGTGCATCCATATTTCTAAAACCAAGACAAAACAGCAATCACAGGATGAGCCGTTACATAGGCAAAGTTGATCACAGATAAAACAACCTACGAAGCATATCACAATCGACATTAGAATAATGGAAACACCAAGACTGAAGTTAGATGAGAGGACACAAAGCAGCAATGTCCAAGTGTGAGCCGATGATGGTGGAACTCAAGTCTTATGTGACTAAGGCGTCAATGTTGAAACGCAATTCGCTGTCGGGTAGAAATAAACGAGGACAGAGACAAAGTCGCTAAGTGTCGCAGTCTATGGATGGCCGCGACGTGAGCAGAGTTCGATACAGTCAAGGCCAACAACGATGCGATGAGGGGTCAAATGATGCAATCAAGGACTCAAGCCTCACGGACAGCGACATGCGACATGGGCAGGTTTGATGCAAACGAAGCGGCTTGCGTTCGACACTGCATTGGAAGGCAACAACTACGAAAACAACGCGACTTCGTTTTTTCAGGTCAACCATCTTCCCAAACTCTAGCAGCCGCTGTGGGATTGTGATGGCTTCGAACAGGGACGTCATTGAAGATGTCAAACAGAGACGTCGCCTTCAAACAAGGACGTCATTTTGGAACAACATTGAAGAACAAAGGCTCAACGACTTACGAAGACATCAAACTGTTTGACGAACTTTTCTCTGATACCATAATACAAAACAAATATTCGATATATTGAATGTAATATATGATCACAAATTTATAGACAAGAAAGACACCCGTCTATGAAAATATATAATTAGGATATCAAACAATCAATCCCAATTATATTATATCCCTAATTCCCATAAATTACTAATTATAGAATATTACAATCTCATTAATTATGGTAATCTAATAACATTGTGTCTTTGTTGGAGGAAATTTGATCTCATGAAAGAGTAAGAAACAAAATATTATATTACGATCTAATCCTGAGTCTGAATATCAGGTCATGACACAGTCAGCGTGTGAGATAATATAAATCTTTCATCTTTTAAATGAAATTAGTCTTAAAACTTTTATACTAGAAAAATTATGGTATAATAATTAGCTGCACTTCATATTGCATCAATTCTTGTGTTTAATGAAAGAACTAAGCATATTAAAAATGATTGTCATTTTATCCGCGAGAAAATTCAACTAGGATTAATTTCCACAGGATATGTAAAGACTGAAGAACAATTAGGTGATATATTCACCAAAGCTCTAAACGGAATTCCTGTGACTTATCTTTGTAACACGTTTTGATTAACATCTATGCTCTAACTTGGAAGGGAGTGTTATTATAATAGAATAATTAGTAAATTGTAATAGAGTAATTAGTGAATTACAATATTTAGTAATTAGTAATTAATGAAATTAGAGATATGATATAATTGGAATTGATTATGATTGATATCCTAATTATACATTACCATAAATAATTTTTTTCAACTAACAACAAAAATAATCATAAAAACAGAGAAAACAAAACCTGAAAGTCCTCGAGTATCACGGACAAGGTTGCTTGATGCATCTTGGGGCATTTTTACCTATCCAATAGAATTTAGGACAGTAAAAACATCATATTAATTAATAGGAGGAAAAAATACCATAAGAATAATTTAACTAAGGATAAAAATACAATCAGATTCTCAAAAATGTCTCATTCTAGAGCTAATTACTTCACCTCTACATTTAGGGTCTTCTCTTCATAATTAACTTTAATCTGCCCGCTAATACCCTTCTTCCCTAAATGACAATTAAACCTATATTGCAAAATATTAGCTAACTAATATTAAAAAAAACAAAGCTGAAGGGAGGTAAGAGCTCCGTATAAAATAGAAAGCAAATCAAATAGAATTTAAGAAGAATGCTGATGGTTCATACTGCCAAGTTAACTGGCGCTTCAAAAGAGTTGCATTCCGTTGAAATTTGTTCCATCGTAAGTCCAGGGCTTTCTCACAAGCCTGCAAAATGGAAGTGCACGCTCCTTATAATGAAGAAGGCAATACTAGCTATATTCACTGAATTATTTATATATATATATATATGAGAAATGGGGGCTACATAGCTTTGTAGACCCTGATTCTACACAGAACGTAAAACACCAAAACACCAGTCCCTCATCACTCTGCCGTTCAATGCCCAAAGTATATATCATCACAGTTTCTCGATTACCTCACCTCCACCTCATCACCACACAAAGATTAGGACAGAAGGCATCCAAGTCATTATTGTGGTGGTGAGAATGGGAGATGAGCACATGCAGACAACCTGCATTTGGTACAGAATAGAGACGGGGCCTAAACAGTTCCATGCACCCGCACACCACAGAAAATTCCACACGCGCATGCTAATGCACTGCTGAAGAAAGCATATTCACTGGGATGACATATACATAAGTAAAACAACGCAAATGAACTGAGAATCAAATCTTTAACCACACAGAAAAAAGATGCATATGTTTTATATTGGTTTAAATTAATATTTTGAAAGACAGCATCAAAAAATATATCAATCTGGAAACAATGTCTTAAAGTGCATCAAAACAGTAAGGTATTAGCTAATGGTGTACCAATGGTACAACATTTACACTTTTTCTTAATTATTATTATTATTTTTTATAATTTAACCTTACTCTATATTCTCCTCAAATTCTTAATGGCTTCTACTCTCGTCATAATGCATTTGAGCATGACACATCCAATTGGAAGGTGGTGACAAGTGAATGAGATTGAAAAATCGACACAGGAACAAACACCACACTGATTTGGGCGGCAACAGCACATGAAGCGTCGAATTGAAGAATAAAAAAAAAAAATTGATCGTCCATCAGATTTAGCGGGAAGGCATCAGGCAGCAGCCAGCAGCGACGGAGTGGAGTATGGAGAGGAGACACGAAGTGGAGCCTTCAACCACTGCCACTGAAGCTGGAGGCCTGTAGAATGGAGAACTAGCACTGTGAGTTCTGATATTTCGGATCTGGCTGGTCTGCATTCGGCAGGAGGGTGGCAGGTAGCAACATAGTGGAGTGGTTCAGTCGTCCGAATGGAATGTGATGGTGCTGCGTGGGAAGAGATTAGGTTATCGAATATCATAGGGCAGCTATCTGAGCGAATATTTACATTATTGACTAATGTGGCATCATCAGCTGAAAGTATAATTATATGTAAATTTAGCATTCATTATTGCTTTTGTTAACGTTTTGCCTTGATGCGAACAAATAAGTAATATTCATTAATATTTTTCATACGATATAGAAGTAAATATTTATACAAAAGGAGAAAACTATCTATGGTAATCTATAATTAGGATATCAATCCTAATTATATTGTATATTGTATCCACTAATTACCCTACTAGTTATATAATATCTCATTAAATATTTCAATCCCACTAATTGTTACATTAATTACGGTAATACTCTCCCTCAAATTGAAGCATAGATGTTAATCAAGTCAAAATTGTTACAAAAATAGGCGACATGAATCTCGTTTAAAGCTTTTGTGAAATTCTCTTAATTGTTCTCCAATCTTCACATATCTTGTAAAAATATATTTAAGCTGAATTTTCTCACGGACGAAATAACAATTAATCTCAATATGCTTGGTTCTCTCATAAAAGGCAATATGAAATACAACCTGATTATCACACTAAAATTTATCGTACACAGATTGTGTCATGGCCCTATATTCTGACTCAATATTAAATCATGACACAATATTCTATTTCTTACTCTTCCATGAAATCAAATTTCCTCCAATAAAGACACAATAAATAGTTATAAATCTTCTATCTACTATGCCCAATCTGTATTTGAGAAACATTCAATCTGAGTATATCCATGATTTGTGTACAAGAGACCATGTCCAAGTGCTCCTTTCAATTTTGACGACTGACAATAAGATAATTTAACTTTCTAACCAACCTTCAATATCTCTTAGGGTCAACAAATAGTTTTCCATCTCCTGTAAGATGCATGTTTAGAGTCATTGGAGTACTATAAGGCTTTGCTCTCAATTTTCCTGTCTAAGTTAATAAATCAAGGACATATTTCTCCTAACATAGAAAGATACCCCATCTACTCCGTGTAACTTCAACACATAAGAAATACTTCAACATTCCCAAGTCTTTCGTATGAAAAAAAGACATGAAAGATGAAATGCCCAAATTATTACTGTCAATAATAACAATATCATCCACATACACGACTAAAAGGATGAGACCACCGTTTGATTGCTTATAGAACACAAAATGATTAGTCTTGCTCTTAATCATACCCTATGTTTTAATAACCTGGCTAATTTGCCAAACCAAACATGAGGACTGTATTTTAAATCATACAAAGATTTTCGAAGACGATAAACACCCCTAAACTCCCCCTAAACAACAAAACCAAGAGGTTATTCCATACAGACCTCTATGAAGAAAAACATTTTTAATATCTAGTAAATACAATGACCAATAATGAGTAGCTTCTAGAAAAATAAACAAGCAAACAGATGTCAATTTGGTAATAAGAGAAAAAATATCAAAATAGTCCATGTCATAGGTTTGGGTATAGCCCTTAGCTAAAAAACAAGTCTTCAAGCGAACAACAAACCCATCGAAATTGACCATAACGGCAAACACCCACTTGCAGTTGATAGCCTGTTTTTCATAAGGCAAATCAACAAAGTTCCAAGTACTATTTTCATCTAAAGCCTTCATTTTGTCGATCATTGCTTGGTACCAACCAGGTGAAAGAGGGCTTCACGAACAATTTTAGAAACAATTATAGAATCGAGAAAGACAACAAAAGAACAACAAGAAGAAAACAAACAATTGGAAACATGAATTTGTGGCCGAACATCACAAACAAAGCAAGTGCTACCACATATTCTAGGGTCAATTGGACACATGAATTTGTGGGGAAAGAGAGTTTTGTAAGGGATCTTGCCATAAAGAACAGATGAAGGCATACAATTAATTAAAAAACATGTGGTATAAACTGCATCAACCTAGAAGAATTTTGAAATAAGAGGGCATGAGCAGTTTCAAAAAGATGTTTGTTCTTATGTTTGGTCATACCATTTAACACAAGACAAATGAAAACATTGAATTAAGTTTGATTTTATTACAAAAAGCACAAAAGATTTAAAAAAAAAAATAGACCAATTTTTCATTAAATACAACAAGTGACATAAGAAATAGTCATCCACAAAAGTAACATAATATTTAAATCCGAATTTGGACATAATAGGACCACGAACATCAGAAAGAAAAGGTTTTTTATTTTAACATGGCTCTAATACGATGATACAACCAAATAAATTGATATTTCACTTATATATTTCATATAATATAAGACTAAATATTTATACAAAAAGAAAGAACTATCTATGATAATGTATAATTAAGATACCAATCATAATTATAATGTATTCACTAAGTACTCTGCTAATTATATAATATCCCCCTAAATATTCCAATCCTACTAATTGCTCCACTAATTATAGTAACATAACTAGATCATTAAAGAACATTTTTAGTCAAATTTAGCTTTCATTTAGCTATGGCTTTGACTAAGCCATTAGAGATGCTCTTAACCATGCAACTTTAAATAAAAGTGAAAAAACATGCATAATTTTCAAAACATTGCCAAGGCAACAATGCGTCGGTGAAATGCTTGGGCAATGCCTCACCTTGCCTGGGAAGCAAAAGACACTCGCCCAGCAAGATGGGCAAACGCCATGGCAATCACTTGACCAAGGTGACGCCTGGGCATCATTTTAAAATTAATAATAATAAATGCAAGGCACAAACGATGACGTTTGTGCTTTGTTTAATACTTACTATCAATGTTATCTTCTCTGCTCACCCAGCAATGAACCACGAACAATCCATCTACATGAAGCCTCAAACCTATCAAGCCACAACGATCCGTCTCCTGGTAGGTTCCATCAATCCGTCTACACAAGGTCACAAATGATCGCCATCATCTTGCGTCATCCCTTCTCAACGATTGCTGTCATCCCGACATTGGCAATCAATGTCGACAATCTTTGTCAACCATTCACTTTTCTCTTCCTGTGTCACTATCCCTATCATTGTTGACATCAACATCACTGTCGCCAGTCGTTGCTCTCCCTCCCTCCCTTGCTGAGTCGTTAATTGCTCCACACTAGTCATTACTTGTAAACGATAAGGAAATATTTAAAATATTAAATACATTTTAATTTAGATTTTTGTTTGTTTTAATTTTTAAATATTAAAGTTCAACACTATAAAATATGTTAAATTAATCATTATATCTATATTTTTGTTCAAAATTGTAATAGAAAGTCTTATATAGACATATATGTGTGTGTATATTAGAAACGCTTTAACCATCTAAGCACTCCTTAGGTGTCGCCTAGCTGACACTTGCTTAGTCTGAATCCTCAAATGCCCGAATCGTTTTGGCACTTTGAAAACTATGGAAACATCACTACTGAAGTCACATGAATCCAAATGCTTTGAATCCAAGAACATGCATAAAGTCAAAAGGGTATATAGACTTACATTCAGCTTCTCTCGAAAAGCTTCATAAGTTATCTGTTTCTTTAAAATCTTTCGCTGTTTTTTGTCATATAGCATTCTGAGATCATCAATAGATTCAGCATATCTGCAAAGAAATTCCCTGATATGAAAATAGCACTGACGTTTTGAACCAATACAACCAAAGATATATTACGTTCTTACCTCTCATTCTCACACCGAAGCCTTTGATTTAGCCTACTCAATTGGGCACTGAGTTGCTCAGGTGTGCTTCCCTCACAGCCTCCTAAACCTTGAATCTCACTTTCAGGACAAATTATTGAAGCCTTTTCACAGCTTTCCTGTAGTTTTATATAGAATATAAAGTTAGGATTCCTTGTTTGGTATGTCGTGGCCCCAAGTCTCTTCACTATTAAGCACAAATAGCTTTTAAATAATATAGAGGATGATCCAGATATACAATAATAGGAACATTTCAAATAAAAACATGCAACATCAGAAAAAAGTATGAATATACTGAAATCAAGATTCAAGGGAGGAAGACGAGCAATATGAAAAGCTAATCAATTTTTATAGCAATGTCATAGCGTTTATTAGTGATTCCTTAAATGGATTGAGGTTTTACTAGAACAGTAGAATTAAAAAATGCTATCTGGGGGATAATTTATATAAATAAACTTGTATTTCCAGAAGCATAAAAAGTCGAATTTCCAAAACATTAACTGAACCAAATCTATTGCTGAATAAACCAGATAACTGGATAAAATTAAGCATCGGAAGCCAAGTGTCGTTTAAAAAAACTAATGCAACAGTTTTAGCAGCTGGATCCTGTGGACGAAAAATAAACTACCAGGGCTGAAAGACTCATTTCAAAGGGAAGTATTCTCTATCAATTGTTGATTTTCTTTCGAAACACAAAACACACCTTACGGTTTTGTTCCAGTTCTTTATATTTTGCCTCCGCCTCTATAATATCAGGAAGAACTTTATTGTGCATTACACCTTCATAGTGAATCTTCTCCTGAGATATAAGTGCATACAGGAAAACAATAAATTGTAGGCAATATGAAATGCTATTAAACATTTATGCTTTACCCTGAGATTTCAGATATCACTCCAAACAAGCATCATGTGCAAATG
Source organism: Taxillus chinensis (assembly GCA_023512835.1). NCBI lineage: Eukaryota > Viridiplantae > Streptophyta > Magnoliopsida > Santalales > Loranthaceae > Taxillus > Taxillus chinensis. The sequence goes on from CM042085.1 coordinate 30,951,565, forward strand.
ACATACAAGGAGTAAAAGGCGAACAATTAATATTGAAGGAAGGAATATTACTGCTTCTATAGAGTGAAGATTGTCTTCAATTTGAATTAGTTCACGTTCAGCTTCTTCGAAGGCATCAATTTCCCCTTTTGCAGACTCTACATTTTTGTATCGCACGAGAAGAATTACAATTGGATTTCATTATATAACTATGAGCATTTAAGCCATTAAAGACTATTACCATACCACATAAATTTTCCAATGATAATTTAAGATCTCTGGCTTTTTCATCTGCTTCATTTAATCTCAGTTGAAGATTCTCCAATAAATTTTTCTTCTCATCCATCTCCTCTTGGACTTTCTGCACATTATTACAAAAAGGGAAAAAATAAAGATTTTGCAGTGATCAACGAAAACATGAAACTCCAATTATGCATGTAGAAAACATACTGAAATTTCTCGAGAAATCTCATCAACATCAGATGAAGGGGCAGAACTAGTTTCAATAACGAATGAATTCTTCACGTCTTGCATCTGAAATGTCTTAGATCTCCAATCCCTCTCTGCATCAACACACTTCCTCTAAATAAAGAAAACATAAGCAACGGTAAGTGCAGCTGCGTCAGAAAACCATATTGCGTTGTTACATGACAGTTTATTACAAATTTAAAATGTAGGGACTAGCGAGGAAATATTTTCAGTACAACAGAACTCTATCATAATACAACACTTACAGATTACATGTCCTGTTTTTCACTTTCTCATAATTATGTCTTTAACAATGGTACTCCAGCAATCAGATTTTCAACAAAAGATTTCCAATAGACAAGGAAGGTTTTGCCAAAGAAAATAATAAGAAAATAATGTGCGCTCAAATTCATCAGGTAAATTATAGCAGAGGATGATAGAAATATTCAAAATATGAATCCAAAGAAGGTATTAAGGGGACCTCTTAAGTGTAATTATCTGAATTTTCTGTTGATTTTGACAAGATTTGTGACTCCTGTGCTATGTAACTGAATACAAAATCATATGGTTATCGATTAAAACTGCACTTCATTAAGAAGCTTATTTGGGTTTACACTATACCCTTGCTTCCTTGTAGCTTTGACAAGACATGAATATCTCTATCAATTCCATTCAAGATAACAGGAAAGTTGGTTTGCATCAGAATAAGAAGTTAAGAAATCATTTGTCACTCTTCTGATAAGAAACAATAGGGTAATTTTATGGATAGAAGAAGCATGAAATATAGAAAAGCAGCTGTCACTCCCACTATAAATTAACCTACTACTTAGATTCTCCAAATAAAACATAACTCTCAATCAAACTCTTACGCCCTATTTAAACTAAAGCCTCTAAATAGAAAGACAAACCTACCCTTTTGCCCTGCACTTAACAGAAGTTTGCATGGGCCTGGGCTAAACATTACTCCCTTCTCAAGAAGACACCTTGTCCACAAGGTGGAATGAAAGGAACTGCACATGAATCACATCAAATAGTTCTCATATTGCTTCATAGTCAGGCAAATCCTTCCATTGAATCAACACCTCTGTCGTGCCTAACGGTCCCATCACAATTGAGACACATGGAGCACCAGGTGAATCGCCGAGGAAAGTAACAACTACAAGGGATACACCACTTCACCAATCTGCTCAATAATCTCATATGGCCTAAAATAGCGAGGGGACAGCTTTTCATTCCATTGTCGCACCACAGTCCATTGCAGGTACGGCCACGGCTTTAAGAACACCCAGTCCCCCACTTCAAACTAGACATCCCGCTGATGCCCATCTGCCTGCTTCTTCAATATCTGTTGAGCTTGTGATAGGTGTCGCTTCAACTCCACCAAGTACTCATCTTACGAGATGCGAGAGGTCCTACCCATACAGGATCTTGAAAGTAATAGTTTTGTGAAGCAATATGGTACGAAGTATTATACCAATACTTTGCACACGCCAACCATCGGGTTCATTGTTTAGGAGCATTTGACACGAAACAACACAGGTACATCTCCACCCTGTGCTTGACGACCTCAGTATGACTGTCGGTCTACGAATGATATATCATGCTACTTTACAACACCATGCTCTGCTGTTTGAACAATTATGTCTAGAAATGGATGAGAAAGATCTTATCCCGGTGTGTCATGATGGACTCTTGAATCTCATATAGTCGTACCACTTCGCTCACAAAGGCCGCCAATGGTCACTCATTGATGTATATGAGTGATGTAAAGGTATGAAATACACATACTTAGTTGGTTTACCACCACAAAAATAATTGTAAACTATTATAGCTTCGGAGTGTCCACCAATCACACTCTCATGTCCTAAGATTATCCACCAATTTTTATCTCCATTCAAAAACTATTGTCTATTTCATGAGAAGAATTTGGGGAGGACGATTGGACAAGCTAGAGAATGAGGTGGACTCTACTACTTTAAAGCACCGCACCAATTAAACATTATCATTAACAAATTTCCTTATTCTCTTGTGTCCCAATATGTGCCTTCAAATAAGGGCAAAATCTAGTTATATCATCATCAACTTGGACATCCTTCTTTTAGTGTTCTAAATATTATATTTCCAATGTTATTCAAAAATTATTTCCATTGTGACACCTGTGGGCTTGCTAAACACAAACATGCCGCTTTCCCCATCAATCATACAAGAAGTTCTACTCTATTTTCACTTATTCATAGTGATATCTGGAAACCCTCCAATGTTCTCAATATCTTTGGGACCCGATAGTTTGTCTCCTTCATTAATGATTGCTCCCGAGTTACATGAATATTTTGCTGAAACAAAAATCCGATATTAGTATCATTCTCTTAAACTTTTTCTCTATGGTCAAAAAACAATTTGGGGTTAATATCAAAATATTAAAGTATGATAATGCTAGGAATTACTTTAATCAAACTCTAACCCTACTTTCAAAAGGAAGGAATCATACATGAATCCTCTTATTTTATTCTCTTTAACAAAATGGTCTCGTTGAACGAAAGAATAATCATCTTCTAGAGTCTATTCAAGTTCTTCTTTTCCATAATCACGTTCCTAAATCCTTTTGGGGAAAATCTATCCTTATAGTCACTTATCTCATAAATTGTCTTTCCTCCAAAGTCCTGCAAGCTCATAGCCCAATGGAACTACTTTCAACCTTTTATCATAATTTAAGCACTACCAATAATCTTGTTCCTCATATTTTTAGTGTGTTGCTTTTATTCACATTTATAGTAAAAATCAAGGCATACTTGATCCACAAGCATTTAAATACATGTTTATGGGGTACTCTCTCATTCAAAAGGCAAGTGTTATCACCCTCCATCTTGCAAAGTTTTTTTCTCTGCAAATGTAACTTTCAATGAAAGTAAGTCATATTACACCCTTCGTTTTTGGGGGGGAATTCATCTTAGTCTTTTTTTAGAAGGGGGGAATTCATACTCACTCTTAGAAGAGAAGGATAAGAACTTCCTTCTTGATCAATTGCCTCTTCTCACATCTGCTCCAACTCCTACATCTAAACTTATTCCTAAATAAACAACACCTTCAACCTCTTAAGGTCCATTTACACCAACTTCCCTATGGGATGTAAATGGGTGTATACTGTGAAGTACAAGGCAGATGATTCTATAGAACGATATAAGGCAAGGTTAGTTATCAAAGGTGATACTTAGGCCTACGAAATTGATTATTTGGAGACATTCGCTCCTGTTGCTAAGATAAACACAGTTAGATTGTTGCTATGCTTAGTTGACTACAATTGGGAGTTACATCAATTTGACGAGAAGAATACTTTTCTACATGGGAATTTAGAAGAGGAAATCTACATGGAAAGTCCCACTTGATTATGGAAATAATCTACCCACTAATATATTGTGTAAATTAAAAAAGACCTTGCATGGCCTTAAACGGTCACAACGGGCATGGTTTAGAAGGTTTGCTAAAGTCATGTGAGCCATGGGTTATAAACAAAGCCAAAGAGATCATATACTATTCATTAAACACTCATCTTCAAGGGGGGGGGGGGCAGCACTATTGATATATGTAGATATTATTGTAACTGGAAATGACCAGAGAGAACAACAGGTCTTGAGGTAGTATCTTGCTAAAGAATTTGAGATCAAGATATTGGAAAGACTAAAGTATTTTCTTGAAATTGAGGTAGCTCATTTCAAGCAAGGCATCTTTATATCCCAAGAGAAGTACATTACAGATCTCCTCAAAGAAACCAGCAAGACAACATGTAAACCCGTTAGTACTCCAATAGATCCAAATGTCAAAATTGGATTGGTAGAAGAATAAACTATGTTTGACAAGAAAATGCACCAATGTCCGGTTGGAAAACTCATTTAACTTTCACACACACAATCAGATATTGCTTATGCGGTGAGTATCATTAGTCAATTTATGCATAATCCAAAGGAAGTTTATTTATAAGCTACTCACCGAATATTACATTACCTTAAGGGTAAACCAGGGAAAGGTATTTTTTTAAACAACATGGGGGACTGACTATCGAAGCCAACACAGATGCTGACTATGCAGGATCAATTGTTGATAGGAGGTCAACATCAGGATATTGCACTTTCCTTGGTGGAAATTTAATGACTTGAAGGAGCAAGAAAAGTGCTGAGGTAGAATTCTAAGCAATGGCTCAAGATATATGTAAACTCCTTTGGATCAAAATTGTTCTTGATGACATGAAGGTTCAAAGAGATGGCTCCATGAATCTACAATTGGCATTGCCCACAATCTAGTACAATATGATCGGACAAAGCATATTGAGATTGATAGACATTTTATCAAAAAAAAGTTGGAAAATGATTTGATATGCACACCTTATGTGCCTACACATGACCAGTTAGCAGATGTGCTCACTTAAGCATTAAGTAAACAGATGTTTCAGAATATTACATCCAAGTTAGAAATGAAAAATACCTATTCACCAGCTTGAGGGGGAGTGTTGAAGACTAGATTCAAGCATTATTGGTGAACACCAGATTCATACCATTTATGGTACATTAAATAGGTTCAATTAGTACACCATTTATAGAGATTGAATAGATCCAATTAGAGCATTATATAGTCCCTAGGTGTATTGTATTTAGATAGTGTATTGTATTTATTGTTTTTACATTTATTGTATTTATTCCTTTAAAAGCTTATACAAAGACAGGTCTATTTAAACTCTCGATTGTACAAATGAAATATAGTGAATTCATATTTTCTCACAATTCCTAATTCCCCTCCTCTAATTTTTTATGTCCAATCATGATATTCTCATTGCCCACAGGAAGGAACTAGAAAATGCACTAAATATCCTTTATATCCTCTTTTACGTTATGTATCATTCCATAAATTCTCATCTTCTCACATATCTTTTTTGGTTAGTTTAAACACAATTTCTATTCTTACCAACTTATCTGAGGCTTTATCCAAAAGGAAATAGAGTCAGGCTATGGATATGGAAATGACATCTGGAGAAAAACAAAACCAGGGAGCTAGTGTCATTGTCTCCCAACAAGAAACTTATGAGATGTAAATGGGTATACGATATGAAGTAAAGAGCAAATGATTCGATTGAGAAAGACAAAGTAAAATTAGTAGCAAAAGGCTATACTCAAACTTATGAGATTGATTACTTTGAAACTTTTACTCCAGTTGCAAAAATGAATACTCTCAAATAATTGTTGTCTTTTGTAGCTATTTTTGTATGAAATTTGAATCAGTTGGATGTGAAGAATGTCTTTTTACATAGCAAGCTAGAGGAGGAAATCTACATGAAAGTTCCACCACAGGCTTAGTTTGGCAAGTTTGTGAAAGCTATGTGAGCCTTGGAAGGAACTATAACTTTCTTTTTTATGTGGATGATATAATTGTGACTGGAAATGATAAGGAGGACCAGAAACTCTTGAGCCATTGTTTGGCCAAGGAGTTTGACATTAAAATACTATAAAGACCGCAGTATTTTTGTGGGATTGAAGTGGTTCATTCTAAGAATGGCATATTTTTATCACAACAAAAATATCTCCTTAGAGAAACTAATGAGGCAGCCTACAAACCAGCTAGTACTCCAATAGATCCTAATCTCAGGATTGGTCTAACTAAGGATGATGCAACAATCAACAAAAAAATGTATCAATGCTTTGAAAACCAGCTACCCACATAGCTTATGTGTAAGTGTTATTGGTTAGTTTATGCATAACCCAAATAGAATTCACTTGCAGATAGCCCATTGGGTGTTAGAGGAACTCCATGAAAAGGGATCATGTTTAAATGGAATGAAAATTCGGTTATTGAGGCATCAATTGTTGATGATTATACAACATCAATTGTTGACAAAAGGTCGACATCTAGGTACTGCACCTTTCTCGATGGAAATTTAGTAACTTGGGGGAGTACAAAGCAAAATGTAGTAGCCCGGTCTAGTGCAAAAGCAGAATCTCAAGCAATGATTCATAGTCGAATGGATAAAAATCACTTTGGTATGTATGAATTACTTTGGATAAAAATTATCTTAGATAATTTGAAGATTCATAGAGAAGGTCCAAGAAGGTTGTACTGTGATAATAAATATGCTATTACAATAACTCACAACTTGGTATGACATGACCGAACAAAAAACATTAAAATGTATAAACACTTCATTAAGAAGAAGTTGAATAATGGTTGAATCTTCACACCTTATGTGACTACTTTGGCGTGTGTGAATTACTTTGGATAATAAATCTGTTATTACGATAACTCACAACTAGGTACAACATGACTGAACAAAGCACATTAAAATGTATAGACACTTCATTAAGAAGAAGTTGAATAATAGTTGAATCTACATACCTTATGTAACTACCCATAGCCAGTTAACTAATATTCCCACTAAAAAATTAAGCAATCCAGTACTTCTGAACATCCTATTTAAGCTGGAAATAGAAAATACATATTCATCTACTTGAAGGAGAGTGTTGGAAGTTGATTTAGATTCATTAATGTGGGCAACCATAAAGTCTCAATTGTATTTATTACATTAACTCTTTAATTTTCCCACATTGTATTTTTTATTTATATTTATGATTCCTAGATATTAATTGTTATTAACTCTTTAATTTCGTAGGTATTAATGGTTGTAAGAATTTTTTGTTTTTTAGATATTAATTATTGTAGATTCTTTAATTTCTTAGGTATTAATGGTTGTAAGACTCTTTAGTTTACTAAGTATTAATTATTGTAAGACTCTTTACTCCCGGTATTAAGATTGCAGTGTATATATATATGTACATCCAGTATTTTAGCAAAGTGAATGAAATATTTCTTATTTTTCACATGAAGCAAAGGCTGCACTCACTTTGTTGCCAAGCCAAATTAAAATATACTGCTGGCACATGCCTTTATTTGGGACACACAAGGAAAACAGTGAGGAAAATAACCTGAAGGAAAATAAAATAACCTATATAGCTAAAAGAGAGGAGCGAGATCCATTAAGACTCAGTATAACTGTCGAGGACCACAATTACAATACCTTTGCATTCTGTAAGCGGTTTTGAAGGTCTGTAAGTTCTTCCTGAGCAGCCCTTTTCCTCCCCTGGATATTTTGAGCTTCTTCTTTCATATTTGCTGCATCTTCTTCAAGAACTTTAATTTGGTCATCAAATGATTTACAAAGACGGCCAGATCTAACCCTTCTATTTGGAGGAAGAATAGTTTGGGCTGAACCATGAGAAAACCTGACAGATGGACTGAGAGATGAATATTCTTTTCAAGTTTTAACTATTTCCTAGCCATCAATTCATGGCCCACCAACATTTATTAAACATACTTCAGATAAATAACTAAAATATAATTAGGAATAAACACAGATCATGTTGTACTGACGCCATGTTAGATAACTAATCAATATTACGCTAACCATGAATAAAAAAATGGATTAACTGATATTCCTCTTTTAATATTTCGAAATGCAGGTCATAACTAAACCGCAGTAATCTTACACAATTCATATGTACTATAAAGTTAAATGGGAAGGCCTGAAAATTTCCAACTTGATTACATTCAATCCCCCCCCACCCCACCCACCCTCAAATTGCTTTCAATATGAAACATGAAACATTAATTTTCTGCTGAACTGCATTTGCTCAACATATTCTAAAATTTTAATTGAATCTTGTATAGAACTTGGAAAACCAAGCTTCAAGCATGGGGTAGAAAAAATAAATTAGAATCCTCACATTCGATATCCATCTAAGGTGTAAACATCTTTTAAATTTGAAGGCCTTTGGTCAAAAGCAACATCTTTTCCACTGTCATAATCTCTGACAAGCACTTGCCTTTCAACACTACCCTACAAAAAGTAAGTTTAAAGCAAGAGTGCAGTAAAATGCTTTCATTAGCACCATAAAATCAAACAAATAATCAGTGCTAAGTAATTGAAAGAAGCACTAAGATAATAAAACCGAAATCTACAGAAATAACTTAAAATGAAAAAAAAAAAACAGTTTTATAAGAAATCAAAGATGTTTTAAATATTCTGTAAAAACCATAAAACTGAACATACCATATCTACCAAGACATTTAATACAGTAGCATTGTCAGAATGTAACACAGAAAGGATAGTTGGGTGCTTTGTCTGGGGAATCATGTGATTTGGAACATTCAACCTGCACAGAATAACAAATTAAAAATTATTCAAAAACGCTGTGCAACCAAAAGCCAAACTTGTGCAAAATAACTTACTCACCTTGGTCTTGAAAAGTCGTATATATAAATCTGAAGGTAGTTGTAGTTTGCATCCCTAGCACATTGTCTCAAAGTAAGTGAATCTTTATGATCCGTCACAATAAATGCATTAAGCAACTTTCCAAGAGCATTCTCCACAGCGAAAGCCCACATATCACCATGAACCAAGGTCTATTTTCCATAAATCATTTAACGGGCAGCATGTTAGTAACTAATTGCAAAGATATACAACAGTTATATATATATATATATGTACCACAATCAAGATAGTTTATTGGAAAAGAAAAGACACTTAATGCAATGGTTTTACAATCAATGACATGATGCCTTATTTCAGACCCCACAATAAAAATACTCAAACTGGCTCTGCTAACTTAAATGTAAAATAACTTAATTACCAAAATAGAATAAATTCAACAAATAGCTAAATCTCTAGAAAAAAAATGAATAATTAATAATTAAAACAACAGAAATGAATAAATAGCTCTAATTCAAAAATGATGAAAACTCATCAGTAATTTAAATCAATTAAAATTTGGTAACTGTTAGAAGCCATCCAACTAGCAAAACAAAAATCTAAAGCAAACAATAATGCAATGCTATGGACCTAATAAACTGTTATCAATTAGTAGTCTCATCTTTTTAGTTGTATATGTGAATGATATTGTTATTACTGATAGTAATACTTTGGGCATTTCATTTTAAGTTTTTTTCTTCATACCAAATTTCTATTACAATAACATGTTATCATCAACAGTTCATCATTGAGCAGCATTGGAGCATATCCTAGACAGATCTCTTATACAAAACTCATGAACATACTCAAATTAAATGTTTCTCATATGCAGATTGGGACGATTGTCCAATGTATAGAAGATTTATACAAGATAATTGTATTTTTGTTAGAGAAAATTTAATCTCGTAGAAGAGTAAGAAATAAAATGTTGTCACCCAATGCTGAGTCTATAGGGTCATGACACAATCTGCACATGAGATAATGTGGATATTTCATCTTAAATGAAGTTGGTCTTTAAACTTCAGTACTAGCTAAATTATGGTTTAATAATCAGGTTGCCCTCCATATTGCATTAAATCCTGTTTTTCTAAGAGAAATAAACATATTGAAAATAATTGACATTTCGTCCACGAAAAAAATCAACTTATATTAATTTCCATATGATATGTGAAGACCGAAGAACAATTAGGCAATATATTCACCAAAACTCTAAACGGAATTCGAAGTGCTTATCTCTATAACAAGTTGGGCTTAATTAATATTTGTGCTTCAACTTGAGGGAGAGTGTTAACCGTAGTAATTAGTAAAATATTTAGTGAGATTAGAGAAATTAGTAGGATTAGAGTAATTAGTGAGATATTATTATTAATTACGATTGATATATTAATATTGATATTACCATAAATAGTTTGCTTTTTTATATAAGTACATAGACATGTATTGTACAAAAGATATCAATGAATCATTCGATTATCTGTTCGTATCACACATAATATTAACGTTTACAACTAATTGGAAACCAACATTCATCCTATAAATATTTAATTATACAAGGACAGATTATATCTCATATCTAGATGGTTCTACAAATAATGCAAGCAAACTTTAAGTTAGAAAATCAACAAAATGCTTAATCCAAAAAAAAGATCAATTTCCCTAATACGTCTACCATATTCTGCTTCCCCCTGTTACTCACCACATGAGCACCAATTGGACCAATGGGTGGCCTTTTGAACCTATGTTGTTGTCTCTCAATGGCACGTAAAAGATTGATTACTCTATCTCCTCCAAATGCTGTGACCTGTCAGAAGACAAAATCTAATTACATTACTTCCAAAACAGACAATATGATCTGTGAAATCATTGTACAATTTTGGATGTTATTCAAAGAGAGCTAAAACACTGATGAAAATCAATGTAATTTGTGTGCTTCATACGAACAAATTGCACATGGAATATTAAACTAAGCAAACCTTATTGCTTTGATTTTGATGAAGTTCACGGAGGGATAAACAAATCTCACGATGCCTTTTTCCTTTCTCTTCAATCTAAAAACAGAAACATAAATTCTCAATTCTAGATAGTAGAATGGTTAAGAGTTAAATAGACATGCATAACAGTTAAAGCCCCCACCCAATGTTAGTGTCCTAATGTTTTAGGGCAATGAAATAATATGGGTATAATGCAAATCTTGAACAATTATAATATGGGCCCAACAAGTGATACCAGCATGGTTCGAAGTCGCGATTGCGGTTGTCATCGTGTCGCGGTCGCGAATGACTCATTGCATCTCGAACGAAATATAACTTTAAATGTGAAATAATATTTAATTTAAAAAATAAAAATAAAAAAAATTAAATCATCACATTAAAACGATTAGACAGATAAAATAAATTGTTTGAATTGCATGTTATGACTTCAAACGAAAGAAAGGACGCGAAAATGCTATTATACCATTAAAATAAATATATTATTAAATTTTATATGATTTATAATTTATTAAAAAAAATTATAAAATTATAATATATAATTTTTGATAAAATTAGTTTCTATATTTATAATAATTTTTATCAAATTAACATCATATTTTTTAAGAAAAATACAAAAATATATATATGATGGTATACTTTATTTATTTATTTATTTACAAACGCAATAGGTTTAAAAAAACACACACACTAACACAGGTTTATAATTCAATACAAGTTTATTTTTACAATCAAGTAAGTTTATTATTATGTAGCAGAAACTAATTTAAAAAAAAAAATAAACTAATAAAAAAACTAATAAACATAAATAGGGAAACTAACATCGGTGTCGGCAGAGCATAGCCATAGCGAGCGCGAGAGAGAAGAAGAAAAAGAGGCAACGACGCACGACACAGCAATGCAGGAGAGAAGAGGTAGACGCACGACGCAAGAGAGATCAACAACGACGCACGACGCAGGGGAGATTAGCAGCAACGTACGACACAAAGGAGATCGGCAGCAACACGACACAGGGGCGATCGGTGCACGACACCGCGGCAATCGAAAGCAACGCTGCAGCGATTGGCCACATCTAGGCAATCTCATACGGGAGGAGACGTGTCATCAATATCTCGGCCGATTCGGTGCATCTCGGCCGAGATCTCGACCAAGACTGACAGGATACAGCAATAGCGCGAGAAGTCCGTATCGGGCCTAGATCTCGTATCGGGAAGCTCTGATCCCGTGAAGACTCGTCCGAGATATCTCAAAATCATCCGAAACTTCAAACCAAGGACACCAGGGTCTATTTGGCTAGATAATACAGATAAATGACCATTAAATTTTTAGTATCAGAAAAAAAATTATTAAACCACAGAGGGTGACAAAAAACAAAGTAGAAGGGCTGAGGACAGCAAAAAAAATAGGTACATTACAACCCATCGAAATATATAAAAACATAGCCCACGATGCCATTCACTCCCTAAATAGAATTCTCAAAATTGTCAAATAAACGGCTATTAAATTTTTTTATTTTTTGATAGTAAAATAAACAGTTATTCCAGACTTTGAACCCTAATCCACTCATTTGCCACACCTCCCCATGACCAAATACAGCATGGCCTCACAATCTTCTTCCTCATAAGTCACCTCTAGATCTGAATCTCATCCTTCAATCCCTATCATACCCGATAGCTCTTCTCACCTTGTTACAAACTATAAACTTCATGGCCATAATCTTTATATATATCTGCAGCAGAGGAAAGGATGGACATCTCACAGGCAAAACCTCTGCTCCAAAAATAATAGATCCCATATATCGACCATAGAAAGCTTGATGATCACTTGGTTATGTCATGGCTAATAAGCTCCATGACCACAGAGGTTGGAGAACTACTCGAGCAGAGGATGATAATAGAATACTCACTGCCACATATCTCATCAATAGGATGACAAGTTAACCCTCTGAGAACAAGATATAAGCAAGAATCGAGTAGTTAACCCCTCAATAAGCAGGAGCAAAACCACTCAAGAAAAGTAGCAAAGGATATTGAGGTAACAAATCCCTCAACCAGTGTAAGCGAGCACAAGAGCAAACCCCTCAAAACAGAGAGCAATGGAACCTCTCGGCAAGGGTGATCATAGAATTGCAGAGCGACCTTCGAAAAGCAAAAAAAGTTTTGGGAATTCTATGAATGATCATAGAGTTCAGCCAAGAGTGTACAGCCCCTCAATGAAGAGCAACATACAATGAAGCCTCACAAAGAAGAGGGATCATAGAGTCAATCTCAGGTTAAGATGTAAGCCCAAAAGGCAAAACTGATGATGTCATCTCATATATTCATATTTGAAAAGCATCGTTTCATTTATGAACTTGTAGCGTAAGAAACCAACATATTAGAGTCCACTTGAAACACATAATTTTAGCAAGAAAAACGAAGGATGATTCAAAAAGCTTGTGGAGAGAAGATCAAAGGATAGCATTGTTCATTATCTTCTAGAATTCAAAGTGAAAGCAGAAAAACTAAGGTTAGAGATCAAATGACAAAAGGGCATCTGAATTTGATTGAAAGTCTCAATTCAAAAAAAAATAGGAATTAGGATGCCTAATGAGATGAGTTTCCCTTTTCCAAAACTGCTTTTGACAGAAAGATCAGGCCAGCGAGGCCAGAAAAATTAGTTACTATCTTGCTGTTTATCGCTTACAATACAAACTGAGCTAGTCAAGCAAATAAACTGAAAAGAAGTAAGAAAGACAAATGTCATTGATTCACCCCTCAATGAGAACTAGGGCCGACAATTAGCCATCATTTCTTTTGCCAGCATCCAACTTAATTCAGGAGTTCAAAGAAACATCCACATCCTCTAAGCTTACAGAATCTCTTCTATAAAGCATTAAGTTGACAAAACTTTTACATGTTGCAGGTAAACAACACATTGATCTTCATCATCGAGTTCAATATCAAACATTTTCATACCTATAATAAAATTTCATAAAGAAGTTACTTGCTACATCACTAGTAGTCACCCACCGTAGTCCAAAAGTAAAATGCTCCTATTAAAATTTGATGATATTTCAACTATTTTATCTACCCCTTCTCTCAACTTGAACTGTAGCAAACTAAACAATGCAGAAACGGTGATGGCAGGAGAAGGCAGCAATTGTCATGGGTAGAATCGAGTAAGTGATGGCTAGAGGGTTTCAGCAGTAACAACATTGGATTCTAGTTGTCAAAGCATCATTTAAGCTTATGCAGTACTGGGTCACTTTCTTTTGGCTAGACATCGAAAATGCAAGAAAAACAGACGCTTTGGATGCTTTTCAGATCCAAACACAGGCAAAACCACACCATTTTGCGTGTCTTTTTTAAATATAAAAAAAATACAAACCTTCATCCTCACCATCTGTTGTGCCATCACTATGCTAGTACAATGATGGAACCGGCCCAGCCCCAAAATCCAGCAGACAGACCAGCCCAAGAATGAGCTCAAAGATCTAACGTAATAGCCTTAGCTACATATGGCAACCTTGGCAACCCTAGGACGACAATCTTAGTGAATGGTTACCATTTTTCTACATGCAATAATCGAATCCATCCCTAGCGCGTCAGTGAGGTGATAAGGAATCACCTACACCTCAAGTTCCTGCATTTGAAGGTCCTATCACTAGTGCAAGGGTTAAGGAAATCCAACAAGAATTGGACAAGGTGATGGCCTTCTTTTTGTCCAAGGAACCTTCCATGTTAGCAGCAGCCTTCTCCGAGCCATCCATCAACTATCCACCCATCAAGTCTTTAGAGACCATTGCAGCTCGTGAAGACCCCATGAATGATTGAATGAATTGCTATTTGTTTGTGTGTTTTTTTAGACAATTTCTTTATTTTAATTTTTAGTATTTCTTTTATCAAAAAGGTGGGGCCAACTTTAGGCCTATAAAAAGCCCTCCTTAGCATGTATTGAGGGGCAGACATTTTTTATGAATGGAAAACTGATTTTCCCTTCTATCAAAAGAGAGCTTTTGAGAGAAGAGTGCATTGTTGATTGATCTTGCTTAGTTGTTCTTGAATGTGTCAATCTCCCTAGAAATTGGTGTTTTCAAGCTTCCATAAGCCTCCTCCTTGTGCTTGGCTACCATGTCCATTGTGTAAGGTTGTAATCAGTGGGGTCTCTTCATCAGTTGGTTCAGTTCTTCATTCATAGAACAACGGTTGTTTCATTGTTTGATTTGGTTCTACTTTCTATTCCTTTTGTTTCTGTTTTTTCATTTTTCAGAGCTAACCTCTACTGTTGTCTTCTTGTTTGAGTCACGTCAAGGTTTGGTGTCTAGATCAAAAGTTTGTGTGGCTCAACCCCACACCATGAGGGCTGCTGCGACCTGATCAACATGACCACCTATGCCTGAATCCAATTTTAGATTTTGTTTGGTGCCTTGTTAATGCTTGCCACTTAACCCCAATTTTAAGTGTGTGGCTCAACCCCACACCATGAGAGCTGCTGCGACCTGATCGACATGACCACCTATGCCTGAATCCAATTTTAGATTTTGTTTGGTGCCTTGTTAATGCTTGTCACTTACAATCCATTCCCCCTCTGCCAGTTTGTCACTATAATGATAGATATTATCATTTTAATAATTAATATAACCATAATTTCTAATCGCTTATAATTTCTGAGTAACTGGATATTAGTTAATTAGTTTCAAATTAGGATTAGACTATTAGTTAATAATAAAGCATTTTCGTTTGTTTCGGTATTTTATTAATTGGGTTTTATTTGTTTTAACTCCCATGTTAGTCAGCATGGATTTGAAAAAATTATGCCTCCAACCGCTGCCGTCGCAGCCGTTGTTGCCGTTTCCGCCGATTGCCTCTGTTAACGTCGACAGCCATGCAACAGCATAGCTTCACGCTGTTAAGTTACGGCTTCCTTTCAACTATCTATCCTATTTCTGATTTTGTTTTTTATCACCGTTTGTCCAAATCTCACATGTCTTTTGCTCTTCAATTATCTTCTGTGAATATTCCTATTCATTTTCAAGAAGCTCTTGTTGATTCAAAATGGAAATCTGCTATGGTAGAGAAAATGAACGCCCTTGAGAATAACTTCACTTGGTAAATGTTTGAGTTACCCCGAAGTAAGAAAACAGTAAGATGCAAATGAGTGTTTACAGTAAAGTATAAGTCAAACAAGATGATTGAAAGGTACAAAACTAAAATAACTAAATTGGTTGCTAAAGGATACACTTAGACATATGACATAGACTATCAAGACACCTTTGCTTCTATGGTTAAAATAAGTACAGTCAGAATTATTATTTCTCTTGCAGTCAACCTTGATTGGTCATTACGCCAATTTAATGTTAATAATACATTCCTTCATAGTAATTTGACGAAAGAGATGTATATGGATCCCCCTCCAGGTTTTACTCCAAAAGAAACAAAAGTATGCAAGTTGAAAAAGGCATTATATAATTTGAAGCAGTCCCCTAGAGCCTGATTTGATCAATTAAGCAATTCAATGCAAGCATATGATTTCAAACAAGCTTTGGCTGACCATATCCTTTTCTATAAACGGAATGGTGCTAATATTACTTTACTTCAAGTTTATGTTAATGACATGATTGTTACAGGCAATAATTTGACAAAGATAGAGAAATTTCGTTGTTATTTAACGACAAAATTTGAAACAAAAGATTTGAAAGCCTTAAAGTATTTCCTTGGAATTGAAGTATCCCATTCTAAGCAAGGAATCTTTTTATCTCAACGAAAATATGTTCTGGACCTCCTTGCTAAGATTGAGAATTCGGCTTGTGCATCGGCTAACACTCTTATTGAGGTGAATCATGGTCCATCCATATATACTAATCAAGTTCCAACAAATAATGAGAGATATCAAAAGTTGGTAGGGAAATTGATCTATTTGACGCACACTAGACCTGACATTTCATATACAGTCAGTTTTGTTAGTCAATTTATACATAATCCGAGTGATCAACACATGGATGTTGTGAACCATATGCTTGCATATTTGAAGTCTTCTCCAGAAAAAGATATTCTCTTTTCTAAGCACGGACATCTCAACATTATGGGCTATATCGATTCAGACTTTGATGGGTCCAAATTGGACAGAAAGTCTACTTTTGGATACATTTCATATGTTAGTGGTAATTTGGTAACTTAGAGAAGCAAAAAATAGAATGTGGTTTCGTTATCCAATGCCGAAATAGAATATTGAGCCCTTCATCATGTTACTAAAGAACTTACATGATTACGTATTCTTCTGCGTGATCTCGATTATGAATCCAAGAAGCTCATGATGCTCTTTTGTGACAATACTACTGCTATTGAAATTGCTAATAATCTAGTCCAGCATGATCGGATGAAACACATTAAGCTTGACCATAATTACATCAAAGACAATCTTAATTCTGGACAAATAGAGGTTTCCTATATCAAACGCACGGATCAACTTGCCGATATCATGACGTATGGAGTTTCTGGTGTTTTATTCCACACATCTTTGTCCAAGTTGGCCATGTGTGATATCTATGCACCAACGTGAGGGGAAGAGTTGAAATTAGTTGTCATTAGTTGTCAAATATTTAGGATATTTAAAATATTTGATTAGTATATTTGATTGATTATGTAATTAGATTAGAATATTTGATCGATGTTGCTATTCTTAGATTTTATATCTAAATTAAACTATGGATAAGTTGTATATAATGAGGTTGTATTCTTCAATACGATTATTAAGGAATATCATTCATTCTTATCTCTTTTCAACTAACAAGTGGTATCAGAGTCAGGTCCTTGCTTCCCCACTTTCAAAAGTAAAGGAGGGGGGGAATAAGAAAATCTCTAATTTCACCCCCAAATTGCCTGTAGTGCAGTGATGCATCCCTCAGACGAAGGCATCCCTCAGCAATATCATCTGCTACAGCCTCCTTAGTAGTGCTGCAAGCGTCAGTTCCCTTCTTGTACCAGTGCACCAAACAGGCATCAACTCTCTCTCTCTCAAGTGTCGGTCCCCTTCTTGGGTCAACTAGTGCGTTTTGGCCCTTTTCAGCTTCCAATAGGTTACATACTTATATGTCGAGAGAATTTATATACAAATAATTTATAAACATTTAACATGTATGCTATGTTTTAATAGTAAATAATATGCATATTTATGCTTTCTTAATCACATATTTTTAAACTTTTAGAAGAATTTTGCAAAAACATCCTTTAAACCGTCTAGAAGATAGACAATTCTTCTACTGTCTTAGACTGTATCCCGTCTTTTCAATCTTGATCTCACCGTATCGTTGCCATGTCAAAATGTAATTTCCAATTCTTACGGCCTAAATAATTGTCGGGGGCAAAACTCATATACAAACGTACACACCTCTAAGAATGTATGTCTTCCATACATATGGGACACGAAAATACAGCCTTGTATAACATGTCGGTGCTTCAGAGTAGCTCAAAATAGCATCTCTCTTACACTGAATGTATTCTCGAAATTCACAGACATCACAAACTAATAATAATTTTAAAATAGCATTATACATATACAAGGCTTGCATAGCATTAAAAACTCAAAGGCATCACAAAGGTATATGTATTCTCTTACATATGCAAGGCTTGCTGATTATGGAAAAGCTAGAAGCAAAACCTTTTCACAAGTCAGGACTCAATGTTCTAATTTGCCACATGCCAGCTATGATCATGCGAGCTAACAATGCAAAGATGGATAAAAGATTGCCATACCTCATCAGTAATACCTCTGATTTCAGCCATTTTCATTGAAAGGCTTTCTGATAAAGTAATCTCATCTTCCTTCCACCTGATTTGTTAATCCCATCAAGCAACATACTTTTTTATTGGAAAACCAACATACATTGTAGCTACAACTTATATACATGTCTATGGAAACAAAACTAAATAGTAAATATAAATATATAAATAACCTCGTAAATGTCAGATTAGCTGCTTCAACCTTGTCTCGGAGTTCCCTCAGCTTTCCCTCCAATTCACATTCTTCAGTCTACAGCAAAACAAACATAGAATATTATAACTTTTCCATTTTTTCCATCAAAGTTCACAAACTATAAAATAAAAACAAGATAAAACTAGAAAGAAGGCAGTAAAAAAGAGCAAACAGAAAGCTATACGTGCAGTAACAGAGTGCATAAATATACAGCACAAGAAAATTGTAAACATACAACAAAAGGGCAAACACCGTGCACGGAGCTCCCATGAGCAATGAGGTCCGAAAAAGTGTCGGGCCACACAGGCTAATACAGACACAGCCATCCCCTACAATTAATTTAATTGAAAAATACCTATCTGTGACTCAAACCCATAACTTCCAAAGCAGTAACTCTACTATTATAGAAAGATTTGCCAAGGAAACACACAATGATTGTCCAAAATATTCATTGATCTAGCACATCTCCCAGGAGAAAACAAGTAATCTATGTAATAATTTTACATCAAAAGATGCATTGCTCAAACTGAAATAACTTAGTATAGGCTCGCTAAAGTCAAGAAGCCATGCAAAAAAACATAAACAAAGAAATCAATCAAAGGATCTTAGGTAGTGTTTGGTTCGAGCAATCCCAATGATTATTTTTAAAAACAATATACCCAAATTAATTTAAAACTATTTAATTTAACAATTCAGTTCTCAAAACAGATTTCATAGACTCTGTTTGACACAGCAATTTATGATTTAAATTTATAATTTTGTTTTCAAGACATATGGGTCATATAACTGTTTCTATCTATTTTCTGTTTTTAAATATAAACTCAATTTTGATAGAAAAAAAATATTTTTTTTACTTTATTCTACTTTATTACCTGGACTTATCATATTTTAAAAAAAATTATGTGATCCAATTTAAAAAAATACTTTTTTAGACACATATTCTCTCCATCCAAATAAAAATTAATTTTGAAATTCAAAATTCAACACGAACTCCAATAAAGATTCAAAATACCGACAACAGAATACATAATTTAGAAATCAAACATACTAAATGGCCAATATTTTTAAAAATACATAATTATTTTTAAAAACTGTTTATGATTATTTTTATCTTGAACTCCAAATTCAATTTTAAAGGAAACACCAAATAATTTTAAATTTTTTACTTTGACTCTATTTTATTATCACAATATTATATTTTTTTATTCAATTTTTAAAAAACACTCTATTTAAAATGCATTATCACTCTTACCAAATAAAAATTATTTTTAAATTAGAAATCAATACAAACTCCAAAAATACATAAACTAAAATTCATACCAAATAGGTCATTATCTTCTATAAAAAAACATTTAAAAAAAGCCTAACTGCCATGTTTCTTCTATAATTTACCATTAGACCTTTGGAAAACAACTATTTTGAACAACCAAATACAACAAATAATTTAAAACAAGATGCAATACAAGATAGATTCAAGCATATACTACAATAAAAAAATCATGCAAATAAAAATCAATTGAATTTTTTTTTTTTGTTTGATAACCCAAGAACACCCCACATGGCACCCGACCGACTCCCACATGTGACCAAATCTGGGGGTGGGCCAGCTCCTTTGTCCCACAACTCACCAGATAATATGACCTTAAGGAGCTTGTCCCTATGGTGTTTCGAACGTAGGACCTCTTGTGAGGCCTATGCCTGACCAAACCGTTAGGACAACCCATAAGGGGCAAAATCAATTGAATTATCAAAACCTTGAATATTAAACCCACCTGAGAAAGCTACAAAAAAATTATGCTCATTGCACACAATTAAAATGAAACAAAAGAATTTATGAAGACAAAAATATATCAACTTGGTTCAAGCATAAAGCAAAACCTGGGTATATTTAAGATGTTGCTCCTGAGTCTCATGAATTTGTTGCTCAAGCAACCCAATGCGCTTCACCATCTTCTGGATGAGGCTAGTTTTGCGGTTGCACTCTTCTTCTAGCTCGAGCTTTTCTTTCATGGCCTAACAAATGAACTTAAAGTAATAAGAGATGCTATGTATTTGTAACGTTAATGGTATCAATGACCAAAACAAAAGCATCCTCAAAAACACATGCATATGTACATCTGTGAATATGATTATCTTTTCAGAACTCACGGATGAAACAGCAGTGTAACAATTTTCCGAACTCACAGATGAAACAGTGTAACAATTTTCAGATATTTTCATTAACTGATTTCTTCTTTTATAAAGCAAGTGAATTCTTATAAAAAGGTCAGAGTGAGAAGTAAAAGGCATTATCTATGAATTTATTGCCAACAGAACATTATTTCACTTGTAACTCTTCCTTCTCCTTATAAATTAAAGTGCTTCCATACTTCCATATACCCAAGGAAAACTGCAAAACATTGTGCATAGCACTTTACAGACTTTTCCAATAATTAGTTTCATTTATGTAAATGCAGCAAATTATAAAAGAAAGATAGAAGTGAGTGGTGGTATAAAGCATGAGCAACATGGCTATATTTAACAGAACATTAATTCATTTTGTATCCTATTCCTATCCTCCCCGTACCAAGGAAAAACTTTGTTCCAGTTCTTCCCTCATTCTTCTGACTTCAGAGGTCCTTTCCATCAAATGAGTAATTTGTGATTTCTTCATAGAAAACTTTTTACTCAATTCCTCCGCCTTAGCCTGCAAAATAAATTATGTGGAAATATCTTAAAACAAGCCAAGAAATATTTACATATTCCACCCAAAATGACGAAATACCACAAAGGAAGAATCAAACTAGATGCACTCACACAAAATTTTAATTTATATAAACTATACTAGTTTGGAGAATATTTTGGTTAGAATAGTTAGGCTTTGGGCCTTTATTATTATTTTGATTACTGTGATATATTGATCTCCATATAATCATGTACCCTAGTAGGATCCCCCCCCCCCCTTCTCTGTCTCCCTCTACCATTGATATGCTTTCTCTCTAATATTTTTTTATGGTATCAACACTAGTAGATTCGTTTTGATTCCCATTTATCCTCCTCCCTCTTTCTCTTTCTCTTCTTCTTCTTTGTCTAGTCAAGACTACATGGCTGTGTGATTTGTAAGCCATGATTTTCTTGATGATTTTTTAGATGTATTTTTTAGGGTTTCTCTTTTCTCGTGCATTTATCCTCCACTGCCGGTGACTCCAGCAGGGCTCGTCTGGCTAGGGGGGGATGCCCAGATGCCACGGCAGCTGAGGTTGGCACTGGGGGGGCATCTCCCCCGGGGGTTGTGCTCAGTCTATGGGTGGTGGTTGCTCTGTTTCCGAGACAGGAGAGGACGGTTTTGCTTCTACTAGAGCTCAGGTGGTGCATGCAAGGGAGGCTCCGCTAGGTGGCCAGGTTGTTCAGCCTCTAATTGTCGTTGCCCCTTTTGTTGAAGCTCCCTTTGAGCATCTTTGATGCCCGTGGAGTTAGAGTGGGTCTTACGAAAGCATAAGGCCATTGGTAAGATCTTAGGGGTGAATTATGAGGGGTATAAACATGCTATTTCAAATCTGTTGAGAGACATTGAAGCTTGGCATCTCGCTCGAAAGGCTGCTGCCCCTTGTAGGCAACCCACAAGCGCACGAGCTTAGACAGCTTACATCTTCGATTAATTATGATGCAGGAAGTTTTTGGCCTTCAAGGGTGGGGCTGAGAAATGTTTTGACTTTTCGAAAGGATCTTGAGTTATCCCAATGAGTCTGAAAATCCTGACGTGGAATGTGCAAGGCCTTCATGATCGAGCGAAGTGCCTTTGCCTTGGCAATTTGTTCCAAGAGTGGAAGGCTGACATTATTTGTTTGCAAGAGACTAAATTGGAGTTTGTGTGACCTTGTAAAGCTTTATGGCACAGTCGTTTTGTAGATTGGCTTTTCCTTGGCTCTGTGACTGTGAGGGCAGCAAGGGGCCTTCTGTTGATGTGAGACAACCATGTTGTTTGCAAACTGGACGATGTTGTAGGTTAGTTTTCGTTGTTTTGCAAGTTTCAGTCTATTGGAGACCATAGTGTGTGGATGTTCTCCGGGGTATATAATCCTCACATTGCCAATGCTTGACGTCTATTGTGTGTTTTCAATGTTTTGTGTTTTCCGTCTGAAAAGACAGGTTCGATGGAATTTACTCCTTCGATGATTGAATTTTCTGAGTTTATTGCTGCCTTGGGCTTGGTGGATCTTCTGATGATTGGTGGGATTTTTACGTAGTCCAATAAACGCACGCAACCATCCTTTAATTTATATATATATATATATATATTTCTCTGATATGCTGTGAAATTCATATTTTCACAGTATGCTCCAACATCCTAAGATCACAAAATCTAATTCAAATAGTCAAGTTCGAAGACCAGGGGATCACATCATGATTTAGAAAGCCGATGTATAGAAAAGTAGTTTAGGTATTAAGAGTATGGAAATTCACTCATTATGCAAAATCACTAGGAAATCAGCAGAATCTGGTAATAACAAAAAGTAATAATAATAATAATAATAAATAAAGCTATATATATCACTGAAATCATATTTGAGATTTAAGAAAATAGTCATAATATTTCCAATGGGCTGATACTTACAAGTTGCATATCAATTCTTCCTTGACATGTAGGTATGCGATCTTTCAGCTTTTCAATCGTTGCACTTTGCTCTATGATGAGCCTGTCTATGTCATATACCCATGACCATGCAAGTTTTTTTTTCAGTTGTTGTACTTGTTGCGATATTTCTTCGACATGCTCCATGTTTCTTATCTTTCCTTGCAACTCATTAAGTTCCCTCAAAATGGGACTTATAGACTTCTCCAGATTGCCAACCAAATCATTTGCGTGTGATAGATGTTGCTTTATACCAACTAATAGATCATTAACTTGCTGAAGAAGTGTTGCCTTGAAAAAAAACTGAGAATTACACTGTCAGTATTGCACCATTGAAAACAGGTTTCTTCAACATGAAATTGTAAAATTGCATGCCTCTGTAGAACAATAATTGGCAGATTAAATCAAGAGGACTTAAACATACAGATTTGTTATTCTTTTATCTGTAAAACGAGAGAATTTCTGTTGACTATGAATCCTCACCTTAAATTTATCTTTGTCATTCCCTGAATGCAAAAATTCTCTGCTTTTGTCTTGACTCATAATTACGCATGGGTTCTCAACATCTATCTGTGCAATGTAATTCATTCAATCAAAACCATAGTAGATGTACCATGGAAAAAAATAGCTAATATGCTAACTTTGGCATAAGAAACAAAATTTTCTACAAAAATTAATTACATGCCACAACAAAATTAAAAGTCAATAACCAAGTAAAAACAACTGATTCCTTCCTTGTTTAGATTTATCATTTAGAATTTTTATGCTCATTGTAATAATTTCACATTTGAGTAATTTGATATAATTGAGAGTATTGACTTATTTATATTTAAATTGATTTATTTATTTTATTAGTATATTTTAGAATTTCTTTTATAAGCCTATTGCCTGTGCTTTTTTTTGCACATTGTGCCTTAAATAACTATGCTCATGAGGGAATTCCAACTAACCAAACATGATAAAATAGCCTTCTTTTTAGAATCTTGACAAGCTTTGAGACCTTGAGTTGGATTACAATCCTATTCCGTTGCATATGAGGGCATTAGGTTCAACTAACTTCCAAGTTCCAATATGAAAAATAAGCAGATCAGGAAGGAAGCTGTATGGTTATAACATTGGTAGAAGGATTTCAGGTTTCAGGTGTTGCTGAGTATCCAACAGCCACAAAGTCGAAGTGGATGAAACAAGCCTGGAAACAGTTGGACAAGGAAGCTGCTTCAAATAACGGAAGCTCAAAAGAGATGTCTACGTCTTAAGTTTACAGTTTTTTAATTCAACTTAACTCAATAAATTAGTAATCTGAGAGAGAGAGTCATTTATTATTTTATATGCATGTATTATATGCGATAAGCATCCATAAAAGTAAACTCACACAATAACCACATGAGCACTGAGTTCTATTTCTTATCAATGAGTTCTTTTAAAATACGCACAAGGAAATATAACAATAGCCTGCACAGCTTTTGCATGAAAGTGCAGAAAAACACTCACATTGAAATGGTCTATAAGCTCATGAAGTTCATCTCGCCGGTTAGCAACCCTTTTTCCTGACAGATACCTCATAAAATAAACACTATATCTACAGAATTTCCATTAAGAAAACAAGATAAAGTAGTAAGGCTAAGAAATAAACCGAGTAAACTTACATGTTTAACACATCGCCATTAAAATTTGAGTGTGTTTTGTGCATTATTCACATTTTTACATGATAAAATGTACATCTAATAAGTAGAAAAACATTATCATATCAAATTCCCAGGAAAGATAATGTGCTGTTAAAAATTAAATAAAATACTATAATAAAAGTTAATTCCTCATGTGCTTGCCCTGCCGATCCCAAGTCCAAACAAAGGAGAAAGGTTGCAGTAGGTTTGTGAAAATAACATAAAAACTGTAACATTTTTTAGTATAAAGCGCGACATTATAAAAAAAAGGTTAAGGCATTTCCTGCAAGCAATGCATTGCATCTTCGAGACCCAAGAGTAGTGATAAATAGACAATGATTACTAGGCCGTTGTCCAGAAGCAACATGCCACATCAACGCCTAAATGAGGCATCAAATGAGCTAAGACATAGAAATTCAGTTAGAAACCAGTCTTAGTTTATGTTTAGGATTTTTGAATATAGTCTCTCACATGTAAGTTTGTAGAGCTAGCAGAAGTTATGATTAGGATGGATATTAAAATTGTGTACCTTCAAAAAACCAAATGGATAGGTGAAAAAGCTAGACATATATATGCATAGAGCCACAAATTATAGTATACAAATAGAGATACTAAGAGCGGGACAGGTATTATTCTTGACCGTTAGATGATGAAGTTGTCAACATTAAGGCGATAAAATTATACTCATTAAACTCATTTCAGGTGATTAAACGATCAATGTTATCAGTGCTTACATACCATATATAGGTTTGAATGATACAAGTAAGCAATAATTTTGAGATATCTAGATATAGTTATATAAGATATTTTCATAACTTATATGTCGAGAATAGTCATTAAAGGAGACTTCAATTGACATGTCAAAAATAGTCAGGTTTGAAAATGTTCACGAAAGATTTGGATTTAGGGGTAAAAATTATATAAGGAATGCAATCTTAGACATTGCCGCATCATATGACTTGATTCTAGGGAATATTTGATTTAAGAAATTACATTCCCATTTGATCGTAAATAGAAGTGGACGAAATGTTGACCAAATAGATTTATTTTTGTGAGGGTAGGGAGAAGTAGTTGCATAGACTGTAAGATTATACTATGGGATATGTGTAGTTATGCAACACAAACTTTTAATATAGAAAACCGATATATGTTCTCAATCGTAGGATCAAATGGTGAAAGTTTGGATAGTCAAATGTCTTTTCTTAACAGATTAATCAATGAGACAAATTGAAAAGATGAGATCGATTTTAATGTAATGTAAAATAAAATGACAGCTTCTATTAGAAAAAAAAAATTTATTGAATCTAAAGATAGATGCCTCCAAATAAAGACATCATGGTGGAGCGAGAACATAAAGAAAACTACTAAGAATAAACTACTGTGTTATAGAATTATTGGCAAGGATAAAGATGCAATGAATTTTGAAAAGTATAAACTAGCAAAGAAAGAGGCCAAAAAAGTTGTGAAGGAAGCTCAAGCTAGGTGAATCAAGATTTGTATGAGTGTTTGTACTCCGAATGAGAAAAAGAAATTTATAGAATTGTAGGGAAAAAAGACTATAGACTTAGGTACTAAGAATGTATTATGGACCGCAATCACAAAACCTTAGTGAAAGAGACCGATATTAAAGAAAAGTGAAAGAAATATTTTGACAAGCTCTTCAATTGCCATTATGCTCAGGATGTTCGTAATATGAATATTTTTCCTAAAACATTAAATTGTGATTTCCTACGAATGATAAGGTCAAGTAAAGTTAAAAAGGCCTTGTATGAATACTAGAAATGTTGTAAGCCCAAATAAGATTCCTATCGAGGTGTAGAAATGCCTTAGTGAGTTTAAGGTTAAGTGGTTGATAAAATTGTTTAATAAAATCTGATAGAATAGTAAGATGTCTGATGAATGGAGTAAGAGTAACTTGGTGTCTTTGTATAAAAGCAAAGGTGACATACAAGATTACTCAAATTATAAAGGAATAAAACTAATAAGTCATACTACGATGTTATTGCAAAGGGTTATTAAGCATTATTTAAAAGAGCATTCTATAATATTGCGAAAAATCAATATCGTTTCAAATTTTGTTTTATGTCTGAAAGATCTACTATGAAAGCGATCTATATACTAAGAAGAGAAGTTTAAAGTAACAAAAAAGGATTTACAAATGATCTTCATATATTTAGAGAAAGCCTATAGGAGTGCATCAAGAATTGGCCTTGAGTCATTTCCTCTTTGCAATAATAATGAATAAGATAATCAAAAATATTCATGAAGATATACTATAGTATATGTTGTTCGTTGTAATATTATTTTGATCGATTAGATCAAAGAAAGGGTTAACTAAAAATTATGGTTGGGAAACAAACTCTGGAGACTCATAACTTAGATTAAATAGATAAAAACTGAATATATGAAGTGTAAATTTAAAAAACAAAAGAATAACGAGTAAAGTGTATTACACTTTATGACCAACAGATATCCGCTACAGAATATTTTAAGTACTTGGGATCGATAATTCATCAAAATAAATATATTAATGGTAATGTCAACTATAGAATTAAAATCAAGTGGCTTAAGTGGAGAAGTGTGACGGGAGATTTGTGTCACAGCAATACGTTATTGGGTTTAAAATGATAGTTTTATAGATAGTTCTTAGACCTTCTTTGTTATATAGAACAAAGTTTTAAACTAGTAAGAAACAATATACACAGAAGCTCAGTGTCACTGAAATACTAATGTTAAGATTAATGTGTGATAAAAGTAAGATGGATAATATTCAAAATAAAGATATTAGTGATGTTGTTGGAATAGCTCCAATTGAAGATAAGATGAAAGATAATCGTTTATGTTGGTTTGATCCTTTAGGCCATAGGACAATGAAAACACCTATTAAGAGAGTTGAGGAAACTAACATTAAACAAGATAAAAAAATAGAAGAAAAAACCAAAAATGATTTGAATAAAAGTGATAAACAAAAATTGAATTATTATATTTAAAAAAATTAGCGGCCGATAAAAATATTTGAAAGAAAAAAATTTATGTATCGAATCAAATATAAACTTTTTATTTATCTTGGTACATATAGCCAACCCCATATTATTGAGATTAAGACGTATTGGCTTGGTTTAGTTTATTATATCAACAAAAATTAGAAGAAAAAAATAATGGGAAGCTTCCAAACACCCAGCCAATATAAGCAAGGAAACTGGGTGCTGCTCAAATGGCAAACTTTAAAGCTATAGCATACTATTATTAACCAACCATTGCATAGGAAGTATAATGCAACATTAAAAAAAATATATAGTAAAAAAAATTGTAAACACCTTGTTGGTCCTTCAAAACAATGGAGCTGGTAGACTCAGATATCCTGCGTTCTATAAATATGGCATCACCATATATTTCTGGCTTAAAAGCATCTTCTCCTTGATTTTTAACTTCCACAGAAACAATGGCATGACTGCAAAACGTATAAATACACGCATACATATGCACACACAAACATTCACAATGCCGAACTTAAATAACAGAACGAAAATGAAATTTTATGACTAAAAAATGCAAGTTTATGTCGTTATGCAAAATATTGCAGTGTCTACCAGTCTAGCTTGTTGTATTTATCTCCGACTTAATGTATACATGTGGCTGCATGTTGAAATTCCCTCAATAGGCTACATGTATAACTAAATTTATAATTGCTTCTTTGAGGCTACAACGTTCCAAAACAATCAAAGCTAGACCAGAAAAAGCACAAAATGTGGGCTTTAACTGGACAATCCACTGTTTTTGCTTAGAGTGTGACATCTTATATAGAAATTTGGCCTTGATAAGGTAACCGTTAGAAAAATTGAACTCCACTAACTACATCAACCTCAGACACAATAGACCACAGCTACGGAAATGTGTTGGTTTCACCACCAAGAAAAAAAAATTATTTCTATAAGGAGATTACGTTGCTGACCAAAAAAAAAAATCAAATCCTAAGTTAAATTGAGACTACTGCAATTTGCGAGCACTTCTGTGTTATTCTCTTTAGATTAGCGAATATGAAAGCATCACTATGGCACTAATCCCAAGGACGCTAGAACTAGCATACTAAAAAAACATCACATAATAGTTCTTCCCCATTAACGTGGTATAATTTCTGGACGCCACGATGTAACTTTGAAGAAAAACCAAACAAGCAAGCGAAATGCAATTCAATAAACCTGCAACCAGTTTTTATAAACTGCTTCAGCGTGGATGCCCTCTGGGTCGACGTGGCTCGGCAGCCAAATGCCACGCACAGAGCAGTTAATATTGCACTCTTCCCACCTACAAGCAAACAATGAACATCCAAAAAAAAAAACATTTCCTCAGAAATGAAGAACATTGAAATGACGACTCAAAATAGTTGCCTAACATGATAGCGAGGAATATGTGTGGAGATAGAGAGCAAGAGAGAGAGAGAAGAAGGGTTACTTCCATTCTGCCCGGTGATGAAATTAACATGCTCGCCGATCTCGATTTCCAAGTTGCTGTGACACATGAAGTTCTCCACTCGGATCTTCGATATTACGCCAGCAAGCCCCTGCCGGGAGGAGCGTTCCGGCAAAACCCTAGGGTTCGCCATGGACTGGCCAGTCTAGGGTTGTGGGAAACCCTATAAACAGAGACGAACGGGACCAGACGAGGGAGGGAGTAGAGGCGAGAGAGTGTGTAATCGCGACTAGGGACTAATGAGTAATGATTGATGATGAAAGAGACGTCGTGATAAATGGCGGGAAAGGGCGGGTGAATTGGGTTGTGTTGCCCGCCGCGGTGGCCGTCCGCCCCGATTTTTTAAATAATCCATAGAATGTGGGGACAGGCCAAGCGTGTCCCACCTCGAAATATATCTCACCCGAGTAGTGTGGGATATAACTGACGTTGTTGTATTTTTCACGGCCCTGATGTGGATTAAGCAACTTCAGTTTTTTTTTTACGATTCGTTACGCTTTCAAATCATTGCTCGAGCCCCTGCTCGAGGCGTGCTCAAGCCTTGCCTTGAGCAGAGATTCGAGCATGAGCTGGAGTATATCTGCTCGACACCTGCTCGAGGCGAGGCTCAAGCACGCCTCGAGCAAGCCTCGAGTAGACATCGATCATCTCTCCCAAGGCTAAATCTACGGGTTTCTGGGTTCTATCGATTGTAATTTCTAACGAAAACTTCAAATGACCATAACTTTGCGTACAATGGTCCGATTTAGGCTTTTTTTTTAATTTGTGTTTTGATCAAATGCTTTGTGTTCATGGTGTTATGGCATTATGGCTTTAGTCAGATTAATGATTTGAATCATGCATGCCTTGTTGTTTTCTTTTCCGATGTTATTTGTTCTGCTTTGGTGTCATTGTTTGGGAGTTCAGCTAATCTTAGCATATATGTTCCTGTTTTCTTGTTTTGTTCATGCTTCAATCATGACTTCTAATCTTGGTTTGGCCTAGTCTGTTTTCATAGAATCTTTGTACAAAACAAAACTGTTTGAAGTCTGGCTTTTCCATGTTCTGTCTGGTTCTTGTTCAATCCTGTTTTGTCTTGGTTTTGTCCATCTTTAAAGCAAAATAAAAGGGGGGAGGAGGAAGGGAGGGCGTTGCGAGCCTATTTTTTCTTGGTTTTATTTTGATTTAGTTTGGTATACTCATTTTACAAAGGAAAGAAAACACTGAAGTTTGTGAGTTTGGTCAATCTTAAGTTGAAATATGTTTTGGTATCACGTGATTTGGGTTCTAGGTGTGCCGCCAGTGCTGTGTATGGTTATAATGCAGTTCACGTTCTTTTTGAGTTATAGGAGTCTGCCGCTAGTGTTGTGTTTTTTTTTTTTTTGGGATCTGTTAGAGGTTAACTCACTTTGTTTTGTTTTGTTTTTTTATTTACTGGGTCAATGTTATTTCACAGCATAGTTTTCTTATTTATTTACTTGTACATGGCTTTAGGTAAATGTTAGTGTAACCATTGGAATTTTTGTATATAGGGGTTTAGGACCCAATGCTATTGTAACTGTAAATCCAATATTTAGTGAAAAGAAAAAAAAGAGAAAAGAAGAGAGAACAAAAAAAGAGAAAAAAAAAGAGAAAAAAAAAAGAGGAGAAAGAGATAAACGAAAAAAAGAAAAAAGGAGAGTGTAGATTTGTTTTTTTTATTATTATTTTTGTGGATGACACTCTCACATACCTCACTTGTGTCTTTGTTTATTTATTTATTTTTAGTATTTTTAAAAACAAAAAAACCAAAAAAAAGGGAGCCTTTTCTTTTAATTTAAAAACATGATCCTACAATAAATTTTCTTTTAATTTAAAAACGTTAAAAAAAACAAATAAACAAACAAACCTTTTACATTTAATTGTTTAGAATTTTCAACACTTGGCCTTTTGTTTTTCTTTTCTATTTAAAAAAATTATCTTGGTTTGATTTTCCAACACGTAGATTTTTATGTGCTTTTCACTATTTCTTATCCTTAGTGCTATTAGTTGCGTGCGTTTTAGAAATAAATAAATTCAATTTTAGCTTAGATTTAAGTTTTAGTATTTAAACTTTAAACAAAACCGTAGGATTCCCTTTAGAGATTTAGAAATAAATTGAGCTTATTTACTAACGTAAACAAAGAATGTAAAAATAAAACGATAAGGATCAAATCATTATGACTTCCCTTAGATGCTTAGGGTAAATTGAACTTAATTTCAACTTCAACAAACAATTTAGAAAAATAAAGGGTAGAACTTTAGACTTGAGAAATTCAACATCACTTTCAAACTAGTTAAACCTAAGTAATTGTTAAAACAAGTTAGAAACCTCAAAGCTCTTAAGATATGTACTGAAAAGGCGTTGTGGGGGTGCTAGTTCTTTCCCACGCGTAACCAACTCCCGAGCCCATTACTAGCGGCATAGATAATTTCCTTTTAGGTGACCGACCGCACCCCAAAAATGGTTGGTGCTGACTCCGTATTTTTTATCACCATTCGGATGAAGGTTGGGGGGAACCGCACCCTCAAAAAGCGGTTTCACTCTCGGACAAAATCCGGTGATGACACTTACCATTGACAATTGCTCAACTAATGATGTGATGGTAAATCTTATTCTTGATAAATTAAGTACCGACACACTTTTGTTGGGAGGGTCATTTATTCACATGTGTTGTAGTGCTCATATTTTAAACCTAGTTGTGAAGGATAGTTTAGATGCGATTAAAGATGGAATTTATGAAAATTCGTGATAATGTGGCATATTGGACAACAACACCTAAAAGGCAAGAATAGTTTGAAGAAACACGTCGGCAGTTGCACATAAATATTAAAAAAAATTGGGGCTTGATTGTTTGACATGATGGAAATCCACATATTTGATGCTTCAAACTGCCATATTATATAAAAATGTTTTCTTTCGCTTGAAACATCGTGAGTCTCAATATAAACGTTATCCAAGTGAAGAAGAATTGGAGTTTGCTAATGTCATTCCTGTGAAATTGAAAATATTTTTTAATGTGACAGAAGTGTTCTCTGGAACTAACTACCCCATAGCTACTCCCTATTTTTCAAATATTTGTGAGATTAGATTGACATTGTCTAAATGGTTATCTTCATATGGGATTGTTCAATTAATGACATCAAATATGATTCACAAATTTGATAAGTATTGGATAGTAACTCATGGAATTTTGGGAGTTGCCGCTGTGTTGGATCCAAGATACAAAATTAATTTGATTGAGTATTACTTCTCAAAACTGTATAAAAAAGATTGTTGTGATCAGATTGGGAAGATGTGTTCTCTATGTTATGATTTACTTGATGAGTATCAATGCAGATTGAATAAAGATCAAGCTATTTCATCTTCTTTAAAGTCATAATCTATTGATTCTACCAATGAAGATAATCTTTCGGATTATAATTTGTTTGTTGGTATAAAAAGAACCACCAATTGCGTGCATGTAAAATCAGAGTTGGGTCATTATTTGGATGAAAATGTTTTGTCAAGAACAACTGATTTTGATATGCTGGGTTGGTGGAAATCAAGCAGACTCAAGTATCCAACCTTGCAAGCAATTGCTAGGGATATTTTAGCTATTCATGTATCCACATTATCTTCTGATTCTAGCCTTCAGCACTAGTAGTAGGTTGGTGAGTCCACACCGAAGTAGATTACATCTAAAAACATTAGAGGCATTGATGTATGCTCAAAATTGGTCGTGGGCTACTGAGTTCAAAGGTAAAGTATAAATTTTTTTTATGTTTTCTTTTCATTCATGTAATTCTCAAATTTATTTTGTTTCGATTTATATTATTTTATTTCTAGGTAATTTGTCAATAAAAACATATAGTTATGCAACAATATATAATGATGCAGATATGAATATTGATGAGTCATGTATTAATGTGGTAAGTAATATGTATTATTATGTATTAATGTATACTCTCAGATATATTTTTTAAAACTTTAGAATTAATGTTTCAATATGTTATTTGTTCAAAAATAGAAGGATCACATGTTGATATATGATACTTTAGTTGAAATGTTCTAAATCATAGAGAAGCATACTTTAGTAATTTTACAACTCTTCTGGGCTTCCTCGTGCATGGCAAACGGGTCACACTATAATTGTACAATAGATTTTCATTTTAATTAGATGTGTTGTTCTTCCACGCATGAGTTCACTGGTAGAAATTATATATTATGCATGGTCTAATGAATAATGAGAACAATTACTGAAGAATGATGAGTCCTAGCTGCCACATGAGGTAATCTAGATTTATTCATTCTTTTATTTTGCAGGACTGAAATCATTATTCTGTGATGACTTTTTGGGTCTTGGATGTTAGAAATTGTGATCACATTAAGGAAGAGCATGCAGGAATTGCATAGTTTTTGCAGAGTTCTCTACATTATGCATAAATTGCTTGTAAAGATTTAATTTTGAACTGGCTGGGCAGTGGGCAATGCTGTTGTGTTTTATTTTTCAACATTTAATTTTGGACTGGTAGATTTAATTCTAAACTATCTCAGTGGGCAGTGGGCACATTGATGCTGTGTTTTATTTTTTAAAATCTAGAATGGCTGTGCCAATGCTGCATTTATTTTTTATGATTTAATTTTGAACTGGTGTGTTTTATTTCTTTTCTAATTTAATTCTTAAATCATTGGGCATTGACAGTTCATTTAATTTGCTTTTGAGAACTGGTGTGTTTGATGTTGCTGGGCATTCATTTAAATTCTGAACTAGTATGTTTATTTTGCTTGTGTGTTTGATGCTAATGGGCTTTTATTGAATTCGGGTGGGGTGGGGAGGGGCGGGGCGGGAAAACAAAAATTAAATACTTATCGGGGTGAGGATGAGGACCTATATTCCTCAGAAGGGCGGGGACGAGGCAAGTGATTTAATCCCTGCCGGGGTATGGGGCGAGGACGGGGCAAGGCAATACCCGCCCCGCCCCCACCCTATTGCCATTCCTATGTAGATATGATTATAGGTTGAGACCCCCTTTAAATTTAGGGGCCTAAGTTATGGCATTTTGCTTGTTTAAGGATTGGCTAGTCAACTGATGCCTTATATAGGGCTAGATGGAGGTTGAGGTCCCCTATATGGCTAGTTGATAGTGTTGAAGTCCCATATGTGGTTGGTTTGGCACTACGCTTCCACATATGGCAAGTTAGTTAGGAGAGCCTTTCATGCACTGATCAATTGTGGAGGGGTAACAGTGGTATTAATTACTTGTCTATCTAGGTTGTTTTATGTTGGCTTGTTTTGATATGACTATGGTTGATATACATGAATATATGATTGTTTGTGAACTTTTGTGATTGCACGTGTATCACTTAAGATACTACACTGGCACATGCATATACTAAGCATGTATGTAAAGACCCGTATTCTTGGTCTTAGCTAGGAGTGGACTCTGTGTTAGAGTGACAATTGGAATGAGTAGATGTGAGCATGTAATCAGGTTCGAAAAGTGTGGAAGTTTGACTATACTTGGACTCATTTTGGAGTCCAGAGTCCCGTGGTTGGAAGTCGAGATCCCCTATATGGCTGGTTAATAATGTTAAAGTCTCATATGTGGCTGGCTTGGTGTCGTATTCCCACATATGGCTGGCAATGAGATAGCCTTTGTCTGTATTGATGAATGATGGGTAACTGTAGTATCGATTGTTTACTAATTTGGCCTATCTTGTCGGTTTGATTTAATGTACATGGATATTAGCTTTGTTGTCATTTGTAAATTGTTGTGGTTGCAAATTTGTCATATAGAATACTACACTGTCACATGTATACAAGAAGCATGTAGTCTTACGTTACTATTAGTAGGGTGGTGTGGAGTCATAGGTCACCTAATGGGTTATTGTGCTCACACTACTCTATTGATATTTTTCTTTCATGTCCTGACCGGAGGTAGCTACCAAATTGTCGGCTGCCCATACCAAACCTTTTGATGTAAGGGATTTCCTATATTCACTTTTTGTTGGGTTGTCAGTTATGTATTATTATTTTTCTTCTCAGACAGGGGTTTGTGGCAGTTATACTAATTTGAAATATTTCTCCTTGTCTTTGTATGAGTTTGGTTTCACACATGACATGTTGTGGTTGAATATGTAATGGAATGATTGACATGTTATTCAGTTATATGTCATTGTAAATGTACATGAATACCCTTACTATATGATTGTATAAGTGCATTTAGAACAACATCTATTGTGTGTCCCTATTGGTGTTAGTCACTAATCCTTTGCCTTCGAGTACGAGCATGAGGCAGTCGCATTTCCAATTTTGGGTCTCGTAAAGTTGTGGGCGTGACACCGTTGTCACATATCTACCCATGACAGGTCGAATCATCCACTCTGATCAACTCTGCCTTATCTAGCCTTGCACAGTCATATCACCTCCACACTAGCACCATCTAAGATCAAGCCATTGTTGCAACTATGTCCATGCTATCTGCCACCATTTGTTGTTGCCATAGCCTTAAGCCGTTGAATCCTCAAGCGAAAAGGGAGAAGTAGCGTTACGGTGCAACTACCGCACGTACATATCATTGGGGGAGAGAGATAAATGTAGAGATAAGGTTGGGGTTTGGTTTTGAAAAGGCATATAAAAAGATTGATGCAATGTGGAAAATTAACATGCTTGTAGTTTTAATGGCACTACTTAAACATGTCATTATTAATTAGAATTGACGATATTTTCTATAATGTGTCATTAAAAAACCAAATACAAAGACACTTTTTTAGAAAGTGTCACCTTATAGTATTTTTAATGACACTTTTAAAAGTATCATTAAAACCTTAAAAATTGTGTCCTCTTTATTACTTTTCCCGATAGTGTTCTTTACATCTCGTCATATGGATTGAACATCCATTATCAAGGATCCAATGCTTATCCTTGATCTCAGCTTTGAGTGCAACTTCAGCAATATAAGCTACTTTCTTCCTATTAATCATGTACTTTTTCTGTTCAATAGAAGTGAAGTTTTTTTCTTTCTCCTTTTGCTTCACTTCCTTGTTATGTTGATAAGTTTTCTTTTCCTTCTTTTTAGAAGCAATGACAAGGAGAGATTTTAGACAACTTCTTGTGTTGTGTCCACACATCTCATACTCATCTTCATTTTTCAAAATAGCAAATTGATTATGTGTGGAGATTTGTTTAGGTTTCCACCAACATTGATCTTCAGTATGTCATTGCTTCTAAAAGTATATGCAAAAGCTTATTGCTGACATCCTTCTCTTCATTGTATTCAAGCTCCCCCGAGAATGAATCATTTGATAGAGAACTTGAACTTCTTGCCTTCACCAACAGCCTATTACTCTATGACCCTAAACTTTATGATAGTAATAATAGCCTTAAAAATAATATCTTTTTAATTGTCTAGTTTGTGTTATAAATCTAGACTCTGTTAGAGAGAGAGAGCGTGTGTGTTGAGCTTCCTATGATTCTCTGAAATTTTCTATACCTACGAACATAAATTTAATATTTGAATATGAAAGAATATATCTTTTTATTATAAATATTTTTATAATTTTATGAAAACATTTATTTTTATCCGGACCCAGCCACCACCTCAGTGAGTCATAAAAATCCCAGACCTGCATCAACATTCCACCAGAGCCCCCTTCCAGTCCTTTACAGCCGTGGCCCGGCACCTACCAACATTCCATCTTCACTAACTACCACCAAATTTGCCGGAGTTTCACCAAGCCGACTTAAAGCATCCCTCTGCAGTCTAGATCCGACGAAACCGCCCCGACGGCCTTGCGCAGCTCTCATCGCCGCCTATAGATCCGCCCAGGGCGCAGACTGCCAGCTCGAGTCGCAGCGTCCACGCCAGCAATCAAGCCAGACCCTGCCGCCGTTTCAGATTGGGGAGAGAACGGAGGTGAGGCTGGTAGCGATTGCAGGCAGGGACGCCCGCTGTTGTAGTGCCGTTGCTTCCAACCACTGCCGTCGCCTCCTTAACAGCCAACGCCGACGGATCGCACGCAGAGATCGAGCAGCGGAGAGAACGTGAGGAGTGAGAAACAATGGTAGATGAAAGAAAGAAAGAAAAGGAGAGGCAATTTGGTCAAGGTGGAAAACGGGGGAGGGGAGAGAACAAATTACAATTAATGCTGCCCCATTAATGCCGCGTTAGATTGTTGGTAAGTAAAAGACTCGTATTAAGATTGTGTAAATAGGATCGGATTGGTGCTGATATGCCTCAAAAATTGAATATTAATATAGTTTGCAGTTGTGTACATAGTACATCGCATTAATCATACTGTAGACACTATCTCCTCACGTATATAAGAGGAAATTGCATTATTTAACTCTGTTAAATAATAGCTGATTGCAGTCCCAATTATCAAAAATAAAATAAAATAAAATCACAATCACTGAAAATTTAGTGCTATAACTGAAAGTGGACTTTGGTGGTCATTGAATACGGGATAGCTATTATTAGCCAGCGTTTTGGCTATAATAAGTTGCAAACTACACGGCAATCAAAGCCTCACCACGAACAAAAGGTGAACAAAATTGATGGATTTTTAAAAAATAAGAAGTGCTGGAAAAAAAAAAGGAAAATACAATATTTATTCTTAAAATTAAATTATAACAACATCTTCACTGTTTTAAAGTTTATCTTTATATTTAATCGGTCTCATATGCCCTTTTTTTTACAATCCAATAAATATAAAAGAAACTATAAATAATTTCCCACATAATTATACTTATATGGTGGGTATAAACAATATTGTGCACGTAACATAAAGTTTAATGTAGTTACATTAATATTAATTTTATTTTAAATTTTTTATTCATATCAATTTAACATAACCGTATGAAAAGTAATCCTACTCGAATTAACTTCATATTTTTTCATAAATAAACAAATAAAAGTAAGAGAAAGAATTTAATGAATTTGGTCAATTTACAATTAATATTAATAGTAGGAATACATGGTAAGCGGGTTTTAAAAATTAAAAGGACAGAGAATACACAGCGTGGTTAACTGCACATGTACTTACTTCCACGGACATACACTGTGAAAAGCAAAGCCACACACAACGCAGCTTGGCTTCCCAAAAATAAAATACCTCACCCCAATCCCAATCCACTTCCAACACTTTTCAAACGCCACTCACTTCTTCCTCTTTTAAACTCAGATCCAGAGGGAAACAAACACACACACATACCTCACACACAACCAAAACAGAACTCTAATTAAAAATCTCGATTCCAATCTCTAAATTTCAATGGAGAAGAAGCACAAATGCAAGATATGCAACAAACGCTTCCCCAACGGCAGAGCACTGGGAGGACACATGAGATCTCACCTTGCCAAGCTGCCGGTGCCACCACAGGCGAAGCCGCCCGTCCGCCGACCCTCATCCGAGTCCTCGACGCCGTCAGATGTCTCCTCCGTCCCGACCGACTTTGACTGCGCCAGCGAGACGTCGACGCCGAGCACGAACCCTCGACCCAATAAGAGGCTGGCCGCCGCTGCGCCGAGCTCCGCCTCCGACACCAACCCCGAGGAAGAGGACGTAGCGTTTTGCCTTCTGATGATGTCAAGAGACTCGTGGACAAGAAGAAAAGATCATGATCGACGTGAAGACCACAAGAGCCCGAAGACCTCGGACGTGACCGGAGCCGGCGGAGGGTACCGCTGCGAGACGTGCGATAAGACGTTCCGGTCGGGGCAGGCGTTGGGAGGGCACAGAGCCAGCCACAGGAGGAGGACGAGGGTTGCAACTCATGGGCGTTACGTTGAAAATGTTGTCGCTTGTGGAGTTGGTGACAGCGATGGTTTGGCAGCTGGCATTGAACACCAGACGTATGAGTGTCCCTTCTGCTTCAAGGTGTTTGAGTCTGGTCAAGCATTGGGCGGTCACAAGAAAGTTCATCCACCCAGTGAGAATAGCAACAACGTTCACGACGGTGCTTCGGTTGCATCCTCTGCTGTCAGGCATAACAGTAATCGATCCAGTCCGGCGAATAGGTTCATTGATCTGAATCTGCTGCCGGCGTCGGTCGATGACAACAACGATGATTCCGTCCAGTTTGCCGATTTCTCCGTCGTGTCCCAAGTCGCAATGGATCCTAAATAAATGTATTATATATTTTATGTAGGTTGCGCGCCGTAGAATTTTCCTGTTCTACCGGCGAAGGAAAAGAATTCGTTGCGTCTTGTGTACATTGATTTAGATTCTCCTTTAAAACAAAAAAAGCTTTTTGGAAAGTAGCATAACAATATTTTATTATTATTATTATTATTATTATTATTATTTATACAGGTGTTATTAAGTATATTCGAAATTTCTTTTAATTTGTAAACTTAAATTTGAAATTTTTTGTTTAATTTTAAATGATATGTTGTTGAAAACTTAAATAATATATAAACAAAATTTGTTGTTTCCATGCGTTTAATTTTAAATGTTATTTCTAAATATAAATAAAAATAATATATAAATACAACGTATTATATATCGATGACAAATAGTTATGAAATATGACTTAGTATTCATATAACGAGAATATTATGAATATTTATTTATCTCGATATAATTGACATTTGAATTATTTATTATAAATTTATAATATTATTTTATCAGTTGAATATTAGAATGAGTTCAAAATGAGTTTTTTTCCATAATATATTAAAATAAAAACAATTAATGACAATTCTAATGAAAAGGCATTTAACTTATTATTATACATTTTAAAACTTTGTTATTTGATAATTAATTAGTTTCATAAATTATAATTTTTTTATATATTCTAAGAAATACAAGAAAATTTGTTATAGTTAAAAAAACAGAAAAATAAAAAACATATGATGTCTTTAAAAAAAAACAGTGAAGCCAAACGCTTTTGCAATTACATAGTTTTTCCTTCTTTTTTATTTATTTATTTATTTTACAATAATAACTAAACCTTCCTATCTCTAAAAATTCAAATTTCTCGAACCAACAACTTCACCCGCATGTGATGTGTCTCAAACACCAGCACTAGGTGATCGGTAATTCTTCAACCTGATTCAACTGGGGATTACGCGTGGTAATACAAAAGAAACAGCAAAGCGGTGGGGATTAAAAACAAAGCTTCCCCAGGATTGGTAAATTAAATTACGCAGAAATGTCTGGGAAATAAGGGGCAATTCCTTATTTGAGGCAAACAAGGCATCTAATTTACGCACATTAAGCGGTGGGCATTAAATTTACGCAAACAAGGCCAAAAAAAAATAAAAAAGACACTTAAATTGCACTTGATTTTAGTAAAGCATTTAATTTACGCACATTAAATTAAAACTTGTGGCTTTCTTGTTCGATTGTTTTTGTGGCAAACAAGTTACGGCCATAGGCCAGATGCTGGTCATCCGATTTACTACTTTGTCCTCCGACAAATATCCATCTGTTTCCTTCGCTTGTGCAAATTTGGGGGCAAAGATCAGTCAAATAAATATTAACCATACATGTCACCTGACTCACCTCGGATGCTTTTCTTCATTTTTGGGCCAATAATAATATTTATTATTATTATTATTATTATTATTCGAGAATATTATTTAGGTACTAACATGAGTTGCAGGTACCAACTTGATAGGACTTTGACGTCAATTTGAACACTTGGGCTCCTTTGGAGCCGAGGTGTGAATTATAATTTTATTTTATTAAATTAAAATTTAAAAATTATTTATTAATATTTAATTTTAATATGAAAATTCAAAGGTAAAAAACAAATTGATTCATTTTTTATGTTCAATTTTGTGTGTTTCTTATTTTGATTTTAAAATTTTTAAAATTATTTTTCATGCTAAACTATTGGTTGGCATATTTAAAAAAAAAATTCTAATAGTAACAACCAACAATGCCAATATGTTGGTTTTTACTTGTCTTCCATGGAAAGTGGTTTGTCGCGGCTACCAAACTCCCAGAGGCAATTTTGTGGGCTTTCGTAGCATTGGCGTTGTTGTACGTACTACATTTCTGTTGCTTTTGAGGATTAACAGTTCCCCCTCTCTCTCTTATGCATTGCGTCCCGTTTGCGTCTCCGACTAATGTGTCACGGGGTCAGGGTTTTCACCCGTGCGGCACTCGATCACCCTGGTGGATGCTCCGAGTAAGTCATACCGATCGAGGCACACGTAGACTGGTTTCGCCCTGCCTTGAGCTCATCAGGAGAACGACTCCAGTTCTCGATCAGTTTGTGTAGGGATGGCCAAATCCCCTCTTCATCATCAAGTTTGAGACTAGCGGCGTACTCCCCGCATTTAACCAGGTCGGTATGTCTGAACTCTGAAGGGGCTCCATCGATCTCCCGCACAAATTGCAGTGGAGCCTATCCCATCCGTACCAGCTACGCTTTCCGCTCTGCCCCTCCACAAGTAGCATGCACCTGCACAACTTGGGAGACGCTCGCCAGCACCCCACTGTTCAAGGTGTGACATCCTCCCCCTCTTGATTTTACAATGTTCTTGTTGCATCAACGAGTTCGGAGGAACTAAGATCGTTCGACAGCGCGCTCCTCTCGATCGCAACATTACTCTATC
The DNA here is from genome assembly GCA_023512835.1 of Taxillus chinensis. Classification (NCBI taxonomy): domain Eukaryota; kingdom Viridiplantae; phylum Streptophyta; class Magnoliopsida; order Santalales; family Loranthaceae; genus Taxillus; species Taxillus chinensis. The sequence goes on from CM042085.1 coordinate 30,993,532, forward strand.
CCATCCTCGGGTACTCCACCATAGCTCGGTGGCCAACAACTTGGGGTACGCGATGTGTGCAAGACCTTCGTCTGGTCGACCCCCGTCTGTTATGGGCTCCCTCCCAACGTGGGATCAGGGACCACACATGTTTCCGCGAGAGTACTTCGGTAAACTTTTGGATACGGGCTGCAATTGCTCTAATACCACTTTGTCACGGAGTCAGGGTTTTCACCCGTGTGGCACTCGGTTACCTTAGTGGATGCTCCAAGTAAGTCATACCGATCGGGGCACATGTAAACTGGTTTTGCCCTGCCTTGGGCTTATTAAGAGAACGGCTCCAGTTTCCAACCAGTTTGTGCAAGGATGGCCAAGTCCCCTCTTCATCATCAAGTCCGAGACTAGTGGCGTACTCCCTACATTTAACTGGGTTGGTACGTCTGAACTCTGAAGGGGCCTCATCGATCTCCTGCACGAACTACCGTGGAGCCTATTGTAACGCCCCCAAATCTGGACTTCCAGACCGGGTGCGTTGGACAAATAAGATATTACAATTATATGAATAGTAATTTATTACTCAACATAAATTTGATGGTTTATTTATTACATCAAAACTCATTACAAGATCTTTAAGGTTTAGCGTTTAGAGACTAGGTGTTGATAACCCATTATAGTTTACATGACATATAAATACTACATGCATAATCTTCTTATGATTTTATTCCAAGCATTCTGGACATCATTATCCTATCATCCTTGCTTTCTCATAGTTCCATGGGGTTGGAAGAAAACATGAAAGGAAATGAGCTCAAGTAGCCTAGTAAGGTTAAAAGTAACGAATAATATATGGAGAATAATTAACTCATGAAAGAATAAGAATATCTACTCATCTAGGTTCACCACCTAGATATCTTGCATAACTTGTTATCAACTGGATTGACACTCTCCGGTGATGTTCTTTACCCAATGCATTGGAGGTCTTTCTGGAACCACCCATAAACATATTGCCAAACATAAAACATATCTTCATAATTTTTCAAACAATCACATCAATGGTAAATTTCAACGTAAAGGAAGGTCTTGCAATAATAGACCTGATAAGTAAAAGGGTTATTCATCATTCAATAAATTAGATTACCAAATTCCCAAGAAGTGCCAAAGAAAGTTAATTCTTCTTAAAATAATATAATGAGGAGAAATCTTGAGATAGAAATATAGAGAATAAATAGGAAATGAATTTTCACGTCGGAGATCGTGGTAAGGAAAGGGAGAGGAAATCTTTACTATCTTTTTGTCTTCCGCGTTTATAAACCTTGAAACAAAAATTAAAAGTTAATATTTTAGTTTTAATAATAATAGTATATTCATAAATAATATATTGAGAGACATATATAAGTATATTATGGTGGAAAAACTTTTTATGATAATAATAATAATCTATACGTATACATATACATATATAATATACGTATATACTATATAATATACATATATATATTGAGGGGCAAAGCCATCCATAATATCTATATGTATGAGGAGACTTAGTCTTCCATGGAATAATAATAATCTATATATACACATATACGTATCATATACATATATATATTGAGGGGCAAAGCCATCCATAATATATATATGTATGAGGAGGCTTAGTCTTCCATGGAATAATAATAATATATATATACACATATACATATTATTTAATAAATATACATATATATATTGAGGGGCAAGGCCATCCATAATATATATATGTATGAGAAGGATTAGCCTTCCAAGAACATGATTAATATATGCTTGAAATATTTACCTTTTGGAACTTCCAACGGGTGAGAGGAAGATTGAGAGAAGAGAAGGCTTGGAGGACTATTGGGGTGTTAATAGAACTTTTTAGAGAGTATTTGGAGGAGAGTTTTGTGGCTTATTTGAATGGAAAGAGTGCCTGAGAAGGGAAGTGAGGCATGCTATTTATAGGTAAGGTGGTAAGTGTAATAGTGTGAAAAATAGTGTACGAATTTGACTTTGGCATTAAATTAAATTATTTAAAATATATATAATACTTTATTTTCCTCATATTATCTCTTATTAAAAACGTGGTTATCTTCTCCTACCATTTAAAAATGTTTTAAGACTTTTAAACCTAGAAGGTTCCTTTGGCATTAAAAGTCCACATTGGTGTACTCCCTACTAATTCAATTATAACTTTTTTAATTTTGTAGTTTTTGACAAACGGCCAATTGTATTGCATTACTAACTCAAATATCTACAAATGGGTATCAGTTTTATAATTTCTACCTATGTATAACAAAAGTTATTGAATTTTGAAGTCATACTAAATGTTTACCCGTTCATACTGAACCTATGTGTAGTATTTTAACTTCTGGAATTGATTGGCTTCATATTAAATTCTGAAATTTCTACACGTTTTAGATAAGTCATAAATGAACAAATGGGCTTTGGTTTCATGTCAATTGGATCTGTATAACTCAAGTTATGAATTTTTGAATGGGACCTCCAGAATCTGCCTCATTCAAATTTTTGGGCCTTACCTATGTTTTATACTTTTGGTAAAGTTAAGGCTTGTAATACTTACTTACCCATAGTAATTTGGTTTAAGAAACTAAATGACATAATATATAGCATCTAAACTTTTTATGACGTATAATTTTTTTTTTATAACGTATTTAATATTAACGCGAATAAAATAATATAATTGCGTAATCAATAAAGTAAGATAACATTATATTCCATGACTTCTTACTTTATAAACCTATATTATTATAAAACATTATTACATACTCATACCTATTTATAACAATTCAAACGGATACTATTCATAACGGTTAGTTACTTATTCCAATGGTTAGTTACTATTATAACTGCTAGTTACTATTCTAACGGCTACTTACTAGTCACATGCTACTTAAATGACTATATTGGGTACTTATTTTTATTGTGATAATATCTAAAATATTCTTTCTAACTATTTTTAGTAATGACATTATTATTATTACTATTTAAGGAAGAGCTTAATTTTTTGCGGGTCTTACACCTATTCTGTCCGCACCAGCTACGCTTTCCGCTCTGCCCCTCCGCAAGTAGCGCACACCTGCGCCACTTGGGAGACGCCCGCTAGCACGTCGCTATTCGGGGCATGACAGATGTGACTATTGTCATATCACTAACATTACTTAAAGCTTAACGTGCAGTGCACCACATCTGAGATAAAGAGAAAGAGAGTGAGGGAGATAGGAAATGGTCTCGAACAGTGCATCTGGACAAGAGAAGGTGAAACATGACATAAAATCTAGATTTACAAATGAAAGAGTGTTTTTTTTTTAAAATCCGATAGCGGCAAACCCCCACGGAGTTTGGGCGCCGTAGCTCTCACCGATACCTACAAATCAAAAAAATGAGCCTAAAATGGACTACTGTGCGCAAATTATGGCAATTTGAAGTTTTCGTTAAAAATTACGATTAACTAAACCTAGAAACCTGTCACACCCCTAAATTCCGAAACCCGCAGAATCAGGAACACGACTTTCCCACGCCCACTCTAGGGGTCGAGGGGTTGGTGACCGATTCAATCCTGTACAATACTACAACAGGGGTAGATTTGTACCCCAATATGATAAATCCAAAATTTAGTAAATGAGCATAACAATGCAACCAATCCATATAAATGTACAGCACACCAAACCACTCACAAATAGTCCCACCAATTGGGTTCATACAACTGTCATGGACCCAAGTCCGGAAAATAAATAACTAAACCAACAAATAAGTCCATAAAAAAGAATCCTACATAAAGAGATCCTGACCTGCTCCGCTATGGCTCTAACAGCTATCCCCTACAACCTGTAGGAATTAGAAATAAAGTAGGGTGAGCACGAGTGCCCAATAGGTGATCCACTTCTCCACTATTCTATTTCATAAACTCCTATGTCTATATGAACCGTGTATGTTTGTGCCGGTGAAGTGTTATATTCCAACACAATTAAATTCCATCCAATCACAAATAGAACATCACATCACATTTTAAATCATTGAAGGTTCATGAAGGCAAACAATCACCCATGGCAATTCCTGCTACCAACTCCAGGAATTTCAAATCACTATAAGACAGCCATATGTGGGACCTGCGGTGCCCCTAACGACAACCCGCCACATATGGGACCCGGATTAACCAGCCACACAGGGGATCTGCGGCTCCTTGCCAGCCCTATGCGAGACCCATGGTTAATCTAGCCAATTCTACCACCAACCTCACGCACATAATTAAAAGAAACATTTACTTTAAAATTAGAAATCATTACATGACAACGCAAGATATTGAATTGACCAAACCATAATGATAACATGCTACAATTAACAGTTTTGACACCATCACATATTGGTAAGCTCAGAAAATATCATTTCCAATCAAAACTAATCAAACTAGGCCCGGAGAATATATATGTATATAATTACTATCAATTACTATTAACAAAGTGTTAAGTTCCACACAAATATTTTCTTAAAGATTTATTAATTAACAGATTACAGAATTGTATACAACTGTGTATATATTATTTTCTACAAATTTTCTATTAAGTAGTCCCCTTCCCCTCCATGTCAGCACAGGGCTGATTGTTTCAGCGTGTGCACGGGCGCAAGGTCACGCCGGCCCTCACGAGCTGGCGCTAGTTTGCGGGGGCGGCACTAATGCCGCCGCCCCTGCCTCCCCTCCATGACAGCGTGGAGTTCTGCCACATAAAGGAACCGAGGCCAGAGGCCTCAGCAGATTTTTTTTTCTTCGTGTGCCTGGAGTGTCACCTTGCGTACGGAAACAGGCCAACGGACCCACGCTCCTACTAGTAGCCGACTCGCAGAGGATGATGATTGAGGATAAGAAGGTGATCAAGAACACATACAGAAACATGCAATAACCCAACGACAGCAGCGAGAAATAACCCAACGTATATTTATAACCTCAACGTAAAACAATAGCTACATAACCCAACGTTCATGCAATAATGAGGAATCAAGGATTAAGAAACGAGGAACACCTACTTGGATTAAGTTTCAAAGAATCAATGGAACTGCTTCTGTTCTTCCCTTGCCACGTTTTACGCACGCGCAACGGACTTAGGGTTTCACCCTAGGTTCCCCCTATTTATACTTACCAATGCATAATAATAATAATATGAATAAAATTTAGTAATAATAATAATAATAATATAATTAATAATAATAACCATAATTAATAATATAATTCATTACAAATAATAATCACGTTAAAATTAATAATCTCAAATATTAAAATAATATTAATAACCACGCTATCAAAGATATTTCGAACTCTATTTGGCCTAACTTCCAACCTCACACAGGTACGAGTCTTTACAAAACCCATAGATCTAGCAGTGGAATAGATGATCAATGCCTGATCGAGGCTTGCTTGACGCTCGAGACTTGCTCGACATTAGAGACTCGAGCACGCCTCAAGCAGGATGGCTCGAGCAACGTGCTCGAGTGTATATGTTCGAGCCCCTGCTTGACACCTACTTGAGCAACTTGCTCGAGCCTCAAACTCAAGCACACCTCGAGCAGGGTGGCTCCGAGCGTATATGCTCGAGCCTTTACTTAACGCCTGCTCGAGCGATGATCCAGGAGCGTGCTGAATCATGGAAAAAAAACTGATATAGCTTATTCCATGTCAGTTGGGGATGCAAAAATACCGCAATACCGGTTTATACCTAGCATTGCTCAGAGCATGAGGGAGGAGAGCCCACCAGGATTTGTGAGTTTCAATGGCTTTTCCTAAAATTAAATTAAAATAAATGAAAAGAAAAAATATATCCATCAAAAAGTTAAATATACCTAAAAATTATTTTTGATCTCACATAAAATTTCAAAAATATCTTAAAAATATTTTTTGAATACACTAGTTTAAAATTTTTATCAAAAAATATTCCAATATAGATATATTGTTTGAAAATAATATTTGAATATTTAATTTATATTAACATAATATAATGTTTAAATATTATTTTTTAAATATTATTATAGTATTTGAATATTATTATTTGAACATAATTCTTTTATTAAGTTTTGGGATATTTTAGTTATTTCATTAATGATGTATTTGACGGGTGTGAGTATCTCTCCGTAAAACAAGAGGAAGCATTTGGTTACCTGACCTGTAAAAATAGTTTCCCAATGGCATCAAGAGATCATAAACCAATTGTGTCATGTTGGTAAAAAAACTAAGGTATCGCATATTAATAGGGGCTTGAGGAGCTAGAGTCTACTATCTAGCACTTAAAGGGTGTGTTACAACTTTGCAAACAATAATTTTATATGTAGGTCATTATTTATGAAAATATTAACAATACCTTTATTTTTTATTATTATATTAATTGACTTTATTATTATCTAGTATATTATAAAATTAAATAATGATACATACAATTAGGATTAGATAATCGTTGAGTAATTATCATGACGTGGCAGCATATCAAATCAATGGAGGGAGAAGAGAAAAAAAAAATCACATCTATCTAATCAGCCACAATTGTCATCACTAGTTTTCATCCGGAGCAAAACCGAATGATGAAATGTGAAGAGTCGTCACCAACTATATGAGGTACAGTTGGATCACCTAAAGTATAGTCTACGTCTAAAGTTTGGTTCAAAATCGGTTACGCGAAGAAAAGGATTGACACTCTTACGACGTCCAAAATTAATACCTATCTTAAAAACTTTTCTACTTATTTTTGTTTTGATTAAAAAATCACATATTATCTAATTAGCTTATTAATTAATCTAATTACTAATTACATATTAATTATCTAATTATTAAGATTGCTAATTACCTAATTACTAATGTTATGTAGTTAATTATATGTTAACTATTTAATAACTAGTCTAAATTAAAAAGTTAAAAAGTTAATTACTAAGTTATAATTATTATAATTTAATTTCTAATCATTGAAATTTAATTACTAGTCTAATTGTTTACACTAACTATTAAATATTATACTTAATTATTAAATTCAATTACTAATATACTACACTATTACCTAAGCATATTAAAATAATAATACTTAATACTAATTATCCTAAATTTAATTATGAGCTAATTACTATTTTACTAAATAAAAAAATACCTAAAGCTAAAGAAAGAAAAGAATAAAAACTTGAAATAACATGGGCTGAGCGCACCTTCCTCCTGAACGTCTCCTTTTATGATAAGTTGTGTGAGTGAATGAGAGGAATAAGGTATATTTATATGGTGGAGATATGGCCGTTAGTAGAGAATATTGTCATTGGGAAAAACAAAAAGTGGCCATTAGAATAGTGTCGTGACTGTTGGAGGAGTATTGAGTGGAAAACTATTTTTTATTTTGTTGTAGAAAATGCTTTTTTTTGGGAAATAAAAAATATTGGTGTGCATCCGACCCAGTTAAAATGGGGTGCTATAAGGCTTTTTTTTTCTCTTTTTTTCTTCTTTTTTATTTCGTATGCTCTTTTTATTTTTTATTTGTTTTTATGTTTTTTAATACATTTATATGATTATAGATATTATATATATTAAGTATAAGTTAATGTGATTATCATTTTATTTTATTTTGTTTTGTTCTTTTTTTTTTTAACATAGTTACATTATTCTATATATTATTCATTATAGGTTAATCATGGTTAGTCAATTGTCCGTCAATTGCTCATTGTTAGCGGTTCGAATGTGGTTTTGACTAAAATTTTTTTATTTAACCTCAGAATTGAGTGTGATCGAAGGCATTGATCCTCAAATCTGACTTTCTATCACCTAGGACTGGCGCCTTGATGTTTGATGGATTTTCTGAATAATAATTCATTAACATCACACTCTTTGACTTAACGACCACGCCTCGTTATTTATCTATACCAAATGAGTAACAGATAAGGAAGAAATGCATGAAGGTGTATGTCCAACAAATGGGGTCTAACAACAGTTCCATGACAATGCCACAATCCAATTGCATAAATATTTTTATATAAAATTATATTTTCATTCATTTCTCAATATCTTATTAAATGTGCAAAATCTCTTTCTCAATATCTTATCAAATGTGCAAAAAGAGTTATTATATTAAAAAAGTAACAATTAGTTCAATTCTAAATATTAATGATCTCAATGCTAACCAAAGTTGCTATTAATTTTTAAATATGATACTTCTAGTATCAACAATTGTTAATAATATACTATTAATACCCTCACTAATAATATTAATTTATCCTATCTTAAACCCAAAGAATCATAATTTCAAAAATAATGATGACAATGTATAAGACTATAAATCAACCAAATGTTCATGAACAAGTTTACATTCAGTTCGGTAAAAAAATCATTTATATTCGTTAATTAAGGAATAATATCATTCACGAATGTGTTTACGAGCATAACCATGCAGTTTGTAAATATTCATGAACAAGAAAAAAAATGGCCTCAAAAATTTGAATAGCATATTAGAGATCATTAGCAAATGTCTAACAGCTTGTGTGGGGATTTAATGACTAAAAACCAACACATGGGAAAAATTGTTTGCTAAATCAATCTGAGCAAGCTCTAGGTGATTATTGAACTCACCTACTTGTAGGGGTGATATCAGCTCTACTGGGTGCAGGGACAATCTATTACTATATCCTGCTCTTGCCTAGGTAGGGTGCTAAATTTTAAAATTGTACCCCACTCCATATGTAGGCGGGACGAAATACCCCATATTTTAGTGAGATTGGCGATGAATGTTTTATCCGCTCATATCCCGTTATCGCTCTTTATTAGTTTTGCTCATATAAATAACTTTGACTCAAATCAAACTTCTACACCATTTTTGACCAATTTTTTTTTATAAAATTAATTTAATTTACAATAACAAATGCCATTCAAAATATCAAAAATCATAAACAATAATTACAAAATAAATAGATACATTTAAAATATTATACAACTATAAATATAAATGATTAACATTAAGCACGGGGGGTAGGGCAGGGTACCTTGCTACATATCATTGCTCCTAACCTATAAGGACACATGTTTGAGGCTATGGGAGGTAGCCTTAGGATGAGATGTTTATTTGAGAAAACTAATATCAATATAGTGATATACGCATTAAATGAAGCATTTTAACAGTAATTGGATCCCTTAAGAAGGTATTTTTATTATTTTTTGGTATTTTTGAGCAGAAAGTATAAAAGGGGAAAGAAGAACCCTAATCCCGAAAATTAAAATTGTCCTTTCTTTCTAGAGAGAGAAATAGAGGAGAAGAGGAGAGACAAAGCAAGGAAAAGTGATTTTGGCCGATCCGGACTCAAATCAACCGAAATTGAGATAGAGATTCATATTATAGACCTTGTTTTACTTGTTTTTTTAGCATGTGGTAGTGATTAAACCCATGAAATGTGGTGAATTGATGCATATGAGGTGTTGATTTTAGTATCTTAATGCATTTTGAGATATGATAGAGTACCTAGAACCTATTAGGAGGTGTTTCGGGACTAATATTGGGTCTGGGGTGTGTATTGATGCAGGAACGCAATGTGATTGCGTATGGTTCGAGACATTTGAAACCTCATGTGTTTAACTATCCTATACATGAGTTGGAGTTGCCACTAGTGATCTTTGCCATAATGAGTTGGCAACACTATCTTTTGAGGGATAAGTTTATTGTGTATACGGACCATCAAAGTCTTTAGTATATCTTTACCCAGGAAGATTTGAACTTGAGATAGTGTAGGTGGATGAAGTATATACAAACGTTTGATTTTACCCTTGCCTATACCTCCAGTAAAGGAAATGTGGTGGCAAATGCCCTAAGTAGGAAAGGCAAGGCTGAGGTGGCCATGAGGGAGTGGAAACTGATGGAGCAGTTAGCTATGTTAAGGCTTCATCCTTGTATCTCTAAGAGAGGGATGATTTTGAGTTTTATAGTGGTGATGTCCTATTTGTATTAGCGAGTCTGAGAAGGACAATTGGGGGATATTGAGTGTGAGATACTTTGGACGCAGATTCTAGCTAGAGAGCTAGCAGGGGATTGGGTCGAGGGTCCTGAGCATGAGTTAACTTTTCAGGGGCATCTGATTGTGGCACCTCCTCTTTATAGGGATGTGATGAAAGAGTTTCATCAGTCTAGAGTTTCTGTTCATCCAGAAGGCACCAAGATGTTCCATTCTCTTCGGAGACATTTTTGTTGGCCCGGAATAAAGAGGGATGTGGCAGAGTTTGCTTCTGCATGTCTTACTTGTCAGCAGGTAAAGGATAAGCACCAGCATCCAATGGGTATGTTGCAGCCATCGATAGTGATAGAGTAGAAATGAGATCACATCACTATAGATTTTGAGATAGGACTTCTACCTACCCCGGGGAGGAAGGACATGATTTAGGTGATTGTGGATCGACTGACAAAATCAGCCCATTTTCTAGCTATGAGGGAGCGGGATTCTATAGAAGCTTTGAGCCAATTGTATATCAATGAGATTGAGAGGTTGGATGGGGTGCCCTCCTTGATTATATTGATACGAGATTTACATCCCGATTTCGGACAGGTTTCCAAGAGGCTTTAAGGACACAGTTGAATTTGAATATAACTTTTTATCCCGAGATGGATGGCTAGTCCGAAAGGATGATTTAGATTTTGGAGGACATGTTGCGAGCATGTGTGAAAGGTTTTGGGGGTTCGTAGGCAACTTATCCGCTTTTGGTGGAGTTTGCCTATAACAATAGCTCTCAGACATCTATTGGCATGACACCATTTGAGGCATTATATGGGCGATCGTGTCAGTCTCTTTTATGTTGGACAGAGGTAGTGAAACTGCTCTTTTATAACCACAGCTGGTCCAAGAGGCCATCGAGAAGGTGCCCATGATTCGTCAACAATTGGTAACAGCTTAGAGTAGACAGAAATCTTATGCGGATCAGAGGGGGAGGCCTTTGGAATTTTTTGTGGGTGATCATGTGTTCCTCCGTGTGTCCCTGAGGAAAGGACATCAATGGTTTGAAAAAAGTTCCAAGTTATCTTTGAAATTTATTGGCCTTTTTGAGATCTTGGATTAAGTTAGTCTAGTGGCATATCAGTTGGCTTTACCACCACGATTGGGCAAGGTGCATAGTGTGTTTCACGTGTCATAGTTACGAAAATATCATCCAAATCCAACTCATGTGATTAATTGAGGTGATTTGGACATTGCGGACGATGTGTCAGTTATGGAGGTTCTTATTCGGGTATTGGACATGCAGGACAAGCTATTGCGAGGTAAAATTATCCCTTTCGTTTGTGTATTATAGTGACACCATGGAATGGAGGAGGAGATATAGGAATACAAGGCAGAGATGTAGGAGATTTACCTCGAGTTGTTCAAGGACGAACAAGCCTGAGGGAGGGAGGTGGCTAGAGAGCCTTCTCTTTGTTATCTGGTATGTGTCATGTATTATGGATTGTGACATATATACGATATGGTGTTTTTTGTGGTGTTTGAAAACATATATGATATGTTCTGTATGTGTGATATGTTATGTGGGGTCATATATGATGTGGTCTTTTATGCATATATGATATGCGATGTTTTAAACCGTGCTAAAATTTTGGAACTGTGTATTGGGTTTATGCGAGTTTATGTTACACATATGAGAGTGTGGAAATGTGGGTTTCTTGTGGGGTTATTTATGCATGTTTTGGCTTGTTGTGGCTATTATTATTGTGTGAGGGACTTTGAGCTTGGATTTTGCAATGAATTTATTGAGTGAGTGTGGCTTTGTGTTGTTGTTTCACTCCTGTGTTTCTTTTCGAGGATGAAAAGCTTTTAAGGAGGAGAGGAAGACCTGTGTTTGACGTTTTGAAGATAGCCCTGAGATGAGACGTTATTTGGGAAAATTAATATCAGTACAGTAATTAGACCCGATTTAAATAGAGCATTTTAACAGTATCAATACACGTTAAATGGAGCGTTTTGACAATAATTAGGCCCAATTTGAAATCGAAAACTCAGGAAGGTGTTTTTATTATTATTTGATATTTTGGGTAGAAAGTATAAAATGGGAGGAAAGAACCCTAATCCCCAAAATTAAAACTATCATTCCTTTTTTTAGAGAGAAAGTAAGGAAAAGTGGATTTTGGGTGATTGAGACTCAAATTAACCGAAATTGAGATAAAGATTCATGTTTTAGACCTAATTTTACTTAATTCTTAGCATGTGGTAGTGATAACACTCATGAAATATGGTGAATTAATGTATATGGGTAGAATGACCCATATGCATGTAGGGTGTTGATTTTGATATTTTAATACATTTTGAGATATTATAGAGTACCTAGAACTCGTTATGAGGTGTGTCATCACCGGATTTTGTTCGGGAGGGAAACCGCTTTTGGGGTGCGGTTCCCCCCAACCATCATTCGAATGGTGATGAGAAAATGGAGTCGCCACCAACCGTTTTTGGGGTGTGGTTGGCCACCTAAAGAAAAATTGATCTAATGCCGCTAGGGGAAGGGCTCAAGAGTTGATTATGCGTGGGAAAGGACTAACACCCCCACAACGCCCTTCCGGTACCTATCTTAGGATTTTGGAGGTTTCTAATTTGTTTTAATTATGTAACCTAAAATTAATTAGCCTAAAGGTGATGTTAAATGTGCATGTGACCGAAAGGTCTATTATTTTTATTTTTCGAAGTTGTTTGTTAAAGTTCAAAATAAATCCAATTTATCCTAAACATCTAAGGGAGTTCTAGTAATCATTTTATTTCCTACATTCTTTGTTAAAGTTAAATAGTGAATCCAATTTAATCCTAGATCTCTAAAGGGAATCCTATGGTTGGTTCCAAGGTTAAATGCTTAAGCCGAAATTGAATTTTGTTTATTTTCTCAAACACACGCTATGAATGGCACTAAAAAGGTTTGATAAGAAAAGAGGCAAAGCACATAAAAATCTAGGTGTGGAAAAAGTTTGAAACACAATCAAGATTTAAAATCCTGAGTCAAAGAATTTTAAAGTAAACAAAAGGAAAAATGATGAAAAATAATTGAGTTTGAAAAAGGCTATTTGTTTGCCCCTTTTTTTTATTTAGGGAAAGTTTTTTTTTAAATGTTTTTATTTTGTTTTTGTTTTTTTAGAAAACATATGAATAACAAAAACAAACACAAGTGTAATGTGTGATAGTGTGCCATCCACAATCTCCCTTTTTTTTTTTTTTTTTTTTTCTCTTTTTTTATTTTGTTTTTTTTTTCTTTCTTTTTTTTCTCTCTCTTTTTTTTTTACTTTTTTTTTCACTATGTCCCTGGTACATTGTTACAATAGCTGAGGTTGCAAGCCCATATTACAATGTTACTAGTGACCATACTAACATGCCTAAGGTCAAATGAACATGGACGAAAATATAAGTGACAATAGGCAGTGCTAAAGAGGCAACATGAAAAACGTACAACCCAGCCACTAGTTTTAACCCAAAGACAAACAGAAATAAAATGAAAAGATTGCAGCCCGCCACATTAAGCAACAATGAGCCATCCAGCTTGGAGCAGTGACAGTGGACTCACGTGGAACCCAACCAGTCAGGTACGGTGAACCAGAAACATAACCCAGGCACAAAGAGGAAAAACATTAATCACATTCACCAAACTAAAAACTGATCTACATTCTTTTCTTCTTTGTAAAAATATTGTTTTGTTAAAAAGAGCATAATCAGACCAAACCCAAAAATGAAACACAAACAAAACTGCACACAGAAACGCACACAAGCCAAAACAAACCCTGCAACGTGTCTATACAAAAACGCTGTATTTGGTAAAATAGAGAGTGAAATCGGATCATACATTGAACACAAACCAAGACGAAAGTGTGTATGACCAGACCAGTCTAAACCAAGAACACCCTAATGGAGAAAGAAATAGGGGTTCGTAACTCCATTATCAGCCAAACAAATACACGGCATTAGTAATATGCAGATAGGAACATATACGAACATATACAAAGACAAACAGAGAGACAACAGGGATATGATCGGCTCTCCTCATGAACCCTCACGAAATACTGGGATTTGGATGACATTAATAGAATCAGTAGGCATACATATCATAACACAAACACCTTATTTAATCATTTCACACAAGAGCATGACAGAAACAACAGGTTACAAAACTTACCGAAGATAGATGTGACGTTCAACTTCTTATACGGGAACTGAGTACCCCCTGCGCTAGCCTCCAACTGAGCGATAGCAACGGCGAGCTGACGTTTTCTACGTTTCCCAAGTATCTTCAATGCCTTGTTGGTGTCTTCGTCCGGCTATTGCGACGCCTTGGAACGATGCCAGGGGTCCTCCGCCTTTCTTGTGACCATGAAACAAACGACAGTGGTGGTTGCGTCCAACTCCACGAGGACCGGCAAGTGTTATGCCAGCCAAGGGTAGCGAAATGGGGCGTCTGATTTGGGAAAGGAAAGGGCTTTTGAGATGGAGGTTTTGGGTCGTAGGACTGTCTTTGAGGCAGCTAGAGGGAGAGTTGGGAAAGGAAGACGGCGAGTTTTGGATTATTAGGGGGAGGGAGATGATGCCATATCGGAGAATCGAAGAGAGGAATGGGTCATTTTGATGGGCGGCCCGAGAGAAGACGGGAGAATATTTGGGACGGCCAGCCAGAGAACGGAGAAGCAGAGAGGGAAAAGAGATGAGGAGCGAGTGGATTTTGTGGGGAGAAGAGAAACCAGAGATGAGGGAACGATGGTAATCGAATTTTTTTAACTGGCCAACCGAACCAGGAGGAAGAAAAGCTTGGGGTTTTATAGGCGAGGCGATTAGGGTTTGAGAGGAGGGGTGAAGGGCGCCGTTGAACGGGTGCTGGGTTGGGCGAGAGGTTAGCTTTGAGAGAAGGAGGGCAACCCATGGTTGAACCATGGTTAGATTGTGCGAGCTGGGTTTGGAGCGATAGGCTAGCGCAGAGCTGGTCGTCCGCTTGGTGGTCCTCCGGCGAGGTGGTTTGGCTGGTGCGGGGTGGTCCTCCGGGATCACGGCGGCAGGGGCGTGGAATTGGGGAAGAAGACAGCGATGAGGAGGGAGAGAGAAGGGAAGGAGACAAAAGGCGTTGGTGAAGCGATAAGAGCAAATGATTTTTGTGGCTGGATTTATTTTATTTTATGTATTTATTTTGTTTTTCCTTTTGTTTTATTTTTTTCTTTGTTTTCTTTATTTTTACACCAGTAAAATGGCGGCACGTGGATGAGAGATGGGTGGAAAAGTAAAATAAAAGCAGGAAAATATGTTGTTTTGGGATTTTTAACTGATGCCTTTCGGTTTTTGGGATCGGCAGGACAAAGCAGATTTCAAAACACCTCGAAAAAGTTATTTTTGGACTCGGGGTGTCGGGACAAGCGACCCCGTGTCAATTTTATTTGAAAACGATCATGTTTTTGCAGCAAGCCTGTACCGCGATTATTTATTACCGTAAAAATGATTTTCTTTTGATTTTCGTCGAAAAAGCCTGGGAGCGAATATATACAATATATATGTCAAAATTCTTTTGAGGGCCGTTCGAATAATTTCTTGAAATCAGGCATTTACGGCTCAATGGTCACGACTCCGTCATTCTGCAAAAGTTCAACAGATCGAGGTGGCATTGAAGAAAATTGAATTTGATAGAATATGTCCAACCCGGACAAATTAGGGTCCAACAAAGTGTTTGGGGACCAATATTGGTAATTTTGGGGCATGCGATGCCAGATATCATGAGTTATAGTGGCCAGAAATGGTGTCTGTCGGCGACCAATCACGGTTGGCTATTAGTTGGTCGTGGTTGACAGGGTGTTATGGGAGGCTTTGACATCATCGATTGCGGCCAGTTTATGGTCTGCCATGGCCGATGGGTTTGGTCATGCTTGTTTTGGGTCAGCCGTGACTTACAGAAAGTAAAAATGAAAGATTGGATTTGATGAGATTGGTTGCGGTTGGATTGGTGTCCGCTGCAACCGGAGGGGTCTTGATCGCGGCCGGTGAGAGGTCCGGCACAGCCAACGTGTATTTGGGTCAGGGTGGCAGTATTAATTTTCCGCATCTGGTCTTGTGTCTTAAGCCTGTTTGCTCCGTTTTGAGTGCTATGTGGCCTGGGTTGGTCCCAAGAGGTCCTATATGCACTTGAGTGAGGACCTATGAAATGAAGTTCTGATTTATTATGTGATAGGGGGGTATGCGTACATTATTTGTGATATGCATTTGATGCCATGATTTATTTGAGTTACATGTGATGCCATGATATGAGTTAAGTTGCATGTGATGCCATGATGTACGTGAGTGCCATGTTTGAGGCATGAGATGCTTTGTTATGATTAATGAATGAGATACTTGGCTATGATTGAGATTTATGGGATAGACGTACACTTGTGAGGCTAGTTGTGGTATAAGCCCGTGAGGTTAAGTTGATAGTGCCTAAGAAGTATGATAAGTTGATGATGCCTAAGAGGCATGACTTGTGTTGGGACCTGAGAGGTAATGATGATAATTGATGATAAACTGATAATGTGATTATGTGGGTTCGATGTGACACTCTAAGTGCACATGTCCACATTATACATATGGATAGAGTATGAGTTGAGATAAGTTGGAGAGACATAATCCCTGCTGAGCTGTGGTTACTCACATCTCTTGTTGTGTTTGTCTTTGTTTGTTTCATGTGTCAGCAGGAATTAGGAGATTCACCTGAGGTGGAGACTATGTTTGTTTGGTTTGTAATAATATGACGTAATCTCATGGGAAAACTATATATGTATTGTGTTGATGAAAATGAGAATTTTGTATTTGTGTGTTATATATGTAGTATGGATTAGGGACGACACCTGTGCTAAGGTCTCTTTATTGGTGTTTTCACTAATTCCTTGTCCCTTCGGGTATGGGCATGAAGATTGACTAACCAGTTTCTGCGGGTCGAAAATCCAAGATGTGACACCACCCTTTCCTGAATGAGAGATCAAGTTTTAAAACTGTTTCTCGCCCCTGCTTGTGCGGGATAACCCGCCCTGTATAGTAAGGGCGAGGCAAAAAACAGGTGAGATAGTGGATGCAGATACCCATTACCCACCCTATCTGCTTGTTACACTTTCTAAAAAAAAAGATTAAGATAGAGAGATACGATTTATTTATTAATTTATTTACTTTTGAAATTAATATTGATTTTTTAAAGCAACTTCCATTATTGAAAGAATATTTTTTTTGCTATAAAAGTTATCAAGACTTCATAGGAAATTAATTTAATGATTGTTTAATTATATAGGATGGGAAAAAGATATTGATGAACATTTAAAAAACATAGATGTTATACAAAAATTTTATAATATGAGCAAGAACATTGTGGTTTTTCTTCTTCTAATATTAATGTTATATTTTTAAATATCAATAAACTTTTATCATTGATAATTATAGTTTATATTTTTATATCTTTGTATTTTAACTAAATTGGTATATTTCGTTTCAATCTCGTTTCAAAATGATAATAATGCGAAACATCCATTAATTCCATTTTACTCAATATTTTGACTTTTACACGCATTTTGGTTGGTACATTTTTTTGTTTTTCTTATTTTTAACATCTCAACCTCAATCCTTCAATTATCATTTTTCTTCAATTTCTTCTGTTTTTTTCAACCAAATAAAAGTTGGAGTTTTTTTTGTTTTTCATTTATATATATAAAGGGTAATGCTAAAGAAAAATGAGAGTTCAATTATATTCTACTTATAACCAACTATCTTATATAATCTAATATGATGGTTCAAAATCAAACACATTAACCCCGAAATACCTGCATCGCCAAATTGATCTCGTGTTGTCACGCAAAACCTACATGGATTCCATTATCACCAGTCGCTACAATCTCTTTCATTGACTGTGTTGCCATTGCTACCCTTTGTGACCACGCCGACTGCCGACCTTGTTGCACACTCACATTAGGGATGGCAACGGGGCGGGTTTGGGACGGGTCACCCATATCCCGAACCCGTCCCGTCTAAGAAAATGATATCCCAAACCCGCCCCGAACCCGTTTAAGCTGACCCGAAACCTGTCCCATTAGGGTCGGGGCGGGGCGGGTACCCGTTAAACCCGCGGTATTACCTTAGATATATGGGTTTGGGCCGGGTTATCCCGCCCCGAATCCTTACCGGGTCGGAGGTACCCGTCCCAAACCCACCCCGAACCCGATTACACTTATCCCAAACCTGTCCCATTAGGGGCGGGGCGGGGCGGGTACCCGGTATAACCCGCCCCATTGCCATCCCTAACTCACATACTGCCTTTTGAAACTGTTTAAGATGCCACAATGGCTGAATTTTCACGTGTTGTTCTTTTTGAAGCAGGCACAGTTGAAAAGGATGCCAAATTGCTTTACATATAACATAGTATTTTACGTGCCAGGAGAAAGCCTAGCCTCTTGCATCCTTTGGTACATGTACATTGCAACATCAAGAAACCTAACTTTTGCATGGATGTCGATTAACATTGAGCATGTGACACAGTCAAGTGCAACACTTATATCCTGCATCTGGTAAAAACATTGACTGCATCACTCAGGTAGTTAACCCGACCATAAATATGAATCAGATAGATAGGTCATAACATTAGACTGATAACCATCCTAGACCATATAATTGAGTAATTTGTTTATCAAGCCAAACTACCTAGCATGACCAAGGATTCCAATGGTTGTATAAATATGTTCATCATGCCCAATTTAATTGCCACCATATGCAAGTAACACTGTCAATAATATGCCCATTGTTTGGAGGCTGCTACCCATTGGAACAAATCCCATGCCGATTTTTGTATCCCTTAAATGCTTTTTAAGACTCCTTTTGGGATGCCCCAGTTAAACTTAATGCCTGAAGAATATGCCCCTAAGAATTGGAATTTGCCTATTATTTCAGTGTATTGTTTTCTACTAACTATAAAGATATTCTTTTTTTTTTTGTATACTATACATGTCTCGGTTAGATAATGCAGCTGGATGTGGTGTGATTTATCACACAATTTTGAATTGATCTCAATACTCCACCTCCATCAGATGTGGGAATTTTATAATTCACTAAATCTGACAAATTACCTATTGCTGTAATACCTACTTTAATAAATTGGTCAGAAAGTACAAGAGATAAGTTTGGCACCACATTTTGAACTCCATCAATGCTACCACCAACAGAGCTGACGCATTCAAATCTTCTAAGCGAACAAGGGGCAAAAACTAAATATTCTTTGGCATAGAAGTTGGGTACCTGATACTGTTTGCATCATGACAATTTGGCACCTTAGTTGCTTCTTCTGAGAAAAAATTCCTAACTCTCTTTGATGTCTTGGATGCTAATATGGGTGGTTTCTGGGAAAGTATTGTTGGATCAAGCCTAGAATTTGGATAATGCTGATAAAGCCCTATGTAATTTGATTTGAGACCTTTGTTGTTTTATCTTAAGTCATTGCAGAAGATATGACTTTCATCCAGATCTACACTCGTGAGAGCAAAGCTAAGGATAGGATACATATTCCTGATCCAGGTGAGAATGAGTGTCGTCAAATACTTGGTATATAACCAAGTCTTTACTTCATACGGAATAAGGATCATTCGTGCGGACTAAGAACCTAAAAGCTACGGACTAAGAAATCCGCACCTAATACTTCAAATGGACTAAGTCAAATAGATGCGGAGTAAGAATCTTAGTCTACAAAGTCGCACAGAATAAGAGAGTCGTCACGGAGTTGAAAAGTTAAGTCTTCCACTCAACCGGACTAAAGTAAAGAAGACACGGAGTAAGGAATCCGAGTCTTCCATACATGCGGAGTAAGGAAGCACTTCTACGGAATAAGGACTTGAGTCTTTATTCGCACGGAGTAAGAAAACTAGATGCGGAGTAAGGAATCCGAACCACTCACTGATGCGGAGTAAGGATGTACTGATACGGAGTAAGCCATCCATTCCTTTAACTTATGCGGACTAAGGAAACTAGATGCGGAATAAGGAAGCGCTGGTGCGGAGTAAGGAAGCGCTGGTGCGGAGTAAGCACTCCGACCTTCTCTTTCATATGGAGTAAAGAAGCGCTTACACGGAATAAGGATTCCAGTACCAAATTGATACGGAGTAAGCAATTAGTATTACGGAGTAAGGATCCGAGCTTAGTTTAGCACAGAGTAAGGAACCTTACACCGGATTCAAGAAGACGCTACTTCAACTTACCTCTTCGTATTCAAAGTCACCAGCTCGCTGCTTCCCGATGTAAGACAAACTTGTTGAAAACTTAAAGCACCTTACACGTGGATCATCCGAATATGTAGACACAACTTTAACTACACTTGGGAACTTACAAAGACTCTTATGCGTTGCAAACCCAAGATCTTGAAGACCACATTCGCAGCAATTGAGACAGAGAGATTTCCGAGAGACAGTAAATGTGCACAATGTCCGGAACAACAAGTTCCAAGATTGTCTCTTGTGGATGTCGCTATAAATAGTAACACTTGTACACTTTAGCATGGGTGCATAAGTGAACATGTAATAGTTTTGTATATGTACCAAAGCTCATTAAGATCATAGAGGCTAGCGTGTGCGTACTTGTAAACAGAGTGCTAAAGAGTTGTTAAGTAGGTCTAAAAGCTTTCAAGCTTTAGTCTGCTTCCATTTTGTTGTACTTATCATACTGATAATAAAATAAAATACTTCCACTATCTGGTTATCTTTCGCATTGATTCTATTTCTTAACCAGATAAGTGTTGTGCCAAAGAGTAAGAAAAGAGTTTCGATAAGAGCCTATTCATCCCCCCCCCCCTCTAGGCTCCAAGGGACCAACAAGTATGACATCATTTCTTGTGTGTTTTTTTGCAAACACTATTTTTCCATTCTCATCCTCAGTTGAAGTGCAAGAACTTCCATCCGATCCACTAATTAAAAAGGAACATACGTAGTTGGATAGTGTCACGTCCCCAAATTCTGAAAATCACATAACTAGGAATACGACTTCCCCACGCCCACTCCAGGGGTCGAGGGATTGGTGACTGATCCAATCATGTACAATACTACAACAAGGGTAGAATTGTATACTCCAATGAATTAAATTCAAAATTTATTAAAAAGTATGACAATACAATCATTTCTCATAAATGTCCAACACACAAAATAACTCACTTATAAGTTTTATCAATAAGGTTTATACAACTGCCATAAAATATATCCTACACCAAGGATGTCCCGATCTGCTCCAGCAAAGCTCCACTAGCTACTCCTTACAACTTGTAGAAAATAGAAATAAAGTAGGGTAAGTACGAATGCCCAGTAGGTGATCTCTATCTCCACCAGCCTATCACATAAATTCCTAGGTTTATATTATCAGTGTATGCTTGTGCTAGTATAATGTCATATTTTATCACAGTTAACGTACATTAAATCACAAGGCAAGACATCACATCACATTTCAATCATTAAAGGTTTGCATCGGCCATTCATCCATCCGTGGAAACTTCCGCTACCACCCTTCAAGAATTTGTGTTACTACTAGACAGCCATATGTGGAACTTGTAGTGTCCCTAATGACATCTTGCCATATATGGCACCTGGGTTAATCAGCCACCTAGGGGACCTGCGGCCTCTTGCCAGCCTTATGTGAGACCCACGGTTAACCCAACCAACTCTACCGCCATATCCACACATGTAATTAATAAACAAAATTTTCTAATAGTCAATATTCAATACAATAGCTCACAAAATATTATTTGGGCTTGATATTAATTTTTTGCGTTATACTTGTGGATTGTGGCACGCTATTATTATTTGGCTTGATACTATTAATCTAAAATTAAGAATAATATTGTGTCTTAATATTAATTGTTTGACATATATATATATATATATATATATATATATATTATTTGTGGTATGTCATTACTAGTTGGTGATTTAAATACTTGTATTAATAATAATGATCCCATAATAATAAACTCAAATAATATATATATATATATATATATATATATATATAATATATATATATATATGTCAAACAATAATTATATTATTTCCAAACTCAAATAAACTCAAATAAACTCAAATAAACTCAAATAAACTCAAATAAACTCAAATATGTCAAACTCAAATAAACTCAAATACTATATATATATATATATATTTCCAATTCTAACACATATTATTAAAGTAACAACTTAAATATTTAAATAATTATATTAATAATATTAACGTCATAATAATTGTAAACTTAAAATATTAAAATAATATTAATAATAACTTAAACGCTCACGCTAAGGCCCCTCTGCCAAATAAATATTCTAAACTCTATTCGGGCCTAACTTCCAACCTCACATAAGTATGGGTCTTTACAGATAGAGTGCTAATTTGCTCTGCTTAAATATCGTAGGTGGCGAGTGAGTGTGCAATAGGGGTTTGTGGCTGTCGTGGTCATTGATAGAAGGATGTAGCAGCTTGTGATGGTGTGGATCCTGGTTTTGGTTTTGTTCCCGATCAATTTGGTGATAAGGTATTTTAGGATTACTGTTTTTAAATTTGAGTCATCAAATGAGATTAAGTAAGATCTCATGTGAATAACACTGCACTCCTTAAATCTTTTGCATTCATTTTTGTTTAGTATTACCCAATATATATATATATATATGAGTCATTACATGATATCAAGTAAGATCTCACGTGAATAAAATTGCACTCCTTAAATCTTTTGTACTCAATTTTTTTTACTATTTTCTTTCCAGGTAAAAAAATCCCTTGATTGCCACTTTTCAACTCAACAAAACCACAAAACCCATACCACTCGCAGCAGGAAAGCTGACTGCCCTTTGATTTTCTTTAATCAAAGTTATATACTTGGAGCTGACATCCTTTCTATATTTTAAGGTATAAATACCTTTAAACTTAGTTCGAAAGATGTCAAACTAAGGATTTCCCTCACATTAATATATGGAAATTCCATTTCTGATGGAGAAGCTTTAGAATTTTGTCTCCTAAGTTGTGGACCAACAAAGTTTTTGGAGTTTGAATATACTCTATGGTGAATACCAATATGAAGATATTGGTAAGCCTTTTGATATTTAAGAATGGAGAAATCAAACTAAAAAGTGCTTGAAGAATGACTTCTTATTGGAACTATTTCTCCATGGATTTTATTTTTATATCGTGATTTTAAGTCTAACGTACCTATCTTGTAGATGCTAGATGGTTTCACAACTGATAGAGACCAATATGTGATTGTCCGGTCAAGGTTTTCATATAACAAAAATATTATTGATATTCTACATATCCCAAGGATTACAAATGGATGTCTCCCTTAGTTGACTATCATTACAATCGAAAACTTTTTTCTCTTACGGTGTAAATGTGGAAAAGAAAGATGTTATGAGGTTTGGAAAGCTCTGTGGAGAGCTATATATGTGTGTGTGTGGGGTTTTGAAGTTTTGTTTAAATTTTTTAAATTTTAACAGCAATTGATGTAAATTGTTATTATATTTCAAATTGTCAAATTTATATAATTTTATTTATTAGTGTATGAGTGACTAGCCGAAGTATTTTGGTTCTTTAAATTTAATTATCACTGACGCTAGCGTCTAAGGTTAATTCTCAATAAAACATTTCTTTAATTAACTACGAATAAAAACAAAGACAAAACAATAAGATGTTTCCTTCTAATTTACATGTGGTATTTCCTCATAAGTCAAAAAGTAATTAACATAATTCTAATGTGTCATTTTAAAAAATATTTATATATATAAAATTTATTTACTGAACGCCAAAATTGAGTAATACTAGAATATTTCGTTTCAATGTTGAAATTGAAAAGCAAAACAAGATATATAACTTTGATTTTAACCTCTTCAACAAAACTTTTGCGATCCACTTAGTACAATTTTTTTTCCATTTATTAAATTATAAATGGTTTGAGGCCAAATATGCCACCTAACCAATTGTGAGAATGGCGACAACGTTTGCGTCTGGTAGTAGGATTATTGGATTTTTTTTAAATATTACTTTTCACTCAATTTTTTTCTCCTCAACATTTGAAAACATACAAATGCAAATATTTACAGTGCGGGCTCGAAAGACCCAAACCAAGCTGGCCGCAAACTAACGCTGAGCAATGAGTCTTGGTGATTGGACTCGGCGCGATAAAGCCCGAGTCCAACATACCCGGCTGGCCCTTTTGGTTTTCGGTAGCATGGGCCTAGGAATGACAATAACGGAACGTGAAGTAACAAACAATACGAAAAGAGTGACCTCGTACTGTCCGTGTGTTTTAAATTTGTCATAGGGTCATGTCTCTGTTTTGTAATTTGAAATCTGACATTAAAAATGGATATTTTTCAGTAGTTTTAGAAACTTTTTTTTTAAAAAAAATGTATATCAATATAGCATCGTTTTTTGGTGAAAAATAATAAAATTACGTAATTTTACTACACATCATTCAGGAGAGGAGCGAATATATTTAAATTACACTATTTTGATACGAAGTGTTATAAATATGCTGATATGTATATTTTTTTTAAAAATATATATATATATATGTTATAAATATGCTGATATGTATATTTTTTTAATATATATATATATATATATATATAATGATGACAAAACCACATAAATTTGCTATGTTTTCGTATATTGCCGAGGAATTTTGTAGAAAGGATCCGAACTCATTTTTGTGGAGAGCAGTTTTTTGACTCATAGGGTCTGTCATGTTTATTTGTCAGCTGTGGCGCAGGGCCCCGGGTTAACCCCATGATTCTTTTGTTCATTTTTCTTAAAAAAAAGAAAAAAAGAAAATGAAGTCAATACGCACTAGCCATGATATGGGAATATGGATGCCGATATGCAACTTTTTTTTGAATCCTCCACCCATCTCATATAATCACCGACGCTCAATGAAACAGTCCCCCCCTCCCAAAATGATTACTCCATTAACGAACAACACAAAGAGTGATAAAAATTAACATCTACTATACCAATCCCCCACCCCACTCGATCATCATTAAAAAAAAAAAAAAAAAAAACGCCCCGCCGGCGCCTGAAATTACATACATACATTATCGTTACACCATTGTGGCAATCTTATAGTCCCTCAGAATCTTATAATGGTCAGCGTCAGCGGCATTGCAGCAAGTGTTAGTGCACACGAAACCTTTGCCGCTCTCTCCGTTCTCGAGCAACTTTCTCTTAGGCTTAGCCTCTTGTAGCATGGACACGACGTCCCTCATGGCAGGACGGTCGGCTGGGTTCTGGCTAGTGCACAGCAGCGCAATCCTAAGGACAATAGTCATCTCTTCCCTCACTGTCACGCACAGGGGGCTCAGGTTTGGGTCGACCACCTCGTTGATCCCGTCCTTGGACTTGTTCCTTACCCTGGACCGCACCCAGTCCACAATCCCGCACCCCTCCCCGAACTCGGCCTCCACGGACCGTTTTCCCGTAAGGATCTCCATCAAAACGACGCCGTAGCTGTATATGTCGCTCTTCTCGTCCACTTGCATGGTGTAGGTGTACTCTGTAAAAACAAAAAAAAAAAAAACCGCAACGTCCACCGTCACATGCGTTCATCGATGAGCATAGATGGTATACATACATACTACGCGCGGGCACACACACAAATATTGTAAAGTCAAAAGGGTCATAATTGGATTGAATCGTAGGGCTGGGAAATTTTGGGGGTATTAATTTATGGGGTGAAATTAAGGAACGTCTTTAAAGGGAAAAAGTGGAGGTGGGACCCGGACGGAAAGGACAAAAGGAATGAAAAATTTAAACGGAGCAGTCACTCCTGCGCGCGGTAGTGACACCAAAAAGAAGCATATGAGTCACGAGACAATGCGCACGCCACATACAACACCTCATAGCGCACCGTAGCATTGACCAGAGTATAATAATTATTATTAATATGGACGACGCATGAGTGATAATGATAAACATCTACTTCAAGCATTGACGAGGACGTGCCCTAAGCCGGTAAATCCAATTTCAAATATCGTAAACTACCCGGCCCACAATACAAATAAAATAAAATAATACGATAGGATGACGGGTGAGGCGATATATATAAATAATATAATACGGATGAAGTCACTCTGCTTTTGAAGAGAGTGCGATATATATAGGGGGAAAAATAATAATTAAATAGAGTGCTAAAGTACGCACCTGGCGCAATGTAGCCATAGGAGCCAGCAATGACCGACATTGACACGTCACCCTGGACCAGCTTTGCAACCCCGAAATCCGCCACCCGGGCCTCCATGTCATCGTCGAGCAAGATGTTACTGGGCTTGAGGTCGCGGTGGACGATGACCGGGTCGCAGTCGTGGTGAAGGTAGCAGAGGCCCTGTGCGACCCCAAGCGCGATCCGGTAGCGCGTGACCCAGTCCGCAGCCAGGTTGGCGGGCTTGCTGTTCCCGTGCAGCAGATCCTCCAGGCTGCCGTTGGCCATGTACTCGTACAGCAGCATTGTGCACTCGCCGTTGCCGCACCAACCCAGGAGCCTCACCACATTCCGGTGACGGACGTTCCGGAGCGCCTCCACCTCCGCAAGGGCTCCTCCGCCGCTGCCGCGCAGCTTCCGGAACATCGTCCCCGACCCCACTCCCGCCGCAGCCCCCGCCGAGTTGGACAGCCGCTTCACCGCTATGATCTCGCCGCCCGGCATTTGGGCCTTGTACACCGTCCCCGTGGAACCCATCCCCAGCACGTCGTCCGAGAGGCACTCCACCACGTCGTCCGCCGTGAAGTTCAGCCGCTGGAACGCAGTCAGCGACCACGGCCCCGCCGCTTTCTTGAACTTCCCTTCGCCGGCGGAGAACCGGCCGCGGAATCTGTCCAGGAGAAGCCGGCTGACGGCGAAGGAACCGAAGATGGCGGCTGCGAAGGCCGCCGCCAAGATGAAGACCACCGCGCCGGTGTTACCTTTCGGACCGTTTCCTTTCTGCGCGTCGGCGCACCGGGTGGGGAGGCTTCCGCCGCAGAGGCCGCTGTTTCCGAGGAATGCGGACGGGTGCAGCGTGGACAGGACGGTGCAGGTGGAGGGGATGGGGCCGGTGAGGCGGTTGGTGGAGACGTTGAAGCTCTCCAGGGTGTTGCAGTTGGTGAAGTTTGAAGGGATGTGACCGGAGAGGAGATTCCCCGACAGGTCGATCTCGGCAACGGAGGGCGGGGACGTGATCTGCCACGGTATCTCCCCGGAGAGGAAGTTGCCGTGGAGATTCAATGAAATGAGCTTCTCGCAGGCGTCGATGTCGGAGGGAATGGGGCCAGTGAGGGAGTTGTCGGCGAGCTGGATGTTGTACAGCTTCTGGCAGCCCTTGAAGCTGGGGATGGGTCCCACCAGGCGGCTCCAGCTGGCGGAGAAGATCTGCAGGCTGGGCGAGGTCCAGATGTTGCCGGGGAGCCCAACCTCGAAACCGTTGCGGGACACGTTCAGGTACTGCAGCTTGGGGGCTCTGGCCAGATCTAGCGGGATGGGTCCCGAGAAGCTGTTGCTGCTGAGATCCAGGTACGTCAGGTTCGTTTGCCCGAACCCGTGGGGGACAGAACCGTTGAGCTGGTTGTTCTGGACTCGAATCCTCGCCAGCGGCGTACAGTTGGCCAGCGACGGCGGGAAACCCCCGGAGAAATTGTTTCGGAAGAGGATGAGCTTCCTCAGCAGGTTCCCCCGACAGAGGCTGGGCGGGATGGGGCCGGTGAACTTGTTGGTGGACACGTCCAACACCTGCAGCTTCCCGTTGGATCCCAGGTTTTGCGGGAGGACTCCTGCGAAAGAGTTGTTCCAAATGTAGAACGTTTCCAGATTGGGGAGGTCGCCCAGGCCGGGGGGAACCTCGCCACCCAGAAAATTGTTCATCAGGTTCAACTCCCGAAGCGCCACCAGGGAAGCGAACCCCCGAGGGATGGTGCCCCTGAGCTGGTTGTCGGAGAGATCTAGGTTCTCCAAGGACGCCAGGTCGCCCAGACTCCCGGGTATCTCGCCGGAGAACTCATTCTTGTGCAGCAGGAGCGTCTTCAGCCTGGTCATGTTGGCGAGGGCCGCCGGAGGCAGCGGGCCGGAGAAGTGGCAGTTGGAAATATCGACGTAAGTGAGGCTGCGCAGCCACGTCAGCCGGATGGGAAAACCGCCGGCGAAGCTGTTGTAACCGATTTCCAAGTGCTCCAGCCGTTTCAGCCCCGGGAACCCCGGAGAAATGGTTCCGCTCAGCCTGTTTCCGGCGATGTGCATGAACCAAAGGTTCTCTAGCCCCCCGTAGCTGTCGGGCAACGGGCCGTCGAACTCGCTGCCCCCGAGATTGAGGTACTCGAGGACCCTCAGCTGCCCGATCTCCGGGGGAAGAGGGCCCGCGAAGTTGTTGCTGTAGGCGTCCAGGAAGACCAAGGACTTGAGCCTGGAGATTCCGGGGGGGAACTGCGTGGCAAAGGTGTTGTGGCTTATGTCCAGCGAAGTCAGTTGGGTCAGGTCGAAGATGAACCCCGGGAGAGGCCCCGAAAAGCTGTTGCGGCTGAGATTGAGCTCCCTCAAGCTCACCAGGTTCCGGATTTCGACAGGTATGTCGCCAGAGAGGTTCCGGCGGGAGAGGTCGAGGGATGTTACGTTGTTGGTTTGGGGGTCGCATTCGACGCCGAACCAAGAGCACCACGCTGGAACTCCGCCGGAAAAGTCTGGACCGGTGAAGTTGTTGCTGCCAACGCCGCCGCCTCCAGCAGTTGCAGAGGCGGGGTTAGTCCAGTGGCGGAAGGAGGATTGGGGGTCAAGGAGGGCAGACTTGAGGGCGAGGAGAGCGAGGATGTCTGGATGGGATGATGAGAGAGAAGCGGCTGCCGCCGAGAAAACCAGGGAGTTTCGGACAACAATAATGAGGAGGGCTCGGAGGAGAAGTAAAGAAAGGGGCCTGTTCATGGTTCAAGGTAGAAAAGCGGTGTTGTTACCGTGGGTGGTGGTGGTGGTGGAGGATATACATTTAAGAGGGTGGGGATTTTATTGGTGGGGATGAGAGCTTTTTAGGAGTAATGGGCTCCGGCGTTGTTTCATGCTTCATGATGATTGCTGTTTGGCGTGAGTGCTAAAGAGGGTGTGTGTGTGTCCGCGCGTGAGGAAGAGAGAGATTTAAACCTGAGGAACCGAAATTCCCTATCTATTTGTTTTGTCTCTTTTCTGCAATGCGAGCATTTGCAGGGGATTTGTGGTACTAACCTCTCTCTCCTCCTTTCCTTTTTGTCTTGCATTCGGATGTCCCATCTCTAATATTTTGGTACACTTGTAAAGTACTTTATTATAATCTTTAACTCTCCAGTAATAATTTAAGCTTGTGCGGCGTTGGTTGAATCGGCGGCCCAACCGTCGCCATTTCTCTAAAATCTCTTTCGATTAGTACAAGGGTTTTTTTCTTCTTCTACAAAGTCATTGTTAAATTCTCATTCTCAGAATGTACATTATATCACTTTTTATAATTTATTTTCTAAAATTTTATATACTTTATTTCTTATTTCTAGCTTTACTATTTAAAAAATTATTTTAAAATTTTCATATACTGCTTTTTTTCTCTATTCCATTCACTATAATCACTTTAAATTAATTATTTAATAACACAGACATACTTTTGTATCATGTATTTGATGTATATAATATTATTGAATTATTATGCAAATTCTCCCAAACACTTCAAAGTGCAAGCCATCTAAATCAATGGAATCAACTACTTAATAAAATGGTCTATAATTATTTTTCATGATTTTTTTAAAACTCTGTTTGTAGTAAAAGTTAATATGTTGTTACACGGTGCTCATTTAAATTGTAATGTCTTGGAAAATCAAATGAATGATTTGAAGGTGTTATGAAAATGGGTGACTTGAAGAATAACTTTTATTTATTAGTTCTCATGTTAATGTATGTGGCATATCTTTGTTGTTTTCGTATGCTTTCAACAAGTTGAGAATTTTCTTGAGGTTGCAACAATCTCCACCCAAATCAATGTAAAATGTTTTTTCGTCATCACAGAAAGCTTTGGTCATCAGTGAACTTATGAGGCATTCTGATGTTGATGCTTCTTGTATTAGTGAAATAATCAGAATAACAACTCCAGAAACTCCCCGTGATGATAAACAAATGAAGGTAGCAAGAATTTCTTAGTTTTCTTAGTAAATTTTGTTTTTGTTATGCGTTGCTTGCCTTCTACTGATTTCTCATTGAGCTGTTGTTTGTTTTGTTTCCTATTACTATAAGAAACTCTCCAGTTAATTGTATCATCATTTGAAGAATTATTTGACCTGTCCAGCATATCATATAATAAGAGGACTTTGATCCTCGAGACTGTTATAAAAGTTAGATCTTGTATGATTATGTTGGATCTTGAATGTGATAAATTCATTATTGAGATGTTTCAACATTTTTTTAATTCAATAAGGCAAGTAATTTTTTTTTTTTGTATTGTCATTTGTACATGTGTTCTTTCAAGTTGCTTGTATTATCTAAGTGGCACCATTTTGCTTGTATTCACAATCCTTTTATGTTTCTTTGCTATCTAATACATTAAAAATCCTCTAATTCGATTTTCTATTAAATGTCGATTTGCATCAATGCTAAGTGAGCTGAAAGATAAACAACATGAACTTATTAAACAAAAAAATTCAAATAGTATGTTGCTTATTGAAGTTTCATAGAACTGTAAACCATTAGATTTGTTTAAGAATACCTTAAATCATGCTCTGTTGCTGCTCACTTCTATTGCAAGGGCTATTTTGTCTTTGATATCTTTCTTGTAATTATCTTGTATCTTAATTTTCTTTTTATACTTATGGAAATCTTTATAAATTTATAATATCTTTATTCCTTCATGTTGACAGCAAGTGTGCTCTTGTCTATGGTCAAATGAACGAACCACCTGGTGCTCATACTCGTGTTGGCTCACTATGTAGCTTTTGCAAGTAAAGATTTTGTAGGTAACTATAAAGCATTTTTATTGTATTATTTGAGGATTAATGGATTGTGATTCTTAAGTCTTTGCATTGAATTGTGATTCTTATTTAATTTGTGCATTAAATTGTGAACAAGGCTAAGGAAAAATTGGAAAGAAAGAAATAAATAGGCAGGGTCCTTAATAACCGAGAAAGAAATCCAGGGTCTAATAGGGAAAGAGAACTCCTGGGATTGGGTTGTATTTTCCTTGGGTCTATGCATTTTTTCCCTAGGTTGGGTCTGCCTTTCTTATTTTCCGTCTGTTGACCCCGGCTCTGCCTTTGTTTCTTGCTAAGTAGGGAGTAGAGTTATTTATATCTAAGAAAGAAAGGAAGGGTTTTCTTTCTTTTAATGGATTTTGATTCTTAAGTCTGCATTCAATCGTGCATTGAATTGTGATTTTTTCTTAGTCTATACATTAAATTTATATCCGAGAAAGAAAGCTAAAGGTAGGGTTTTTATTTTGATTCTTTATGCATGTCAATTTTTATATTCACTCTTAGAAACTAAGAGCATAAGTGAGGGCAAAACCTATCTAACTTAACTTAAGGAAATGGGCTGGGTGCTTCACACTTTGTTAGGGAAAATAGTTTCTTTATAGAATTTGCGTTAATATATTCTTTAAGTCATTGAAAATTCTATAAACCAAATTAATGATATAAATATATAATAATAATGATATACTAATTGTTGTTTTTTTTCCTTGCAGAATGATGGGATGCTTGCAATTTATTCTAGGATGGAATGAAGGCGACATTATTAGGAGTTTTATTTTTAGACATTTAGTATTTATATTATGGTTTGTAAGATAGCGATGTTGTAAAATATTTTAGACATGTTTGTTACGCCCTGGATTTCCAACCCACAGAAACAAGTTAGTGAATTCTCATGCCCTAACACACGAATACAAAAATCTCATTTTGATCCACAGTACAAACATATACATATATGTTCTTTCCCCCACGGGGTTACAATCATAGTTTTTACAAATCCAACAAAACAAACAAATACACACACGGTCTTCACCTCTGGTGAACCTCCTAACTCCTGTAAGCACCTGAAACAAATAAAGACAAACACAACAAGAGGGGTGGGCAACCACAGCTCAGTAGGGATCATGTCTCCCCAACCCATCCTAACTCATAAACTAATGTAGGCATGTGCACGTGTAATGTTACATATACCTCACCAACTCAATCATGTACGTACATACATTAAAATACAAAGAAAGCCTCCCAGGTAATACCAAACATTGCCCCCCAGGCTCGGTATTGCCTCTTAGGCATAGTATGGTCTCTCAGGCCCTCAACAGTAGTCTTCTAGGCTTATCAAGGTCCTCACAGGCCCACATAACTACTAGGGTTCACAACACTCCCTCTGTAATAAAGGCCGGTCTTCAGAAATCTATCCTCATGTCTTGACCAAGAGAGGGGATTTTTGTAGAAGTTTCTTGAAATAAAAATTCCCGCATCGGTTTCTCATATCATAACTAAGATAACTAGATTTTTGGGATTTTTTTGAGAAACTACTATGAAAAACTTTTTTTTCCAAGTAGTCACTACTATGAAAAACTTTTTTTTTTTTTGAGATTCAGTGCTAATTTGCATTTTTCACATTATGAAGGAATGAGAATTTGATTTTCTACTATTTTTCTTTTAATCCGAAAGGGGGGTATTTCGTTATTTATATTGTAACTTAAATATAATACTTAAATGTGAAGAGGCATAATGGTTCACAATGTAAATGGTCCTGTTATACCTTAGAACTGCTAACCTAAAGCTGCAAAACTGTTGATCCGGAGACTCAAAGATTCGAAGATTTGTCTCGAAGACTTGAAGACTCGAAGGTTTAACTCAAAGGTGTCACGCCCCCGAATTCCAGGGAACCCGGAACCGGGTGCATGACTTCCCCTTGCCCGCACCCGATAGGTCAAGGGGTTGGTGACTAGCACCAATGGAGACTACACCGCGGGTGCTGTCTCAAATATGCAACCCTGTACAGTCATACATCAAGGGTAATTCTGTACTTTCCCATATATCATCATGCATACAATGAGTCAAACAGTCATATAAACATCACATCATACAGTATGCAATTACAATTGTCCACGGACCCATGTCCGGGATACAACACACAATAAAATATAGAATACAGTACCGTATCATACATCAGAGTAGTGGGCGTCCTCCTGGAAGAAAGTCCTCCACTAGTCTCGGGTCACACTTGAAAAGCGTAAACAACAAGTTGGGGTGAGCGACAAGCTCAGTAGGTGACCCCAAAACTCCACATCATGCAACACATATAAGTCTATACTATATGCTCAGTGTACTCGTGCACCATGTAGTGTGCACAATCATCAGGACTCAGCCTGTAAACAAACATCAGGACTCAGCCTGCCCATACAGGACAACTTGTCCACGATCCTCCATGGGATCCCAGCTCAGGGCACTCAGCCCTAGCTCCACGAGCTCAACGGCTCAACTCAGGCCTTAGCCTGTCCACAGCGCAATATGCCCGGCCACAGTTGCCACACAGGCTTGCCATCGGTGCATATGCCGCCACATCAACCACATAGCACCATCGGTGCATCACGGTGAGAACCCAAACAAGTCACGGAGCCATGCCCCAATACCTCAAACCAACATACTAACATTAGTATGACATGTCATTCTTAACATTTCCTTTAGAACTGTAGCCAGTCTTCACAAGTAAATCCTCAATCCTTAATTTATGAAGGAAGTACCCATAGCAGCTATTTTCTTGAAATCAAAAGTCCCGACATTGGGTTCCCATATCATAAATAAGATAATCTGATTTTTGGGGATTTTTCTGAGATGTCTAACCCCACTTTCCAAAAATTCACCACTACGAACTTTTGGGTTTTTCCGAGATTTTACACTAAAACCCAATTTTCACATTTTGAAATAGTGGGAATTAATTTTTCTAGTATTTTTCTTTGAATCCAAAAGGGGGGGTATTTCGTTATTTACATTATAACTTAAGTATAAATCCTTAAATGTGTAGATGGGTATAGGTTGCAATGTAAATAGGTCCAGTCCAGTGCTGTACAGTGTCCAGTTACACTGCAGGAGCTGCGACTCGTAGCTGCGGAATGCGGAGCTGCAGCGCGCCTCGAAGACTCGAAGCGAGGCTACGACCTTCGACCTACGAGGCTACGAACTTCGACCCTTCGACTACGAACTACGGGTCTACGAACTTCGAACTACGAGGCTACGAACTACGGACCTTCGACCTATGAACTACGGGTTTATGAACTACGACCCTGGATCTTCGACCCTTTGACCCAAAACTTCGGATTTTCGTCA